>CM067489.1:5329798-5380150 GCA_034552555.1 Semaprochilodus insignis
GTGGGGGGGGGGGGGGGGGTACAACTAACTAGTCTTTGACAACAGGTACACCCTGGTATACAACAATGTGCCATATGACATCACCTTCTTAACTCACTTTTCAGCTCCATTTAAGCACTGCTCCACAACTGTTCTTACAACACTTCCCAAATCCTTCCCACCGCAGCCTCGTTTTGGACAGAAAGCTTTCAAACTGGAGCTCGTAGCCTACAGTGGCGAACCTCACAGTTCTGGCTTTATGACACTAGACAGCACGACAGCATACCAATACACTCCACTGTGGCCCTGCAGTCCCTGCAGGTTATTTTCAGACACATGAGGACATGCTCATCCCTCCATCATATCTCTCTCTAATCTTTCTGTTAGCAGCCTGCTAAAAGCAGCTGGCAGGGCGGGAGGGTGCTGCTGCCACTGGGACAGAGTGGCATGCCAAAGGAGAGACGCAGTGTTGCATTAGGAATGGAGACACAGCGCATGCATGCGAAAGCACCAGGTGGATGCTGTCAGATTCACTCCAAATGAGGCAAATAACTGCTACTGCTTTCAATTAACACCTCTTGCAGGTGTTTTGTGTTATTAGCAGTTGAACGACTTGCTGGCCAAACAAAGTACCATTGGTTTGTGCACGCCTGCATCATGTCGCATAAACTTTTGCTGACGTTTCTGTGCAGGCATAATTTGATGAGAAGGGTAATATTACATATCTTACATGCTATTATGTCTTTCTCCATATATCTTATTAAAAGCTAGACTGATGTTGGTAAATTCATGTTTTTGAGCAGTCCAGCAAATGAAACCAATACATTATTAAAACACTTCATTCAATTACTTGAATTTACTGTTACTGTTTCATACATCCAAACAGACATATAAGACATATCAGACATATAAGAGTATGCAATGGTCTATGTACCTTTTAGTTGCAGCCAGAAGGAAGTGTAGGATTGCAGTGCTATTGGGAAGGAAGATAAAGGTTACTAGGAACAATACATTATGATAAATTTAGACTGATATGGGCAATATTTATTGAGCTACACATACAGAAGTCGTGTCTCTCAGTATGGTGTTGAGCCGCCATGTTTGCTAATGCAACATGCCAGACGTCTCGGTATGGAGTTGTAGAGGTTCCTAATAGTGGCCTGTGATAATCCATCCCATGCAGCTTGATTTTGCGGTAGGGTGGAGGTAGAGTGACACCAGGCCTTCTGGACATGTGACACATGACAACAAACCGTTCATCTTGGCGCTGACCACAGTGCCTCCACACACTGATTGATTGGTCGTCAAACCTACCCACCAAGTTTCATTCCTGTCAGTTGATTCCTTCTAGGTGCAACTATTCTTTTTGGCGATAAGTGTATATAATGCATTCATTTAGAATTGGTTCCTCCTTTGCTGCTACAGCAGCAGCAGTGTCAGACACTGATGTTGGCTGATAAGGACTGACTTGCAGTTGCCATTCCAGTTCAGCCCAAAGGTGTTGAGTGTGGTTGAGCTCAGGGCTCTGTGCAGGTCAAACCAGGTCATCTACACCAAACTGAGTAAACCACTTCTTTATGGGCTTTTGTTTGACCTTTAGTTTGACCTTGACCGTAGGATGATACATTACTCCAGAGAATGTGGTTCCATGGCTCCAGAGTTCAGGGGGTTCACTTTGAGCATGATGATCATAGGCCATGTCAGCCATGGACACCACATTTGACGAAACTGCAGATGAACAGGCCTTTTGTTGATATCACAGTTTGGTATCATGCTAGCATGTGCTGTAACTGAGGATAGAAATAGCACTTACAGTTGGTCAGGGCAGCTCTAGCAGGGCAGAAATCTGGTGATATTGCGTATTGGAAAGGTGGCATCTCAGAGTCACTGAGCTCTTCAGTACCAGCCATTCTACTACCAGTGTTTCTGTGTCTATGCCTGGTTTTATTTCTGCATAATTTTATTACATATTATGTGATAGAATTCAAAATCAACGTCACTTTATTTCCTTCTCTATGATTACGTACACACCAGCTGGAATCACAGCCATATGGATACTGCAGTGGGGCCTTCCCTCCAGTCATGACAATGGGGGGCCCTAGCTTAAGCTCCATAGGATATCCACCTGTTCATTTTGATAGCATCTCATAACTGTGGTGTCATGGTGTGAATAGCGTGTGAAGGGAGCCCTCTTCAATGGGATTATATGGAATGATATGCCAAAGTTCATCCTTTGTACTCTTTTATGAGACACTGTCAGTCAGGAACAATTCCGCCTTTATTCTGTCTTGCGAGATAAAGAGTTGAGATGTGTGCTTGGCAGGTCTGCCAGCGATGCTCCTGACATACAATGAGCATTAAATGACACAAAGGATTATTATCCTGGTTGGTACCTTCTGTGTGATATCTGCTAAGTGAGGATTAGCTTTCAATTCATGATTAAAAAAACACACAGAAATACAATGTTTGTGATGATATTAGCAATAGCAAAGGAAAGCAAAGCATTACACACTGTTTCACCAGCACGTAAGCTAACGCAACACTTGTGAATTCATTTCTATTAATGTATTAATATAAAGCTTAGAGAGGAACAGGAGAGTTCAGACCCACAAGACGATTGGCGATGCTTGGCAAGAGGGTATGCTAACCAGGTAGCTAGCATTAGCATACATGTTTACAGTGATAGTGACACTTGACCTTTTGGTATTAGCTAAGCTCGCTTAAAGCCTCAACGGTACCAAAAATAGTACCAGCTACCAGGATCGCCTAATGGAAAACCAAGAGAGCCAAGTAGCATCAAACTAATACCATGAAATGGAAAAAACTTTAGCCAACATTTAGACGTTATTGCTAAATATCATGAACTATGAAGTACAATTACGGTTAGCAGGAGCTTAATGGCCAAGTGACCGTTGTGGCTAGCCACTGGTGGTCTAAGAAATCATACAAGTATGGTACTGGCTGTTATCAGTTACAACAACACTGTTCAACTATTATATTGTGTCATTCCCCTCCATAAACTCTCATAAGCAGAGACTGTAAAAAAAAAAAAGTCCTTCCAAATCCCGGCAAACCTTTTACAGCCAAACCTCAGACTGTCCCCGCTCTGTGACGACGATCTGGAACATCCAGGTGCCATGCATCAAGTGCTGGTTTGTAGGGCTGGTGCTCCTCGAACTAACTAACTAACTAACTTTATCATAAGCTCACAAGACAAAAAATTAATTGCCTGTGACTGAAGCCTACCTAATAGTGTGTAATACCTCCATGAACACTAATAATAGCTGTGATTGGATTTGGCGTGGACTGAACAAGTTTCTGGATGTAGGTACAGTTGGGCCAGATTTGGTAGATGCCTTCCCTGGCACAATTCTGAAGAGAATTTCCTGTAGACTGGGATTTTAGCCATTGCTGGTAGACCCGTTTGACCGTACGCTTCCATACACCTGCGGATTCAGCTACTTCCTTCACACTATGGTCTTTGGCACACCCAAATGCAATCACTCCTTTTAGCCAATCATTAACATCTGCTTTGGAGCCATTTTCCACCCATGGAACGAGACATTCACTGCACTGTAGCACCTCTGCTCAATGTATGGATCCCGTCATTCACACTCCACAGGTATTTATAGCCCCATCATCTTCGTGCAGCGCCATCTGCAGGAACCTGACGTTACTACCACCTTAAGCACACAAAGTGATGTTTAAGTATTTGCTGGACAAATGCACCAATACAGGAAGTGATATACCATGGAAGTGGAGCAGTAAAGGGACTCCCCCTCTCTCAGTGTAATGCCTCTTGTCATGTGGGGCTTTCCCTCATGCCTGATGCATTGCTTTAGACCATATTTAACTGAGAGCAGAGGGTCAAATACTGTATATTTCCTGTCATTTAAATGGATGGTGATTTTTGGTCTGTGGGAAACTCTGCGTTTATGTGGGTGAGAGACTTTGACCACCTACCTATCAAGTCATTAATGCTTTATGATTTTCCTCATGGGAAGCAGTCTGATGTTAGTTTAGGAACACAGACATGACTAACATGAGTCCAGTCTGCTTTACAGAAGAGCAATGCTAATATTTGTAGTTTAGTCAACTTGTAATAATAAACCGCTGCACACAAGATCCCTGTCTCCTGCTGAGAATGATTACATGGGCCTCGTCCACTGCAGCGCTAAGATAGGTGACATTTTTAAAGTAAATGAATCTGAGTCACTCCAGCGCAGGACGATTGGAATCAGTCCTTTTTGAGTATTAGTTGTGCTGATGCAGTGGGTAAAAATATCCTGAGATGTACATATTTTGATAACTGAAGTGGAGCATTCCAGTCATTCCCCTCCATAAACTCTCAAGAGCAGAGACTGTAAAAAAATGTCCTTCCAAATCCCGGCAAACCTTTTACAGCCAAACCTCAGACTGTCCCCGCTCTGTGACGACGATCTGGAACATCCAGGTGCCATGCATCAAGTGCTGGTTTGTAGGGCTGGTGCTCCTCGAACCAGGACCCCTGGAATTCTGGATGCACTTTGGGAGACACTTTTAGCTGTGCCCAAATAACTTTTTTTAGCATAAAAATTACTCATTGTTGCCATATCTTCTTCATCTTAGAACACATTTTTTGTCTACTAACTAGTCCTGCAGTTTGCAAGATATCAAACTCTGGAATGTTCAGGAATGGCGTGGCTTTATGCAGCCTTTTGTTTCAACCTGTGGTTTTCCCATTAGGAATGAATAGGATGGAAAAGTACACACCCATACTGGACAGACAGACATCTCAAGGCAGACCCCTGAGCACAAATTCAATGTTGGTCTGACCCACACTCCTCTATGTGTCGTTTATTCATCCATCGTTCCTCCCAAAGAGTCCCTTTCATTTCCGGTCCCACCCAAACCATATTGTTTCCTGTAACCTATGGCCCCCAAACTATATGTACTTGTTCAGAGCAGATCTCCAAACTCCACAGCCATACTGACCTGCACTCCTCTATGTGTCGTTTATTCATCCATCATTCCTCCCATAGAGTCCATTCATTTTCAGCCATACCCATACCGTATTGCTTTCCTGCAACCTACAGCCCCCAAACTGTATGTACTCGCTCAGAGCAGATCCCTAAACTCTAATCCACAGCCATACTGACCCACACTCCTCTATGTGTTGTTTATTCAGCCCTCGTTTCTCCCTTATACTCCCATTAATTTTAAGCAACCGACTAGCAACAAGCTTATGCTGTGCAATCACTCAGCATTTTCTTCAGGAAATTCACTTTCCTAGTTAACTGTATTATGTTTATTTTAGTGAGATTCTTACTATCGTTATTACTTACAAATTTATCAGTAAAGTAGTTTTAATGAACTTGTTATAAATAAAACTCCATGTAGACTTGACATAAAACTTTTGCACCAGTATTGTTGCAGTCCAAGTATCTATTTTGCTTGTTTTTCATTTTTCGGCATAATTAAGGAGCAAATTAGCAGACCTTTGTATTGTGTGAAAATGATGGTTGGACCAATAGAAATGCTCCAAATGGCATGAAATAAAATCTCTATAATATAATCTCTATAATATATATATATATATATTTCAAAAGTTTAGTGATGGCTGTTCATAAAAGGTTTTCCTTATTTGCATCTTAATGCTTTACTGTAGAATAGAAGTGAAGACATTAAACTATAAAATAGCACTCATGGAATGGAACTTTTCCAAAATGGAACTTTACAGGAGGATAAAACAGCTTTCCTAACCTGCAATGGGGGTTGATATCACAAGATTATTTTCAAAGCAGTTTTGGAGCAATTCTATTGGCCGGTCCATCATGAATATTCACTGAACTATTCACTACAAGTGATTAGAGCTTTTAAACTGTGGAAAAAAGAGACAAAAGTTTTTAGTGTAACTAAATATATATTAGAGGTGGAGATATGGCAGAAGTATAATACTGTGATCCATCAAGAGTATATGTGGTATATCAGGATATGCATTGTTTCAGACATCTCATCAGTTGGAACTGTTAAGCGTAAGTACTGTACTGTTCTGTGTATGTACTGCACTGTATAAATGCTATTTCATGTGTGGTTTTAACTGACTTGCTATTAAGTCATTTATGACATAACAGTCAGTGTAAATCTGGATCACAAATCATCGGCTCTTCTTTTTCCTTCTATTTTATGCCATGCATGAACTGGCCATGAACACGCCACAGTAACCACAACTGGCCAGGAACAAGCCACAATAATGTGAGACTTCTTCTCCAGTATTTCTGCTGGAGCTCTTTTTCCCACAGGAGTTTCCCACAAATTCGAATCCATACATTAGAGCCTCCATGGGCTTATATCCTCTTTTTGCTTGAGTGGTCTGGCAGAAAAGTGCCTTAATATTGAGAGCACAATGCAATCTCTGTGCATTTTGGAACGGGGGAAAAAAACGTCCTTACGTTTGAACAACTGAAACCGTCTGGAGCCGGTTGTGGGAATGATGCTGCTAAGAAGACTTGAGACGGATGTAACACAATGAAAGAAGGGGGCTTTTACCTTCATTGTAAAAACAAAAGAGAGCCTGGACAAAGGAATCATGGCTGCGATTGTATGGGGACATTCCAGTGGAGTTATGGGCAGAAAATCCCTTTAAATACTGCCATTTTAGCGAAGAGAGAAGTTCTTTCTTTATCCATTAAGCAGATTTCTTTATCAATGATCAGTTATTTCTTTATCGATTAAGCAGCTTTGATAAACGTCAGAGTTCTCCCTACTGGATGTTATTAAAAGTGAAAGAAATACATTTATAACTGTGTGTAATCTGAACACCAAACAGATTACCAATGGCCTAAAAACCGTAGTGCTTACATGCACTTTTATCATTCCCTAGTTTTTGCTAAATAGTCCTCCAACCAGGCAAACTGGGTATACTGAATTGCCCCTGGGTGTGAGTGTGTATGTCCGCCCTACAGTTTCAGTGTTCAGTCCTGGGCTCACAGCTCTGTGTTCATTGCTGTCACTTATTAACCTGTAAATGTCCTTTCTTCCTTGTTTTATGTTAAATCATTTTATGTATAACAGCGATCAACAGACCCCAACTCAAACTGAAAATGCTCAGACCCCGTAATCAACCTGCAAATGCTCAGACCCCAACTCAAACTGAAAATGCTCAGACCCCAACTCAAAATGAAAATGCTCAGACCCCGAATTCAACCTGAAAATGCTCAGACCCCAACTCAAAATGAAAATGCTCAGACCCCAAATTCAACCTGAAAATGCTCAGGGATCCACAGGACTGTGTGTTCTGGTGGGAATCTAAAGGGTTAACGTGATTTCTCACATTGAATAACATTACAGGACAATCAGTCGGCTAACTAAGCTAGCATTCCTTAATTTAGTAGCTGACTTAGCTGCTTCATAGATCAGCCAGATCAAGTCAGATCTCCTACTCTCTATACTCTTTCTCACCCACTGTCTTTCTCTCTCACCATCTCTCTCTCTCTCTCTCTCTCTCTCTCTCTCTCTCTCTCTCTCTCTGTCTCCCTTATCTGATGGAGGGGCCCTGCTTCTTTCCAAAACATGCCATATCATGTAAAGCTTCAGTGCTTCTATGCACACAACAAACACGTATGTTGTAATTGCTCTGGTGATGGAGAGGAGATTGTAGGCTTTAAAACAACTTAAAGGCCAACTTCACCAATCTATTCCACATTTCTGCATAATTCAATGTTTGAGATGAAGTGAAACAGTTCACTGTAGAGAAACGTACCGACTCTGATTTCTTTACAGTGGTGGTGATGGGAACCAGGGGTCTCCAAGTCCACAAAACAAATGTAGGCATTTTATTTACTATCCAAGGCACAAGTGAACCTTGCATTGGACTAAACATCACAAAACAATGTCTCAAATCCAATGTAACCGTTTCGAGTGATAACTTCATGTAAGGTAGCTTGTAGAGACGTTTAATGCTACGGACATCTGGTTCCAATCACCACCACTGTGGACAAATCTGACTTAGGACGTTTCTCTAAATTGAAGCCTTTTGCCTCAACCCACTCAGAATGACTAAGAATAACTATTTAATAATGTGGAAATTTGTAGAAATTGGAGGAATTATCCTGCGTGGAGGCTTTGAAGCTGTGTTAGATTGTAGACTCAGGCTTCTGCCATATAAACAAAAATACAGTCTGAATCTAACCAGCCAAGTAGTAACTTGAGTCCATATTAAAAGCTAATCTACTACAGACTGCTGCTCTGGGCTCAGGTATCCCAATCATGGAGAGTTTTTGACCTCAGGGCAGCTTCTTGACCTCCAAGCCCTGATGATCCAAACTCACTCAACAGTAATTAGCATTAGTCAAATCTCAGGGTCTTTGATACATGGTGCTAAATGGTTGCTGGTTTTAGTTTGCGGTCCTGTTATAATAGCATCAAGAAGGGTTCTGCAATGATGTCAAGCTTGTAATAATAGAAGAACCCTTTTTGGTCTCATATAGACTAATAGAAGAACCCTTTTTGGTCTCATATAGACTAATAGAAGAACCCTTTTTGGTGCTATATACAAAACTAATGGTTCTAAATAAGACCATTGCTTATACTAAGGAACCCTTGAAGAACCATGCGTGGCACATGCAAAAGAGAAAAAGAGTATGTTATATAACCTCTATAAGATAATCTCTATAAGATAATATCTCCAGCCCATTTGGTTTACTTCTGAAGAAGAGTGTATCAGAGGGCTGCAATCAAATTCGGAACCTGTCAAGGTATCAGTAACGAGCTGTGACAATGGACCAACTAAACAAACTGGGAATAACCTGGAACAAACTGAATACGGTTTGATAAAACACAGACTGGCTGGAACAAAACCAAAATTCAGGTAATTTAATATCATATTAAATAACATGTGCTGAACATGATGTTGTGAGCGTTTTAGCACTGTAAAAAATAATGCAGCATTTATATTACAAAATAACTAAATTTAATAAAACTTAATACTAAACTTAATACAAATTCAAAACAACTTGAGTTACTTACTTTTTAAGTTGCATAACTTTTTACAGTGAAGATTCTGTCTGTACAACAAAATAACACATCATTTGATGTCAGAAACCGCCAATAATTCATTTACCATATGATACCATATTCAGGTCTTCTTTGCTTTGTTTTTAATTTTTCAAAACTGTTGGATCAAAGCAACTGAACACTCAAGATGGTGATGTTACCCGGGATAGTACACTCCCACAGGTGTACCGTGTATTGTACTGTGTATTGTGTCTTGCTTTAATAAACCTCGGGATGCTAAAAAGGCTCTTCACACACATTCTTCACACAACATGGTTCTTTAAGGAACAATCAATTGAAAGGTTATAGTTAGCAATAGTTATTATTCTAGGTTGGTGTAAAACCAGTTCATTTCAATAAAAATATAAATGCACTTAAATTGACCCATTTTATGACAGGCGTTTAAGAAGAATATAATACATTCCTCTTGTTATTTCTAACTTCTACAGTTGTATGCATAAGTTTAGGTACTCAAATTATGTGTTTTGTTGTTTTTCTATGGAAATAAGTAAGACATCCTATATATGAAATATCCTGTATAATTTTTTCCTGAAGTTTTTCTTCTTTGCTGTGTTTTAAATGTTCGAAAAAAAGGAAAATAATGTAAATTATAAAATGCACCATAATGTTTGCACAGGCAAAAAATTTTTTCAGGAAAATTGTAATCAGTTTCATACTCTATATATCGTCACTGTCTAAAGAAAAATAAGTATCTATAAAATGGTAAATTTACAGGAGAGACAACCTCAAACCTTTAATTTGAATGTAAGTCAATGGAACCATCATTTTTCCTGAGCAGTTTTGAGCCATTTCTGTTGGACCATTTATCCTGGAATTTTTACACAGTGTAAACGGCAACTGCTGTGTTCCAATGATGCATAAAAGTAAAAATCGAAAATGGAGATACTTGTTTTTCATTGGACAGCGACGATATATATATTCCCATAAAGGAAATAAAAGAAAAATATTTAGATCTTATTTTTAATGCAAGTCAAGGTAACCGGCACTTTTTACATTATTAAAGTTATTTTAAGAAATTCTTTCAAACGTGTTAAAAACTGAAAAATTACCAAAATAGACATACATGGTTTTGCTCTGACAGCAGTGAACAACAGCAAACAACAAGAAAACCTGACTGAAAATGCCATATTTAAATATGTTTTCCGTAAAGTATGTGTTAACTTATTTATACTTCGAAAATTCGACATGATCGTGATGATTAAGCGAGGGTGTTCAAACCTTTGCATACCTTTGCAAGAGAAAGAGCCCGAATGCAGAATAAGAAATTTATTTCATAACAGTTACAAAGAACAAAATATTTAAAAGCATTCTTTATCTTACATAGGCTGTACAGAGATGGCATGTATTTGATTCATTCTAAATGATTCTGGAATAGGAACTAGAAGTATTAAATAAAAAAACAAACAAAAACGGAAAATATTAAAGTCAATGAAAAAATATGAAATATTTCATTTATCTACTGTACAAAATAAGAAGGAAAAAAAAAGAAAAGAAAGAAAATTGAGCTGAAAATGGAATCCGTAATATTGTACCCTGATACAGTGTTTAGGCCTCTCACGCGATCAAAAAGTATTGTACATAATAATGCGATGGTCTTGCCATCTTATAATAGCTAAAAATCTTGGCCTCTTTGGTTCCATGATTCCGTATAATACATTTGAACAGAATTCAGTTTTGCTTTTATAAAAATAACTTTTTTTATTATTATTATTATTTCAATGGCAGTTTTTCTTCTTTCTTTAACTAATAATGCGACTTTTTTTTTTCTTCAGTGCAAACATTGTAACAACCATTCGCTTGGAGAAGGAAGCGAAAGATGTTTCAAGTATTGGAAAAAGAGTTTACGGCTAGTAGCTAAGGTTCAGTCTGTCCGGTGTGGGTCGGTACGTACTATACATTGCATAGTTCATGCGGCACTTAATTGAACAAAAAAGGATTGTGAGCAAGCACAGGTGCGCCACTGGATACCCTTTAAAGGCATTTCAATCTGCAAGTGCTATAAAATGTGCATTTAGGATTATTATATTTTTTTTATTCTTATTTTTTTTAATTATTTTTTTTTTCTTTTGCTCTTTTACAAGTGCGATGCTGCACCCGTAGCCAACGGAACAATATGGCAACTCGAGAGAAGTGAAGATATAATACGCTTCAGTTCTTTTAAGTACTTTTGGAAGAGTTTTCTGTTTTTCCCGAGGGCACTGTTTTAGTGTTCTGCCGAGATAATCCCTCCCCGTGCACTGTTTACAGCTTGTCACATGAATAAGCAAACCCCGCCCCAAGATAGGTTGGAAAAACAAAACAAAACCTAAAGCCATGTCTCATGCTTTATAAATGGCCCCGGTGCCTGGAAGTGATGGAATGTCTGCTCGTGTCCCGCCGTAGTGAAGAGCGCTTAAAAAATGCAGCATATCCGAGACGAGATGAGGGCCTCTCGGGCGCCATCTGGGAAGCACTTCACCATGCTTTTTTGAGAAGGAAGAACCCGGACGAATACTGGTGCGATGGAAAATCTTGCTCTTCACCGTGCTGATATGAAGGACTGGCTATAGCAAGTGCTGCTGTTGAATGGAGCGAGTGGAGTCCTAGTCAGTGCTTTCATATGGGCAGTTATACAGGATGAAACGTAGATGGCCATGGACGTTTCCTAAGGCTCTTCTCTTCTCCGTTCCCCAGTTATAGTCCGTATAGAGGAGAGAAGAAAAGAAATGGCGGGGGAGAAAAAAAAGCCCAAAAAAACTGTTGTTGTCCCTTTGACCTCAAGACCTATTATACAAACCTGTGCTCGTAAAATAAGACTGAATCACATGATAGCTGAACCGATAAATGCTTCTAGCAGAGGGATATTAACGAATATAAATATATGTACAAAGGTTTTGTGCATGCATGGAAGCGTGTAGGTGCGCACGTGAATGCAAGACGTGTGCACGGATATGTTTGCAGATGTTCATAAATATCACTTTCTTACTGTAGAAATTCTTCTGTTTTGCTTTCAGTGGTCACTGAAAGTCATCAGTCCCGGTTTTAAAGCAATAGTTCAGGGAAAAAAGGATTTACACAATAGCCCCCCCACCCCAACCTCGCTCATGGAGTCCGCAGTCAAGGCATGTTTGGTATCTGAAGTTTGCTGCTTTGGTTTAGCACGAAAGCTAAGAGGCAAATGTAGCTAACAGGTAATGATAGCTTATAGCCTACTAGTCAGCATTGTCCAAACTGCATCACTATCGCTAACTGTGTCAATTACACTTGCTTATGGTGTATTTGAGTGGTATTTTGTGTGGTTGGTATAGTGTAGTGGGTAACACCTCTGCCTCCCCAGCTGTAGACTGGGGTTTAATGCCCTACCTGGGCAAGCACTCTACATAGGGTGACCACTTTTATAACCCCAAAAAGAAGGACATCCCGCCCCCAAAAGGAGGACATCATAAAGGCGGGCGGGGGGAAAGGTCAGGCACAATACTGGAACAGAATTAAAATCATAACCTAACCTATATAACACATAAACGATTGCTTTACTCACTTAATTGGGTGGATTGGATGACATTCGTGAGTCAGATGGGAGCTTACTAATTGACTAGGATTTAGAGGGCGGACCCGCAGTTAGTCAGTAGGCGAGTCACAATGTCACATGACCTTGTTAAACCAATGAAATGCAAGGCATGTGTTTTGACACGGACGTGAGCCAATGGCACACATAATATTGTTTGTGAGTGAACATTTTAAGTAGTTCAGCCCGAAAAGAGGACTAATAGGCGCCCGTCCAGGTATTGCGCCGGATGGAGGACTGGGAGTTGAAAAACCGTACTGTCCGACCTAAAACTGGACGTGTGGCCACCCTAATTCTGCCCTATGCCAATATGGGTCCTTGGGCAAGACTCCTAATGCTACCTTCGCCTACCTGTGTAAGAAATGGTCAAATTGTAAGTTGCTCTGGATAAGAGCGTCTGCCAAATACCAAAAAGGTAAAGGCTTATTAGGTTTCAGACACTGTTAGCAATAAAAACAGTCATATGACTATGACTCAATATGTTCATATGACTCAATTTGTCCATTTTAATAAGTAACACTTTCTATTCCAGTGTCAGAAACCACATAAGCAGGACTACTTAACAGCCTAGCATGGTTTGAAACATACGTGTGCCGTTTGTATGATGCTAAGAGTTGGGTATAAGCCTCCTATATCTATTAGCGACATTAGCCCCTTAGCTTCAGTGCAAAACTACTTAAGCAAACTTTGGACAACAAATGTTTTGACCTACATTTCAGGCAAGGGAAAGAGAAAAGTGTGTAAATTTGATTTTCCCACACACTATTCCTCTAAATATCTCCAGCTCAAGCACAACCGCACTCCTCCACGATCATGTTGGGCACGTCCCGTTTAACGATGTTGTACTCGTCGTCAAAGTACAGCATGGACATGGTGCTTAGCTTGGTGGGGATGCAGCAAGAGTTCATGGAGCCCGGGCTCATGCCTCGCATTCGGTACTGGTTTACCACAGCCGTGTGAAAGGAGGAAGCTGACCCGGGCACCCCAGCCATGTACGCGGGGCAGTTGCCCTCGCAGTAGTTACCGAAGTAACCTGATGGGGCGATGATCCAATCGTTCCAGCCAATGAGGCGGAAGTCGATGTAGAACTGCTGCCGGCAGCACAGGCTGCTGCTGCCGTCGCACTCCAGGCCGCGCTTGCGTATACGGTGCTTGCTGTCCTCCATCGCCCGCGCCCGAACCACTAGGAACGGTCGGTGGGCCTCGTCGGCCGAGTTGACCAGTGCCGGCACGACGCCTGCAGCCTCGCAACCCTCGCAGCGCACGTCCAGGTTCTGCCGGCGCTCGCCTTTGGAGAAGACCAACTGCACGGCGTCCGTCAGTGGGAACGTGTGCCAGCCACTGCGTTTGAGGTCCACGCGCTTCTCTACCAGGTTCCATTTGCTGCCCAGACCTGGCTCCTGGTAGTATACCTTGACCGTGACTTTCCTGCGGGAGCCCTTCTCTGACGAGATAGGCAGCAGCTTGAAGTAGAGCCACAGGTTGGCCTGGGACACGTAGAGGTTCTGGTTACCCTCGTTGGAGATCACAAAGAAAAGGCTGGACTTGGATGACAGCAGTTCATCTGCAAAAGAAAGACAAGAGATACAAAAGATTAGTCATTGATCAAAGCTGCAGCCAGGTATCTACCTACCACTACTCTCATTGACCATTTCATTAGAGGAGGTGGGGAAGGATCAAGAACGGCTGCTGCGGTGCACAGAGACCATGAATGTTCAACCTTATAAGCTTGTTTACGCTGAGAGACAGCTACAGTCACTAAATCATGAGCATATGCCAGCCAAGCATGTCATTACTGCAATGTTTAATGCAGTACATCACTTTGTATGTAGCTTATGTTTCAACATTATGTTAGCATCAAGCTAATGGTGGTTAATGTTTGCATTTCAGAGCAGCTCTTCAGATTAAATGCAGACATGTGAGGCTTGCAACAGACATTCAAGTACCACAATCTTCACTTTGGATATTACAGTTTGGACACTGGCTTTTTCAGTAAAGGTTTCAACTCAAGACCATGTCTCTGAGTGCTACAGGAGCCTGTTAGCTTCGCTAAACTCCCAACTTACTTTAGTAAAGACAGAACACAGTCCAGTTAGCCCACAGAGGGCTAGTCCATCACTACCACAATGAAATACTGTCCATGTGTGACACTACCTCACTGTTTTGCATTGTTCTATTCATCCGTGATGTTCATGTGTGGAACTGTAGTTGCAATGGCAAAGCTGATGGTCCGCTGGCATTTGGCTCAGCTTCTGGGCAGTCTGCTGGTAGTTAAGCAGAGTATTTAACATAAATGCCTTTTTTTTTTCATCTCAGAGTCATTTTTTTCTCTCAATTGTTAGTAATATTTGTCTTAGTAGTAAAGTATAAGTAAATTAGTTAGATCTTATGCAGAAGAATAATCTGGGTGGCGCAAGGTGGACCAGTAGTAGCAACAGTCAGTGGGGTGCCGTCCTCATCAAGCTAGGGGGACCGATATTTCCTTGCTATCAGGGTCCTGTCCTATCAGGTACTGTTTAGCAATAGAGAAAAGTGCAACGAGTAGCTTGGTAATAGTAAGTCAATCATACCAGACCATGACATTAGTGACATACACCAATTCTTTTTGGGCATTTTCAAAAATCAAAAATCAGGAGTCATGGACGTTAGCAATGGCTAAAGTAACTTAAAGAAAAGAAACAATAAAAGAAAAGAAACCATTACTTACTTTTTGTATTATAATAAATTAAAATTTGGTTTATTTCAAGAAATTACTATACAAAGAAATGTGGCTACAGCCCAATAGCCATGCCCTGGGCTAGCTCCATTAATTAGTTCCAGTTCTTAATTAAACCATTAATTACTACATGTATTATAATAAACTGAAATACCTCGGTTGAGCTCATTTAGATATATTACAATACAAAGAAATGTGGCTATAGCCCAATAGTCAGGCCCTAAACACACCACTGGGCTAGCTCCAGTTCTGGAGAGACAATGACAGCTCCCATCAACATATGCCATATGTCATATTCAGATGGCTAAAAACTGCACGAGAAAATTAATCTCTATTTGTATGGTAGCTATATTGAAGGACATTGTACACCCGTACAAATCAGATACCTAGCATTACCTGGCAGTCTGATTTAGGTGCCATAATCCCACCCCTGCTTTTAATCTCTGGGTTACCTCGTGTCTTGAAAAGACAAGTGGACTCACGTTCTCTAAAACTAGGTGAGAAAGTGGTAGAAGTGGTTAGTAGATAGTAGTAGACCCCTCTGGTGGCCAAAACAAGCACAACACAAGACATCTTGGGACTGCTTCAGTGTGTTTTGAATGCACAGTTAAAATGGGGACGTTTTCGGGGACAGTCCAGTGAAAAATGTCTCTAGTTTTAAGGGGGATGTCTGGTTATCCTACCGTGTTTACTAGCATGTCATTTAGACTATACGGCTTTTTGATACGTACATTAAGTTGGTATCCATTTGACATAGGGTGGCCACTTTCGCAACCCCCAAAAGGAGGACATCATAAAGGTTGGGGTTGGGCATCATACTAGAACAGAATTAAAATCATAACCTAACTTATATAACACATTAATGGTGGCTTTACTCACCTAATTGGGTAGAATGGATGACATTCGTGAAAAAAGAGGACTAATAGGCATCCGTAGGGAGTTGAAAAACCGGATGGTCCGGCCTAAAACCGGACGTGTGGCCACCCTAATTGGACATGAGGAAGCGAACATTAACTGGCTAATTGTTTAGATGAGCTGGGTGAGGGGGCACGGTATTTGAGTCAGGGGGATTTTCGCTGACTATGATGCAGCAAATCCTATAAGGGTCTGTAGAATCACAGGCCTTCTGTAAAAGGCAAATATGCCGAAGTGGTTTCTCATGCCGGTAGATCCATCGCCAAGTACTGTAGGAAATGAAGGAAAACGCGGCTCTGTTTATTAAGTTGCCTTTAACAGTGTGTGTCAGTATAGAATAATGCCTCGGCCCGAACAGAGAGCTGAGGGACATTAACATGCTGAGAGGGCAGTAGATCGCTCACATTGCCATGAATGGACTCCCTAACTGGGAACACTTCAACCTAAAGGGATCAAATGGTGTTAGTGTTTCGTGTTAAATGACAACGTGGGTGGGAGGAGTTGTCAGGGTCTGTTCCGCTGTCACTTCTCTCTCTTTTCTCCCTCTGTTTTCTCTCGCTTCCTTTCTTTCTGTCTCTCTCGCTCTCTTTCACAGGCTAACTCTCCCTCGTGAACTCTCCCTCTTTCTGTCCTCCTTCAGTTCAGAGATATTAACATCTCTGTACTGCTCTTTTGAGTTTGCGGCACAGCGAGCCTCAGGAGAAGTGTGAATTCTGGCAGCTCCCCTTTTGGCAAAAAGGGGGCCAGGCCACATTTCTCTGAGCTGCTCTCATCTCCGAGTCACATGACAGTGCGGGCTATGACAGCGCCATTCTGGGGTCGGGCCCAGTTGGCTCAGAGTGAGGGCGGAGATGAGGAGAGGAAGCTTATGAGGGCACGACACAAAGGTTCAAAGACTTCTGAATGAAAGCTGCTGCGACGCAGAGCTCACAGCGCCTCAGAGAGGGCACAATGAGCCCTGTGATGTCAAAAGAAGCGCACGGGACGGGCCAGACCTTCAACACATGGCTTTGCAGTGAGAACATGATGGAGTAAAAGGAGGAGAGAGAGTGAGAAAGAGAGAGAGGAAGCTGTTTACATGATGCCGTACTTTCTTGCAGTTGCCACAGAAACTTTCCAACTACACTAAAGGTTCCTGATTGGTCCTTGGCTTGGACGTACGTGTTCCAAGAAAAACCCTGGGCTAATTTGGAACCTTTAGATGTAGAAGCTTGCACTTCCATCCCTTGAAGCATCTCAACTGATTTCTGGTTTCCTAAAGCAGTGGATCTCTAACTGGCCCTCAGGGAGCCCTCAAATGGTACCCGTTTTTATTTTACTTCAACTTGTGACACATAAAGCAAAAATGGGGCCCCTGAGGGCCTGTTTGAGAACCACTGTTTTAGGGAACCAGAATTGGTTCTTTATGGGCATCATTTTTATTGAATCTAAAAATGATTTTTCCTGAAATAAATGCTTAAAACATTAATGTATAACAACAGTTCAGTTCCTTGTTATGCTATAAAAGTGTTGTTTGTAAGAATGCAGTTAAAAGAACATGTGTGGCTCCTCGATGCACTCCAGCCAGTGCATGGGTTAATAAAATTCCATCATCTGATTTAATTTAATGATGGATTGGTATCTATCTATCTATCTATCTATCTATCTATCTATCTATCTATCTATCTATCTATCTAAAGCATTACTGTCAGAACAAACCCTGGAACTTGACAGGAGAGGGAAAAACATACTTAAGTTTTAATGTAAGTCAATGGAACCAGACATTTTTCTAAGGTCCATTCATCAAATTATGTACAAAACTGAAATATGATAAAAATAGAGATACAATTTCTTGTTCCAACATTTTCTCTGATGGCTTGGAGGACTTTTGGCACAGTACTATATGTGCACGATGGTGTATATGGATGTTTATTTTCTTTACAGAAGCATAATAAAAAATTCTAGTAAACATTCTGACATTTAGCATTACAGCAGTATACAATATATCACAATATTTATTTCTCAGACATCTGGTCCATTGGAACAGACCAAACACTCTTTTTGTACATGTATACAATAAATATAGTTAAATGGGACTAATTTAACTTTATTTATATGCGGTTTGTCAGTGTTCTACAAGTAATGACAATATATATGATACTTATAGAGAAGCACATTGTACTGTATTGCAACATTTGTCACAATAATGATATATCAGTCATACTTTCCAGCCCTACTCTACTTCGTTAAGTGGTTCTTCTCTGTGAGGGAAAACCTACTCTCTAGAATTCTATAAAGAACACTATTATATATATTCATATAATATAAGAAAAACATATATGTATCTCCATTTTTGTCAATTTGTGCTTTTATGCAGCTGTCCTTTACACTGCATGAAAATTTCATGATGAATGGACCCACAGAAATGGCCCAAAATCACAAAGTCTGGTTCCATTGACTTACATTCAAATTAAATTAGGTTGTTACCTTCTCCTTTAAAGTTGCCATTTTGGACAGCGACGGTTCTTTAAAGAATCCTGGGTGCGCTGGGTACATTAGTAAACTTGTTTTGTTCATGTGGACAAACTATATATATATGACCATCTGTAGGGGAATGCCTTGTAGCTCAAAGAGCCATGCTTGAAAGAGAGATTTGTGAATATGAAGCCTCCACCTAATACAATGGTTCATCACCTAAGCATTCCTCCTAGAACCATGACATCATGTGAAGGTCCTCAATACACTTTCTAAACCAAATGCCAAAAGAACTGTCTTCTATGGCATTGCGCAAGCTTTATTTTTCCTGGCGCTCCCTAAATTGATTGTATATCTACGGCCCCTCCCAGGGAATTTCTGCAGGGGCCGGAGTACAAAGTCTGAAAGACAGCTGTCAGTGGATGCAAATTAGAGAGTTGGAGGAGAAAGACAAATGTGTAAGGTCAAAAGCCCCAGAAGTTAAGCCTGCCCGCTACACGCAGGGCAGGGACAATACCTGGGTGGGCCCCTCCGCCAGCAACAATACACGCGGCTCAGCATGCCTCCACCTGCACGGCCTCGCACAACACCGAGGGAGTAAATCTCCATGTCATTACTCAACGTCTCTGTACGCAAAAGACCACCGCCACCTGGACACCATGACTGACAGTTTGGCCACATGAACAAAACAAGGCTACTAATGTACTGTGTGCTAATCCCTGCTGCACAGTGGTAGATTTGCTAACAGTGACGGTGAGATACAAGCAGGCCAACAAATAGTAATTCAACTGTGGGCTGAGAATGAAAATGCAAGATGAAAGGTGTTTGTCATTGATATGACTGCCCACCGTGGGGCAAAGCTAATGACAAGGCTATGTTATGACTGGCAGGATGGCATTATGTCTCAGCATTAACGGCATTAAGTTCAAATCAAGTCACAAAGGGGACACTCCAATGCTTTTTAGCCCGGATCTCTACCTGCTGCATCTGCATTCGACAAGCTTAACTGGACTTACAAAAGAAGCTGACTCAAAACACGGCCATAACAAAAAGCAACTAGGCTAGGCCTAAGACGTTTTTATGCAAGCGCCCACCGGTATTTCTCACATGTGACTTCAGAAGCAATTAATATGTCAGGATAAGAGGAGTAGCCCTGTTAGCCCGGTGTAGGGCCCTTCTCAAACGACATTCTCTGGAAGTTTCTGGAACTCGTCCAGTTCTTCGTGTCCCTGGGTCACCCTGCCTTCTGTGCCAACAAGCTCACGACTTAGACCTGCTTTTTGCTGCTTTTTCCTCAACAAATAATATCACTCCTTAACTACATCACAGCTCAGCGGGAGGCACGTACAGGGAAGGCCCCTAGATGTATATCCATATAGCATGTATCAGAGATCGGCCAGCATCTGAACATTATTCCTGCCAGACATGTGGCACCACTGATCATTTCAAGTCTCCTTCATGAGGCATTTTGGAACATTGCTCCTGGAGCTTGGTACTGTGCCACGTCCAGCTTGGTAGCCCAGTCTGAGCACCGTGAACGGGCCTAGAGTGAAAGGCCCACGGGCATCACAGGGAGACACAGTTAGGGCCACAGAGGAAAACGGTGCAGAATGAGGAAGCTAACGTCTAGGCTACTGTTTCTCAACCCCGGTGCTGGAGGCACATTTTAGGGCCTTCCCTGCTCCCAACACACCTGATTCAACTCATTAGCTCATTAACAAGCCCTTTCAGAGTTGCAGGGGGTATGTTAAAGCAGGGGATCCGCTAAAACATGCAGGGCAGAATGCCTCCACGCCCAGGGTTGAGAAACACTGGTCTAGGCAGCATCACATGAGGCACAGGACACATGATGTCACAACGCTGCGATGCTGTTTTTGTGTCATTTAGCCGTTGCTACAAAACATCACACCTTGGAAACAGTGATGGAACGATAGGATCTGTTTCTATTTCTCATGTCTATAGCTTACAGAGGAATTCCAAGGAATTTTCGAAAGGTCTGCATAAGTTAAACGTTGAGTAACAAACTCATTCAGAAAGGATTCCTGTGAAATGGGTTGCCATGTTTACAGTGTTATTTTTATCCAAAATGACTGGTGAACCTGCACGAGTCACCTGAGTTTGTATATACCATGTTGATCACAGTAAAACAATGGTAAATCAGAACAAATTGCATGTACCTCATTTCCATAAACGGGTCACAGATTAGGCTAAAACTGTCAGAAAACATTGTCTTAGGCTTCAGGTAGCATGTTCATAACCATGACTTTTCTGTAAGCAGCAAATGGCAGCAGCTCTCCAGACGTTCGGTTCCTATCACCACAACTGTGAAGAATTCTGAGTTTCTCTAGAAAGGAGCGTTTAACATCAGGTCACTCTGGATGACTTTCTTTATATCCTAATGACTCGCTCAGACGTTTTCTATTGATTTCTCGGTAGTTTTACTGAAGAATAAGCCTTTATAATGAACAGTAAGACTACAATGTAACATAGCCCAAGACAGTTAAGGACCACTTATAGTGGTCCGTTCAACATGAAATGTTCACACAATGTAAAGGACAGCTGGCATCTTGACATGGTGTATACAAGGAAAGAAAAACACAGTGTAGACCAACACTGTCATAAAACACTGTCTTAGGCTTCAGACGCTGCGTATTCATGACTATTTAATGTAATAACTTTCTGTGATGGTAGCAACTCTTCAGACATTCGGTTCCTATCACCACAACTGTGAAGAACTCTGACTTGAATTCTGACTTGCTCTAGAAAGGAGTGTTTATCGAACCGCTCTGAATAACTTCCTTGACATCGTAATGTTTGAGCCACTCAGAAATTTTCTTTTGATTTCTATGTAATGTTACTGAAGAATAAGCCTTTATCATAGATAGTAAATGAAACATAGCCTAAGACAATTAACCATTTCTAGTGGTCAATTCAACATGTTTCAGACGTTCCAGACGTTCCAGGCGTTTGGTTCCTGTCACCACAACTGTGACTTGATTTCTGACTTTCTCTAGAAGGAGTGTTTAACATGAAGTCACTCTGGATGACTTCCTTTACATCTTAATGATTGAGTCTCTCAGCCATTTTCTGTTGACGTAGTCACTGAAGAATAAGCCTTTGTAATGAATAGTAAGACTTTAATGTAACATAGCCCAAAGACAATTAAGGACCATTTCTAGTGGTCCACTCAACATAAAGTGTGTACACAGTGTAAAGGGCAGCTGGCATCTTTACATCGTGTAAACATGAAAAACCTGACATGATTTATATGTTATATGATTTCATTGGACCTCAATGAGCTGCGAAACCATTATTCCATAATGGACTATTACTTGTCCATCAACTCAGCCCTGACTTCCATCTTAGTTCCAAGCCCAGCGTGCTCTTATAGGAGGTGACATAATGCTTTATGTGCTGGAAGGAAAGGGAATAATGATCTGGTATTCCAGTAACAGTCCTTACCACATGTTTACAGACTATATTGGAATTCCATCTCGTCTCTCAGCACGACCTGTCATTAGAGCAACCCTCCGGTCTCTTCTTAGGAAAAGGCACAGATACAAATGATCTCGGCAGTGTGGCTGAACACAAGCTCAGTGTTTTCCACAGTGGCTCTGGTGGTCTTTGTTGTGCAATTCCCACTGTTCTTCCCTACGTTCCATTGCAGTGCGCTGTTTACAGTGGACGAGGCAGGCAAATCACTCAATCACACAATCACACGCTCACGCGCTCACACACACCACAATGTTTATAGTTACCTCGTGCCAGCAAACACCCATGGGAGCGCGTGGTCCACGGTAACCTAAACACCCGTCCTGTCTGGACAACGACTTAGATCTACATAGTATATACAGCTTGGCTGCGCCACCGACCACTGCCACGCAATCATACAAAGCATACGCTACGTTCGTAAAGCATACGCTACAGTGAGAGACATCTTAACAGGAGCGGGCGTTTGGATGGCTCAGCCGTATCCGAGCGCGCGCGCACGCCCGCACGCTCGCGCGCTCTCGGCGCATGGGACGCGAATACACACCTGTCTCAGCGAAACTGATGATCTCCGAGGTTTCCTCCTCCACCTCGTTGGTGTAGCTGGCGTGCCCGTCCAGGTTGGGGATCTCCATCCGGCCGTCCTCGCGCACTTTCCCCGCGTGCAGCTTCCGCAGCGCGGTCACCATCGCCGCCTTTGGTATGGGGTGGGTGATGTTGGGTCTGTCCCTCATCTGCAGCCTGCTCAGAATGTGCCTTTTCACAGCCTCCAAGAAGTCCACGTCCATGCGCCTGGACTCGTCCGGTTGGCCGAGGCCACAGGACGCGCAAGTGTCCTGAGGGGACACGGTCTGGGGCTCGGTGTCCGGCGCCGGAGTGCAGCGGCTGGAGAGGACGCACGCGGCAAAGCAAAGCACCTCCACCACGAACTTTCTCATTTTCTCTTCACGCGCAAATCTGGCCCCCTCCTCCGAAAAGAGCGAGTCCGTGCGTCCTGGAGCGGGAACGACCCTCGGGCTTGTGACGCGAGGGGTGTTCACGCGCGAAAATGATGTACCGGGGGGATGAAGAAGTGGAAAAGAGCGAGTTGTGATAATATCCACTCTCCGTGTGGTGATGCAGCACCTGGCTCTTCCATCCGAGAACTCGGGCTGACCGGATGCGGCCAAAATAAGAACTCAGTGGGTTCTCTTAGATTGTGTGGTTTTCAGTCAGTCTTTGGTCACGCTCGCTGACCGGTGCGCCATCCAGATTGCACAAATTGCCTTATAGTCCACCAGCGCTACTTAACAAAGACTGGCTGGAAGTTTCCAAATCGGCCGTGAATGGCACTTCAGCGCGAAGCCTGGCGCGTCATGGCATGGCTACCAGGTCTTATGCAGCATGATTGAGAGTCAACAACCATATGACGGGCGCCCTGCTGTTGGAGACTCTCTCTCTCTCTCTCTCTCTCTCTCTCTGTCTCTCTGTCTCTCCCTCTCGTCACTTAACAACAAACATCCACACTGGTATATAAAACCCAAGCCCTGCAGCGATACTTCCACTGTGACATTCGCCAGCTTTAAGTCCTGCCCTCCTTTGTCTGGTATGTCGCTTTCCAGTGCGCGTTTTCCATGTAGTCCTTCTTCATAGCTTTAGGGCCGCAGGGATGCTGCGCTCTTCTGAACCGCTGCTGGCGAGCGCGACATTGCGCCGCTCAGGACACAAACTTTTTTATACAGGAGCAGAGACCACGTGGGACGAGTAGCCAACTGGAGGCCACTGGAGCGGATTATAAACGCAGAGGAACTTCCTGATGGTCTCCAAAGGGACTCACAGCCAGGGTGATTCATTTCTACCGCTCGTCACTGAGCTCATCCCACATCCCCTCCTCAGCAGTGCATGATACATGATGCGAAAGAGCGGGTCTTCATTAATTACTGTAGATTGTTTGATTGACGCAGCCCTGTAGCGCTTGTGGCCAAACTCCACTCAAACCAGAGCCTCACTCTACAACAGACAGACTGGTCCTTCATGGCCTCAGTACGGCTGCATGTGTGCTCCTCGCCGTGTGTGCGTCTAGATGTGACCCTGGTTCGGTTCTAGGGGGAGACTCTAGAAGAGGCCATTCCTCACTACGTGCTGAGATCCTAACCCCAGCAGTTCTATATAGCAACCTGCAGCTTCACACAGCGATCCCCGGTTGAGCTCAGAGCGGTTCTCTCAGTAGCGTTATCACACAGCGCCACCTGTCGGCCACACAGTGCCCTGCGTTCTAAATGAACGTGGCCTGAACCTGCTGTTCCCAACCACAGATACCCTCCACAGAGCTCAGACTCCTTCATTTCCCCAATAAAGAACTTTACTAGCTAAATAACAGGTCATCTGAGGTGACGCACCGGAGTGATAACGGGTGAGCAGCAGCTGCTGAACTGCTTACTGAGTCCAGCTGATGTCCCTCTATTATCCAGCTGTTTGGCTGCTGGAAAATGCTAAAGCTCGAAAGGTACAGATCAGAAATCAGTACAGATAATGTACAAAAAAGATTATTTATATTGAATCAGGATGATTTATGTGATTAATATTAATAAAAAACGAAGGCAATTTATTATTATTATTATTACATTATTACTATTATTGTTGTTGTTGTTGTTTTGTTATTATTATTATTATTATTAGCAGCAGCAGCAGCAGTAGCAGTAGTAGTAGCAGGAGTAGTAGTATTTGTTGTTGGTGGTGTTACTGTTATATTGTTTATAAAATATATAAATACATATAAAATATAACTAAATACATTATTTAAAAAAACAAAACATACAAATACATTATTTTAGTGTATATTTATTTATATTTATTTATATTTATTTTATAAATATTTTATAGGAATAACAGTTTATATTATAATATAGTATATAATAATAGTGTGTAACAAAAGTGTGTTTTATTGTTATTACAATATTATGTGATACTACAATTATTATTATTATTATTATTATTCATTTATTCATTTATCTTCCATAAGCCACTTATCCTTTGGGTTATGGGGGGGGTTGCTGGAACCTATCCCAGCGCTCTCTGGGTGAAAGGCAGGAAACACCCTGGACAGGCCGCCAGTCCATTGCAGATAAACACATTCGCATGCACACTTACAGCTAGGAGCAATTTAGCACCAGTACATGTGCTTACAGAGCTGACTAGCATGTAGATCCACCTGACTGCCAGATCAGGCAGTAATCACAGATAGAAAGTTCCAGTCAACTATCTGAACCCAGAGTGACAGATGAAACAGCTACATACACACAGTGTACACACACGTCAATTCATGTCATTAGTCATTTTCTAAATAAACAGATCTAAAATACAGTATTTGATCTGGAATTTGGGAGACATGATTCCAGTAGTGTATAGAATAAAACAGAACTGCTCATTTTGGTCAAACACAAACCCAGAAACTGTACAACTAGAGAAACTGATCATTTTGAGGTGGTCTCTTAAATTTTTCCAGAGCCGTATGACTTTAGGGTAGATACACAGTAAATAGCTTTAAATGAAGCTTCTTTACCTTGTTAGAAATAAAGTATCGGTTACATGTCAGACCATCCATTCAGACAGTTATCTGGAAAATGAAGCTCTTTTACAGGGGCCCCCAGCAGGCATTAAGGATATTTGTACCACTCTTAAATATGTATTAAGTTCATTGTGTTGGGAAACAAAATGTCAAAGCAAGACAGAAGGCGTTTATATTAAACAGAGCATTCCAAGACTGCCATTTTCTTTTGGCACTGTATTCTTCCTAAAGGCAGCTGGTGTTTTTCAGATCATTATCGTCTGAGCAGTTTCTTCTGAGACTTCTGCAGGTTTGCATCCAAAGAGTCTAGAGTGTAAACTCTTAGTGCAGTATAGTGGGAATTTCTGTCCAGGCTTTTTCCACACTACATTATTCTGATGTAGAGGTCACATTAAATATACCGTCCCTGTCCAGTGAAAAACAAGTATGTCCAAAATGGCAACTCCACAGAAGAGGGCAAAAACTAGTTGGATTTGAAAGTAAGTCAATTGACTTACAAACTTTTTTTACAAGTAGTTTTGGGCCATTTCTGTTGGTCTGTTTGTCATGAAGTTTTCACACAGTGTAAACAGCAGCTGCTGTGTTCAAGTGATGGATGAAAGTAAAAATAGACAAAAATGGAGATACATGTTTTTCGTTGGATGAAATATAATATAAACTTTAAATAACTTTATACACATATTTATTATTTTCATAAATATTCCTAGAAATTCTAAAAATATTTCTGATTATAATAGTGTGTTTTATTGTTATGACAATTTTATATAATGACAATACTATTCTTTTACTTTTGCATTATTATAATTAGTAGTAGCAGTAGTAGTATTACTATTAGTAGTAGTAGTAGTAGTAGTAGTAGTGTAGTCATTCGTTCATTCATCCTCATGGGGGGTGCTGGAGCCTATCCCAGCGCTCTTTCAGTGGAGGGCAGGAAACACCCTGGACAGGCCACCAGTTCGTTGCAGATAAACACATTCATATACACACCCACAGCTAGAGGAAATTAGTTGCTAAATTCAGCACATGTTTTAACAGAGCTGACTAGCATGTAGATCCATATAGTTTAAAATCTTCCAAAATGAACTAAAATGAGCAGCAGAAGGTAAAGAAATGTAAAGAACAGTTTTGACCGCGCGTCAAAGACACCTATGCATCATGTGGCAGAAACATCTACTGCAGTTAGCAAGCTAACTAGCTAGCCCCGACTCGTTCTGTCTCATAATACCACTTTAAATGCCAAGAGCCGATAGTGAGTCACTGTAGCGATGAGTCATCAGCCCAACATGAGTGGATGAAGAAGTAGCACTGCTGACTCAATGGCGTATCCTCTTATCAATCATGCTGAAGGTTCTGCTGCCAGTCCAATCATTTAAGGAATGAAAGGTGAAAGGAATGAAAGGAAGAGTTAAAGCAACACTGGCTGAAGCTCTGGGCCATTAAGACCCCAGCTGCCCACTCAAACAAAAAAGCAAAATGAGAGTTAACATTGGTGCTGCTTTCCACCGCTGGAGATGCTCTTGGTGTGTGAAGGGATGAAGTTTGATGCTGATCTTGAAATGTTTCTTCCAGGTTGGTAGGAAAACAGATGTTAAAGCTCACACTGAGGAGGAGGGGCTGTGCTTTTCCTTGTTTCTTATGATAGGGGTGGTCACCATAACTTTCTGGTAATATGTTGTCCTATATTTATTCAGGGTATGAATTTGAGAGGTTGCGTTATTTTACAAATCGCTTCTTTCATGTTTCTGAAAGCTCCCTCACACAGAGGTATTACATGAAATGGTTATGACTCTGCTGCCTGATATCTGTTACATTGTTGTCTGAGAGTTTTCTGATGACGATCTAGCTTAAAAGGTATTTTGATCCATTTATACGAATCCGTTCATGGCGCAAGGCTACATGCAGGACGTGGTGAGGCAAAATAGATCCCCAAAGAAAAGCTATTTTTTTAGATGATGACTATTTTACCACCATCACCATTACATATAAAAACTATGGTAATACATTCCGAAGTAGGTTCCCATCACCAACGCTGCAAATTAGGGCTGTGCACTGGCAAGGACCTGGTGATTAGATACATATCATGAGACAGGAGTTATGATTCAATATATTGTGATATACTGCGATACTGTTAGTAAGATTATGTGTTGTGGTTAAAATCTAATATCTAATCTTATCATTGCTATGCTGATGATACTCAACTCATGTATTCCTTCCCATCATCTGACACATAGTTATGCAATCGCATCTCAGCATGCCTCATGGATGACAGCTGACCACCTTAAGCTCAATCCCAGCAAGACTGAGCTGCTGTTCATCCCCAGCACTACAGGTCCTCACCATCTTGCCATCTAATTCAGGAACTCCTTGATCACCCCGACCAAAGATGCAAGAAGCCTTGGTGTGATTCTGAATGGCCAATTATTGTTCTCAGCTCATATTGCAAACCTGACTCGGTCATGCACATTCCTCCTCTACAACGGAGGATTCGACCCTTCCTCTCTCAGGAGGCCACCCAGCTGCTTGTCCAGTCTCTGGCCATTTCAAGGCTACTGCAACTCGCTCCTGGCTGGTCTTCCTCTACGGGCCATCAGGTTCTTCAATCTTCCCAAGTTCACCCATGTCACTCCACTGCTGCTCTCCCTTCACTGGCTTACTGTAGCTGCCTGCATCAGATTTAAAACTCTGATGCTTGCCTACAAAGCCAAGAATGGACCAGCCC
Organism: Semaprochilodus insignis; assembly: GCA_034552555.1. Lineage (NCBI taxonomy): Eukaryota > Metazoa > Chordata > Actinopteri > Characiformes > Prochilodontidae > Semaprochilodus > Semaprochilodus insignis. Next base: position 5,358,216 of record CM067489.1, read on the forward strand.
CTCCCTACCTTATGGAAATGGTTAAGAGTCCTTCTGTACCTTGAGCCCTTCGAGCTTCAAGTACAGCTCGTCTCGACCCGCCATCCCTGAAGACGCATGGAAGACAAGCGTCCAGACTCTTCTCTGTCCTGGCTCCCAGATGGTGGAATGAACTCCCTCTGGCTGTCCAAACACCCGAGTCTCTTACAGTCTTCAAACGCAGACTAAAGACCCATCTCTTTGTAAAGCACTTAAGTGAGTGAGCACTAATAGATGTGTATATTGAAATACTTTGTTTTGGCACTTATACTCACCATAACCTTTCTTTTCTCTAGATATAAGCGCTGGGTTGGGGTTGCCAGGTAGTGCATTAATGCTTATATATGTCTGTGTATTGTTCTCTCTAGGTATCAGCACTGGCCCTTGTTCGGGCAGTGTCTGAGCTCATGGCGAGTTTTAGACTCTAACCCTCTTATACTAGCTGGGAAACATTATCCAACGGAAAACTAAGCAGGGTTGTAGGTCGCTCTGGATAAGAGCGTCTGCCAAATGTCTTAAATGTAAATGTTAATGTAATATTAGTATTAGTATTGCATTGCACATGTACCATTTTACATTTGTGGCATAACTGTGCTCACGCAAAATATACAGTACTTCAAATAAACAAGATATCTTATAACTGAACTGCATTTTCAGTGTATCAACACCTATAACACTTGCTTTAGCCATGTTGAAGTTAATTTGCAAATACTTCAAATTAAGATACTGGAATACAAAACCACAATACGGTGCTCTCAAAAAAGTGCATTAGCCAAGCATTCTGGCTCTTTTGTACACTTTTCAACATATTTGATAAATACATTTACATGCATTTATTTTTGTAGGATACAATTCTATAAATAAATGTATTTTAAAATGTATTTGGTTAATACGGCAATACATTCTACACACATATATTAATGTTCCATACACACTTGCTGGCAAGAAATGGTCAGAGAGCAAAATGGCAAAACATTAAGCTTTTCATGGCCTTAACAGTAAACAATTAAACAAACAGTTACATTGAAATAGTGAGGTTAAACTTGTGGACAATCTTTTAATGATGGAATATATATATATATATATCCTGTATATGCCCTGCATCTACCTCAGACTCCCCAAGCTGCGAACAGGGACATGTGTACATCTGTATATAACATAGCTTCTATTCATAACTTTATATTACCGTTATGTAAAACTATATACCTGGTTCAAGAGAGCTATTCTAGTATTCAGTATTGTGTATATTTATTGTCTAATGTATATATTTTGTGTATTTAGGTACTTCAAGGGACTACACACCTAGGATTTTCACTCACCTTCACACCTGTGTAAATGTGAGGTGGCAATATATGTGATTTGATTTGATTAGATTAGAAAAAAGAGTCAATATTGTTCCACTCAGTACTGATGGCTTGAAACAGGTGAAAAAGAATGGCAAGTAAGTTTACGCTGAATGTGAAGACAAAACAATCAGTATAAACGTTGCCCATGTTATTATTATTATTATTATTATTGTTGTTATTATTATTATTAATAATAATAATAATAATAATAATAATATTAATAATAATAATTTCCCATTGTTGTTTTTTTTTTAACTATTGTTACAAGACGCATATTGCCTGTGGGCTTGTGATGTCACATCCCTATTATTCGGGTTTCCGGTTGGGCGGGACCGTAGAAGGGCTGCAGTTTGGAAGCAGTTGGGGAGTTGCCCCATTGTAGACCTGCAACCGAGTTTAACTCAGTCTGCTAGAAGCGTAGCCTGCTAGGAAAACAACGGCTCAGGGTGAGGTAACTGTATGTTACGTATGTATTTCTGATTTAAATCTTCATGCTTTAGTGAAATCGTTGTGAATTCATTGTGGTCTTTTTTGTAAATTGCCTACTTCAGGCGTTACTTCTCGCTTTGTGGAAAACATTTGATGGACACGACTGTAGTCCACTGAGAGGGTGAAGTGCGGGCGGGCGGGCGGTTTAGAGGCTGCGCTCAGCCAATCAGGAGCCGGCGTAGGCGGGTCTTATGCGCACAATAAGGAAGGGGTAGTGTCTGTTTTCAGTGAACACCGAAAGAAAACAAAAGTGGGGTTAGCTGAGTTCCAAAAACCCTGTGGACGCAAACACGGATGTTATTATCTGTATTTCTTAGCTGTGGACAGTTAATTCACTGTCACTGTCGTGTGTTTTGCGCAATGAGAGTCTTTATCAACGATACAAATGTTCATTTTACGTATAAGTTTCACTTTTAGTACTTTAGTGCAGCGGTTTCGTGTATCTCTGCTGTACGGAGCACATAAACAACAAGTGTGGGAATTTGAACAGAAACAGATCAGAGTTGTATGACCTGGTTCGGCTTTAGAAACAAAACCGTTAGTGGGAAATGAGCTATAGAGTCTGTTCAGTGTATTAGCTTGAATAGCCTGTTCAGTGTATTAGCCAATAGGAATTTAACGTTCAGTATGAACACAGGTACCAGCTGGTCGGTATATCTGACCTGCCATGTCAAAGTGCCTCAGCACACTAAAGTCAGTGAGTCAGGTTATAGCAGCTCAAACTGTTGATCAAGGATACATAGATCTGGTGGTAGAAGCTCTGTCACTGTCATGACAGAGCTGATCAACCTGTTACAGTCATCAACCTGTTATGAAGCCTTTCACATTATACAGATGCATTAGACCATTAGAGGACTTCTAAAAAGAGCCCGTTGTGCATTTCTGTGTCTGTCTTCTCTCTCTTTTTTGCGAACCCTCATTGATATGTGTATGTTTGACACATTCTTCATGTCGTTTGGTGCAGTCTTTCCAGGAGGGAGCAGGTTGAGCCGAACCGGAGAGGAGGGCACAGGAGCAGTACAGACATGGCAGCCAATAAGACTAAGGGTCAGAGCTCTTTGGCTCTGCACAAGGTCATCATGGTGGGCAGTGGAGGAGTAGGAAAATCAGCCCTCACGCTGCAGTTCATGTATGACGAGGTGAGGTTCACAGTGATTTAGAGGCTTTACTAAAGCAGAGAGACGAATAGCGGCGCGAGAGAGTCCGTATAGCTTTCGCAAGAGAAGGAAAGTCTCACTTGTCTCACCCTCTCACACTCTGCCTGCCGTGGTACGAACCATCTGATATCTTTTTTCCGTGTTAAACCGGCCACAACTCGTCTGGTGAATTCTGATTGGATATCCTCTGTGCAAGCTGCTACATGCTCTGCGCACAGTGATGTCACATTGAGTCTTTTGGAGCGACTGGACAGAGAAACGTATGAAACTTTCACAGCATTGCATCTTCAAAAACTAGTGAGCCACATGTCCACTTGTTTTGGCTGCGCCAACCACATAGTGTCCCTGGGTGTGTTTGTGATGTACTGTAACTGTACAGTGAGTGTTATGTGTTAGTGTACTGTAAGTAGTGTGTCGGTGTACAGTAACTCAGTAAATGTAACGTGTTGGTGTACTGTAAGTAGTGTGTCGGTGTACAGTAACTCAGTAAGTGTAANTAAGTAGTGTGTTGGTGTACAGTTCTTCCTTTTGGTTTACGTGTGCATAGAAACGTCACATGTCCAAATGAAAGAAGTGTGAAGCGATTCCACCAATCAGGGGACAGCGGTAACTTTGTGTTGAGCTTGTTTTGACCCGTTGGACAGAGCTCGGTTCTAGCTAATGGAAACTGTTCTCCCTCAGTGTTCTGTGCTTATGATCATTTAAATAGACGTCAGTGTCAGACTAATTAATGACCTTCTATTAAAGACTGGTGGACTGAGAGACACTAGAGTCTCAGAAATGATAATAGTACATTAGAGCCATAATAAATCATGTTACTGTTACTCTCCATACTGAAGTACATTTGAAGGTAAATACTATGGTACTTTTACTCCAGTGGAGGTCTAAAGGGAGGAACTTCAACTTTTACTGGAGGAATATTTTACCTTGGGTACTTTAACTCAAGTACATGGTTTGTACTTTGTCCACCACTGCCAGTTTTGGTGTTTCTTCCCAGTTTAGTTTTACTGTCACTAGTGGTCTCTGAAATGGTTCTTTAATTATTATTCCCTATGTTGGGAATTCTGGATCCCTACATATATATATAAAACTATTGCAGGGTACACTATTGAATAGGGCACAGTTTGGGACACAGGTCTCCATCCAATCACATAATGCGACCAGGCTGGTAGGGTGAAGGCTAGCACATGCTTCCATCGTTTCAGACTGGCGCTAATGCAATATTTATAGGACAACTCAACTGGCGAGAGCTGCCAATTCTATTATATTAGCCAGGCTCGCAATATGTTAAGTGATTGTGGGGGATGGGGGACCTCCTACCCAAACAGAGAGAGCAGGGACAATTAAGCTGGGAGCTAATAACATAATCTCTTGATTGGGCCAACACTTACGTAGCCCAGTTTTGACAAATGTCTGTCCCTACATGTCACACAAAAAGTACACCATATAGAGCTCTGGAACAATTGAAGAGACCACCTCAAAATGATCAGTTTGTCTAGTTTTACAGTTTCTGGGTTTGTGTTTGACCAAAATGAGCAGTTCTGTTTTATTCTATACACTACTGGAAACACGTCTCCCAAATTCCAGATCAAATATTGTATTAGATCTGTTTATTTAGAAAATGACTAATGACACCTCCAGAAGCCTGTTTTTGAACCATGCTCGCTGTGCATTTCACCCCAGCCACCGCTCGCCAGTCTTTCTGTAGGTCACTTTAGGTCATCTTACGGTGGTTAAGTGACATTCGAATGAGGTGGAGCTCATCACGGTCAGTAGAGAGTGGTTTTGGCCCTCTGCCAGTCTGTAGCTGTGTTGTCCTGTGTGTTTGCTGCTTAACCTTGTTCTTATGAACCAGACGCTCACAGTATCTACCGGTAAAGCCAGAACCGAACGTTCTGTTCCTCACTAAGAACCTGCTGTACATGTGGAGATGTTTGAAAGAACCTTTCATTTATTTTCAAATGAAAATTTCACCCAGGTCAAGGTGTGAAAGTCGTTCCACAGTGAAGTTAATATTTAAGAAACTGTGTCCCGTCTATTTCTTCCCCAGTTTGTGGAGGACTACGAGCCCACGAAGGCGGACAGCTACAGGAAGAAGGTTGTTTTGGATGGAGAAGAGGTTCAAATTGACATCCTGGACACGGCAGGACAGGAGGACTACGCTGCCATCAGGGATAACTACTTTCGCAGTGGAGAGGGCTTTCTATTGGTGTTCTCCATCACCGAGCAAGAGTCTTTCAGCGCCACTTCGGAGTTCAGGCATGTGTCTTTGCTTGGAATGCATTGGTTGGAAAATATATACCCAGTGCTTCACTCAGAAATGTACACAGAATGAATAACACCCCTCCACCCCACAGCCCACCCCCCAACACCCACCCCCAAATGACTGGATTAGAAACACTTTGTTCCTCATAGACTTATATTTAATTGATCTATCTGCAAAAAACAAGCAAATAGCAAATAGGTTTTAATTGATGTATTCCACAAGTGTGTTCCTTCATAGCAGCTGTTGCCAGACTGACAAACATCCTATTCAGCAGAGTGAGAAACTGAAGCCGTATTTGCTTAGTGGCAATATAACATTAACAGTAGTGATACATGTCCAGTTTATCATGATAAATTATATCACAATATACCTTTCTGTGCAAATTGGCAGAACTTTCAGATAGAGCTTATTTAGAGCCTATTTAACTGTATTTACTGTTGCACTGTATGTAAAATGGTAAGTAGAAATTATTTAATTTATATTTATTTATATATTTTTTTGTATGATAAAGTTATAATGATATATTCTTGCTATATTGCACACCACTGTTATGCTCCCGAGCTGAACTCTATTGTTGTTCAGCATAGCTGAACTAGGCAGGTTTAAAAAAAAAAACACGTGTACCACAGTGCTAATGTTAGCTTGATAACACCGCAGAAGACTTGCCGTAAAAGCCGTGTGACCTTTCACATGCGTGCAGGTTGACAGAAATGTTAACAGATGTGTGCTACAGTTTCTCCTTGGTTGAATGAGATTTTGATCACAGTTTCCCAAATTTGTGACAGATGCTAAGACCAAAAAACAGACTTTGGACCTCCCTGCAGACTCCCAGTTGGCACCCCTAGCTGCATGTGTTTTCCTTTGGTGTTAGAAACTGGATGAAATAATTATAATCAGCCAAAAAAAATGAGATTACTGGAGATTACTGAAGACAGTCAAAGACTTGAGCTGTATTGGAATGGGGATATCTGTTTCTCTGTTTGTTCAAAAAGGGAATTTACAGTGGAAAACCTCTTGCCTGCGTTCCTCAGTCCTGAAGCTTTGATCATGTTGGTTAGATCAAAACCGTGATATCATACTACCCACAGAAAGGGAACAGGCCTGGGTAGTGTAAAGACTGAACCGACACTTGTCCAGTGCAGTTGTCTTACATAGTAGGTGACAGACCTAAACAACAGGCCATAAAAACAATGGTGTTGTGTATATTGTCTTGTGTGTGTGTGTTTGTGACAGAGAGCAGATTCTGCGTGTGAAGTCAGAGGAGGATAAGATTCCCCTGTTGTTGGTTGGGAACAAGTCTGATTTGGAGGACAGGAGGCAGGTGCCTGTGGCTGGAGCTCGGGAAAAAGCTGAGGAGTGGGGAGTACAGTACGTGGAAACCTCAGCTAAAACGCGTGCCAACGTTGATAAGGTACCAAGCTCTCCTTATCTCCCCTTAGTGGCTGTGCTTTTATGCTGCTCCTCAGAAGTCGTATTACATACAGGGCTACATTACGATATATACAGTACTGTGTGAAAGTCAGAGGCCACCCATCATTTATTTAACGTCCAGTCCAAATAGCCATTAAAGGCAAGCTACTCATTTTTCAGGAGATGTTCCTGAGGAGATTAGAAAGGGTAAAAAAGGAAATTTGTGGGGAAAAAATGGGAATGTTAGAATCTGGAAAAGCTGCCAGGCTTCTACTTAGAAAAAAAGAAATAGACATGAATAACGGAACATTTGCAAACCAAACAAAGAAGCTGCTGGTGTTCTCTTAACAATGGACTGACCATCCCAGAGTCCAGTTCTATTTTCTGTATTTTCCAGATTGTATTTTCTGTTTTCTTTGCAACGCTCTGATTATTGTGGAACCATAATAAAATAAAAGATAAATAATGTCCTGAAATTACAACCGGTCTGCATTATATTGTCAAAAAATGACATCGCAATTTTTTTTACCTGCAATATATATTGTGATATGAATATTCGGGTAGGATTAGTACTCCTTAAGAAAAATACTGCTAGCATTAACACTACGAGGCTGATTTCAGATTCATCTTCGTCTTTGTCCTTAGTAAGATTTTCCCGTTCCACCTTAAATAGTGCAGTATTTACATTCTGGCACTGATACTCAACTTCTTACTTGGCATCTTCTTGTTAAAATTTTCCTATTCCACCTTAAATGGTGCAGCAGTTACTATAAGGCTTCAGGAGCCAGTATGTAACCACAATACCATTTAAGGTAGAACAGGAAAGTTTGAACAAGAAGCTGGCAAAAAAGTCCTTATCAGAAACTGTTTCCTTATCAGTATGTTGCAGTACACAACCTCACTGCTAGAAGTTTACACACCGCTCCTTTAAGATCCAACAATTACTGCGATCTTCATATGTCAGTAATTCTAATTTTCCTGACATATGCACACGAGTGCAGCCCTGACCTCGTGATGCACCTGCTGAGATGTCAATGCTGTTTTCTAGGTCTTCTTCGACTTAATGAGGGAGGTGCGAGCTAAAAAGATGGCAGAGAACAAGGACAAAAATGGGAAAAGCGGCAGGAAGAAGAGAAGCCTGAAAGAGCGCTGCACGCTGCTTTAAGCCACTAGATGGAGCCTTTCCCATGGACACAGACAACCTGAAAGCTGTGCTTCCACTGCTGTGGTTAGCTTCGCCAAACTCAGTCATACACACATGAAAACTGTGAACCGGCTGTGGACGGATGCCTTCTCTGTTGTATTCAGCATGCAACACGCATCTGTTAAGCAGTGTAATAATTTCTAAAGTGCATTTGATACTTTATGTTTTGTTTTTTTTCCTTTTCCTTTTTCTGCCATCAAATCGGTGCCATATAAGAAAACTGGAAGGGCGCCTGTCATCTGGGCATTTGACCTTAAGAGGTTATATCCTAATGACCTACATTCCACTATCAGGTCTAGAAATAGATGACAGCTTCCAGTGCTGGCATGTACACTTCTACATGTGATGAAAATACTCTTTATGCTGCAGTAATTGTCCCTCAGTTCCCTGTACTTTCTCAGCAGTGCATTAATATGTACCCCCACTGCATTTTTTTTAATTTCATATTCTGTGTGAACTCTCTGTTTTTTGGAGTCCATACTATCACCATTAAGACCCTATGTTTTATATAAATGAGCCATACATGGTTTAGTAATAAGCCATATTATGTTGTGATTAGATAAGGATTTTGATGAGAGATACAGAACCTCTAGAAAAAAACTCTATGTCCAAAAGTTTGTAGACAGAGATTCCATTCTTTGCTGCAGTAACTTTTACATGAAGGCTTTACACTAGATGTTGGAACGTTTGCTGTGAAGATTTGTTTGCATTCAGCCACAAGAGTATTAGGCTGTGTTTGGACTGCAATCAAACTGGATTTCTTTCTCAGGTCAGATCTTCTGAGACGACTGTCCCCACTGTGATTGTGATCAGATCAGATTTGTGTGTCCGGACCCCACCAACCTATCTGCCTGGGTTGCTGTGGTAAAGACGTAGGCAAATTCCAGTATGTCCATCACTCTGGATTTGACATTTGACATTGCTTTGCAAGTGATACAAAAAGTGCTTTCTGAACGACCAAAGCATCCAAAGATCTAATTGAAATTACATTTCAAACCACCTCCAAATGTGGTTTGGAGCCAATTAGCTAAAATTGGATTGACTCTGGGTTTTTTTTTGCTGTCCAGACTATCAAAAATCGATATGGATACAATCTGGAAATGCCAAAAAACGGATTTTGGGCTGGCAGTCTGAACATGGGCCTTAGTTAGATCACGTTCTGATGTGTGAACATCAGTTCTGGATTACAAATATCACTCCAACACATCTCGTGCTATTGGCAATACTGTTTTTTAGAGGTTGTGCCAGCTATGTGTGCACAGTAAAACACCTGTATCAGCAATCGGTGCACATTGCTTGGCTGAATATGCTAATTAGAAGGGCTGTCTGGATGCTTTTGGACATATATTGTTTCAGTCTCGCAGCACAGAGATAAGTGTGTTGCAGTAGAGTGAGAGAGCATCACTGAACACACTCTTAACACTAGGACTCTTTCTGGAACGCTGGCTCATCTTGAGGGCGAATGGCGAGGATGTCCAATAGACGAAGATGAAGTTATGCACATTCCTATCAGACAGTTCTGAATGAAGTTATCCAGCGAGAGTCCGGAGGACCTCTACTTTTGTGTGGTACTGCCCAATCCTGTAGTAGTATTTTCACAGATCTCACTATGCAAGTCCACCAAATGTACTGCTTTTAGTATAAACCACAAGTCATAAAATTGTGGTAAACATATTTTTGTAATTAAACCACTTTTTTATGGATTCCTGTTGATGACAGACCAAATAAAGTGTATCTATGTGTTACTTAAAGTCAGAGTCTGTGATGTCTGATGTGTTGGTCAGATTCATATATAAATAACTATTGAAGGTAGATGCATTTTGAATGGTTAGTTCATATTCATTAAAATATGACTTGAGTACATATAACTTTAAACATGGGACTAGTTAATTACCCACCTCAGGGTTTCACAAATGTTGTGTGTATATTCTACCAGGCCTCTAAGGTTGCTTAAGTTGCTTAGGTGCTGTTATTTTCACACTGGGCTGCACAGAGCTTCTAGCCCTGCCCTTGAAAATACACGTCCAACAAATATTCCTACAAATATCTATCATAATTTTATGGGATACAAATAAAATTGGAAACAATGATGAAATTCTGGAAAATAATGAAACAATCATTTCTGGTACATAAACCCCGTACAAATTTAAGTGGACCTTAGGAGAATAGATATATGAATACAGTGGACCTTTCGATTCCTACACCTGCCTAACAGCGTCATATTTGGTGACGCAGCCCATTTCCATCAGCTGTTTGTGAGTGAATTTAGAACTGTAGTGACCCAGGTGGGACTTGAACCCACAATCCCCAGCTCCGGAGGCTGATGCCTTATCCATTAGGCCACTGGGCCACACCGATCTTCAAAGAAGTCCAACAAACATTCCTACAGCTATCCAACTACTGAATTAACAGTAGTTTAGCCCTGCCCAGTCATCATGAGTGCTTTCTGACTGGGTCGCAGTGCAGCACAACCAATCAAAACAGAGCTGATTGATTTTACCATAGGACAAAGAAAAGCTGGAAAATAATAAAACGGGACCATTTCTGGTACATAAACTCACACAAATGTTTTAGGTGGACCTCAAGGAAATAGGTAAAACGAAGTCGTGGGCCCTTTATAGTCTCTTAAAGCTACATCACAGGAAGCTATTGGGAGAGGTTTACAAGAAACATCTTCTAATACTAGAAACCATAGCTAGACGTATCTGCTCACCAGTGCCATGTCTTTACCAGACATAACCAATATCAACCCACTATCTGGGAGAGAAATTACTGGAACAACCCAGAACTGAACACAAACCCACCATCCCCAGCTCCAGAGGTTGACGCCTTATCCATTAGGTCACTTAATCTTAAAGGTAGAGTAACCAGACCAATCTGTTCAATATTATGGGATACAAAGAAGCTGGAATATAATGAAACATGACAATTTCTGATAAAGATTTGCATCGGGAAATATGAACAAGAACAGGTTTCTAACAACAGACACATCTGCTCGCCAGTGCCATATCCCACTCGGAAGAGAAATTACTGGTTTTACTCAGAGATGCAGCGACCCAGGTGGGACTCGAACCCACAATCCCCAGCTCCGGAGGCTGATGCCTTATCCATTAGGCCACTGGGCCACGCAAAAGCCCCCCAACCTTAACGTTTAGAGAGCCTCTTTGTCACAAATGACATTTGAATTACACAAATTTGAAATCAGAAATCATGTTGTGTTACTACTGAAGACCTGAGACTGACTTTGAAGAGGGAACTGTTGGTAGAACTCATAGAAGAGATGTGGAAAACATTTTGGATATTACAATGAAAGATTGCAATATGTATTCAGGCAAGAGCTTTACAACATAAGATATACTTAGTACAGAGAAGTAACAAAGACTTTTGTGGACTGGTGCCAGCAGAACTTCCTCCAGATCAACACAAGTAAAACCAAAGAGCTGGTGGTGGATTTACGCAGGACTAAGTTTTTGTCACCCACTCTGGTGAACATCCAGGGAAGGGACATTGAGATCGTCAGAACCTACAAGTACCTGGGTGTTCATCTGAACAGTAAACCGGACTGGTCAGACAACACACACGCTCTGTATAAGAGAGGCCAGAGCAGACTCCACCTGCTGAGGAGGCTTCAGTCATTCGGAATACAGGGTCCACTTGTTCTGGGCTGTGCGTTGGACCCAGTGGAGGTAGCTGGGGAGAGGAGGATGTTGGCCAAGCTGGCATCCATAATGGGGAACACCTCTCACCCACTACAAGAGACAGTCACAGCACTGGCCAGCACCTTCAGTGACAGGGTCCTCAACCTGCGGTGTGTTAAGGAGAGATACTGCAGCTCTTTCTCCCTATTGCTGCTAGGCTGTACAACCAGCACCTCCCCAAGCAGAGCATCAGACCCTCACTACTGTAGCACTATATGGACCCATTTCTATCTATATATTCAGTGTGACTGAAATATTGTGCGATATTTGCTGCTGCACCTCATCACCTGTATGTCACCTGTATACATGCTGTACTGACTGCCAACATTCACTATAATTCATGCACTCTGACCATTGCACCCTGATGCCTATACCATCAGGATTTATATGACTGCCAAGATTATCACTATTTATGTAGCTGGTATAAGAGAACGGAACAGAACGTGCAATTTCTATAAAATACATGTGCAATATCTTTCAGTAGCTGTGCAATATATATCTGTGCAATTTTAATGTGCAATATGTATCTGTGCAATTACACATGTAAATTTGTATCGTTTCTTGTTGTATTTTAGCTTATTTCTTACCTAACAGTAGATACTTATTTATTTTTTGTAATTTCCTATATTTTGTATTTTGCACTTAATCTTATCTTATCTTATCTTAGTCCTTCACACTACACAAATCCACTCTTTGCATGTCCGTATTCAAAGCTGGTGTTGTTCTTTATGTTCTACGTGCAAAACACACTGGTGGCCTCGCACCTTCTGTCTCTGGCCATGATTGCAGATACACTGGAGAAATATTTTACTGGAAATTTCATCCACTCCATGTCTTTTACTGGGTGTCCCTAGTAAATATACTGTTGATGAACATATGAGAAAGCTTTGTAGTATTTAAACACTCCCTTCCAGGATAAATATAATAATAATAATCATAATATTTTTTATTTATAGAGTACTTTTCATCCTGTTGGCAGAACAAAGTGCTTTACAGACAGTTGACAGCAGTAATAGCAGAAATTACACCTTTTAATGAGCCGAAACACATTTATAAACACCACAATGATGTAATTTTTAGGCTGAGTTAAAGAAATATGTTTTTTAAATGTTTCCAAACCGTGTGCACTGAGCTCGACTGTCTAATAGAAGCTGGAATTGAGTTCCACAGTTTGGAAGCGCAATAACCGAAAGACTCAGTTATTAAGGTGTGTGCAGAAGCCAGTATCTGCAGATCTAAGCAGGAGCTAGATTATTTAGAGCTTAATAGACCAGCAGCAGAACTTTAAAGTCTATTCTAATAGATAAAGGCAGCCAGTGCAGCTCTTTTAGAACAGGAGTGATATGAGCTCTCTGTTTCGTTGTTGTTAGGATCTGAGCTGCTGAGTTGTAGGGGGTAGATTGTTTTCTTAGGAACCCCAGTAAGAGGACCATTACAGTGATCAACTTTGCTTGTAAGAAACGCACGAATGAGTTTCTCTGCGTCGCCCTAAAATAGAAATATTTAGTAATATTTATCAAATGATAAAAGGCTATGATGGTGACTGCATTTACATGTGGGATAAAACAGAGCTTAGTGTCTAAGATCACGCCCAGATTTCGTATTTCAGGTTTTATATTATTAGCTAAAGAACCCGGTCTGTCATAAAGCATTGTTCTCTGAGTTTTAGCACAGAGAATTAGAATTTCATTTTCCTTATTTAGTTGTAGAAAAATCTGACATATATTCCTTCGTTGTATTACCGACAAGATCCCTTCAGTTTAGAATAGCATAGAGTAATTCTCTGTCATTTCTTTTTGTCATTTCTCCGTCTTTTTTCTCTTTCTTTCCCAGGGTTGGGGTCTTTTCCATGACAGCTCAAGGTACTTGTCCATAATGCGGCTGTGCTCAGAACTCACAGCAAAACAGAGTACAAGCAAAATTAGCTCACTCTAGCTCTGTAGGCCTGGAGTTCTTAACCCTGCCCTTCAAAATAAAAGTCCATAAAAATTAACATGCCACCTGAAAACATGGAACATGCCTTTTATTGAAACTTGGGCGTGCACTGATGCTACATCACCCACCCCTGTCTTGATCCTGCTGTTTATCAGTCTTTGAAATGTTTGAGAATTTGTCACCTCCTCTATGAGGTCTCCCAGCCTTGGCCTCTGGGCTGTCTGCTGCAGATGCCGGCATGTTTAAGGTCCTACTTCTTCAAGGGTTGATATTCTGTATATCGGTGGCGAGCAGGCCCAGCTTCTCTCCAGGCTGGTGCTCACTTTGATGGTGTTTCTCTCTAATGTGAATGGACTGCTCACCAATGTGCTACCCCAGGCTGGATGTGAGGTTGTGCCAAGTCACAGTAACAGCGGGGAGATCTAACAGGATCTGCAGAGCTGGCCCTTCCAGAGCTGACGCTAACTGCTGGGTCTTTGACTGGTCCCCTATACCCCCTCAGGGTGTTTGCACTAAGTTCATTATTGATATGGTGGTCTTGAGGGAGCTCGGAATTAACAGGTGGTCTAAAGAGGGGTGAATTGGCTCAGGCTGGAAATCCATTACTGATTCTAACGTTCTCATTGACACCTACAACCAACACTAACTGGTTCAGACGTGATGCTACAGTATGGAAGAAAATGAACTCAAATCTATGGACCTCTTACAGGAACAATGCTACAATACAATCATTACTAAATCATGAACTCAATATCACAGGAACACATCTACAGGCAGGTTTATCTTCCCTTACAGTGATTACAATGAAAACGTTAAAGGCGTCCAGCAGTGTTTATTGCTTACTCAGTATTGTTTATCTGATTATCACACTGAAATATTCATGCACTCTGCTTTAGGTGGTTTCATGAGAATGACCCAGTTATACTATGACCTTCCTACAACAGAATCAGTCTAACCCTCATTTAACCACCAGTTCTGACATCTAAACTGGTGAGGATTATCTGGGGTGTACATTAGGTCTATGCAGGATGCTGAGTAGTCCTATGAATGCTGAGGCTGTGCCAGCTTCTGAGCTCCTCCTACAAATTACTAGAACAGCTCAGAAATGTAGCGACCCAGGTGGGACTCGAACCCACAAGCCCCAGCTTCAGAGGCTGATGCCTTATCCATTAGGCGACTGGATCACAGGAAGGTGCTCCCTTCTGAAGGGTAAATCTTCTTACACTACAGATTAAGGCATTGCAAACTAGCGGTTACTTGATCAGGCACCAACTGTTGTATTCCTTCTACCACAAGGCACTTACACATTTACTGGAGTCACCCTTATCCCTCCTCGCCCCTCCCCAGTCACTTCATACCCACCATTATTTTCAATTCTGCACCACCGTTATTTTCAGTTCCTCCACTGAGAAAACACTGTTTCTTTAAGCGATGTCTTTCATAAAACTACACTTATTCCCAAATGAAGGAATAACCACTATTTATCTTTCATAAAGGAACTTCCCTTATTCCCATATTATGGAATAACCACCTTTTATCTTTCATAAAAAACTGCCCTCATTTCCAAATTAAGGAATAACTACCATTTACCTTTCATCAATACTACCCATATTCCCAAAAGAAGGAATAACCACCATTTATTTTTCAGAAAAAAGACATCCTTATTCCAAAATTAAGCCACTATTTATCTTTCATAAAACAACCCTTATTTCTAAATGAAGGAATAACTACCATTCATCTTTCATGAAACAACCTACCCTTATTCCCAAATTAAGGAATAACTACCATTTATCTTTCATAAAAGAACTAGCACTATTCCCAAAGTAAGGAATAACTACCATTAATCTTTCATAAAAGAACTACCACTATTCCCAAATTAAGGAATAACCACTATTTATCTTTCATAAAAGAACTACCCTTATTTCTAAATTAAAGAATAACTACCATGTATCTTTCATAAAAGAACTACCCTTATTCCCAACTTAAGGAATAACTACCATTTATCTTTCAAGAAAGAACTACTACTATTCCCAAATGAAGGAATAACCACCAGTTTATTGTTATCTTTCACAAATAAACAGCAGGTTCCAACATTTTGATGATCAACCATTTTTCAGGATGCTGAGAAGTTTAATTAACGCTCAGGTTGCACTACTTTCTGAGCTTCTCCTGGAAACAGACAGCTCTCCAAGAGAACCACAGAGACTAATGACCCAGGTGGGACTCAAACCCATGATCCCCAGCTGTAGAGGCTGATGCCTTATCCTATAGGCCACATGCAGCAGGTTGTCCTTTGCTTGATTGGGCCTGTAAAGAAGACATGAGCTGTCCTGGTCTTGGTGTATTTGACTCTTGGATGGTGCTGAATGTCTGTGAAATTACAGGAAATTAAAGACGTATGTGTAGAATATAAAAGCTTCTCAGTGTAAATGCCTGGTTTACACTATCACCCCTACATGTCTGTGCACGAGCCTGGCCTTACATCATCTGTATCTCAGGGTAAAATGCATGCAGTGCAAAAGTCTGGGTCGCACCGTATCACTCAGGCTGAACTACAGACTTTGACCTTCTCTGTTCCCGGTCTGAGCAGGTTCACCCCTCATTAGACGAATGCTATGAACAAGTTTGCGCACAAGTTTTAGTTTTAACTGCAACTCTCGTCTGGATTTTCACTGTTAGCCAGCTGAAAAACAGCGTCAATCTTCAGTCGTTTACTGGCACCAGTACAGACGAACTGTATTACCTCAGGCACTCTATCATCGCTCTTCATCTGGACACATGCAGCTTTTCGCTTTCCTCAGTCTTCTTCTAGCTCACATCAAGTGGCGCCGCCTGCTGTGTGTTGCCAGAGCTACTGCCGCCGCTGGATCTCTTTATCATTTCTACAGCTGGAGGAATCAGCAGCAGCAGAGGGGCAGAGAGGATGCAGAGGTGCTGACTGTCAGCGAAGGTACACACAGACACAAGTACAGCCTAAAGCAGCTACTAACAGCTAACACTGTTTACACTAACAGAGCCGACCCAACAGCAGAATCATTCCAGCTACGCTGATCATATCTGAGCTGCTGGCCTGAGTAGCTGAATAGTTGGACTCTAACACTGTGAAGTTCCTTTTGATGTCGAGGAGTCTTATAAATCCATTTCTCCATGTTTATGATCTGGAACTGGATCTACATAGAAACACATGAACTCTGAAACTAGTAATCTAGACACGTAGTCAGATACTACTGAAGGTACTTCATTACACTGTCCTCTCCTCTGCTGTTTAGCAGGGATGGGCGATACCTCTGACTTTCCATTCGATCCGATACCAAGTCTAATATCCCAAACCCATACTGATACTTTCAAGCTTGTGGTTTTCAACAATGATAAATGAAATGAAAATTAAATACACCTTCACAAATCAGAGTCTCTCTGTGCTTCTTTATTAATAACATAATTAATAACATAATTTTGTCCCGAGAGCCATCAGGCTCTACAACTCTTCCCAGTGGGGCCGTAAGAGGGAAGAGGACAGATGAGGACTGAATCTCATGTTAAATCAGAGGTTTATTTTTTTTGCACTATTTACACTTTACTGTATATCCAGAACATCTGCACTACTGGACTATCCAGACACTTTACCTAAATACCAATATATGCACAGGTTTATTATCTTTTTCAGTATTGTCATTATCTGCTAATATCTGGTTCCCTTGCACATTTATTATTATTATTATTTTTATTGCACTGCTGTTTTATCTCTGTTTTTTTTTACATTTTCTGCTGTTTTCTACAGTTACATTTGTATTTTTGTAGATAGATTTCCTTGTACATATTTATTCCCTCATTGTAATAAGTGAGATATATTTATCTATAGTGTACTGGACTGTTTATAGTTTATAGTTTAATAGTTAATCATTTTTCTGCTGAGCCAGTACATAGCTTTTTGTGTTCATTCTGTACAACCCAAAATATTCTGTTTTGTCTTGACTGTACTATCTATCTATCTATCTATCTATCTATCTATCTATCTATCTATCTATCTATCTATCTATCTAATTAAATTCAGTAATAACAAATATCAAATCAGTGTTTGATAATATTCAAATCATATGTTCTCCTAAACTAGTGCTGTCAATTGAAAATGTTGTCCCTAAATGTGTATTTATTAGATCAATATCTGAATAGTTACATATAAATGTCCTTATATATCTAATGAAAGGTAAACATTATCAAAACTATGCCAGATAAAAGTACAGAATGAGTATGTCTAATATGCTGCTTGGTGTTTCCAATGTTTGTAGCATGTTAGCATTGTTTGTAAGTCTTTTGATAATTCGTTCAGAGAAGTCCACCAAATAAAAACGCGTAGTTCAGAGTCACGTCTCTACATTACGTCTGAAGGAGCTTCTTACTCAACAGCTTTTTTTGGGAGCAAAGGAAGAAGGAAAAATAGTTCCTATAATACAGCATCATATTGGATAATTGTCATTGAGAGGTAGGATACAGGTACACACCATTTGTTGGGGTGTGTAATGTGATTATTTAGGATGCTGAGAACTTCCCAAAACGCAGGCTGACTTCTGAGCTCCTCCTGCAAAGAGACAGGGTACGACCCAGGTGGGACTCGAACCCACAATCCCCAGCTCCGGAGGCTGATGCCTTATCCATTAGGCCACTGGGCCACACGAAGACCATAACCCTCACCTTCAACAAAGAAGTCCAAACAACTTTCCGAAATCACCACCCATTTATAATGGGTGTTTTCTGACTGGGTCACAATACAGGACAACCAATCAGAACAGAGCTCATTGATCTTACATTAACCTCAAAAGCACAGTAACAAAAACTGCCTCTTGAATTCTATAGGAACAAGAGAAGCTGGAAAATATTGAAACATAAACCCACACAAATGTTTTAACTGGAGTTCAGAAGAAAAGATAAAATAAGAGAAAAATATGAGTTGCATGTGAACTGAATTGACCTCCACCATCTTCTCTCAGTAATTTTGTGACTTTATCTTCATGAAGCCGCTACACTGCAGTTCTACATGCTGTCCAACAATACAACATTACAAGACAGCCCTAAACTTTTCTTTATATGTGCTACTATCAGGTTTCTTTTTGTTCTACTACTAGTTCTTTCATAATGTCTTCTTTAATCCGTGTTTCTCCAGGTCCTGTTGTTCTGTTCTCCATAAGTGGTTAGTCAAAGACACTAGAAGTTGAGAGTAAAAATCTTAACAGGGCCTAAATACCTACTATAAGCTCACCTCATTGTCTTCCTAACAGCCTCCATCAAATTCAGAACAGCCTCTTCTCTGTGGTCCAGTGGATATTGGATACTGGAATTAGGGATTGTGTGTTTGAGTCCCACCTGGGTCTTTACCCTTCTTGGTTAATCAGGCAAACTCTCAAGTCTCGACATGGAGTTGTAGAGGATCCTAATGGTGTCCTGTGATAATCCATCCCATGCAGCTTGAATATTCTCACACAGTTCCTGCAGATTATGCGGTAGGGGTGGAGGTGGAGTGACACCAGGCCTTCTGGACGTGTGAGGCTTGACAACAAACTGCTCATCTTGGCGCTGACCACGGTGCCTCCACACATGGATTCATTGGTCGTCAACAAACGCGTGATGTGTCACTAAAGATGACCCACTGCTATGGTCAGGTACAGCGATAAGGCCTGTCCTTATGAAGGTCACATGCATGGCCAATGATGAAACTTCCTGTGTGGTAGTTTTAAGAGGCATTAAAGGGTTCTGTTAGTTCATCTGTTCTCTTGAAGTCCTGAATGTTTGGGTTTGGGTTTGTGTACCAGAAACAGTCATGTTTCATTATTTTCCAGCTTCTCTTTATCCCATAGAAATAAACAGGCTCTTAAGGTTAATGTAAGATCTGTTCTGTTTGGTTGTCCTGTATTGTGACCCAGTCAGAAAGCACTCATTATAAATGGGTGGGGCTAAACTATTGTTGACTTCATAGGTAGGTATTTGTAAGAATGTTGGTTGGCCTTCTATCAGTGCAGGTTTACTGTATGGCCCAGTGGCCTAATGGATAAGACATCAGCCTCCGGAGCTGGGGATTGTGGGTTCGAGTCCCATCTGGGTCATTGCTTTCCTTTGTTAATCTAGGATGTTCTCTCTGCTTCCTGTTGAAGCTTTGGTAGCTTAGCCTCTGTATTCACAAACTGGATAATAAAGTGCTGTTATGTTAAATGAAAACCACAAGTATAGCAGCTGCACAGAAGGAGGGTTTGGCCGAAAGAAGCTGGCAGTTTCAGAATTCACTGGGGTCTAGTCAACAGTGGGCCAGAGAGAGTCCTCTAACACTCTAAATGCGGTAAAGGACTAACTGATCATTTCTGCACAGAACAAAAGGTCTATATTATAGAACAAGTAATGCTGTACAGTATAGAACAACTGTTCTCTACAGGGACTGGTAAATAATTTTTTTCTTTACATGCTTTTATCAACTTTGTAACTTCACTATGAACTTCTGTGTTTCCTTTGTTTCCTTATCTAGGGGGCTGGATTGAATAGCCATTTGTCATGTAACGACCTTCAATGGGTAGCCCACTTTACATCTGATTTAGCAAAGCCATTTGCTGAAGGAGACCTGTTTGCCCCCTAAAACACTTCTCTTATAATTACAAAAGGTAGAGGCACATGCCCTATCAACTAGGGGGGCCTGGATCGTTCAGACAATGGGACAACAAGACGTGGGCAATAACTGGTAAAGTATATAAGCCCATGGTATGGAAACTTCTTTAGATTTGCTTGGGAGGAAGACGCATGCATTGAACTTCTTTTCCTCGACAAAGTCTCCACTCCTGTTCTTCAGGAAACCAACAATTTTTCCAGCAGAAGTCAACAGAACTAAATCCATTTACTGCTGTACACCATCATAAATATATTTACATATTCTATTTTCCACAATAACTGAGCATGTGTCTCAATGACAATAAGTGTTGTAAAGTTCTCAGGAGGCCCGAAATGCTATTAAAGAAAACTATAATGAAGATTTTTATTAAGCTGAATGAACATATGAACATATTTCCAAAATATGCTCCAATACTGCTGGTGATATTACATATGTAACTGAGTAAGAATAACACATTTGGAAATTTGCTCAGTTTGGCTTCTCTGAAAGCCATCTGACACTTTAAGCTTTACATTAAACCCAGTTTAGTGTTTAAATACCTGTAACTCCACAGACATTCAGCATCACCCAACAACCAGATACACTGAGCTGCCTGTTGGTGCTGAGATCTGATAAAGACTAAAGATCTTGTGTTTGTTTTTGTTAACTCCTCTAACAGTTTTAAATCACTACTATAAGACCAGTTCACCTCATAGTCTTCTTTACAGCCTCCATCATACTAAGAACAGCCTGCACTGTGGGGCCCGGTGGCCTATTGCCCAGTGGCCTAACACACTGTTCATCTTGGCGCTGACCATGGTGCCTCCTCACCCGGACATGTTTGACCCGCTGCATTCTGAGTCACTCCATGACAGTCTGGCACTACACCATTGTAGTCGTTGGTGACACTGACATGGTGTTAGGGCCGTTCATTGTAACGGTCTGCGTGCATGTAGTCCTGTGTTGTGCAGCCGTGTGCAAATGGTGCTGGCACTAACCGGATGACTCATGGAGGGCATCACTGTTTGCCCAATGTCTGCAATCATGGCTGTTGGTCAGGAACAGCAATAAGCCTGTTTTTGTTACTGTGCTTTAAAGGTTAAAGTAAGATCATTGAGGTCTGGTCTGATTGGTTGTCCTGTATTGTGACCCAGTCAAAAAGAATTAATTATGAATGTGCAGGGATAAACTATTGTTGACTCAATAGGTAGATATTTGTAAGAATATTGGTTGGACTTCTATTTTGAAGGGCAGGAGGAGGGGCTCTGTGTGGCCCGGTGGCCTAATGGATAAGGCATCAGCCTCCGGAGCTGGGGATTGTGGGTTCGAGTCCCACCTGGGTCGTTGCTTCCCTTTGTCAATCAACAAGGTGCTGTTATGTAAAATGATAACTGTTGCTCTAGCAAAGTGTCCCATATTAGACTAAAGGGAGTGTTGGTGTAAAGAAGCCGGCAGGTTCCTAGTACATGCTATTGCAACCTTTGGTGATATTGACATGGTGTTGAGGGCAGTTGACCTGCTTGTTTATCAACGTCCTTCTACCACACTTTCACATAGTCCAGGAGATTATTATGCATCTTCCACAAACAAGCACCCATTTTCAACATCTAATGCTCATAAGGGTTTTCTGAGATACATATCATAATTGCTCAGCATAGCGAAAGGCTATGTGAACACTGAGGCTCATCTGACTTCTTCGTGGAGCAAACTTAACGACCCAGATGGGACTCGAACCCACAATCCCCAGCTCCGGAGGCTGATGCCTTATCCATTAGGCCACTGGGCCA
>CM067489.1:5380203-5401602 GCA_034552555.1 Semaprochilodus insignis
GAGTCATACCATACTGCTACACTACTGATCTCCTGCTATCTGAACTGTGTTGAGTCATACCATACTGCTACACTACTGATCTCCTGCTGTCCGAACTGTGTTGAGTCATACCATACTGCTACCCTACTGATCTCCTGCTGTCTGAACTGTGTTGAGTCATACCATACTGCTATCTGTCCAGTATATATTATCACTGTGGCTCCTAGTAATAATACTTTATTAATATTATATTTTATTGATACTCTTTACTACCTCATATCTCTGTAGTGCAATTATACATTTGCTGCTGTTGTTAATGTCTTGTACAAGCTCATTTATTTATATAGACATACCTCTCTTGTCTTCTTTCTCTTCTTCTTCTTCTTATTATTATTATTATTAATAATCTCTTAATGTGGTTATTAGTGCAATATCCACCAAGGCTGCCCCTGCATATGTCTAGAACATTACATATTTCATACATGGTATATGTAGTCTTTTCACGTTTATAACCTGTGGTTAACAGCTCTTCGGTAAACCCGCTCTGTTTATTCTGATTAACGTATGTACATACTGTTCTAGTACTTAATAAAGAACAGTGTTACAAAGTACACAGAGAATCAGATGGACTACAGTCTTTAATATGGACAATGTGTGTAAATACAAGGACGTGGTTTTAATGTTATGGCTGACTGGTGTACATTTTGTTTGGATTACATGTAGCATACATGTAGATTAATATTTTCATCAGATTAATGACGTTAGAGTGTGAATAAACTAGGGATGTACTGATTAACTTAATTTATCATTCAGTTTGATTCAGTACAGTGGTGTCTTGATTTAATGCATTTGTCAATACAGCATCAATAAGGAGGGCCTTTTTTATAAATATGCAAACATGATTACTTTATTACGGCAGCCAATATGATAAAAGTGCAATATTATTAACAACATGTGAGTCACAAATTAATATATATGACCTGACCTCATTATGAGCAGTGTGCTCTTCTTATCTACTACTGACTTCAAGCTAAAGAGGAAATGATGTTTTCTGCACTCGTTTTATGATTTGCTTGTTTTATTTCATTAGACTTTGTTCAAAATAACCAGTATTAAACTGAATGCATTAATCTGTTGAATGTATTGCTTGATGTCTGTGTGAACTGAATTGAGAGGCTCATAATAAACAACCAAGCATGTTGCGTCATGACACCTTCTATAAACAGCTGGTTTAGAATCTGAAACCAGTTTGAAATCATGCCAGTGGGAAATGATGATAGGTCTCCAGTTGGCTGAGATTCCAGGAAGAAATCTGGAAGGCTTTCACAGCTACATGGCCCAGTCTTCATGTAAGCACAACACAGGCAAAACAAATACGAACCTGCTTACACCTGAGATGCACTGCAAGTTTGCATTACATGAATGTGAAATGCCGTTGTGAAGACTCCAGTGAGTATGCAGCCAAACAGTGGAGAAGAAACCGTCAGCACCCTCAGGATCAGTTCTGCAGTCCTTTCATGAGCTTTCATCATCTGTAGGCATAACGTAAGCTGAGACAGATGATCCCATCCTGGAAATTGTAGTGGTGAGGGTAGTTCTCAAACTTCCCAGAGTTGATATGTCGGTAGCTCCTTTGGCATTGAACTCGGCTGCATCTCAGTTGTGCACTACATACTAATACTACACAGTATATTCTCTGTACTAATCTTAATAGTATGAGTATGGCAGTACACAAAATACACACATCATCAAAAGAATATTTGCACCCAGGAGGAAGCGTCGAACTGGGGGGAAGATAAAGGTTACCAGGTACAATAAATGATGATAAATTTAGACTGATATGGGCAATATTTATTGAGCTACACATACAGAAGTAATGTCTCCCAGTATGGCGTCGGGCTAACGCAACATGCCAGATGTCTTGGCATGGTGTTGTAGAGGTTCCTAATGGTGTCCTGTGATAATCCATCCCATGCAGCTTGAATACTCTCACACAGGTCCTTGCAGATTGTGCGGTAGGCGTCGAGCTGGAGTGACACCAGGCCTTATGGATGTGTGATGCGTCACAACAAACTGCTCATCTAGGTGTTGACCACTGTGCCTCCACACACAGATTGGTTGGTTGTCTGCACCAAGATAAAAGTGGGACTGTCACTCCATGACAATCTGGCACGACACCATTGCAGTCTATGGCGACGCTGATGTGGCGTGAAGGGCAGTCATCATAACGGTCTGCGTGAGATTGTCCACAATCGTGGCTGATGGGTAAGTCAGGTAGAGCATTAAGGTCCATCCTTGCTTATGCCACATGCGTGCCCGAGTGTGAAACTTGTCAAACCTACCCACCAAGTTTCATTCATGTTAGTTGAATCCTTCTGGGTGCAGCTATTTGTGTAACTATATGTAAGTGAATGTATATAAAACATACTCAAAAACTAGGTTGTATTAGTATTAAGTGCACAGTTGGGACCTACACCTCATTCAGTTATAGAACAAAACAGTATGGCTGATGCAGAATACAGCATGACAACAGCATGTAGAAACATACAGCTTGGCACACCAGTTCATTTTATACCCTAAATGCATTCCAGATATGAAAGTTATACAATGAATTTCCTCAGAACATGAGCACTAGTGTTCTTACAGGAGGAACACTTTGTCTTTCATACCACACTCATCTCAAACACGTACAACTGTTAGCATTAAGGCAGATTTACAGTTTTATGCACATCTGTGAGATAGCTGAGTAATAGGTTCTCTGTAGTTTTGTTTTGTATTGTAATAAATATTTCTTTGGCTGATCATGTAATCGACTCTGTAAAAGGGGCACATATAGGTGTTTTTGAGGACAAACAACTCTTTTCTACTTCATATATTAACATGGAATAGTGGGTATGGAATATATCTATTATGTTAGAAATATGACAAATACAGTAATAGAAACTATGTAGTACTTCACGCTGTCCAGCACAGAAAACAGTCACACTATAGATACCGTAAATACTTTCTCAACCTGGTCTGCCTCATTTGGCCACATGTTCTCCTCCGCACCAAATGTCCTACTTTGCTTATACACGCAGGAATAAGCACTTGCTTATTATGTGCTTGGCCCATAATGGACTATTATGGACAAAAGAACTCCAGAACTGACCCCTTTAAAGGGAAGGAGACCAGATTTCTGAAATGAAACCATTTCCAGTCCAGAGGTCATTAAATTTGCTTCAAATATGTTTTTATCTATTGAATACAAAAACAAAGTCAAGGCAGTTCCAGTTTCATGTATAATGAGCACTGTAACTGTTGGACTGTAATAAATTATGGTGAAGGCTGACTCGTAAAATTGGGTACTGACTAGATCACTTTGTAAACCATGTCTGAAAATCATACCAAGACAGGAGATGTCTGGGCACCCTAAAGTAAAAAGGGTCTCAAAAGTCTAGCGTTTGAGGCAGGAATGCGTTTACCACAAAAGATGGTTGTATAGGCCCATCATTTGTATTCATATTAAATATTTTGCCAGTAAAAAGAGACCAGAGGCTACAGAAATAAGACCCATGGCTATAGTCCAATAGCCAGACCCTGAACACACCCCTGGGCTAGCTCCAGTTCTGAAGCAACAGAGGCAGCTGCTATTAACATAAGCCATATGATTGTATCAAGTCCCATAACATCAACCCTACTTTCAATCTCTGGGTTACCTTGTGTCTTGAAAAGATGTTTGTGGTGATGTCATGGACTCACTTTACCCTTTAACACAAGCAGTATTCTCCAAAACCAGGAAAGAAAGTGGTCGGACTGATGGCAGCAGCCCCCTCTGCTAGCCAAAGACTTTCTGCTGTGTTTTACAGAGGGACATTTCCAGTGACAGTTCCAGCCGGGGACAGATCACCAACAACGGGCACTGTCCCAGGAAAATAGGGTCCTCTGGTCAGCCTATTGTAAAGACACCTGAGTAGCACATCAGTGCAAATGTGAAGGAGATGTGCTTGGCCTGTTTACATGCATTCAGTTGGCATTTAATTGTATCTGTAATCATTATGATTTTTGGGCTTTTATTGTCTAAGTATTTGTGATTCAGTAAATTGACATGCAGTTTGAGCTTTGGAATAGTGTACTCCAGCATTTTCAGTTTGAGCTACAGAAATGCACAGCTTTCCTAAAGGCTGAAACTAAGAGGGAAGTGAACTAAAGAATTTTGGGAGGGGGGGGGGGGGTCACTGCAAGCCCACACCTATTGCTGTTAGCTGTTGTGCTAAATGAGGGAAATGGGCCCTTTTGCTTTACTGTGTTCACTTGTGGCAAAGCATAAACTGAGGATCATTTCAGTTGCTTACAGAAGCCGGATTTTCATCCACACTATCACCTTTATCTCCGTTCTCAGTCAGGCTTTGCTACTGGTTCCCATGCTGTCTCCACCGTCTCTGTGGCCCGTCCCACTCTTTCCGCAGTCATTGGCCAGGCTTGTTAGTGTTAGCACCATTCACTTCCAGACTGCTATAGAATGATCCCACTTCTGACACCAACTGTAACATTAGCGTGCAGGAGGAGATGCTCTTTTATAGAACAGGCAACAGTAGAGAACCGGCGGCCAGCTTGGGCTTTGCGCTACAATATGATCAATATAATGTATGTTTGATCATATGACTTCATTTTATCCGTCTTTATGTTATTTATTGGGCACCTTGGAATGTCTTGCATTCCTTTTGCATTCACAAATATTTTATCCCATTTTTTTTACCTGATATTATTTGTTATTTGTCTCCATCAAGTCATTTTAATTAGACAATAAAACATGCACAAATGAAATATGTGTCTGAAACCTGACTGGTTTGGAAAACAATGCTTCTGTGGACTCTGATGAGAGCTTATTAAAGTTCATTTAGATCCAGACCATCACTTTGCTTTCCCTGCTTGTTTGTTGTGTTATTTTTTGTCACAGAACATTTTTTACGTAATAGTTATTTTTTGTAGGCTGGGGCTCGGACTCTTATATTGGCGTGCAAACAAGGGGGCAGCCATTTTGAATCCCTTTCGTAGGCACTTGCTTCACAGACGTGAATATATTAAGCCTCCAATAGCCGGTATTTATATTCCCTGCGCGTCCTTGTGTGTTTTATCCCAGCGCTCTTACTCCTCACTGAAAACGACCCACCATTTTTACCCTGACTTACAGATCACCCGTGCTCGTCTGAGCCTGGCCAGGACGGGGACAGAACAAGAGTCCGGTGCGTAAAAGCGCAGTGTGAGGGCGAGAGAGCGCATTTTCTGACGGGGATGGTCAGAAGGCTTCCAGAGCTCAGCAGCGCTGCCGCGGTGGATTTGTAAAGGGATTTATCTCGCTTGGGATATTGTCACCGGAGCCGAGGAATAAGCCAAAGAGCAAAAAGCAGTTGGATTGTCAGGTAAAATCTAGGAATGTTTTTAACGCGTAGAAATTGGATCATACAGGATTCGGCATTGAGTGTCTGTTTTGGGGAATTTGGCGCAGCAGCGTTGCCATCATTGCAGAGCTGAATCTGTTCTATTGTGTGGGGGCCTGTCACGCCTAGACGGGCTATAGGACGGCATTCATTGTGATATACCAGCTGGTTGACTTATTTCTTTACGTTTTATGCCATTTTTAATATTTTCCAATATTTGTAAAGGCTTTAAGGGACATATAAGACGCCCACTCCCACCGCAGTAGACCCCATAGATCATGCAGGATTTGTATGATCTAAGGTTGGACCATGTACACCCACCACATGATAATGTATAGAATTAGGGTGGATGAGTGGGAACTCCATGTCTCCGCTCTAGGCTGCTGGACAGTCCTCAGGAGTTGGGCTAAGTAGATGTGGACCCTCTCTCTCTCGCTCTCTCTCATGTTTGAAAATCACATCCAGCCATGGAAAACCCACAGTTCCCTCACATCCTCCCATAACGGAGGTGTGATGTGGTGATGTGGTGGTGGGTGGGGAGGGAGGGAGATGCTGTAAGTCTTTCATCAGGTTTGAACTGAAAGAGGGAGGACATCCTTAAACAACCTGGTCGTTTATTTATTTATGTATTTATTTATTTATTTGTTTTTAACCTTGAGACGTTTCATGCTTTTGAAGGCACTGCTCCTCTGTTGCTGATGTCACCCGACTGGAGGAATGAGGTCAAACGCTGTGATCCGCTGCATAAGACCTACATCTGGCCGTTATGGCATTTGTATTAGACGTTTTCTTTAAAAGGATGGGATTTGAATAGAAGTCCTGGCGATCACTCTGCCTGGCAGATGCAATACCTGTACGTAAGACAAAAGGTGGAGAGCCAAAAGTCCCTGTGGCCTCAAGCCTCTTTATTAAAGGGGAACTCCGTCATTAAAGGAGCAATATGTATTTTGTTAATTAAAAATATATTCCACAGTTATTTACAATTATCAGCAGAATGTGAGGAAATATCCATTTTGATAATCTGTCAACAACACCTGTTGGTTATGTGTTGGTTCAGAGATATCCACTGTAGCTCTGGCCTGTGCTGTCTTGTGATACCACTTAGTAGTGACGGTAGTGAGTCACTGTAGCATCAGCAAGTCTGCCGTCAGTTAAATATGAGCGTGTGAAGAAGTAGCGCTGTCTGAGGGCATATTCTAACTTCATGTCCTTTATGTTGAAAGTCCTGCTCCAGGTTAGATCATTTAAAGGCATATAGCCAATGAAAGAAATGATGGCTAAAGCTCTTGACGAGCAACCAAAATACTGACTGCCACCTGCTCACATTGAAAACCCACGTAAACCAGCGAAAATGAAAGAAGTGTTATAATGTAAATAGAAGCAAAACAAGAGTCAACATTGGTGCCACTGGAGTTGATCTTGGCAAGTGATGAAATTTTAATGCTGAACTTGTAGCCTTTTTTCTTGAATGTTTAAGTATTAAAGAAGGAGGAGGTGGGACTGTGCAGTTCTTGGTGGTAATGTTGCTTTCTGTTGTTTGGAGTATGAATTAGACAGGTTACATCATCTTCCAGATTGCTCCTTTAAAATATGAATGTCTTTTAGAGTGGTTTGATACGAAAGGGTGCACTTACAGGCATGGTGGTGATGGGAGCCAGGGGTCGCAATGTCTACAGTACGAATGTAGCCAATTGACTTACTAACAAAATGGGCAGTGAACTTACACGTGAGGTTCAGTAATGTCTCTAATGTTAACATGGCGGTAAATCCTAAAACAAATGTTTTCTTTGGTGGGGACTGTTTTGCTTTAGAACGCACTGCATGTACATCTCCATAAACAGGGCAAAACCTTGTCACAGAAACAAAGTGTTAGGTATCAGCCAGCATATTCGTAGCTTTATGTGCGGTAGCTTTCGGAGCCATTTAAACCTTCGTATGTTCCTATATGGCTCCTATGCCTCCTATTTGCATCAAACCACTCTGAATCACGGCTTATTTTAATGGCTTGATTGTGCAATTTTGCAAAATGGTAGAATTCCCCTTTTAGTCTTTTGCATGGGTAATGTGACCATGACAGCAGTAAACAAAGATCAGGCCTCTGTTGGGTAGTTACTCTGTACTATGTTTCTATACTGTGTTGTTATTTACTGATGTAGATAAGTCAGTACATATTGATCACTTGCCCTTGCATTGCCCACCTTGTATGTGCATATGATGGATTTCTTGTTATTGTGCTTTCAGTTTAATACCAATAAAAAGGCGAATATTGCCACGGGAGATATTTATAGTTACTGTCAGTGAAGCTTTTCAGGCTAATTTTCAATCTAGCCAATTCCAAGTTATCGACTTGAACCGCAATAGACTGTACAGGCATTGAAAATCTATGCATATCGATCATTTAGTGGCGGCCGTTTTATTCAGACTGAGGAAAGCTTTTATGGGTCTGCTGCAGACTCACTTCATTATGGCTCCATCAAATTGTCATGACTGAATACCGACTGTACTGCAGGAAGCGCTCTGCCAGATAGTTTCTTCCTTATTACTCTTGCTGTCCGTAAATCATTTCTAGGCCTTTTTAGTTTGTGGTTTGTGGCTTGCTTTTAGCCCCGAGCTCAGATTGGTTCCTCATCACCAATGCCAACATCAACAAGCTTGCCACCTACATACACTCACTGTGGTCTTTTTTATTAGGTACACCCACCTGCATATAATCCCCATTCTATTATGTCCACTTATCATATGGGTGCATATAGGTACTACTGCAGACAGTAGTCCATCTGTTTCTCTGCATACTTTGTTACCCTGTTCTTTAATGGTCAGGACCCCCACAGGACCTCCACAGACCCGGTATTATATGGGTGATGGATCATTCTCAGCCTTGCAGTGACACTGACGTGGTGGTGGTGTGATAGGCAGATAGTAGTGCTGCTGGACACCTTGGGGTCACTGCTGGATTGAGAATAATCCACCAACCAAAGCGTACCTGCGGGCAGCACACAGAAGAAGGGCTAGAGGAGGACCAACACAAACTGTGTGAGCTATCGTCTCTGACTGTACACCTACAAAGTGGACCAGCAAGGTCGGAGTGTCTAACAGAGTGGACAGTGAGTGGACACAGTGTTTACAGACTGCAGCAGCACTGCTGTGTCTGATCCACTCGTACCAGCTCCACCACACCTGCTCTGTGGGGGTCCTGGCCATTAAAAAACAGAGTAAAAGGGGGCTAACAAAGTATGCAGAGAAACAAATGGACTACAGTCTGTAATTGTAGAACTACAAAGTGCATCTATATGGTAAGCGGACCTGATAGTATGGGCATTAAAGGTATGTGTTCCTAGTAAATGTGAATTGCTTTTAGGCACAGCTACACGTGCTATGACTGAAGATTGGCTTTATTAAGGGACAAGCAGAATGAAGCTCATTTCATTCAGGTTTCATTTGAACGTTCTATTCAAAGGTAACGCAACACTTGTTGGTATGATTGTGGACCTCTTTGAACCAAAGACTGTTCAGTAAAGGCAGCGCTTTGAGGAAAATGCCATGCTGTGTTAGATGTAATTCAATGTTAATACTACTACTACTATTACTACTACTAGTCCTACTACTACTGCTAATAGTAATAATAATAATGGTAATAATAAAAATAATAATAATAATATTAACAGTAATAAAATGAAAGTTATTAGCTGTTTCCTTGCTGCAGTAATCTTCCTTTGAGCCAGCCGAATGATTGACTTGCCTTATGGCATAGTGAAAGTCTGACATCTGTTTGGGGGGCAGTAAATAAGGCGAGTGAATTTTAGGGTCTGTCTAAGGGGTCAGGGCCTGTGCCAGCAGCTGTTCAGAGCAGCGTGGGATCTTTTACTGCCATAGAGCTGTGTTTCTTCGTCCTGCTCCTGGTGACTCACAGCACTGCAGGCTGTCAGATATATTCCTTGACTCAACACACCTGATCCAGCTCATTAACTGAATGTGGAGCCCTTCATGAGCTGGGTCTGGTGTGTTGGGTTGGAGAACGGTGCTGCGTCATGCGTCACCAGGAGAAGAACAGAGGGCTGCTCAGCAGTCCGAGTTAAAGAGGCACTCTTATTTGGCTTGTCCATTTGTATGAGTGGGAATAGACCAAGGGCTTAGGGTGCTCGGGAAGGGGTTTGGAGGTGCCATTTGAGGATAGTACTTTATGGATTATGTGAGCTGTCCGAAGAAGCCTGATCTTCTGGGGTTTGTGGTTGTTGATATTTCCTGAAATCCAGCCCTTCTCTCAAGTCCTAGTACTCCAATGACACGAGGGCATCAGTTTCCATATGTCTGCTCTCTGTTTCTTTGTATTTGGAGAGGTTTTCAGTTACTCTGATTGAGGACTTGTGGTCTGATGGGCTCAAAACATCAATAAACAGGCAGGTCTTGTCCTTAACAGTGTCAGGCTGGTTGGCTGTGATGTCTCTGAATGCATGGATGTGCATGTCCCAGAAGATGGTGACTCCACGTTTCTCTGTGACCGCTGTCAGCCTTGGGGGGTATTACACAAAGCAGGATTTCTCAGTTTGGCTAGATAACTTAAGCCCAAAGTCACGCCTGGCCAATGCCTGGTCCGGGGTGGTCCTGATCATTGAAGATCAGGGTGAAAGGGGACTACCAAAGTATGCCGGAAAACCGATGTACCACGGTCTGTAACTGTAGAACTACAAAGTACTCCTGTATGCTAAGTGGAGCTGATAAAATACGCTCATCATTGGAAGAATAGTTTCACTCGGTAGTGTGGGATTGCAGTGCTCTTGGGAAGGAAGTTAAAGGTTACCAGGAATAATAAATGATGATAAATTTAAAATGACATGGGCAATATTTATTGAGCTACACATACAGAAGTAGTGTCTCTCAGTACTGTGTTGGGCCGACATGTTTACTAACACAACATGCCAGATGTCCCGGCATGAAGGTCCTGGATGGTGTCCTGTGATAATCCATCCCATGCAGCTTGAATATTGTCACGCAGTTACTGCAGATGGTGCGGTAGGGGTGGAGGTGGAGTGACACCAGGCCTTCTGGACGTGTGACCCGTGACAACAAACTGTTCATCTTGGCGCTGACCACGATGCTTCCACACCCAGACTTGTTATGGTCTCCAGACGTGGTGTTGCAGGCAGTCGTTGTAACGTGTGTATATATATATATATATATATATACACATATATATATATGTATGTATGTATGTGTATATATATATATATATATATATGTGTGTGTATGTGTATGTGTGTGTGTGTGTGTGTGTGTATGTATGTATGTCCAAAACCATATCTGAAGAAGCATTTCAGCATGTGAATGGTTAGTTCGAGTGTTCATGGCTCTGTGGACGATTCCCTGTTTACAAACATTACCAGGTATGCATATGTTTGTTTGTCTTTCATTTGCATATTAATATAAAATTATGTAAAGTGTTCGCTAACAATAGATGACCTGCCGCATCAGCTAGTCTTCAGGTCTCTATGAACACCCAACACTCAGTCTGCTGTTCACTAAGTGTGTAGCTAGCAGGAGCGGCCCGAACCACAAACACCTTTATGTGCTTACAGCGGTCACTTTGTTTTGAGCTTATTTTGACCTGTTGGACAGAGCTTGGTTCTAGCTAATAGAACCTGTTCTCNTCTCTCTCTCTCTCTCTCTCTGGTCAGAGGTGCAGGACAGTATTAATGGCTGCCTATCTGTCGTGCTGTATGAGCGCTTGACTTCCTCATAGAGAGAGATTTACTGTGATGTCTGTTTGCACTGCTCTGTTTTGATGAATGACCGTCTTCAGGAAGCATCAGTTAAGCTGTGATATCTAATCTAGAGGCACTTGAGAGCTTTTGGCAGCTTGGCGGGAGCTTCTGTTCTCTGTCGTTGGGTGAAAATGGCATTTTTTTTAAATGAATGAAGATTTTGAAAGGTTCTAATGGCTAAGAGAAGAAATATCACCTTATATTAATTAGATATCACATTATATCAATGTTACATGATCAAAACTGTCCATCAGAGCATGCAGCGAATTCCATAAGTGTAGTGCCAAAATGTTTTTGGTGGTGATTATTAAAAAGCCTAGTACTGTAAATGTTGCTAATGATTAAGAGCCGTTTTGTGGTTTTGCGCTAATGTGGTGTAAGTCTAATGTTGAGCAGAGGAAAATAGGCTGTAACGTCCACGCTGGGCTTATGCTTTCCCACCCACAGTAATTTCTCCTTCTGCGGGGGAGCACAAAGGCCTGTGGGAAATGTAGGCAGATTTGTTTCTGTGTAGTGTTGATAACTGCCTGCTGGCAATGTGCAGCTAACACAAGTCTGGTAAACAGTTGTCTGTTTGACCAAAGACTAATTTATTATATTTAACTCTACATGACGTGCAACAAGGGCTGTGTCAGCTCTTCAAATTGTTTCAGCATAGTCATCGCAATGTGTGCAAATGCAGTAGTCATGTCGCAGGATGTGCAGCGTCAAGTAAGGCAAATTAAATTTGAGTGCTGTTTGGTTCTAAAGGAAAACATTTTCCAACAACATCATTTACTCCGATTGAAGGGTTCTTGGATACACAAAGAAGGCCTGAAGCATTGACACACATACAGATGTACTTCCTTAGAACAGTGTTTCTCAAACCTGGGCTGTGTTCGAAATGGCACACTACTATACTGCACACTGCATACTACAGTAGTATGTACTGCACACTGTATACGCCCCCTGTGTGTAGTATACAGTACTGTAACACGTTCTGACCTACAGTGTAGTATACTAATACAGTCACATGACCAGTTACCTCACATTTACCTCAGAGCTGTTATTACTGTATCCACTGTTTAGAGCTAGCTGCTGCTAACGCTGCTCAGTTCACCTGAAATACATTTACCCTAGCTGTTAGCTACCCTCGGTTATCTTTCTGAGGCTCATTCTGATGAACACATACCCCACTACAATCACTACACCCACATTTGTGCTCGGAGTTGGCTGCGTTTTGCTCCCCAGTGTTACCCACCACCATTTTCTTTGGCTGAAGCAGGCTGAGAGCTGGTGAGTCAGCAGTGCATGATGGGATACAGTACACCATGAAGATAGCTCCCCCTGTATACTAGAAACTCTGACTGGAGATCTCTGGAGACTTTCAATTTGGTCGCATGCTACATACTACATACTATGTTTAGGTAGATTTTACTATGTGAGTAGTATGTAGTATGCCGTTTCGAATACAGCGCTGGTCCTGGAGGCACCCTGCCTCACATTTTAGTGGAGTCCTTGCTTTAACACACTGTTTTGAGAATTTTCCATTCCACCTTAAAGAAGCTGGCGAATAGGAAACCAGTTTCAGCCTTATTGGTCCTTTTGGGAACATCCTGGAGTGATGGATTTCTCCACATAGTCCACCATTTCCGCTGCTGTTGCTTTGCTGTTGTATATAAAAATTTGAGGTTGTAAATATTGATGAGTCTATTGCGTAACTGATTAGGGTTTTGAAATCTGCTCATTCTAGTGTCCTCTTTTACAAATGCAGGATTTACATTTGAAGGAAGTTTTTAAGGTTTAGGGCTGCAACAAACGTCTGTTTTAATTGGCGAATAATCTATCAGTTATTTGAATTATTAATCACTTGTTTACTAAATGACTCTTATGTAGCTGTCAATTGAACAATTGATTAGGTTGGGCTCATAAATGTTGCAACTGACAACTTTTTTCGGGTCATTAGTAAAGCGTCGAGGCTGCTGTCACACTTTTGTTAACTCTCCAGTAAGTGGTAATGCCAAAACTTTCCTAGTTCTTAGGACGCATGATGACATCACTGTTAAATTAGTTGCCAACTAATTTGGTCTTAGATTTTAGTCGACCAAGTCGATTAATTGTTGCACCCCTATTGAGGTTTATAGTATGTCAGTTCTGTGTACTGAACTGTTCTTATTCAGCTATGACAATATAAATACAGTTTCCCGTCTGTAAGAGAGAGGTATGTAGTTCAGTGTAAATCTCAGTAGTGTTTAAGGAACAAACTTCAGATTGGTATCCATATTCAAGGTTTCAGTGTTGGTGTTGGTATCGAAAGAGAAAAAGTGGAATCATGCCATCTCTATTCAGTTACCCCATATCATGATCCATAATGCCATGTAGCTTTATCTATAGTCCTAGAAGTTCCATCACTGAGCATTAGCTGTCACTGTTCTTCAATGGCACAGTGCGAATAGAGGATTTGTTAAGCAAACGTATACAGTAAAACTCACAAGCTGAATTGCAAGTGGAGTTTGCATGTAAACAAACACACAACATACAACCAAATGCCTTTGTAAGAAGACTATTACGGTGCAGGTAAGGTGGGCTGCTATGAATGCTTTATAAAAAGCCTAGCGATAAAGGGAATTCAGTGTTAAAGGATTTTCCTAAAGATGTGGGAGCTTCCTATCCACCAGCTTATTTTGAGAATGTTCCATTGCACCTTAAATGGTGTTTCAGTTTTGGCACCGTACCACCTGTAGGATTTAAGGTGGAATGTAACATTCAGTCAAGAAGCTGGTGAACAGGAACTTCAGCCTCGTTTGTAGATGAACATCAGCGTTGTCTGCTGACAGTTGGTCCCCTGGGAAAGGAATGAAGGTGCAGTCATTCCATTCACGTACTGGAGTGATAGAGTTTTCCACATAGTCCACTATTTCTGATGCTGTTGCTCCATTGTTGTATATGAATTTTGGGAGTGTAAACATTAAGGAGTCAGGATATGACTATTTAGGATTTTGGAATCAGCTTGTATTACTGTCCGGTATCACAAATGCAGGATTTTGAAGGAGGAACAACAATATTTAATGTTCAGGGCTGCAGCATACGACTATTACGATGCTCGTAAAGTGGGCTGGTATGAGTGCTTTATGAAAGCCTAGAGATAAAGGGAATTCAGTGTTAAGGGATTTTCCTAAAGATGTGGGAGCTTCCTATGCGTCAGCTTGTTTTGAGAATTTTCCATTGCACCTTATTGCATGGTGTCGCAGTTCTGGCGCTGTGTAAGCTGTAGCATTTAAGGTGGAACGGGACATTCAGTTAAGATGGTGGGAACGGAACATTCAGTTAAGAAACTGGAGAATAGGAACTTCAGCCTCGCTTATAGAGGAACATCAACAATGCCTGCTGACAGTCGCTCCCTTGGAAAGGGAATGAAAGTGCAGTCTTTCCATTCACGTACTGGAGTGATAGGTTTCACCACATAGTCCACTATTTCCGATAGTTTCTGTTGCTCCGTTGTTGTATATGAATTTTGGGAGTGTAAATATTTTTAAGGAGTCAGGACATGACTGTTTAGGATTTTGGGCTTGTTAGGCTTGTATTACTGTCTGGTATTGGTCCGGTACTGTCCTAGAGATAAAGGGATCTCATCACTGTATCTTCTGTATCTGGAACTTTTCAGTGAACACAAATCTGATACATGCTAAAATGAGAGTAATGCAGCTTTATGTTCGCCAAAGAAGGTTTATATTTCTGAGCGTGAGTGGAGTTATCGTGTTCCTATCGCTGCCGTCACCCTGCAGCAAAGTATAACCAGACAGCTTCTCCGGAAACAATTCACAGGGACTGTTACAGTACACTGTCCACAGCAACGGCCTTCTGTATAAATTATGAACTCCAATCAATAACTGACAGAAGCGAGTGGAAAGCAGTCCTGATTGCCTTTTACTCCCAAATGAAAAGCCCAGCATACTAGTTTAACTCAAAGCTTTTAGGCTATTTAGGCATTTTTCATTATCCACCTATTAACATAGGGAAATATATCTGCAGGCTTAGTGTTTTCCAGGTGCAGGTCAATCATATGGATAATATATATCATCGCTGTCCAAAGAAATACATGTATCTCCATTGTTGTTGATTTTTATTTATATGCATCATTTGAACACAGCAGCTGCTGTCAGAATTTCTTGATGAATGGACCAAAAGAAATGGTCCAAAACTGCTGGGGGGAAAAAAAAAAAAAAGTCTGGTTCTATAGACTTGCGTGTAAATGGAATGAGGTTTTTGCCCTCTCCTGTGAAGTTGCCATTTTGGAGATACTTGTGTTTCTTTGGACAGCGACTATATATATTTATACAACCCAGTTGACCTTGGGCTGTAAATTCTGTTCACGAGTGCTATGTGTTGTGTGCTTGTGGACGTGTGTCCATGTGCCTGTGGTTCCCCACTCACGCGGAAATCGGCAGGATGGACAGTAATTTAATTTGTGCTCATAAGACGACAAAATTCTTTCATAGAAGTTCAACATTTATTTGAACATGTAGTTACAGATGATGACTACCCTCCTGCCATTTACCAGCGATATTGCAATGTTAATTACTCGATTTTTGAGGAAGAGCACAAAAAGACAAGGAAATAAATGGGTGCCGGCATGACCAGGGGTGGAACAGTTTAGGATGGGACTTCTAGAAGGGATGGTGTTGGGTATGGTTGAACAATTTTGGAAAATGCAATTGTGCTCTTTCTGAACAGTATTGCTTTTGGGATCTAAATGTGGTTATTTGTATTAGATCCAGAAGTTACAGGACTGTGTTCTGTGGTTACTGGACAGTGACACAATTTCCCAGTTCCCATGTTGGAAGATCATATCGGCAGCTGATATATGGATTTTTTTCAATTATGGTCAACGGTCCGATTTTGGAATTTTCGTCGGTATTACAACAGATAACTTTCCACCTTTTATTTTTTTAATTACTATTATTATTGTTTTTCTTTGACATGTAAATACTCTGGTCCTGCGCTGCGGAGAGAACATTTCTGCTGTAAGGTAGTATTTCACCGTGTAAGCAGAGAACAACAGAACTACATTAGCATCAGCACGAAAACAGGAGCGGCAGCAACAGTTGTGTCTGTTAAACAGGCATTGGAAAGTAGCAAAAGCAGTCAAAGACAAAATCACACCGCTTATGGCTCTTGATGACCAACCCTTTTCGCAGTGGAGGACCAGGGTGTCCACCGACTGACTGAGGATCCGGTAACCCGCTCTCCCAGACTGACGCTGTTTTTCTAATATTGCCCTGCCTTAAATCTGACACATGGACTTGGGGTGTTGGTCTAATGAATTTGCTAAGCTTAATCGTTTGTTGACTCGATGTTGCACGCGCAGGATTTCTCTACTTCACGTATGGAGGCAGTCTCCACTGCTAATGAAGCATTTATTCGGAGAACATGTCTGGGAGAAAGCTAGTCGGGGCAGTTTAAGCGTTCCCATCCTGCTAGCTCCCGTCTCAAAGAAACACAGATAG
This sequence comes from Semaprochilodus insignis, assembly GCA_034552555.1. Lineage (NCBI taxonomy): Eukaryota > Metazoa > Chordata > Actinopteri > Characiformes > Prochilodontidae > Semaprochilodus > Semaprochilodus insignis. The sequence continues at coordinate 5,396,848 of CM067489.1, forward strand.
GAGGTGGAACAGCATGTTGTGAATGATGAGTTTGTTAGAACAGACGCGAGTGCTAGCTGCATATGCGCGAGAGACTGATGAGCAGAGTATCTGGTGTTACTGACTGTAAAGTTATACATGCAGTTATAACTTCCTTCCTGCAGCTTCCCAGTCATAAGCGTCCTTATACACGTCATTGCTTTTGTTGTTGCCTGTACCTAAAATAGCCTTAAACAAAGATCCTTACCCTTTAAAGGAAGGTTAGAAATAAAAAGCTATTGTAAACTTATGTTTATAAACTTTTGTTTACAATATTCGGCATGTATGATTTACCTGTTTTATTGCTGAGTAAAATGAATTACTGATCCAGTTTTTAACACCAGCCCATATGTGCATAATACTGTGTACATTTTTCAAATGCAAAAAGCTTAATTTATAGGTTTTTAATATCGGTATCAGCCACAACAGAGTGCTAATAATTGGTTATTGTATCGACCTCTCGCCCTGTCCTTCATATATTGCACTCTCTTTCTCCGTCCCTCACACTCTGTCTCTGTTGCTCTCTGTCGCTCTTTCTCACTGTCTCTGTTGCGCTCTGTCTTTCTCTCTGGACCTCTCTCTATTCTCTCTCCCTCTCGCTCGCTCTCTCTCTTGCGCCGGCTGTCGGACTCTCCCTTGCTCTCTGATCTTCCCCGTTTGATATCTAGCTGGAGCAGGAAAGAGGCCCTCCTTCACTTTTGATAAGTGAAAGTGGGGCAATGAGTTGTAGGAACAATATAGGTTAGAAACCCCCCGCTGTAGCCCTTTGGGAGCACATGGGAGTGGGTTTGTGTAGTCCAGCCTTGATACTTGCCTGAATTAAGAGCTCCACTGCACGTGCACACGGGGGAAAAGACTTTCTTTAATTTTTAAACAGTACAGAATATACACTCATTGACAGAATAACACTCAGAAGGCGTTGTTGGAATGGAAGGAAGCTGTTGATGTGTGAATGTGGTGTTGATGTATGTAAGTGATTACAGTATGAGAGTGAAAGGATAAGCTTATTGGGGAAAACTCTAAATACAGTTGGGCATGGAGGTATACACATTTGCCCACAGATGTTGCAGCTGGGCCTGTAGATCCTGCACACTCGTAGGTTGTCGAAGCTGGCGTCTCTGCTGATTCCATAAATGCTCGATTGACGGTAAATGTGGAGACTGGGTGGGCCAAGGAAGTGTTGCAGTATGGTGGAGACAGTCCTGGGAAACCCTTGCCGTGCGTGGGCGAGCATTATCCTACTGAAAAATGCCAGCTGCAAGTCCTGCCATGAGAGGCAACACATGTGACTAGAGGATGTCCTGCACATATCGCTGAGCTGTTAGTGTCCCTCATATCAAGTCAAGCCAACATTTATTTATATAGAGCTTTTTACAACAGATGTCGTCACAAAGCAGCTTTACAAAGAATCTGGTGTCCGAGCCTCCAGTGAGCAAGCCAAGGGCGGCAGAGGCAAGGAAAAACTCCCTCAATTCAAAAGGAAGAAGCCTGCAGAGGAACCAAGACTCAAAAGGGCAACCCATCCTCCTCCGGTCAACACCAGATAGCAGGACAAGCAAAGGAAAGGAGTGTTCAGTGTTTGTAAGGTAGAGGAATAAAAGTCTGATTAGTCCATAATTAAGTAGTTGGGTCATCGGATGGGTCAGCAGGACGCAGGCCAAGCTTTCACAGTGCAGGACAGCCAGGAGCTCCGTGGTGGTTAGAGGCAAGCAGTGGCACCCAGTCAGAGCAGAGCATCAGACCACACAGGATGGGCAGCAATTCAGCTCAGACAAAGAGAACAGACGGACTGTTAGCTCTGACAGAAGATCTGAACACACTATATGGTGTTAACAGAGTGCAGCAGTCATATCACTACTAGGGGAGACCTACTGTCATATGTGGTGGCTCCCCAGATCATCACACCAGCAGTTGGGGCAGTGTGTTGCTCCACAGCAAAGGCAGGACTGAAGCGCCCACCATGACGTCTCCATACTCGAACCTGACCGCTGTCCAATCCCAAGCAGAACCTGGGTTCATCGCTAAAGACAATACGGTTCCAGGCTGTAGCAGTCCAGGTTTCTTGTTCACGACACAACTGCAAATGAGGGTGACTGTGGCTGGCTGTTAATGGCAGAACATGTGATTGGCACAGTGACAACAAATGTCCCTCTGGTAAGCACCTGGAAATGGTCTGGAGAGAGACAGGGTGTGTATTGAAGGTGCCACCTTTGGCTTGATAGTGGACATGGAAATTGTGGGAACTGCTTGTGCTTATTGGCGGATCAAACCATCCTCTTTACTGGTGGTCTACCTGGGCTGTCCGGAGCCTGTTCGCCATATGTTTGTGCCCTCTCAAACCTGTAATCACTTGCATATCTGGAGAAAAAGCAGTAGTGTTATTACGGTTATTCTCATAACGCAGTGCTGAAGTCCAATTACCTGATGTGCCAAATGTGTGATGTAAAATGCGAGTACAGTGTGGTTGAAGTACCTACTCCAGGAGCAGCAGCTTGGCCTGCAGTGTTACCAGAACTCAGTCAGTACAATAGAAGCTCTTCCTCATTCAGATGTTGTAGTTAACCCTCTATTGCATCTTTCAGATTCCTCTGAGGGGAAAACCAGAATCTGTTTTTCCTGTTTTCTACATGGAGCTTTCTCAAAAGTGAAATGGTGATCTTAGAATGCATTTATTCAGATCGATGTTCTACATAAAAGGTATATGAGTTTTGTTTAGGGTGAAGAATGTGCTGAAGCAGTTTTACACCCCCATTTCCACCCTATGACTTGGTGCTAGAATGAAACGAGCTGCTCCCCCTTTTTTGGTGAGCTCATGAATAGTGTTAACAAGCTCTGATTTGCTGGTTTACAGCGAAACACCATGATGGCGCACGTTACCTATACTAGCTACTAGCTTTCCATCTGGACATCAACACACAGTAGATTAAAGTTGAAACTCTCAGTTTAGGATGATCTGAAGCTTCAACCAGCAAACACTGATACAATCACACAGCATGGCTGCTACTTGCAGGCTGCTGTTGGGGTTGTGATGCTAATAAAGGTGGAGCTGCTCCTCTCTTCAGTCTCCTCAGTGTTAAACGCTGAGTGAAGCTGCTCCATATAAGAGTTTAGGAAACTGTCTGGAGTGAAATGTGCAGGGCAAACTAACAACTCTGAATTCAAAGTTCAGAGTTGAATTAAAGTCCAGGATCTTGTTAGAGCTGTGGGCGCAGAAGTTCCTGTTCACCAGCTTGTTTTGTGAAGTTTCAGTTCCGCCTTAAATGGTGCTGCAGTTACTTTCTGGCACCTGTATAAGGTGTAGCATTTAAGGTGGAACAGAACCTCAGCCATGCCCACTAACAGTTTGGTTGTTTGGAAACGGCATCCCCTTCACAGCCTGGAATGGTTTATTTTCCAGTTGTCAGTGTGGGATTTTTCCATCCTGTGGCACCTTTTAAGGCATTGTTTTAATTATTATTTTTTTATATTTTAATGCATATGACGTTGTGATCCTGTATGGAGCACACAAAACCACCTTAAGCTTTAACTATATGGCTGAATATTTCATATCTCAAATCTGAAAAACGTGTGTGAGCGGACACAGAGTTTAAAACTCAATGCTAAGTGAATGTGTTTTAATGTATTTGAAGTTCACAGCAGGCCTAAAACCTATCTAGTCGATAGTGTGCTAGTGGAAGTAAACAGAACCGTTACAGAAAGCCCCTCTTTCGTTGAGAATGCCTTGTTTGAGAGCATGCGACTAGTCTTAAATATTGGTCTAACCACTCTCTGAAGAGCTGACGTGGTGGTGCAGGTCTCAGCCTTGGGAAGACTGAGGTGTGTCACCTTGGCGGGGTTTAAAGCCTGCTTTAGAGAAGCAGAAAAACTTGAATGGAATGCTGTTACTAACCTTCAACTGCAAAGCAAACAAATGTTGCCTTTGTACAAGGAAAAGACCAAAGGGCCAAAGGTAAAGCTTCTGCTCTTGTTCTTGCAATTGGATGATTGACAGTCATATCGACATGTAATTCGTCTTTATTGACTTTGTCTTGGAGGGCGTGTGGGGCGGCTGCCGGTGGCAGTGATTTATACAAGTCCAAATAATAGCTGGTGTTTTCAGCAGTGCCCTTGCTTGTTGGTATCTCTAGACTCACTAGGTCTATTTGCACAGGCGTAAGGATACAGTTCCCAAGTAGATAACAAAGCACTTCTTGGTGAGGGCTTCTGTCAAAAGCTGTATATGTAAATATGAATGGATCCATCCAAACAAGACAAGACAGGCCTGGTTCAGTCAGAAAGTCTACATTCTTTGCTACTTTGCAGGCTGTCTTGCTGACATTGCAAGCTCAAAATCTGTATCCCCAGTTAAATCTAGTTTGCTAGTTATAGAAGAAAGTGCCATCGTTGGATGTAACTGATATCACAGTGATATTGGAGAGAGAGCAGTGGTCTGTATGGTAGCAGGTCGTTTATTATTAAATGAAGTATTAGCCTGCTTTGTCCTTTCTGATTGTTGCAGCCGTTGGGGCATTTCAGCAGTAGGGAGTGACTGGGTCACGTAAGGACGTTGGCTATTCCTAGTTGGCTCTCCACTTATCTAGAAGATAATCTAGATATGCACCGATACCACCTTTTCCCTTCCGATACTAGGTGACGATGCTAATTGCATTTACCTAACAAACCTATATGTCTTATTTACACGGTAACATTTTTAAAATGTTTTATTCACAAATATATATATATATATATATATATATA
>CM067489.1:5431601-5446604 GCA_034552555.1 Semaprochilodus insignis
TGTGTATAAGAGACAGCTCTCTCTCTCTCTCTCTCTCTCTCTCTCTCTCTCTCTCTCTCTCTCTGTCTCTGTCTGTCTCTCTGTGTGTGTGTGTACACCAAATTAATAATTGTATCTGCTGCTGTTCCTACAGGGTTTCTGCTCTTGGCTGACGGCCATATTCAGAATAAAGTAAGTGGCTCTTTAATTCTAGCGAGCGAGCTGTTACTCCTGGCGCTGGCGGGGGGGTTAAATGAAACTCATTGCTAAATGAAACTCATCGTTTAATTTAGCGGCATGTGCCTCCTTATATATAAATATATATGACGGTGGTGATGATAAATGTAAACCCCACCCCCACAGTTAGCATGCTGGCCTAAGCTAGGTCACTCTGAGAGATGTGCCTGCTGCAGAGAAATACCTACTGCAATAATGTCCTCTTTGTATCAGTTGATTGGCAGTATTATGGTCAGTTAGACTAATCTGGTAAATGCAGTGAGTTATGTGTGGTTATGTACGGGTGCATGTACCTCATTATGAGGGAACACTGTGACACTCTTGTATGTGTGTGTGTGTAGGGATGAGGAGATCCGTGAGAAGTGTGGAGAAGATGCTGTGCATTATCTCTCCTTCCAGCGGCACATCATCGGACTGCTGGTGGTGGTGGGCGTGCTGTCGGTGGGCATCGTCCTTCCTGTGAACTTCTCCGGGAACCTGCTGGGTAAGTGTGAGAGACAGCTCTCTAAAGAGTGGACAAGGCGGCAGTGACTGATCTCTTCTAATTACACCCAGAAATGAAAATTCAGGGCTGGCACAGAAATAGACCTCTAAGGTCTTGTGTCATTCTACTGAAGTCATGCCCAAATAAGTTACTCTGGGTCTAAGCTTTTTTTTTTTGATGGAGTACACCTAGCTGTTACCAAGTTCACATTTTGTCCTACATATGTTTTTCCAGTCACAGAGACTCATGAGGCTGTTAAAGTGAATTCTGAATATTGCTACATGCCAGCTGATGCTCCTGCACATTAAAGTGCTATCATGATACTGGCAACCAAAAAAAACAAGCAACTCAGCAAGGCCTTAAAAACACAGATTAGTGAAAAATCAAGTTTGCACAATGTTCCCCTTGCCACAGATGTAGTCTGTTGGCCCAAAACCTGTTTGGATTTCAGATTTTCCACCATTAGTTTAGAAGTGGAGCGGTGAGGCCAACGTTGCTAACAAACACTACACCTCAGTAGTCACCCAAATAGCCCAAATCGTTTTTTGTAAAATGACATCATCCAAACTTCTCAAGCCGCTCAAACCAAATTGAGCTCTTTCTTTGTGAAGGTCATGCCGGGTTGTTAGGACACAGTATGACTTTCTATGAACTGTAAAAATGACCAGAATTTTCACTGTTCTGCTAAATGCTATGGGAACCTCTTTGGACAACTAGGCCTGTATTCCCAGAACACCAGAACACAGTATTTCAGCCAGTATTTGTGACCGTGACCACCATAAATACGGAGAAATCTGAGAGATCCAAGATCTTGCTTTGTGTTTACCAGCTGTGGTTCTGTTAATTTCTCTAACTCACAGTAAACCTTGTTGACAAGACCTGAATGCAGTTTGAGCAGGTTCAAGTTTTGTATCTGTATTTTCACAGAAGCTATTTGGGTGACTATTGAGTGTAGTCTATTGTTTGCTAGCTTTGGCTAACAAACAACGTTAGCCTTGTAGCTCCTGTTTTACACTATACAAGTTTAGACTCCAGACATGGTTTAGCCAACTGATCTGAGCTCGGTGGGGAAAAAGGGGTCAATTAGATTTTTGATGAACTGTTCTTTTAAGATGCTGTCAACAGGCTTTGGTAGGCCATGATTTGACTAGCTGGTGTTTCATGGAACATCAGTTTAATCCATGGAGTGGTAGTTGTTTACATGGTTGTAGCCAGAACAGAGAAGCACAAAGTACTGACAATTCTGAAGCGGTATTCCGGTACCGAGGCTTCTGGGTTATTCTCGTTTCTTGTATTAAATGGGAATATTAAATATTTGTTTTGACTTTAGTACTGATAGTACTATATATACCATTCTAATGAATGCACTCCTAGTATATGCAGCAAGCAGCCTCAGTTTTCTCCTTTTCCCATATACACAGAGTTTGGGCCCGAGGGTTAACAAGTCCATCTCGTTCGAGTGAGGAGTGAACAAAAAAGCTGAGACCAGATTTGCTGGGGGAGAGTATGAGCCGCTAGCCGCTAATGAGCTAGCGTTGGCTTTAGTGCTTGCCCTGGCAGTGTCCCTGCTCTGTTCTGTGTTGGCTGCGCTCTGTCCTTTAGTGCGGCTAGCGGCGGATGATTATGAGTGAGGGCTTAGCCGCTGCTCTCCGTTTCAGTAATGGGATTGAACTCTGTCTGTGAGTGGGGTAATTGGGTGCCTGTCGCAGGCAACTAAACAGAGAAGAGGGGAAAACGGACAGAGGAATGAGAGAGAGATGCAGAAGGAGAGGGAGAGAGACGGCTAGTCAAGATAAACAAGATGGAACAAGTGATGTGAATCAAAAAGGAATGTAGGACAGGGAAAGAAAAGGAGTGATAGTGAAAGAGAATTGAAGTGAGCTGGATACTCTCTCAGTGACCTGTGTGATTTGAGTCTTGTGGGTGTCCTGTGTGTGAAGTTCCTCCCTCTGCTGTTCTAGAACCCAGTTCACAAGCAGTATATGGGATCAGTACTTGAAGTGTACTACATATATCTGACCTTGTGGTCCCATATCATCTCCTTTATCTCTCTCTGTCTGTCTTTTTATCTCTGTCTCTCTCTCTTTATGTCTCTCACTTTCTACCTCTAACTATCCTTACCTCTTTCTCTTCTTTTTCTGTTTCTGTGTATTTGCCTACCTAGTCCATTCTCCTACCTGATCACTCTTTATCTCCATTTTACCATCACATCACCTTCTCTCTTCCTCTCCTTCTCTCAGTCTCTCCTTTCTCGCTTCATGTTGTGATGCAAAAAACCTTTTTGTCATCTCCATATTGATCTCAATAATAATGCAGTTGAATCCAGATAATATTCATCACTATAATGTCTACAACCTACATACAAAACTGACCTTTTTTTATTCACATCTTTTTTTCCCCCCCTTTTTTCCCTTCAGAAAACAACGCATACAGCTTCGGCCGCACCACAATAGCAAACCTGAATTCGGGGTAAGGAGTACTCTTGCTTATGACTGATATATGCAATATTTTTTGATCAAAACAAGTGATCTGTTAAAAAGGACCTTCATGTTTAACTAGTTGCTGATTAATTGGCAGTGCACATGATGATGATGATGATGATGATGATGATTATGATGATGATGATGATGTATTCTGTCGCTGTCCAACGAAAAAACCGTGTATCCAAAATGGCTGCTTTACAGGTTAACTTTCTATGCAAGTTAATGCAGCAAGATTTTATTCCAGGCTACTTTGGAGCATTTCTGTTAGCCTCATTGATCATGACGTTTTGTGCACAATGCAAACATATTTTTTGCCGGGAATCAAAATTGCCAAAAATTGAGATGCATGTTTTTGCTCTGGACCAGTGTTTCTCCATCCTGGTCCTGGAGGCCCCCTGCCCTGCAGATTTTAAGGGATTCCCTGCTTTATCAACCCCCACCCCACCACCCTGCAGCTCTGAAAGGGCTTGTTAATGAGCTGAAGTTGAATCAGGTGTGTTGGGAGCAGGGAAACCACCAAAATGTGCGGGGCAGGGCGCCTCCAGGACCAGGGCTGAGAAACACTGCTCTGGACAGCAGCGATATGCAATATCATCATGTAAACTGCAAACTGATCACTGAAACATTCAATTTTAAGGTCATTTTTAACAGATCACAGTTCTCATTCACGTTTACACTCTCCAACAAGACGACGTTCCCTCTAAGAATAAGCCACGCAGCCTGGTGTACGCTAGGGGTTACCCCACAGATTTTTTTTTATAAAGCCAACGGTAATGTTATGAATGTCAAGTCTGATGATGCTGATGATGTTATGAATAAAACCGCATTGTGGGACATTAGGGGAATTTTTTTGCAGCAAGGGACCCAGCTGGCAGAGAACGTTCCCAGAGCTTTGGCTAACCTTACCTAATTAAGTTCTAATAAAGTTTCAAAGTAAATGTTTTTGTCTAATGTTTAAAGAACATTTAAAAGACGTTTATAATGTCAGATAATGTTCCCATAGGGTTACATCTTAACTAAGGCATACCATCTTAACCGCAACGTTCAGAGGATGTTCTAAGGATGCAGATTATGTGACATAAACAGAAGAACATTCCCAGCGCAACATTCAGTAAATGTTTCATGGATGTTACTGAGACCTGAGATGACAGCATGTTTTAGAGAACGTTCTCCTACCTTTAGAAAGAACATTCCAGGAACCAAAAGAAAACTTCCAGCTGAAAACATTACCTTGGATTACCCGCACATTCTCAGAACCTTTTTAGAACAAATCAGTTCTAACTGGGGATTTGAGCAAGTCCACAAGAGTGCGACTTGACGTGCCCTGGATTGCATCGCTAGCCTTCAGGGAACCAAAGTCTCACTAATTGTATCAGACTCGGGCACACCCTGGGCATCCTTGCCAAAGGGCCTGCCTGTGGCAGAGGTCCAGAGAGCCAGGTTAATTTACAGCACCACGATCGGGGAAAAACAAAAGTAAACGACTTCTGTTGTAGTCTTCTGAAACCGGAGTTAGCCAAGTACAGTGTCTGATTTTTGAAGCACTGTGGAGAAATGTTAGGATGAAGCCAAACTCCACAGGGTCGGTACACGGTGTCCATGCTGTTGGTGTCATCATAACATGATCAGCGACTATCGGACTTCAAGCTTAAAGCTTAATGTAATTGTTAAATTCAACTAGTCTGTGCAACCTCTAACCCGTACACACCCATTATTTATATGCTAACCGTTTGACTGTTTTCTTTCCTTCCAGTAAGTGTCTTAAACGAGTTTGCAGTGTAAAGTCTGGCCGTTATTGAGTCTTGTCTCTTGCCGTCCTGCAGGAATAACTTGTTGTGGCTGCACACGTCGTTTGCCTTCATGTACCTCCTTCTGACTGTCTACAGCATGAGACGCCACACCTCCAAGATGCACTACAAAGAGGACGACCTGGTAGTGTTCAAACAGAAATACCACTCTGGTTCATTATAGAACCGTCTTTATAAAAGCATAACCTCCACATAATGTAAACATAGCAGAGGTCTGTGAGTGCTAGCCAAGAACCACTCAGGAACCTCTATTCTTAAGAGCGTGGAATCCATGTCCCAATAATCCTGTCAGTGAAGCTTATAGCTCTTGATGCATGTAGTGTTACTCACCTGCACTTCTATAAACAGACGGAATCTTGTATCTAAGCATGGGCTGCGGTATGAAGTGCCTGTCGTGGCCTTCACTATTGCACGTCCCGCGTGCCCCTAACGGAGTCTTCGCCCCAGACTGCTGCGTCTACGTCGAGCACATCTCATGAAATATGGATGAATGCCGTCTATAGCAATGACCTACATTCTCTGGCGAGCTTCTCACCTCTCGCATGGGCAAACGTGCTGAGCAGCAGGATTAGCAAGCTGCTTTCTGGGCAGTATAGCTGTAAATATACTATGTGTTAGAAAACAAATGATGGTAGGAAATGAAAGTTGTGGAGGACAGTTGGTCATTTTTGTGGGGAGAAAAAGATAAAAACCAAAGATAAATTGTATTTTCCTTTGTTTCTTTCTTCTCAGGTGAAACGCACCTTATTTATTAATGGCATCTCTAAATATGCAGAGGAGACCCAGATAAAGCAGCACTTTGAGTAAGTTATCCATTCTGCTTGGTGGAGCCGCTTGATTTATTGTTTGTTATCAATCAGAATATTTGCGTTTGTGTTACTGATATCACAGAAGCCCTTAATATGCACAGCTGTATGCAAAAACTTGTTTAGTCGAATAACAAGCTTTGTTTTTTTTCCTCAGTAAAAAGTGATCCAGTTATGCACGATTTAATGCATTATTGCTGTGTATTTGCTAAATTTATCACTGTGCCAGGCGTACGCCCCTCTGGGACCTGTGAGAGCTGCTAGAGGCTGGGAGAAGGTGTTGGTTGAAGGACAGTCGCCTCAGCACATAACTTTATTTTCTTTGTTTTCTTTCCAATATTTGAAGTTTTGACTTTAAAAAATAAACAGAAGGTTATTTGGCTGTGGGCGTTGTGACCTTGACAACTGTAAATTAACCTTCAGTCCAATCATATATATTGTTGCTGTCCAAAGACAAGCAAGTATCTTCAAAATGGCAACTTTACAAGAGTGTCTGTGTGTCTGTGTGTCTGTGTGTGTGTGTGTGTGTGTGTGTGTGTGTGTGTGTGTATATGTATATATATGTAAGTATGTATGTATGTGTGTATATGTGTATACGTGTATATGTGTGTGTGTGTGTATATGTGTGTGTGTGTGTATGTGTATATATGTGTGTATGTGTGTGTGTGTTTTTTTCCCCCCATGAGCATTCTGCCAAACCGGACCAGGGGTTGGTGGTATACCAGTATAATGTTCTTCAGGATATAGATTTTGCCGTTCCCTGGACACCACGATATGCCGGAGCACAGTGTATCACAGTAGTGCCACTCTTTAGACAAACTGAACATGAGCATGAACATCTTAAATAACTCGTGAAAACTCAACAAAATGGTGTTTTAGACAAAACTGCACCGCTGAATGGCACTTGCAGCCGCTCCTAGATTAATACTTGACAGATAAAATCTAGTGGTGCAAAGGTTTAGCAGGTTCAGGTGCATATATGAAAGCTATAGTATATAATTTCACGGAGAATACTGCCATCTGTGTAGAATACTGCTACAGCTTACATGCACAACTAATCCACACATATAGAACTGTAACCAGCAACAACAACAATAGCAATGACAACTACAACAGCAGCAGCAACAACCGTAGCAGCAACAGCAGCACCAACAACCGTAAAACAATAATTATTAGTTTTGCATTATTATTATAGTTATTGCTGTTACCATTCTAAATGTTTCTTGTTGTCATCTGAATAGTGGAAAACACTGTGGTATAAATCAGATCCCCCACCCCTAAGTCAGACTTTTCAGATGAGTGTCTGCGGGTGTTTTGATGTAACAAGGCGTTCAAGTGATTCAACGAACATCACTGTTGTCTTTAACTCCTTCTCATAGAGCGTTCATCAGTAGATTTAAATATATTGCAAAAACATAGCATAATAATAATACAATAAAGTTTGTATTGTGCAGAACTGTCCTCCACTGTTAGTACGCTGTTAGTACTGTTAGTGTGCAATCCATCCACACCCAGCAACCAACTGAGCCTGTACCAGCCGTAAGATTCTAGTGCTGCTGTTAGTGTGCGCCATCGACTAGATACTGATCTCGTGCTTAACACCCACCTAAGTGAAGAGCCAAAGTGGTTAAAACCAGCAACCTCAGTCTGACCATAATTGTGTGAACAGAAAACCAGATTAGCGCTTCGAATTCAAGTCATGCGGCTGGTGCGGCAAAGCTTCAGTCGCCAAAAATAGGCGCAGCCGGCGACAGGCTGCGAAGAAGCTGAGAATAGTCCTGAGTGTCTGTTTCTACCCGAGTGAGGGCTTTTCAGCTTTAAAGCAAGAGGATAATGCAGTTGGTTTGTCCAGGTTAACTCACTTCTGCATTGGCTAATGTATAGAATACACCATGTTAAACTGCTTAATGTGGTTTAGTACTTAGGAAATAAATGTAGATGGGTGACGGTCTGTAAGGCCACAAGCTTGCTCGGTCAGTGTTCAGGCTAATTGGTTAATCCAATGTTCCACTCCAGTGTTTATGTTGAGTGCTCTGAGTGCATGCTGCTCTGATGTCTGGGGTTTTGGTCACACAGGCAGGCCTATGAGAACTGCGTGGTGCTAGAGGCCCGGATCTGCTACAACGTGGCCAAGCTCATGTCCCTCAATGCTGAAAGGTAAAATGCTCATTTCAGTCTCGTCACTGTCCTTCTGTATTTTATCTGTTCACTTCAGTTGTTTGTGTATTTGGTGCTTTACATATAGTAACACACAGTCACATGGCTTCTCTCAGTGAACACAAGCTCATGAAGGAAACACTTTACCTCTGATTGGTTTATGGAAAACGAGGGTCTTATTGCGGTTTAGGGAAAGCAGAGGTTTTATGTACGAAAGTGGTGGATCTTCACCCCAGTAATATACAGATCAAGTGCTCTCTCACCCCCGTCTTGTCATCTGCACATGCCAGGATTAGTTTGGACACTTAAATTTCAGAGTTAGACCTGAAAATTCATGTACTGATTTTTTTCAAACCCCCCTTCGTCTAGCAGTAAAGGATACTTGCACCATGTAGAACGTCCGTAGATGCCACCTTGTATACCTCAGTATTACCCTTCTGACCATCAAGGACCGAGATATTCTTGTTTTGAAACCCCCACTGAAGGCTGAGACAGCACTCACACCTGTATATCAGAGTATGAGAGTGTGTAAGAGATATGACCATGCAACATATGAGAATGAGTGTAACAGATGAGACTGTCTGAGAGAGAACTTGCTGCTCTGTGACCCGTGAGCCTAGTATGGCAGTTAAACTTAAAGAAAAAGTGCGTGTGCGTGTGCGTGTGCGTGTGCGTGTGCGTGTGCGCGTGCGTGTGCGTGTGTGTGTGTGTGTGTCTTTGTGTGTTAAAATGAACAGGAAGAAGACAGAGCGCAGTAAGAAGTTTTTCACCGATCTGATGTCCAAGGAACACATGCCCACTATGATCAACCCCAAACCCTGCGGTCACCTGTGCTGTTGTGCCATCAAAGGCTGCGAGAAGGTGAGGACCAGCTGTAATGATACTGTAACTGGATGTGACTTCCGTCGGGTCTTCTGAAGTGCAGTAGTGTCGTGCACTGACAGCAAATTAAAAAGTGGTACATTTTTCCATTAACAATGTAGATCAGTTTCTTTTTTAGCAAGTAGTTAAATAGAATGAAGGATATAAGCGTTACATTTATAGGTGCTTTCTTGGGTTAAAAATGGAAAAAAATTTTTTTTGAAAAATTGGGCAAGGGGTGTGGACATAAGAATCATGGGTAAATATTTTACATTTCTTTCTTTCTTTCTTTCTTTCTTTCATTATACACTTTTGGTGAGAAAATAATGACAATAAAATTGTAATTTAAAACAAAATAAAAACTCAGCATGCATTAGAGAAGTCCTTATATCCCTAGTCACCCAATAAATAAATTTCCCAATAAATCCCAATAAATATTGCCCATATCATTTTTCATCATTTATTATTCGTGGTAACCTTTATCATCCTTCCGAGTAGCATTCCAATCCGACACTTCCTTAAAGCAAAGTGTCTTATTTTCTGGAGATTTTACTCGGACAGTGAAATGCAGGTTCATTATAATGGCTGTTTTAATGCTGTTCTCTGCAGTTGCACTGACTTCAGTTCACGGCTGCCAACAACTCAGTGCCCCTCGTAGTTACTGTTTAAATAGCATTGAATGTAGCCGTATCATTTCTGCTGATTTCTGCTGTACACACAAACAAACAAACACTTTGTACAGATCGAGCTGTATGCGCATGTTTAACGGTGTAACGAACATGGTGATTTCACCCCTCCTAATGGTGCTGTTTACAGCATAAACAGAGCTGCTACACTGCACGGTAATAGCACTGTATATTACAGCGCGCATCATGCTGTGTGGGCAGTGCTGATAGAGGATGCATTCTGCTCCTGTTCCAGGAGGAAGCAGTGAGCTACTACACAAAGCTAGAGGCTAAACTGAAGGAGGAGTACAGGAAGGAGAAGGAGAAGGTCTACACCAAACCCCTGGGCATGGCTTTCGTCACCTTCCAAAACGAGGCCATGACAGCGATGTGAGTGACTGCAGTGTGTGAGTGTGCGGTGTATTTCCAGTGCAGGTCCTTCAGATATGAAGGAGATGATGATTTATAAGGACCCGCACCGGAAAACATTGATGTTTCAGGAATCAAAATGAACAAAGTTTTCCAAAGTAGATCTTTGAAACGATTTGACCCCACCTCCTTTCTCCCTGTCTCATTCTCTCTCTGTATGTAGAATTCTGAAGGACTTCAACGCCTGTCAGTGTCAGGGCTGTAAGTGTCGTCAGGAACCTCGCTCCTCTCAGTTCAGTGAGAACCTCCATGTCTACAATTGGAGCGTCACCTACGCCCCGGACCCCCAGAACGTGCGCTGGTGAGACCCGCAAGCACGCAGTGCCCAGACGTGCCTCTCTTATACTGCAGGGTGTTCTGAACGGTTGTCATGTTTTGTCAGGGAGCACTTGTCTTTGGGAGGTGTTTACTGGTGGGTCCGCTGCTTCATCATCAACTGCATCCTCTTCCTCCTGCTCTTCTTCCTCACTACCCCTGCCATCATCATTTCCACCATGGACAAGTTTAACGTCACCAAGCCAGTGGAGTACCTCAATGTAAGCTTGTTCTACTTGATCCTACCTAATCCTGTGATGCTTATGTACATGTGAAATCTGTGTAGAACATGATGGATAAATTAATGAAGTACATTCTAATATTCTTTTCATGTACAGGCTTATTCTGGCGGTTTATATAGCTAAATTTATTTAGCTATAGCAAATTGCATATATGTGTGTTGATGGACAAACAGATTGTGTGATTGATAGCGCTGAGCTAAAATCAAGGTGGGTTTGTAAAACAGATTTGCAGTCAGATACAGCAGCAACAAGAGCAAAGCAGACATAACAAAGGGGCAAAGACAGAGTCAGAGTCAGTAAACAGGCAAGAATCAAAACCAGGCAAACAATTAGATCAGGCAGAGGTACCAAAGGAAATAAACAAGAGGAGTAAACCAGAGAATCAGAACTAAGTCAAAGCCAGAGTAACAAACAAGATCAATAACAGGGGGTAAACCCTCAGTACGTAACAGAGTGACGATAATCACAATGGACCAGTGTGAGAGAGTGCATGTACAAACAGACTTGATGAGGAACAGGTGTGTGTGATTAGTATTCTGGGGATAATCTGGAGAACGGAACAGGATTGGAAGATGGCAGACATGTGATGGTGATGTCATCGGGTGGTGGGTTATGGGAAATGGAGTCCGGGAGATCGGGAGTGAGAGGAGAACCAGCAGGCGTGACAATATGCATCACTTCATATAGAGAAATATGTAGACCGATATAGACAGATGTTATAGAATAGATATTATATAAGGACAAATATAACATGCTGCCTGCACCAGTTATTGTAGTTCTGCCAGAAGGTAAAATGCATGTGGACTGATGGTAACGAGCACTTTCACTAGAACTTCCTAAAGTGACCATGGTTTAGTCAAGACATAGCGGCCCACTGGAATGCTTGTGGGCCATCAGACCCTGTGCTCTGGAACATTTCACAGCATGACCCAAAGTACTTAAAGTTCAGGACTGGACACTTTGAGATCGGCCACCAGCAGGGAAAACTTGAGGACCATCAGAGCTGTGAATTGATTCACAAGTGTCTTGGTACTGTCTGCTGTATTTGGTGCTTTGATGCAATCAGTCCATGAAATGTTTCTTTTTGCTGTGATCTGATGTGCGTTTCCCTCTGGGGACGACACACATTTGTTATAGCTTTTTAAACAGATGTTGGGGATACAAATACAGGGCTTCCTAAATATAGTACTACCTGGCAGAAATCTGATATCCAGAATCTGTATTGGACCATATCGACAGAGGGATCATATACCAAAGGTTCAAACCTGATCTGATTGTGTGACTCATCTAGCCTACAATATCACAGAATTGCTTCTAGTGCAACTTATCATGATAACAGCAGCCGCAGTGCTGTGTGAAAGTCAGAGACCACACATCAGGGATGTGAAGTAAGGAAATGCAACCAACCAGAAGGTTTGGACGTGGAAGACGTGGAAAGATATTCTTGCAGATTTCTCTGACAAACTGAAAGGAAGAAACTCAAAAGACTGGAAGCTGTAATGAAGGCAAAGGCTGGACACGTTAAAGGGGACCTGTTTTGCGTTTCTATTTTTTTTTTCCAGTTTTTTTCCTTTTCCGTCAGTCTGTTGTAGCTTTTTGTGGATGTAAACAGCCTGCAAAGTTATAAAGCCCTAAGTACAGTCCAGAGGGAGAAACTCTGCCCCATAGAAACCACTTTACTCAGCTGCTTGACATGCCAAGTTGGAATTCCAGCTATTTTCTCCTTTAGGTGACATCATCTCGTAACACGATCGTTATTGCCTGCCTACTGACCTTAGTGCACCCTCACACATCACACAGAGAGCTGAAACGTCTTTCTCCGGTTTTGCTTGTGAAGGTGGATCTTGCTCTGCCCAACTTTTAGGATCGGACTCTGACAGAAACTGATAGAGCAGAACCGATGGACCCCAAAATTAGGCCCCCTTCAAATGTGATTTATTTTGTTTTGTAGTTTTTTTGTTTGTTTGTTTTTGTTTGTTTGGTTTTTTTTTGTAATTTTGTGTCTCCAATATAACTTCCTGCCCTTTTCTGACACTCAACAATTAAAGCTGTTGACCATTTTGACTGTGTTATTTATTTCTGATATTTGCATACATGCTAAAGTTTAGCATAAGAACAACAAATGGCTGCTTAATTAGACTGGAATTACAGTTCTATGTTTGTTTGCACAGATGGAAAAACTGAGATCATATTATGGCCATAAATACTGGATCAAATCAATATCAGCGGTTACTAATGTTTCAGTGTTGAAAATAGAAGTGGTGTTAATGTGCAATAATATTCTATATGTTCACATCTCGTGTTAGATAGTTGTTGACGAGAATGATGTATGTTAAAGGAGGAGTATGTGACCTCCGAGAGTGAAAGCTAGTAAGAAAAACATCAAACAAATGTTAACCACTGTACTCTCTCCTTCCTTTCCCTCTCAGAATCCCATCATCACCCAGTTCTTCCCCACTCTGCTGCTGTGGGCCTTTTCTGCTCTGTTGCCAACCATAGTCTATTACTCCACCTTCTTCGAAGCCCACTGGACCAGGTATAGAAACACCCCCCACCCCATCCCCCTCGTCCTGCTCTTTGCTGACTCCAACACTTTGCAAATTGATTAGCTGTAAATAACACTGGGGTAGTAGGGTAGGGGTTAATCAGCTAAAGCTAATGGTCCATAATATGATATTAACCCGGATACGCTAGTCACTTTAAATCATAAGCTTGTTGTCTGTTGCATTATGACTTTGATCACAACTTCAAATGTCGTAACTGGTATCGATTTTAATTTGAGAGATTGTTATTTGTAGGTGTTAGTCATGGTTCCCAGTGCTGGTCTCAGAATTCCCCTTGCCCTGCACATTTTGGTGTTTGTCGATCCCGCTAATTAGCTCAAGCATGAATTTGGGTGCGTTGGGACAAGTGGCAACCTGTGATTGTTACAATTAGGCCTTTAGTTTGGGCCACAGATGTCCAAGCTTGGTCTAAACTAAAGTTACCTAGAAGCCTGTTAGTACAAAGCTGACAGTGACTCGCATTAATACTTTCTGACAACTCTCCGTTCCGCCTTAAACAGTTTTGCTGTTACATTGTGGCACATTTAGGCACCAGAATGTGACCGCTGGAACGGAACGGTGGAAGGGAAAATGTGTTGGTGGTGGAATGTAACTGCTGCGGCATTTAAGGTGGAACGGAAAAATTGTTGGTGCTAGAATGTGACTGCTGCTGCATTTAAGGTGCAATGTAAAATGTGTTGATGCTGGAATGTAACTGCTGCAACATATATGGTGGAATGCAAAATTTGTTGGTAGTGGAATGTAATAACTGCACCATTTAGGGTGGAACAGAATTATTATTTTTTGGTGATACAATGTAACTGCCGCAGTATTTAAGGTGGAATGGAGAACGTGTTGGTAGTAGAATGCAACTGCTGCAGCATTTAAGGTGGAACACAAAATTTGTAAGTGCTGCAGCATTATAAGGTGGAACAGAAAACGTGTTGGTACCAGAATGTAACTACTGCTGCGTTTAGGGTGGAATAGAGTAGTTGTTGCCGCAGGAATGTGACTCTAGTGGTAGACATATTAGCATACATTTTACCTTGTGGACGTTTCGTAGTGACAGTAGTGAGCTTCAGTACAGAGCTGCCACAGCTGTTTTCCATTTCGACCAACCCACCAACTAAGCTGCAGCTGTTACTCAGTCAGTGATCTAGGACTTCCAGACTCTAAGTTCAGGGTTCACGCCACAAGTTATCCTCAGGGAGAGAACGGCCTTGTTTAATTATTTATAATCTTCAACAATTTTATATCCTCTCTTGTTTTAAACACTGATGTGTGCTGTTTTTTAAACCCCTTTTTATCATTTAGGTTTTTGCCTCTGTCGCACAAATGATGATGCATCTACCTTCATACACTAATCACCCCAACACCACCTGCCATGTCTTTGGTAGAGTGTGCCATGTTTGAATGTGGCCAGATTAATGAGCTCTGCTCAGCGTTTTTGATGCACCTCATTCCCCAGATTTGACGCACTGGTCTCCTCAAGCATTGCACAGCCTCTTCTGATTAGCGGGCCACCTCCCCTTGAAAATGATGGGGTTTGCTGCACGCTGAACTGTGCAGTGTAAATGCAGCGTTAGGCCTACCCACTGCGCTCTCTCCTCTTTCTGAGCTGCAGAGTGTGCATAGCCATTATCAGTCTGTGGTAGTACTGCATGAGCCGGACTAAAAGCTGAGCACTGTTGCAGCTTGAATGAGGCGTAGTGGGGTTTAGTGAAGCTCTGTTGCCATTGCTGAGAACTTGGGGCTTCCGCAGAAGATACTGGTCATGAAATTTGGCTTCCCTGATGTCTCTCTCTCTCTCTGTCTGTCTGTCTGTCTGTCTGTCTGTCTGTCTGTCTGTCTGTCTCTTTCTCAGGTCGGGTGAAAACAGGACCACCATGCACAAATGCTATACGTTTCTCATTTTCATGGTTCTTCTGCTGCCATCATTAGGCCTTAGCAGGTATCTCTCACTCTCTCTCTTTCTCTCTCTCTCTCTCTCTCTC
>CM067489.1:5456120-5491845 GCA_034552555.1 Semaprochilodus insignis
TGAGCCTCATTTTGACTTGTTTTAAGGACATTACATCAAAGTTGGATCAGCCTGTAGTGTGTTTTTCCACTTTAATTTTGTGTGTGACTCCAAATCCAGGCCTCTATTGGTTAATAAATTTGATTTCGATTGATGATTTTTGTGTGATTTTGTTGTCAGCACATTCAACTTTGTACAGAACAAAGTATTCAATGAGAATATTTCATTCATTCAGATCTAGGATGTGTTATTTGAGTGTTCCCTTTATTTTTTTTTGAGCAGTGTGTGTGTGTGTGTGTGTGTGTGTGTGTGTGTGTGTGTGTGTGTGTGTGTGTGTGTGTGTGTGTGTGTGTGTGTATATATATCGTTGCTGTCCAATGAAAACCATGTATCTCCATTTTTGTTGATTTCCACTTTTATGCATCTTTTGAACATAACAGCTGCTGTTCACACTGGGTGGAAGTTTCATTATGAAGGGATCAACAGAAGTAACCCAAAATAAAAAAAGTCTGCTTCCTTTGACTTACATTAAAATGAAATGAGGTTTTTGCCCTCACCTGTAAAGTTGCCATTTTGCAGATACCTGTTTTTTTTTTTCTTTGGACAGCGACGTGTTTATATATATATATATATATGTCATGTTATTTTATGATATTGGCAATGCACTTGAAATCTGAACGTTTACATGAGAGGTAGTGTATTAGAATCAGGTTTATTGGCCAAGTATGTTGACACACACAAGGAATTTGGTTTCAGCAGTTTGTGTCTCTCTACTACTGACAGTCCACAATATAAACAATGACTCCACATATTCACAATAAATACATAAATACAGACAATTACATATACAATCTTCACAATATACACAATATACAAGCAATAAACAAACTACAAATAATATCAGTTTACACATTATTTACAAACAGTATAAGGCAGCAGTGTTAAATGACTTCATAACTGCAGATGCAGGGCTCCCATTCCACAGCAAGAGTTTGAAAACAATAAATAGAGAAACAGAAGGAAAAAATAAACTGTAGATAACTGAACATATCTTCATAACTGAAAATCACAAAATTGTAGTTGCAGTATCTGAAAGGTAGAAATGTCAGAATCTGCATTTGGAAAATTGGGCCTCTGTTCAGTGATGCAAGTGACGTGATGTTTGAATCAGTCATAGTCAGAAGCAGCTCTCGGTACACTTGCGCAGTAGGACCTCTGTTTAGCAGTAAGAGCAAAATGTGCTGACCGAGGTCAGTTCAGCTGATCTCTGTGCCTCAGAAAGATGTTATAGACTTCACAGTATCCTTTTGCTTGTTTGAAGTACACCAGCAGATATGGTGGCTCTGGTCTACTGGTTGTTCTGGGGTGCTTCTAAATTCCCTTGTTGGCTACATTAGCCTTGTAGCTCGAGTGCTAAACGTCTGGCTCTTCTCTAAATCATATTTGTGCCTGTGAGCTGTAGACATTTTAATGATCATAAGTGTAGCCGTATCCCTGTAGTATTTTTATTTTATTTTATTTTTTTTTTGTACTTTTTTGATGCACAAACATTTTGCACTGCACTAACACATATTTCCTTCCTCCTCTGTTCCGCAGCAGCAGATGTACATCGCCCAGGTCTTGCAGGACCCAAACTGTGACGAAGCGGGCGGGGGTAGCGGAGAGGACGACGGCCAGGGGTCCTCGCAGGACGAGGAGATGATCAATGCCGGAAACAGCCTCAACGAGGCCGACTTCCAGTCCGGGGAGGACAGCCTCATCGCCAACGAAGTCCACCAGTAAGAACAGCACTGATGGAGAGGGGAGAGCTGGAGAGAGGAGAGTTTGGAAGAGGAAGAGAGGACCACGTTGGACTTCTCCGACCCATCACCGAGCTGTCACCTTCTGGGGCTTTCCGCACATCCGTGTGAACCGCGTCATCTTTCTCATGAGCAGACTAAGTGTGTTGGTTTATGGGAAGAGTTGCCAAAAACTTCACACAGCAACACGTTCAAGCACAAACTGCACATAGACATACATTCGCACACGGCTCGTTCCTACAGACATACACGTCGGACTTGTTGATACACGTACCAGTAGATAGTAGGCAGGTTTACATAGATGCACAGACACTTGCACTTTCACAGTCGACTTTGTGCTACAGACTGGTTCTGTGCAGCAAGACGACAATGGAGACCGCTAATGGTGACCGCTCTGGGGTCTGTGCAAGTGTTTGTGTGATCGTCATTGGGTGAGGTGTATTTATGAAGCTTTCTTTCTTTCTTTCTTTCTTTTTTTTTTTCTTTCTATTTATTGTTTTCAAACTCTTGCTGTGGAATGGGAGCCCTGCATCTGCAGCTTCTGAAACTCATGTTGGAGATTCACAACAACTAGCCTCAAATATGTTAAGAGTAGATCTGCAGTAGAAGACATTGGACTGGAGACTGGACAAGTCCACTACTCTCTGCCAGAGACTCCCAATACCCAGAATCCTCTGGAAGTGACAAGTGTGGACGGAATCCTGGGAATTCCTAAGGAACCAGGCGTGACACTATGCCAGCTCCACAGAGGGACATCTCTGTGTGGGACACTTGAGGCATTTCATCTCACTTATCTTGCTAATCGTTCACTTGCATTAGCTGCTGTGGAACTGACTTTGTTTGCTTGCTCTGTCCGTCTTTCTTTGCCTAAACGAACAGACTTAGTGCTACACCTGGCGTTCCAAAGCACATGTGCAATAGAAAAAGAGCTTGCCACATGAGACCGTGTCTGGCCACTCGAGGCTTCACACAACTCCTTTATGTATAGATGACGACGCTCAGTTCTACACTCTTACTGACCACAGGCCTGGCCGACATTCGCAGTTCCAGTCGTGCTCCTGTAGATGTGGAAGGTGATTTCGTAATGTCGTGATATGGTTGGTGTCCATCAGAGGGAGCAAAAGATGGGGCGGTCTCAAAGTTCTGGACTACACCAGAAGATTCCACTGGCATCTCGATGACCTCGGGTGACCCATGTTGATGTTGGTTTTGTTTTATTTTTGATTTCACCTTAACTACCTTAACGGACGTCTGTTTTTCTATGTTTGGAAAGGAAGTTCTCCTACTTGTAGCGGACTAGGAACACCAAGCTAGCTGGGTTTAGTTGTACAGTCAAGGAACCGCAGTTTAAGGACTATTAGAAACCGTGTTTCTGTTCATCTAGTTTAAATGCGCACGTGATGGTCCAGACGTCCCAGTGTAAGACGGGGGCGGTAGATGTGTTCATGTGTCCTGTCATAGTCTGTCACGAAGTGGTAACCAAATGGGAAAAACACCCAACTTCCCTCATTACTTTAATCACAGTAGCAGAAAATCGGATCTGGATCGCACACTAAAGAGTGGAGGGGCAGTTGGACCTGATAGTGGGTTAATTTATTGACTGTTTATGTCTGATCATGCTTTGTGATAGCCGGTGCCTGGTTTGTATGAGATGTTGCGAGGAACCGGATGAATCCTAGGTAGTAAGCTGAGAGCCTTGGGTTCGCCTCATTGGTCTTGGGCCTCTGATAAGCCTCTAATCACTCTGATGACCGGAGATATGCATTAAGAATGAGCGAAGCTCAGCCGAATGATTCCTTTTCTAAAGGTTTTTGGTAGAAGTAGTCCTGCGTTAGTCCTGTGAAGATATATGTAGCCTCTGAAGAGATGCAGTAGGGTTTTCCAGTCGTCACTCCACAGCGCCAGTGAATCAGTATCGCTTCTGGTCACTTTGTGCCAGCTACGATACCAGTCGTTTTGTTCGTTTTGTTTGGGTAACTTTTGTAATGCTAAGTAATGCACGTAATCATGGGTTGTGTGAAAGTGCATTGTGGGAGTGTCCTGAAAAAGCCTAAACCTGGATTCCTCCATGGACAAAGTGGTTCAGTCATACCGAGCTGGAATCAGATCACTTCCCTGTGGTCATAATGTTGTCCATTATTAACTGGAATGCACAAGCTCAGTTAGTTAGTGCTAAGTCAGGGCTAAAGAAACGGATGTCCTGTGATAAGGTTTGCACTGTTAGTCCGCTGGTTACTTCTTCAAAAATTGGCAAGTGAAAGCATCTTAAATCTAGTCATATATATATATATATAATTTGACTTTTTTTTTTTTTTTTTTTTACTTGATTTTAAGTGATTTTAGTAAAGCAAATTATCTCACTATAGTGCCAGATCATTTTGTCTATATGAAGAAACATGCTTGAAATAAGTCAAATTATCTGCCCGTATAGTGAGCGAACGTGGTTTACCACCAAAATCATTTCAAACAATAAAAAAAAAAAGTCTAGGAAATAATAAAATGTCTAGTTAAGTAATCTCATAATAAGCTTACAAACGTGTGTCTTAATATAGCACATTTAAAATATATCAACTAGATATAACGTTATTCTGCTTGCAAACATACCCTTTCTGCAGTGTAATTTTATATAGAAATATGGTCTAATTAATAATCCAGACAACATAAAGGCAGATAATTGAGCTTATTTCAGAGCGAGACACTTTTGCTAGATAAAATGTTTTTGAAGTCAAGTAAAAAAAAAAAGTCCAGAAATAAGTCAAACATAATATTGTTAACAATCTTAAAATGAGGAAAATTTGCATATTACTGCTGTCGGAACAAAACAGATATATCCAGAATGAAACTTACAAACATGCTCTGGTTTTTCCATGCCATTTTGGGCCATTTGTTTTGGTCTATTCATCATGAAATATATACACAATGGTGAAAATTCATCATGAAATGCACACCAAATATAAAAGGCAACAGACGTTTTTTTAATAATGTCAGAATCTGGAAAAATGACAAAAATGGAGGAAAGTTATTTTTTGTTCTGACAGCAGCACTTGTGTAATTGTTGACTAGACTTAAGATTTTTCAATTTGCCAGTGTATCTTTTTTGCTTAATTACTGCTCTATGATCGTTATCATCATTATTACCATATTACCGTGTTCTTGTTTTTTTTGTTGTTTTTTTTTCCTTTCTTCCTCTGGAGGTCCCCCTCCGCTTCCCTCCAAACCCGGTTACCATCATAAGAGCGCGTTCCAAGCATGCAGTGTTCCAAGCAGAACTGGATCTAGCAAATAACTACGGTACTATTTTAGTGCAGTGACCTTTTGGCCCGTCTCAGGTCTTCTTTATTTTTCAGAAGGAAAGAAAAAAGAAAATCAGTTTACATCTGTGTGGTGGTGGTGTCGTTTGTTGCTTGTTCCTGTTACGTGTGACCCTCATTTTCCAGGCTTCTCATTGGTGGACGCAAAAGTAACCTGTGAAAGCTGTAGCTACGTAGCACATCTGAACCTGCGGTGTAGGAAAGGATTAGTCGGCGTGGCGGCGTTCGCTCTCTCGCATAGCTTTAGCATGGTGACCGGATGCCGTAGCTACACGCTGGAGATACTGATGCAAATTTGCGCCCGTCTTTGAACAGGCTTGGAAGGGTGCCAGTGCACATGCGTTCCTTCAGGATTGTACATCGTTAATTCCCGCCAACACTTAAGGGTGACTCGTATGAAGGTCATTTCTAGTTCCTGGTGTGTTCGGCCTCTCTTTTGTAGCTAGACTAGTTAACGAAGGGGGGTGCAAGTTTAAGTCGCGACCATGAAACGAAAAGGCCCGAGAGTATGTATGTATGTATTTATTATTATTATTATTATTATTATTATTATTGCTACTATAATTTCTTTTTTGTAAGTTGTTGACACTGTTTGGTGACACAAAAAAAAAAGCCTGTTGAAGCTTTGAAGTATTTGATACCAGTTGTGTATTAAAGGGTATGTGGATAACTAGCTGTAACTAACGCTGTTTCATGAATTTTTATCACCACTTGACTTTTTTTTTTTAAGCATTGTAACTAACCAGTTTAAGTTATGAAATTAAGAACGTCTTTTAGACGAGGGCGAAAAAACAAGACTGGACAAATGCTGAGAAATGTATTGGATGGCCTTCAGCTACTCAAGAAATGAATGGATGTGAATATGAATTATGTCTATATACCCTTCAGTTCTGGCACTGTCATTGTGATAGTGTTCCAAAGCACATATGTACAGTTTGTATAAGTCTTGAATAAGGGGAGGGACTGAACCGCGGATGTTGTAAATGATTGTCTCTCTTTTTGTTTTTGTTGTTTTTTTGGGTTTGTCTGCACCATCCATGCTAGTTTCTGCCACTGCTATTAAGTACAAAATCAAGCCAGCCAGTAGTCTGATTTAAAGCTGTAGAATTTGTTTGGCTGTGGTATTTAGGATGTTTATTTCGTACCCCTTTTTGTCTGGAAGTCATCTCTGTGGTGGAGCATTTGTCACACCTTCAGTTCCTTGATCAATAAAACTTGGTATTCATCCTGCGGGGTTGCATCATGTCCACTTTACCATGGCCAGCAGATGGCAGTAGAGGTCAAACATGAAGCTGTTCGTCGGCCTTAAAACTGGGTGTACCCTTGTAGTTTCCAGACCAATAATTATTCATTTTTGGGAGATGTTTCTGAAAAAAAAATAGCATCTGTTCAGCTTATATAAGAAAGGAGAAGGTCAGTTGAAAAGAAGAGCAAACACAGGAGTTTGCAGAGGAGGAGTTAATGATGGCTAAGATACATAGAGATGATCGGGCTTCTAAGAACTGGGCAAGACCTGGTAGACCACCAGAACTGTCCCTATCAGATACACAGCTCTTAAAGCTGGACATCAAGTTCCGCTCTTACTGCACATCTGAAACGTCCACAGATGTTTCTAGTCATCCTACCACTGTAAGAGGACATGCTGTGTGTGTGAAAGGATGTGTAGCTTTTAGAAAGCTCCTCACAAGAACCTGCTTCTGGTGTTCTTAGAACGTTGAACTGACCACCCCAGAGCCCAGACCTCAACATCACTGAATGTGTAAAAATAGAGCTAGTCAATACCTTACACACAGTAGCTACTGAATAAAAATAAGAAATGTAGTTGTTGAAGCTTCTAGTTCATTTCTGTTAAATGTGAAAAGTATAATATTTATTAATATATTTAGTTGCTCTTGGGTTCCCCCTACAGTTGTGGAGTATAATTCACTTTTATACCACTGTTGTAAACACAAATTGCTCTTCGAGTCCCTTCATGGACAGCTGAACACGTGAATTTGTTGACAAGCTGAAGGATGGACCCAACATCTGAGTGCACCGTCAAGCATGTTTGCTAACCAGCATGGAATTGTGGACAGTTTTTCATTGTGTGGCACCTTTTAGATGTCTGGTTCCTATCACTGCCACTGTTAGCAAACCTGTAGTTCAGTAAGTTTAGCTAGAACATTATCCCACATCAAGCCACTTGTTTACATCTCATTTATTTATTTTTGCAGAAATTATGAAAAATAAGTAGAAATCTCACTGACTTATCTGCAACGTTTTCAATTCATAAACTGATGTGGACACAAAATTAAATTTAGAATTTACTGAAAAAAAATCACAGATGGTTGAGGAAACACAATATTGCAGTGACTGTAAATAGTTCCACAACACAGTGGAGAAACATGGTGAGGTGTCAAAACTTTTCTAGTGTTATTGCAAAAAAAATGTTAAATGTTCTGAAAGTTAACAAGTGTCAGTTTATTAAAAATGCTTTTATATGCTAGAATAGTACTTTACATAAATATCACACCTTCATAGAAAGTGTGTTTTCATAACTGGAAATGTTTTCATAACTGGAAATGTTTTCATAACTGGAAATGTCCATCACACATGTCACGCTACAGGCTAATAACTACATATAAAATATTGGCTATGTTGCGCTCGTTATACACCTACTACAACAGTTCAGTCTTCATTAATGTTCATATCATAAAACATTTAAGGTGGTTGCAGTGAACAACCAACGTTAATAAAATTGGCTACATACATATAAAATATGTTGTCTATAAATGGCTGCTGGTTAAAACTGTCCTGTGGCTTATGGTGTAAATGGGGCCGCCTTATTGAGATTCACAGTGTGAGTGTTCAACCCTTTCTCCAGTCTAAAGTTGAGATGTAGGTTGTTGTCCCACAACCTTGACTTGTCTGTTTTGCCTAACTTTGAGTGGGCAGCCAAATTCTTTAAGTATTCTTCTCAGTTGCCCAGAGCCAAATTAAGCCTAGTCCTAAACTAAACAGGACTTTTGATAGTACGACGCCATTAGCGCTGCATTAGCTCAAGACTAGGCCTAATCAGTGTTCACAAAACCAGCCTGTAATGTTTAGCCTCATCTTGGAAAAACTGTGTCAAAGCGGCTCTTTTAAGGTGGATTGGTCTTTGTGTTGGTCTTCTATTATCCTCCGAGGTGAGGCAGCCTCAAATGACCCCTCGGAACACGAAGGAGAGGGACGCCCCCAAAGCGAGGCCGAGAGACAGGAAGAAGGCCATGATTGTTCCGGCTGTCTCGGCTTCGTTTGCCGCCACTTTCCTGGACAGAGAGAAGAGGAAACCTGTTTCAGCAAAAGCACTTTGTGATGTGGTGTTTGGATCCTGCGTCTGGGAATCTAATGTACGCAATGAACTCCCAGCCCAAACAAGTCTGGTGTCTGAAGCTTCATTAGCTTTGCAGGGGGCAAATGATGTAGCTAGATGATAAAGGTAGCTAGAGGTCTTTTTCAGCTACATAGAGAACTGGATAATATAGACCTATTACATGTATTGACAGATTTTAGATTTCAAATCTCACTGTCCACTGGCTTACATACGGTGGCCGAGCAGTGCAACACAAATGAACATTTCAGAAAAAAAATGACAAAAATAAAAACAAATTCATAAATAAAAAAAAAATTATATTCAAGAAAACAAAATTACAACAGCAAAAACAAATTTACAAGATGTGAAACACTTTTACAAACTGCGAATTCTGACGGAAAGGGTGAATCTAACACACAGGAAGTGCTTGTTGCGGGCCCTTGTCAATCAAACTGTTTGGGAGTGAGTGGAGTTTGGGATGGTGACAACGCTTAAGCATGTTTTGTCCATTTTGTGGCACGCATTTTAGTCAGCTGGCACGCTGTTGTTTTTCCTGTGGAGTTTTTAAAAGAGCAGACGGAAGAAAAAGACGAACAGGCGACGTCTAAACCACTTGGAGTTGATAATGTTAATGAAAGTAAGTGGGCTGTATCGATAGCTATAGTGGATAACCAGCTAGCTAGCTTAAAATGCATGCCACAAAATGGACAAAATATGCTTTAGCGTTGTCACGAACTCCTGTACTGATAAAAGGGTTTCATGTCTTGTAAATTTGTTTTCACTTTTGTAATTTTGTTTTCTGAAATGTTAATTTGTTTTGCACTTCTCAGCCACCGTACTTACAAGCTCACCGACAAAAAATGAGTCACCGTGTTTAAGGTGGTAGTAACTTCAGGCTCCTGCAGATGGTGCTGCACGAGGATGATGGGGCTATAAATACCTGCGGGCTGTGAGTGACATGGATATTCACAGATTGAGAAGAGGTGCTACAGTGCAGTGAATGTCTCGCTCCATGTGTGGAAAATGGCTCCAAAGCGGATGTTAATGATTGGCTAAAATGGGTCGTGCCAAAGACCATAGTGTGAAGGAAGTAGCTGAATCTGCAGGTGTATGGAAGTGTACGGTCATACAGGTCTACCGGCAGTGGTCTCAATCTACAGGGAATTCTCCTCTGAATTGTGCCAGGGAAGGCATCCACCAAATCTGGCCCAACTGCACAATTCTTTGCTGCAGGAGTGGATGAACATTGATGTGGCCTACATCCAGAAACTTATCCAGTCCATGCCAAATCCAACTCAACTGTTATTCATGGTGGTGGAGGTATTATGTGCTATTGGGTACGTTTCAGCCACAGGTGACTCACCTTTTGTCTGGTGAGCTTAATATAAGTGTGTTGTGACATCATCCAAATTATTGGCCCGGTAAACAGCTGCAAGCTAAAGCCAGATTCAATTATAGCCAAATATCAGCTTTGTAGCCATGCAGTTTGAGAGAGGAAGAGATTCCTGATTAATTGTCCAAATGGATGGATTTCTGGTATGGCAGACCTCTTGGTCGCTTGTCTCAGAGTTTAAGCAGATCTCATGAACAACTTTTTCAAATTTGCACCCAAAACCACACACACACACACACACACACACACACACACACACACACACACACACACAATGGTTATCAAAAACCAAGTTTCTAGTATCACACAGTGTATGTCTGGCTAAAGGATGACACTCTCTGAAGGTCAAATTTAAAATTGGAATATGCAAATAAGGTATGTTTTGATTGGCTGCCCTGTAATGTGTTGCATTTAAAAGCAACCCAGCTTGAAACATACCTTATAACTTTAGTGTGAATGGGCGGGGCTAAACTGATGAATGCTGAATAGACGGATATATGTACATTTTCATGGCATCACAAATAAACAGTGAATTCTAAACAGGCTGTTTTTGGATTGTATGGGTGGAGGAGTGCTGTACATCATTATTTAAAAATGGAGGAAAACTTGTGTTTCCATGATACAGGCTCTTGCAAAAGTTCTTCATGGCAGTGGTTCTCAGGCCAGTCCTCACAGAATCAGAGCGAGAAGGACTGGTGAAGGAGGGGCCCTGAGGACTGGTTTGAGAACCTCAGATTTAGCCTCTTGTCCTAAGACAGCATATTTTTGAAGGTGTGGGAGGTGACTGGAACTGGACTCACTTGGGACCAAAGCACATGCAGAGGCTGGCCAGGTATCCATTAGAGAAGGCAAAGAAGATCATAAAGATGATGAACCAGGCATCATGTGCGAAGAACATGGGAATGTTGAAGCGTGGCTGGACATTACACATCATGAAGAGAGGCACGAAGACCACGCGGGCCAGCAGGAGTATTGGCAAGAGCTTGCTGTCCTTCCCAGGCTGAGAGAAGAACACAGAGAAAGAGTTAGTGACAAATGCTTTATGATATATATCAAAGTAAACTTCAGTAGATGTAAAACAGTAGGTATATATATATATACAGTATATATAAAACCCCTCCAGAAACCTTAAATCAGTGGAAAATTAAGCATATTAGTGCTAAAAACATAAAGCATGATTAAAATCCCTTTTACGGAAATGCTAATTTCTGCTATTCTAGTAGTATATTAGCGCTAAACTAATTTGCAACTCAGTGACTCTTTCAGTCAAGAGCCCTGACTTAGACTATCTAGAACTTTCACAAAGACTCGAGTGATGTTGTTATCTGACTGCTGGTCTCACGTATTATAAATCAAACTCTGATTGGTTGATTCCACTGTCAGTTCCTAATTGTGTTAGTGGATAATCTGACATTTTCTGTTGGGCAGGTCAATAGTTTAACTCTTTGGCTCACAATGACAGCATGCCAATGAAATAACAGTACAACACCTGCAGAGTTTTAATACAACAAACATGATGTTTATACACTAAGCATCAAAAGAATAGTTGCACCCAGAAGGAGTTGTGGGAGTGCAGTGCTATTGGGAAGGAAGATAAAGGTTACCAGGAAAAATAAATTACGATACATTTACACTGATATGGGCAATATTTATTGAGCTACACATACAGAAGTAGTGTCTCTCAGTATGGCGTCGGGCCGCCATGTTTGCTAGCACAATATGCCTCGGCATGGAGTTGTAGAGGTTCCTAATGGTGTCCTGCAATAGTCCATCACTCCACTGTCACTCCATGACATTCAGTCTGGTACTACACTATTGTGTATGTCACATGCGCAGCCGAACATGAAACTTGAATCATTTGCATACTCACAATGTCAAACCCACCCACCAAGTTTTATTCCTGTTGGTTGATTATCAAACTCAAATGGCTTTTTCATTTCACAGAAATCGTTTGCAATCTGTCCTTTATGGCAACCTATTATATAAACGATTAATTGACTTGTTAACATGCCCTTTGCAACTAGTCTCAGAGGTAGTTCTTTGTAAGCTGCATTATCAAGGAGCGATATTTATGAGCAGATGGGTTGCCACACCTCAGTTCATCTTACTAGCCACAGAGGACTCATGCTGGAAGAGTCTCCCTGAAGCTGGTAGAACCGATTGGCAAAAAGCCTTGGTTTTTCTGACTCGAAGCTGGATGCACTGATGGCAATTAATACTGAATATATGTGTATGTATTTAAAGTATCCTCTGCTGAAAATACTCCTGTATGTAAACTTGAATTTGACTTAAAATGAACTGTTTCCAGTGGAAGGATATATTTTGGTGGTAGGACCTATGATAAAGGCCAGCCCCGTTTGAGTCAGATGATGAACCCATGAAGTTATAATTAGCAAAATGTGAAATTCTGTGTATCTTACCCACATACACACAGCAGTCAGGCTCCGGCCTGCCCAGTCACACACATTAAAGAGCAGGAAACAGGACACAGGGATGAAGTAGCCCTCTGAAATGAAAGGGAAGTAGTTTAACAAAACTGCACTATGTCATTATCGGATACACATGGTTTGTAATATGAAATACAGCACTGGTATTTTGACTTATACACTCACTGGGCACCTTACCTTGTACCTACATTTATTACCTCACATATCACATGTTATCAGCTCCACTTACCATATAGGAGCTCTTTGTAGTTTCATAATTACAGATTGTAGTTCATCTGTTTCTCTGGATACTTCGCACTACATCCAGTTAAATGGGACTAATTTTCCCCCTTTTACAATAAAACATCCAGTTGGTCTTCTACAAGTACTGACCCTCTTCACGTTATGTTCAGGAAGTATATTTTATTGTACTGTGACATTACCACTTAACACTTTACATGAACACTTTACACTCAGTATTAATTAATTAACATGAAGTACTGCATTAGTTAACATGTTAATGGTTAACTAACATTTAGTAAACATGCAATAACTTTGTTATTAATGTTACATGTTTACTTAGCATGTCAACGTGTACTTATTATATGATAACGTAGGATTAAGTGTTGTAACCATTGTTAATGCATTACTTCATGTTAGTTAGTTAATACTTAAGTGTTACCCATAATTTATCACAATAGCGATATCCACTTTATTGGGAACATAAATACATTTACTGTCCATTTTATCAGCTCTACCTACCATATGGGATCACGTCATAGTTCTACAGCTACAGACTGCAGTCCATCTGATTCTCTACTAACTTTATTACACTGTTCTTAACGGGTCAGGACCCCCACAGGACCACCACAAAGCTTGTGTTATGTGGGTGGTGGATCATTCTCAGCACTGTAGTGATACTGAGGTGGAGGTGGTGGTGGTGTGTTAGTATGTGTTGTGCTGGTGTGAGTGGATCAGACACAGAAGGGCTGAGTTATGCGGAATAAATATCAACATTTCTGACATTGTACTATGTGGAAACGTAGAAGATTAAATGTTAAACACCCCTTAAACCAAAAAAGCACCTCTGATAATGTCATGCATTCAGCATCAAGACAAATGCAATGACCTGCTCAAGTCGTAACCCTTTTCATGGCACTTAATATACTCCATAGCTAAAATTATAGACATGCACACTAAATACCTCTATGACTCAGAAACTAATTAGGATATAAGCCTAACACCATCAGTTGGACACAATGACATTATTTCCTAAAAGTTTTAAGTCAATCTGATACGACTGATCTCAGTGTCTTTGGTGATTTTAGATATGTTGACCCACATGAATGCACAAATCCACACACACTGCAGCTTACCCCATGCTCCTCCGTTAGCAATAGTGGATTTGACGTCTGCAGTGACAGCAGGAAACGTGCCAATAGTTATTGTGAAGCAAAAGCACACAGACAAGGCCATCACCCAGATCTACAGGGAAAGAGAGCAAGTGGTCTCTGATCATCTTGTGTTTGTAAAGCACAGAGCTAGAATCTGGTTCTAGATGATTTTAGTAAGTACAGATCTAGTTTTCAGTAAGATCTGATTTTATTACGTATCCTACAGCACACCAGTCTCTATCATTCATGATAATAAAACAACACACGGTCATCTGTAATGGAAGTAAACCTTAACAACCTTTCAGTAGATTGTTCTCGATCACCTGTAAGATGCTTTAAAGGATCTCCACAAGTAGGTCTTCTTAATGCTGTACAGAACACTATTGGAATTTCATTTTTGAGAGCATAATACTGTCAGGACCAAAAACGCCTTCTGTAAATTTTTTATTCTCTGGGTTATTCTGTCAAGGACTTTTATTTTGAAGGGCTGGGTTAGCCCGCTCACTTTGTTTATGCCTGTACATCAGGAAATACTAGCCAGTGTGAACTCGGATGTGAAGGAGCGCACACCTCAGCTATTGCTGGAGCTAGCTGTTAGCCTAAATTCTGTTGTGTACAGTGTAGCTGTGGTTATAACTACCTATGTTAATAAAGCAGAACGAACTGTGTCTTGTGAACGTAGTGGTGAACGCTACATTCAATGCCAACATTATTCCATGAAAATCAAGAAGGTTTTCCGGGTTATTGGCAAATAGTCTACCCTGAAGGCCCCGTGGAGATCTCCACAGCAAGGGGGGTATTCCTGCTAAAGCCATAATGTCGCTGAGCCCTTCCTGCTTGCAGTGTAAGCAACAATTTGACTGGTTCTGTTCTTGAAGGCCGGGACCCTAAACGGATGTGAAGTGCAAGCTTTCACATTCACATTTTAAGTGTTCCTCAATTGTAGCATCTCCGGCATGTTAGGCAAGGTTGTTTGTGCATGCTTGCGTCTTGGGTTGCCAGGTGCCACAGCAATGAAATTAAGAAACCAGGAGATGAACAAGAGAAATTACTAATCAGGTTAAAAATAGGGAGACCCCTCACAGACATCAGGATTGGTTTTTTTTAGTTATGCTATATTTGGTGTCAGAAGTGGGATTGCAATTCCTAATCAAGGGGCAGCAAAGTTGTACGAAGAGAAACGCAGAACTGTACCTTTTTAAAGATGTCTACAATGGAAGGATCCTTCTGAGCACCCTCACTGGTGCTTGCCCCTTGCTTGTTCTCCTCTAAAGCATGTTCAAAACATCTCATATTAGATGTGAAACTTCTATATTACGGTAGAAATCTCAACCAAATTGAACAACCAAAATCGAAAAGTGCTCTACCCTTCTTCAGCAAATCCATTTTGTTCTCCTCATCCTGTTCCGGACTGCTATGGATTCGTTCGTGGTAGTACTGGTAAAATTCCTACAAGAGGAAAGACGAGAAGGTGTTTCTTCACAGGTGTCTGAAATGGCTCTTCGGATGGCAGCATCTTGTTGTACACTTACCAGTTTGGGGAGAGCCACATAAGACATGATGGCGAGGCCTATCACAGCACAAGCTGTGATGAAGTAGCCAAAAGCGCTGTCTGTTAGAGCAGAGCCGCCTGAGGAGGAAAAAGAGAGCAGAACGAGGAGGTAAGGAACCGTAGTGTTTTTTGTTGTTGTGTATATGTACGGCCCTCTTTTTTTTTAGGCAGTCTTACTTGCGATGGCGCAGATCATGGAGAAGGCAGCGAAGGTGCCAGCCAGCCCCTGGCCACTCATGATTGGTGTAGTGTAGGAGGCGGGTAATGTACCAGCCATGCCGAAGAGACTACCCTGGAGAACAGCTCCAAATGCTGAACAAAAAGATGCAGAGACACACATACACTTTGTTAGTCATGCACATGCACAAGTACTTGGCTTTCCATGAGGTGTTTTGAGACAGCTGGGTTTGAGTGTGCAATCCGGGACCTTCAGGGCCTTCTAGGCCTTCAGAGAAGGCTTGACGATTTCGGATACATTTCTAATTTTCAGTTCATTTTTATTTACTACAGTTATCTTGCTTGTTATATTTGAACGTGTTAAGTGTTGTAATCATGTCATTGTTAAGTTTTGGATGCAAACTAATGGTTAAAGTTTTGGAAATGGAAATCTAGGTAGATACCACCAAAGCTATCTCTTCCATTGATTAGGATTTCTGGAGCTGAACCGAAGGTCTTATGTTAGATTTACTACCAGAATTAGGAAGTGGCAGTGGAATCAACCAACTTCTTTTTGTTGAACCAAATTTTGTGAGAAAGAATGTTACTCCGGGCCTTCTGGATACATCACCAACTGGGAAAACCAGCAGCAGTTTTACCAGTTTTCAGTCAGTTAGGATTGGAAAACTCTTTGTTAGCGTTCTTTACTGAACACTGCAACATGCAAGATGAAATATACACCAATCAGCCATAACATTAAAACCACCTCAATGCATCTACACTCTTTATCCATGTGATCAGCTACACTTACCATATAGGTGCACCATGTAGTTCTACAGTTACAGACTGTAGTCCATCTTTTTTTCCTCTGCCTACTTTGTTACCCTGTTCTTCAATGGTCAGGACCCCCACAGGACCACCACAGAGCAGGTATTATGTGGATGGTGGATCATTCTCAACACTGCAGTGACAGTGATGTGTTGGTGGTGGTGGCAAGTGGACCAGACACCTCACTGTCACTGCTGGACTGAGAAAAGTCCACCAATCAAAGCTATCCAGCCAGCCGAGGTGGTATTAATGTTATGGTGGATGGGTGTATGTTAACGTCTGTTGCAAGCTTCAAATTTCTGTGTTTAATCTAGAACATCCAAAAATAGTAGCATGCATAAGCATTAGTGTAGCGCTATAACACAATTACAAATCCCTTATGGGTGCTAGCAATAATTATCATTATTGTAGAGGTGCATTTTAGAGGTGACATTTTATGACTCAAACCAGAGGTTCACCACTGCTAACATGCTATTAGAAATCCGACCAATGTGCTATCAAATTTATCAACTAGCATTATCAAAAAGTATATGTTTTTGTTAGGGTTTTGTCATTTATAACTTCATCTGAAGGCCTAGGTTTAATAGTCATGCTTCATAATACATCTATAGCTCACCGTCACATCACATATCACATGCATAGACACAATTCAGTCGTAGTCTCAATTTTCTGTCTGTGCGAAGCAGTACTCACCATTAATAGTGCTGATTTTTACCATGGTGATCACGAAAAAGGGCAAGGGCTCTATAGTCACTTTGACCAGGATAGCAGTGACCAAAAATACCAGCAAGATGGCAGTCAAACTACCCGCGATCCTTAGCTTCTGAGGGATTCTGTTATGAGAGTAAGGTCAAAGGTTATGGAACCGACTGCAATATCAGATGAAACCTGAACTGTATGAGAGAAGATATGACTACTCATATATATCCCATCTACCATATCTATGTATACCACCTACTATTCACCAATCATAATAAACTATCTGTCCAAAAGTATCCAGACAGCCCTTGTAACAGCTACTTTTATGGATCCATTGCTGACACAACCATTCAGTTCCTTGACTTGTATGATGTCCTTGGGTTATCAATTGACCAATAGAATTGGACACTCTGTGGAGTTTTACAGATAGTTCCAGCTTCTTTTGGATGTGTTTGGGCGATGTTTGAGATCCAGAACTGATCATCAAACATCAACCTCTAACCTCACTAATACTCTTGTGTCTGAATTCATACAGCAATCCATCATACACCAATCCATCCATCCATACTTGAATCTTATGAATGAACGAACCACCAGACGTTTTTTGGATAAGCAAGCAGCTTCTTGCACTTACCTTTGGTGTAGAAAGGAGTTAAGACAGGTGAAGACTAGCAGAGGGATCATGGCGCACAGTGTCATCACGTTATTGAACTTGGCTTGCAAGACGCTCCGATTCTCTCCCTCTGTGGCCTCTATCGTTGAGTTGTCTGCCAGACGGTCTGTAAAGTACTGCGGACGTGAACAAAGAGGAGATTAGATTGGATGATAATGCTCCACATGGATGGTTTTTCCAAATTGCTTCAAAGTGTAAAAGCAATTGGAGAATCTCTAATGAACAACAGTTTCCAAGAAGGACAACTCAGTACCATTGTGGCAGTCATGAAGAAGTTCCATGGCAATAGAGTTCCTAGTCCAAGCATGAAGAAAATCAGCCAGACAGCATGGTACCTGGTGAGACAAACCAAAAAGAAGTTCAGCTTGATTCACTGATAGCAAAAAGAAACATCCCTTCATAAACCACCTCCTTTAGAGAGATTCCACTTTACTAACTTGTCGACGGGTTCCTGTGTGGCCATTTTGGTGGAGTGCTGTCGTCTCCTGCTCTTCTAAGGGCTCACTGAAACCTGGAGGTTACAAGGAGAGAAGAAACCATTATTCCAGGGACAGTTCTTCAGGCTAGAAAGTACCGGATACAACAAAGTGGGTTCCTAAGGTGAATCCATGTCGCTGTTTTTAAGTTATTAGTA
The DNA here is from genome assembly GCA_034552555.1 of Semaprochilodus insignis. NCBI lineage: Eukaryota > Metazoa > Chordata > Actinopteri > Characiformes > Prochilodontidae > Semaprochilodus > Semaprochilodus insignis. Next base: position 5,474,299 of record CM067489.1, read on the forward strand.
GTCTTAATACTGTATGTGTTATCAACAAAGCTAAACCAACGGAAAGAGTTGCCACAAATTCAAACGTTCCACAGCTGATTAGGTCATTTTCTTAAAGTTTCTTCATTTGTTTTGAAAATTTGTTTTTAGGTGTTTATCATAAGGCAATAAGCCATGAGAGGCTGCTGTACTTTTCCTGTGAGTAAGGAGTGTTGTTATGCATGAAATGAAGCACAAGTCCATATCAATATACGGTATTTTACAATCATAATGATTCAGGATGTAACAATACAACGAATCATACCATATACAGTTGTTTTGAATCACATTGTTTCTGTGTATCACTTTATCATTATTAGCATGTTAGCTTAAGGCCAGTGTATTAGCTTAGGGATAATGATCAGCTTGTGACCAGAGCAAGATTGGGACTCACTAAGGCATAACTTATAGCTTTTTCCAGATATTATGTATTTGTTAAATGCTCTAAAAACTGAGAAGGAAAACAATAATTATTTTTTTAAAAAATAATCAAATTAAAACAAATATTTAGACACACAAATAAAAAACAATTAATATTAAACTGAGTCACCACTGCATCATACTCTTCATCAAATTCCGGATTTTCTGAATCTCTAATAACAATATATTCGTGCATTGGACAAGGCTTGGCCAATCAGATTTTAAAACCATAACTATCCTTTTTTAGGTAGTCAAATACAGATAGGTTAGTATTGTTATAATGAATCATACTCATAATAAAAGTTTTTTTGGAGTGATGCCAGAGAAGAACACTTTTGGTTCCCTAAGGAACCTTTCAAATGAGTGGCCTCCCCTCCAATGAAGATCCATACCGGAAAATAAAACCTTGCACGTCAATTTTCTTGTCATTTTGTACATTTTTACAGGATTTGAAAATGCTAGCTGGCCTTGACGGCATGCTAAAATCATGTCATGATGAATGGATGAATAGAAAACTCTATCTCTCCATTCAAGGTTATGAAGGTTTTGTCCATCTCCTGTAAAATTACCATATTGGAGATACAAGGTTTGGTTCCGGCAACAATGATACTATATATTAACCATTCCGTGCCTTTTTGCATTATCAGATACTTTGTTTTCTATTATATTTGTATGTCTATGTGCTTTGATTATGATTTAGTGACCACTGTATTTTAAAATATATATATATATATATATATATATATTTTTTTTTTTTTTAAGGGCCCAAATGTGACTCTTCTATGGCATCTTATACATGCATGCACATATAAAACCGCACACTTGTACCTAAAATAACATGGATTTTCTGATACACATAAAACACAAGCAACAGGCAGATATGCAGATATGCACAAGCAGTAGATGTCAAAGGAGATACTCACTATCAGCACACTGGACCCACTCCTATATATCCACGTGCCCCCTTAGATCGTACTCTCATTTGTCTCAGCTGGCAAACCACCCACCCAGTTTATAGAGTCAGCATGTGTGAGTTCTAAGAATCCAGCAGCTGACTCCTCCCTCCCTCTTGCGTGACGGGTGAGGGGCTGCACATTTCTGAGACTGATAGTGGAAACACTCTCTATCTCAGCACTTGCACCCTATTCGCATGCAGCTAGCATCACTATGAACCCACCGTTAACTGCTGCCTCACTATCACACGAGACTACACTCTTAAAAACAGGGCTTCTCTTCAAGAAAAGGCTTTCGATGGAAGACTGAGGTTGTGGACAGATGGAGCAGAGCAAGCTAAGCCCAAAAGTATCATTGCTTCAAATGAAATCATGAATCAAGCAGCAGTAAAATTGACTCAAAACAACAATCCCTAAAGGGAACCCGGACTGTTCAAACATATAGGGTCCAGTGGCATTCAAATATGTTGTATAAGCCAAACAAAATACTTATTAAAAACACTTATTATTGAAAGTCCTTTTACTAACAGGATGCTGCCATTGCTGTTGGTGAAGCCCACTGAGCGAGGAGCAGTAAGCTGAATATATCAAATGACCATAAAACATCATTAAGCTTTTCAAGCTTTAGCTAAAGTGTGATGTCACTGGCAGGCCAGCTAGCAGATGAATTTCTCATGTTGTTTAGAATGAACAGAACATTCCTGTGTGGTTTATAGGCTATATCATAATAATATAGGAGACACAGACTGGTTTAAGTCATACACGTCTTAACAATCAGGGGTTCCCTTTAGTGCAATCAGGGCCAAAACCTCCTCAAGCACTTTTATATAGAACTAGATTGGAACGACTTAGTCCCTCCAGCATCTAGCAGAGGAACTAAAAAGTGTGTTAGGTGACAAGAAATTATTAAGAAATATGAACAGGAAATCAGCTAAATCTTATTTTAAGTACATGTAAGGAAGTAGATGCAGCTAGTTTTTACCCACCTCTGTTTATGGTTGCCACCAACTCTAAAACACTAAAGGTTCTTTTCTCCTGAAAGGCTCCCCCGGGTCAAAGAACACGGCAGTGACTTGCAAGATCACCTAAAGAACTCCAGACTCTGATGAGCCCCTTTTAGAAGCACAGTGGTGAAGTGACTTTAAGTGGGGCTATGAATAGCAGCCCAATGGGCCATCAAAGGGGAAGTTTACCTCCAGTGTCTATATGCTAAAAGCTGAATTAGATCAGCTCATGCATAGATACAAAGACAAGCTTATCTCCTCCACACAATGCGCAGCAGGCTCCATGACTGGCCTCTTTACATTGATCTGATCTAATGTGAAGGGAAGGAGAAGTAAAGCTATTCAGAGGCACATCTGGCCTTTTAACAGCTAAACCATTTAAAAAGACGGTGGCCATCTCAGATAGAAAGGCTGTATGTTCTACCATGAAGCATCCACATCCAGTTCTGGGAAAAAAACATTTACTTTAGTTTACATTATGTCTTTGAACTGTAGAAGTACTTTTAGAAGAACTTTAAAAACCTTTAGAAGAACTTTAGAACTTTTAGAGGAACTTTAGAACTTTTAGAATAACTTTAGAACTTTTAGAATAACTTTAGAACGTTTAGAGGAACTTTAGAACTTTTAGAAGAACTTTAGAACTTTTAGAGGAACTTTTGAACTTTTAGAAGAACTTTAGAACTTTTAGAATAACTTTAGAACATTTAGAGGAACTTTAGAACTTTTAGAAGAACTTTAGAATGTTTAGAGGAACTTTAGAACTTTTAGAAGAACTTTAAAAACTTTTAGAAGAACTTTAGAACTTTTAGAAGAACTTTAGAACTTTTAGAAGAACTTTAGATGTACATTGGAAGTACATTATGTCTCTGAACTTTAGAAGTGTCTTTGGACTTTAGAAGTTCTTCCCTTGCATTTACAAAACGTATTATTTTAGAAGGCCTGTAGAAATAAAAACCTATTTTCCCCCCTTTTTGCTTTTTTAAATAAAAGAGTTTGATGTAGTGTATAGATACACTCATCATTAAAAAAATAGAAGGAAGTGTGGGACTGCAGTGCTGTTGGGAAGGAAGATAAAGGTTACCAGGAACAATAAATGATGGTAAATTTAGACTGATATGTGCATTATTTATTGAGCTACACATACAGAAGTAGTGTCCCTCAACATGGTGTCGGGCCGCCGTGTTTGGTAACGCAACATGCCAGACGTCTCGGCATGGAGTTGTAGAGGTTCCTAATGGTGTCATGTGATAATCCATCCCATGCAGCTTGAATATTCTCACACAATTCCTGCAGAATGTGCGGTAGGGGTGGAGGTGGAGTGACACCAGGTCTTCTGGACATGTGATGCATGACAACAAACCGGTCATCTTGGCATCTAGGTGCCTCCACGGATTCGTTGGTAGTCCACCAAGACAAAAGCAGGACTCGTTACTGAAGATGACTCGCTGCCATTCTGAGTCACTCCATGACAGTGAAACTTGATTCATTCGCATGTCTCACAATATCAAACCCACCCATCAAGTTTCATTCATTCCTGTCGGTTGATTCCTTCTGGGTGAATTTTTTTTTTTGATGATAAGTGTACATATATTGCACTTGTATTTAATAAAACAATAATTTTTTGCTGATATTAAACCTCTCTACCTCTTAACAGCCTATTTCTGGAGATTTTAGGGGTTTGGTCGAGTGATCTGAGCTCCGGGTAAACGTGCTTTTACTGGCATAAAATATGATTAGCTTTTAAGATAAACTGGAAGGTGACTAAAACACCAAAGAAGTCAGCACTTTGGCCATTTCCCCTTTTCCACAAAAACAGGAAATGGTGCTTCTTAGGTCCAGATTATGGTCACACTTTTATGTTCACATTTAGTCACGAATGCTTCCTAGAGCATCTGGTCGTTTTATGTCATCGTCTGAACTTTGAACTAGATTTAAATAAATAGCACATCAGTTTGGGCTGATTTGCAGGAATCGGAGCTTCCCTCAGCAGATCTTTAGATCAGAAGGGGCCACAACCTTTGATCAGTGATTCCTATATGATGTTTATGTGGGGTCCATGTAGAAACAACAGCCATGATTCATTTTTGCTTGAGCATCACCAACAGGCTGCTTTGGTCCCCGTGCCTTTCAGGCTGATAAATGAGCTTTGTTCTGATTGGTCATCTTGTATTGTGGCAGAAAAGTAGTCAAGACTGAAGCACTCGATATAACTAAGTACAGTAAAAGGACGGGCTAAACTGCTATATGATAATTAAGCAGATATATAATAATGTTTGGGTTTTCACAAAAATGGTGAGATAACAACGGGCTGTTCTTACTGATGAGTTTGGATAATATAGACTGGACCCTTTCTGCTGTTGTACTGAAGAAGTCACAGGTCTAAATGTGACAGACATGTCATCACTATTATTATTATTATTATTATTATTATTATTATTATTATTATTATTATTAGTGAAAATGTGGTGTATAATCTGCAAAGTGGTAAGAGGAGAAAATCATTCTTAATGTGACATAATGTAAACTTTATGTGAAAAAAATTTATTCAAGCTACTTTTTGGTGCATTTCTATTCATTGCATTTTTATACAATGAAAAACACAGCTGATGTGTGTAAATTATTATTTTGATATAATAATTAAACTGTTTTGTTTTTTTGGGTTGTTTTTGGGGATATATATATATATGTGTGTGTGTGTGTGTGTGTGTGTGTGTAAGTGTCATGTATGTATATATGTATGAATTACATATATATGCTCCTGACTTGTCCAGACTTGAACCCATCTGAACTGGACTGATACACAGTGGAAACGTGTTGTGGTCTGACGAGTCATACTGTTCATACTGTTTATGGTCTATTGTTTTCCCAGGTCAAAGGAAAAGCCTAATCAAGATCCAAAATTCAAGCAGTTGCACTGTACAATGGAATTCTTACTCTGTAGCTCCCGGAATAACAATTACAGTATTAATACTGAGTAATAAGTATAGATATGTATGTATATAAAAAATATGTGTGTATATAAATTAAGAAGTCATTAAGGCTAAAAGAAAAGTTTAAAAGCGACAGCCACTGCAGCGGTGTGCAGAGATATCTGCCATGGCGGGTGTTATCCTAAACCTAAATCTAACCTTAACCTCAGAAACACCAAATAAATGTTTTTGCTTATTCAGTTTTAAAATCTGAAACAGGCTTTACAAAGTCATTTGCTACTTTTGCTGCATTTCTATGATAGTCATACATCTGGAGAATGTTGGTCCTAAAAATGATATGAAAAATGAAAGTTATGGTAAAATTATGAAAGGTAAGTTATGCTCAAGTTCACTGATCATAGATGAATATCCTTGCTTCATATCAGCTTTATATCTGAATCATCTCTTCAGACAGCACATTAAAAAGGCAGGGAAAAAACATCTGGCAACATCATTCAGCGTTAGTACTTCAGAACAGGGGTTGGCATGCGGCCCCGCTCACTGAGGATTAAAGCTCTGTCCGGCAAATGTCGCTGCCGACTGAAAGGACTTGTTTGTTCTCCTTCCACAATTATTCTCTGCTGTACCAGAGGACACAGTGATGGAGGAAGTCCGCCTAGACACCGTCTCTCACTGTCTCCCCCTGTCTCCCCCTGATTGCTCACATTGTTTAGGAACACCTGGAGAAGGCATTATGGGAAAGCCCGGATTTACTCAAATCTCTCTTGTTCAAACAACCAGAGTTTCGTGGCTGAAGCTAATCAAGCAGGTAATGTACACAACCACACAACGTGAAAAGATCCACACAAGGTACTGATCTACACTCATCAACAAAAGAATAGTTGCGCAAATAACTGCACCCAGAAGGAATCAACCATCAGGAATGAAATTCAGTGAGCAGAGATGCCCTCCATGAGTCATCTCGTTAGTGTCAGCACCATTGGCAGACGGCTGCACCATGCAGGACTACATGCACGCAGACTGTTACGACGACTGCCCTTAACACCACATCGAAGTTGCCAAAGACTGCAAGTGTCGTGCCAGACTGTCATGGAGTGACTCAGAATGGCAGCAGGTCATCTTCAGTGACAAGTCCCACTTTTGTCTTGGTGGAGACGAACAACGAATGTGTGTGTGGAGGCACCGTGGTCAGCACCAAGATGAATGCTATGTTGTCACATGTCCAGAAGCCCTGGTCTCACTCCACCTCCACCCCAACCGCATAGTCTGCAGGAACTGTGTGAGAATATTCAAGCTGCATGGGATGGATTATCACATGACACCATTAGGAACCTCTATAACTCCATGCCGAGACATCTGGCGTGTTGCGTTAGGAAACATGGCGGCCTGATGCCATACTGAGAGACATTACTTCTGTATGTGTAGCTCAATAAATGTGACCCATATCAGTCTAAATTTATCATCATTTATTGTTCCTGGTAAACTTTATCTTCCTTCCCAATAGCACTGCAATCCCACACTTCCTTCTAGGTGCAGCTATTCATTCAGTGATGAGTGTATTACAGGCCATGATGGGAACATACTGAGCGAGCCATCTTCTCTGGTTAAAGAAGGTCTTCTTCGAAGATTAATGATGAATTCCAAGTGCTTATAAAAAAAAGTAGAGGTAATTAATTATGATGTAAATGTCAGTCAGGGTGGTATGATCTGGAATGCATCCTTCTAGGGAATAGATAAACCTCAACATCAACTTATTCTGAACTCGAATATGTGATCTCGGTATCTGCCATCTGCCAATCTATACCAACATTAAATATGGCGTCTCACACAACAAGGAGCCATCTACATTTGTCAAACTAGACCTAGGTTAACATTTGCTTACAGCCCCTGACTCATGAGCTACACATTCCAGGTATTTCACAGCAAGCTGTTTGCTTTAGGCCGTAGCTCACTGAGGCTACTTTGGTGGCCGGGAAGTTGAGGTAACTCAGCAACTTAGTCTGCTCCGAGACAAAGAAGATGTTTAGCGGGATTTGTCACTCATCTCTAAGACTTCTAGTTAAATACATTGTTGCCAGTTTAAGTTAAGCTTAGGAAACGTGCATTCCTTAGATAAGGATAGGGCCAGGAGCTTAATTGCAAGCTTACCAGATCCTTCTTTTGTTTTTCCTCATTGTGCCAGTAAATTCCTCAGTGTTCTCCTATATTTGTCAGCCTACCGACTTATCTAGTGGGCTTAAAAAAGAAAGTCCAGTGTTATTTCAGTCTTCCAGCAAACTTGCTCATTGTTTGGTGATTTAAATCTTGACCGGAAAACAGTCATTCCTTGTGTGACGTGTATTTGCATCACTGCTCGATATTCAGTCCAACTTTTGGCACTTTTGCACCCCACAATGGTTTGAGATTTCCAGCCTTCTACGTGAACATAACCCTAACCAAACTTTAAAATATGAAGTGCAGTGGTCCTCTAGGAACAGCACTAAGAACCATAATAGAACTCCACTGCTTTCCTAATTAACTTTTTTACCCACCCATGGGTCTGTAAACACCCATCATATTATTGTGAAATCAACAGAGATTTTCTGTAATAACACGGCAAATTCTTGTGAGATTAACGCTGAACTGTACCAGCACAACATTAATAATAATATCTTTATATAGAGAGCTCATTTCATAGCTCATTTTACATAGCAACGTGATAAAGCTTACCATTAAGCAGTAAGGAATTCTGGTGTGTATAAAGATACACACCAAGGAGATGTAGAGTTGTAATTCAATGTTAAGTTGAGTTAAATGTTAAATAGTTAAATCGAGGTTAAATAGAAATAAGTGTTTCTTATGTGTTTATATGTCTAATAAACAGGTAGAACAGAGCACAAAAAGAATGGCAAAGGCCCTAACATGAAACCCTGTGGCACTCCAGAATATTTGTTTTTTTCTTTTTTGCTTGTATTGTTTTTTGATTAAAGAGATTAAGTTTGATTAAGTTTTTTTGACTATATAATATAATAGCAACTAGAAGTTTAAGGTGTGAACATTTTAATCAAGCCATTTTAAGTATTTTTATTCTGCACAATCAAATAATAAATGCAGTATTTTCAATAGCGTTGCTGTCCAAAGTAAAACATGTATCTCCATTTTTGCCGATTTGTACTTTTATGCATCATTTGAACACACAGCTGCCGAATATCCCAACAGAAATGGCCCAGAATTGCTTGAGAAACAGTCTGGTTCATTACATGGGTTCTGAAAAGCCATAGTCAACAAACATTGTCCATTGCTGCATCCACAAACTAGGAGTGTACTCTGCACAGTCGTAATCAACAACATCCAGAAATGCTCCTGACTTGTCCAGACTTGAACCCATTTGAACTGGACTGATACACAGTGGAAACATTGTGGTCTAGCGGGTCAATCTGTCATACTGTTTATGGTCTATTGTTTTCCCAGGTCAAAGGAAAAGCCAAATCTAATCCTAAATCTTAAAACTGAAATCTAACCTTAACCTCAGAAACACCACATAAGTGTTTTTGCTTATTCAGATTTAAACGGTGAAACAAGCATTACATAGTCATTTGCTCCTAGCTGCTTTTCTATGATTGTCCTACATCGGCAGAATGTTCGTTCTAAAAATGATATGATTAATGGAAGGCATCATAAAATTATGAATAACACAGCAAATTCCTCTGAGATTAACGCCGAACTGTACAACAGAATATCTTTATATAGAGAGCTCATTTCATAGTGACTGCATGTCAAAGTGCTTTACAGAGTAGGATAAGTGATAAAGCTTAATACAAGTAATACAAGAAATTGTGGCTATGAATTTAAAAATCATATAGATAAAGATACATATTTCCGTTGCCTTACAATAAAATTTTTGTCCATTTTTACTTTTATGCGACATTTGAACACAGCAGCTGCTGTTTACACTGTGTAATTCTTTTTCAATGAATGGCCCAACAGAAATGACCCAACATTGCTTGTAAAAAAGTCTGGTTCCATTGACTTAATACATGAATACATTAAACATTGACAATACATAATACATTGACTTTGACATTAATACATTAAACTTAAATTAGGTTTTTGCTCTGTCCTGTGAAGTTGCCATTTTGGAGATACTTGTTTTTCTCTCGACAGCGACATACTTAACTCCTGGCAAAAATGAACAGTGGAAAACATGTACTTTATAAGGTAACAACCAGCTTAAATGGCCTTAATCAAGTCATACACATCCATTAAATAGGAGGAAGCAAAGGAAAACAGCAATCTGAATGAAGAACGTTTTGGAAACACCATAAACATGTCATGCGGATTGTTATCTTTACCAGTAACTGTAATGACATGTATCACAGTGTTTGATATTATGACATCTAATTAAAGTACAATTAGCCCACATTAGTATGTGACGTGTGTCCTAATGACATTAAAAATTAAGCCGCCTGTCAAGACAATTACCAGTAATGTTAACATGCCACCTTCAGATTTCTTGACAGCATATGACAGATTTATGGCACGGTTATGTCAATGTTATGTAGCAACATGCAAGATGATAGAAACAGCATTTTCTTCAACAATCCAAATCTTACAAATCAGACACGTTTCCTGTCCTTTCCTTTATAGTGGACCAACATTTCCCAGAAATCATGAGGCTTTCTGTTGCATTTGTTCAGCTTCCCAAAGACCACACTATACAGCCAACTTGACCACACTCTGTTCTAGGTATTGTCCTACAGGATGTCCTGGGATGACGCATATTCCTAGGAATAAGAGCAAGAAATAGTACCAGTCATACCTTCACCGCTACCTCGCTTTGATGTTTGTTCTGACTTGCAAATCTGCCTCCAACCTGTCATTCCACCGCCGTCATATGTTTCAACCACCAGCCGACATTGTGTTTTCCGTTCTGAGGCTGCAGAATTCTGTGTATTGCAGAACTTCTTAAAGCTTGCACTGCAGTTTCACTATTATGTAATAATGTTTAAGGCTGTCTGTTTTCGCGTGCGGCAGTCACGTTTTCTCTCTTTGAAGAGCCAAAGTTTAGCTGCAGTTTGTACATGTCCTGGTTGTGTCACAGAGCAAAGACTGCCAAATGCTTTGAAAAGGTCACGGTGGAGTTTGTTGGTGTACACTGTCGCTCTGCTTTAGCACGTGCACGTGCTTTCTCAAAAATAAAGGGTCCCCTGGCGTAATGCTACAGAAGGACCACTTCAGGATTCCCTAAAGAACCCCTAAAGATGGTTCTTTAAAGAGATAAATGTGATATAAATCTAAAGAACATCTTTAATGTGTAAATAACTTCTACATAGCACATATCACTGTAGACCGTGTGTGATTTAGCCTACTAGACAGTCCTGCTAACTGCTCCCCCAGCCTACGCAAACAAAGTTCAGGTGCCCCATTCTATGTGAATTAAAAGCTTTTCCTAGACTAGGAATATGGGAATCTTCATTTTTAAGAGTGCATATTTCAGACCAAATGCTGCAGATAAGTAGGGTTTAAAACAAGGGATACTGATATAAAGTCATTTTCTATTCTATGTTCTATGTTTTTTGAACATACAAATGACATTGATATGCAAATTACACTTTGTCTTCTTAAATATGCTTAAATTTACATATTGTTTACAACCAAAAATACTTTGTGTTTAGCCTTTGGAAGGATCATGTTAAAATTAAAAGGTTTATTTTATTGTGAACCGAACAGACTTCACAGAACGAATCGTTGAGATGTCATTCTCTTACTGATGAACGTTAGATAGAAAATGTTAAGCACTGCTATTCCAAACCATTTTATGGTATAATATCCAGTATAATATCTAGCAATATCTCAATATATTGGAAACTCCTTCTGTGAAGTCCTTTGGAATAGGGCTTGGAACAGTGTATGAATTACGTCCTTGTATTTTGGGGGGTCCCATGTTGCTTGGTTACACCAGCATTGGCAATAAGGTATTTGTTGTATAAGTTCTTCTTCTGGAAATGCTCTTTTCTAGTTTGGTAACATGTCTTCCACACATTCACTGACTTCTTACTCATCTCCCCTTTAATCTTCAGGTTTGGGAAATGAGTAACAGTTCATTCTTTCCACCAATCTCTTGGGTAAACTGGGCAAGTTTCCAGATTTACAAATATGTTATAGCACACTGTAGGGCATAGCTGCAGTTAATCAATTCGCTGTACAGCGCCACCCTGAGGCAGACCGGTGCTGCAGCTCTAGTTAGTCAACAAAGACGAAGGTTGTTGTAAACAATGACAGCATGAGACCAACGTTTTCTTTTGAACCATTCCGGGGGTCCAAAAAGTTACATAGGGAGTTTTAGATCCCCCAGAACACCCTGTATGTTGCACATTGCTTAAGAACAAGCATGTGAAACCTCATGAATGATCTGATTTGTTTCAGCACAGTAAATCATTTAATCATAAAGAGCTATTCAGAATGATGTGATGTAAACTGGTCTAATCTAGTAAAACATCCATTCAGAATTGTTTCCTGCAGTGCTAATAGGAACCAGGTGTCTGAATCCTTTAAGCTATGACAGAAAGCTATTACATGAAACTGTTAGTTGCTATCGTAAGTTCTTACGATATTTTGACCAAAATCTGAATGAAGGACAATTATGGCAATAATCATATTGTTACATAGCTTTAGAGCTGGGAGGCAGGAGGAGTGCAGGTATATATTTCATCATGTATATATATATATATAAACTATATATAACTATATGTAAACTTTATAAACACGGGTTATCACAATATCACAATAACAATGCATTGTTATATATATATCATATATATTTCAATATATTATTTGTTTAATTATTGTCAGCATTAAATATAAAATGATATAAAATAGTTGTAATATATATTTCCATATAAATATAATACATTATTATTATATAATAATTACACACAATATAAACAGCAGTTGCTGTGTTCAAATGATGCATAAAAGTATATATATATATATATATATATATAAAACACATATATGTAACACATATATAACACAAAAAAGCCATTGTAAAATAAAACAATAAATCACCTCCATTTATGTTAAATATTACATCACCTGGACCCTGTGACCACCACAGTAAAGAAATCAGAATCAGTAAAATTCTCTTCCTACTAAACTACGGAATGTTGGAATGTTTACATCCCAACAAATACCCCTTTAGGACTACATTAGTGACTTGCCTTCAGTATGTATAAGGATTTGCCTTCAGCTGCATCTCTTATCTCATATTTAATGTAATTTGAGCATGACAGTACAGCAGTGTGCCTAGTAATAGGACAGCATTCATTTATTCAAGCAGTGATTAAGCTTTGGTACAGCTGGGAATTATTAACAAGACTGATAAAGAGTTTAGTTTGCTTATCAGTCTAAGCGTTCAGTTCATTAATGATCTGAACGTCTGCCGAAGGAACTAACTAACTTATATGCCTCACATTGTACTCGGGAAATATTAAACTTCTTTCCTCAGGTCTCCTGGAAGACCACTTAGAGACCCCCTTTGCTCTGAGAATGGCATGATTTTGGCTATTGCTTCGATCTCTAGTTTCCCCATAAATAGCTGTCCTATATGAACTGTATGGTTGGTCAGTATTTCTCCTTGATGAATAACACAAGCATGACTCGAGATACAGGTTTATGTTCAACAGCCTAACTACAAAGCAAATAAGCACTAGGAAAAGGGTGGAAAACATACCTGTTGTTGAAACGTGTGTGTGTGTGTGTAGTCAAACTTTGTCCGGAGAGATGGCTCAACAGCAGAGGTTCAAAGACCATTGGGGGACTTATCAATTCTTGCTATAGTATCACTCAAAGGGAGTGGTAGAAAAGTCACTATCACCATTTTGATTTGCAGAAGCTTGAAGGTTAATTAAGCTTGAAAGGATATCTAAGCTATTTCAAGTAGATGTTGGTTTAATACTAAGCTTTAAAATACTGGATATTGGAGTATGTTAATGCTCAGAATTAAACCAACATCTACTTGTGCAATTCTGTCTAATTATAATGTTATAAATATTATACTGACAAAATAACACTCTTTTCTGATTGGCTGCCCTGTATTGTGACCACAATTTAAATAAACACTTGCAGTATATATATATATTGCAGTAAATATTTCATGATTAATGGACCAACAGAAATGGTCCAAAACTGCTTGGAAAAAAATTTGGTTCCATTGACTTACATTAAAATTAAACTAGGTTTTTGCTCTCTCCTGTAAAGTTGCCATTTTGGAGATACTTGTTCTTTGGACAGCCACGATATTTTCACTGGAGACTGAATGGTACATGTTTATATACTACCTCAAACTCATTCATTTTAAAAATGAATTTATAAGAAGTTAGTTATGGAAATTTCATAATATATGCCCTTTAAGTTTTCTGATAAATTGGGCCAGATACATGAAATATATGAATATAGTCTTATTAGGAACATCTACCTTATGTCTCCACACATTGCCCATTTTATCAGCTCCACTTACTATATAGCTGCAGGTTGTAGTTCTACAATTACAGACTGTAGTCCATCTGTTACTTCCTTAATGGTCAAAATCCCCACAGGACCACCACAGGGCAGGTATTATGTGGGTGGTGGATCATTCTCAGCACTGCAGTGACACTGACGTGGTGGTGGTGTGTTAGTGTGTGTTGTGCTGGTGTGAGTGGATCAGACACAGCAGTGCTGCTGGAGTGTTTAAACACTGTGTCCACTCACTGTCCACTCTATTAGACACTCCTACCTTGCTGGTCCACCTTGTAAATGTACAGTCAGAGATGATAGCTCATCTGTAGGTGCACAGCTTGTGTTGGTCATCCTATAGTCCTTCGTCAGTGGTCACAGCATGTTGCCCACAGGACACGCTGTGTCACTGGAGTGCTAAGAATGATCTACCACCCAAGTAATACCTGCTCTGTGATGGTCCTGTGGGGGTCCTGACCATTAAAGAACTGGCCGAAATAAGGATTAACAAAGTATGCAGAGGAACAGACAAACTACAGTCTGTAATAGTAGAACTACGAAGTGTAGCTGATAAAATGGACAGTGAGTGTAGATACAAGGAGGTGTAGCTAATGAAGAGTTCGTACTGATTAGGGAGTGAGGAATACATTCTGACACTTTAGAAATGTTTACATATGGCAAAATGTGTTTTTGACCCCTGATATGGGCCCTTTCACACATGCCCAAAGCACATATGACCTTGTCTGTTTCTCTTGGACCAGTTCCCTTTATTAAGGAGTGAAACAGACCACCAGTGAGATTCCAAAGCCTTGCGGTCGACTGAGCTTTTATGCCATGCTAATTTAAACATGCATGCTCTTGCCAGCTTGTATTGTTAAGGCAAATTATTAGATGACATGAGCACCTTTCCTCTTCCTTCCTACAGCCCTGTTGACTGGAGTCATGGAGTCCATGTTCTCTCTGGACTTTTGAACTTGGTTCTGAGCGGCCACTGAGTTACTCTGTGCTATCTGTGCATGACGGTGAATGACATAGGTGGGTTCCTTTTGCCATGGAGGAATCTTGGAGTCTAGGAGGACCTCGCTTCCTATCATACTTCATTGCTGCTGATGCAGTGTGTTTTATTTTCAAATCAGACTTCCATCTTATGATTCTTCACTCTGCAGACTTCTTTTCACTTGGGGCAGTCTTCTGGGAGAGGCAGCAGGACTAGGTGGATAGGATGTGGCTGCAGTGCCTTTCCTCCTTTTGTCTCCAAACAGCACCATTCAAGCACACCTACCTACAGAAATGAGCTTAACATGACAACAAGCACCAGTATTACATACTAATGGGTCATTGACACGACATGCATTTATCTATGTGTTCATGTCTAATATTTTCCCCCCAAAGCAATTTTAATTAATAAATACATGACACAAACCAAACTTTTCAATAATACCTATTCTATGTGAAACATAGAAAAATAAATAAATAAATAAATAAATAAACAAAAATAAATAGTAAATTATTTTACCTCTAATGGTCTAGAAATGTCAGGCCGGGCAACCATCCAACCATAGGTGTGGAATAAGTGAGCTATCAAGAAAGGTAATAAAATATAAATAAAATAATAAATAAAATATTTTAACAATAACTTTTAAATAAAACCCATGTTGCCAAACAAGTTACAATCATGTTCTTACTTTCTTGAATGTCAGGCGGCACAACCAATAAGAAAGAACTTTTGTTTTGACATGCTTATTACAAAAGAGGCGCCAGGGTATTCCCTCATAAAGAAGACCCCAAAGGACCATTATGGCCAAGGTCAGCAAAAGTTTCCCCATTAATGGAAACAATTTGATTTGGTCAGAATGGTTTAGTTTACCATGTCAGGTGGTACAACTTCAGTAAAACTATGAAAAATGTTTTGTTATTATTAAAATAATGTTTATTTATTTGAAAAAAAGGTATAAATGTAACTTCAAGGACAAAGATTTCTACTGGTGTCCACGTAAATGGCTGTTTAATTTGAAATTAGTTTGAACAGTCAGGTGGTACAACCAGTAAGTCAAATGGTTCAACCAGACCAGTACAGTTTTAATGTCTGAAATAGGCAATCAATATGTTTTAATAATACAACAATAAGGGTAGTTAGGATTATTTTCATATCCTTTTAAATAAGATTTTATTGACATTTTGAATACCCTATTGTCCATCAACTTCAATGCCTTTGTTGACCTTTGTTGACATAAAACAGTCATATGTGGAAAGTAAGCTGCAAAACAAGCCCGTCTTGAATTAATTATCTTTATGATGTCATGAGAACCAAATCATGCACACATATCTGCCTATTCAGCCAGCAGCGTCATATAGCCCGTCCATTCATGTTGACGTTATATGAAGGGCTTCAGGCCAGAGTGCTTTTTGAATGAGATGAAACAGAGACTGGAAATGTATGCCATTCAGAACAAGCACCATTTACAAATATCAGTCTTAAAGACACATAAGCAACAACACGCTGTTTAAGTCTAAGGGAGTTGCAAAAATGACCTTAAAAAGGAAAGAAAAAAAAGAAAGAATTTTGAATGTTTTTAGGACTGACATGAAACAACAAAAAATAAACAAATAACCTTTAAGTCATTATAACCTCACTATGCATGCACATGCACAAATAGACCACAAGGGGGGGTTAAGCTCCTGCCCTTCTGCCCTGCACTAGGCTGTGCTAGTGCCCTCTTACTCAGCATGCACAATAAATCAGTAGAGAGCTTGATCATACTTTGGCGCCCCCTTTGGTGCAGTACCTCTGCTTGTGTCTGTGAATGGTAGGTAAAATGTCAGTGTGTGTAAATTATTATGATTTGTTACGAATATATTCGGCTCCCTCTTAGGTTTCAGGTAAACTCACAGGGTTTGCTGATTTCTGTAGACTTCTCTTGTCAGCCAACAATAATAATCTGATTATTTTCCATTACTTTTGAATGGCTTGTCTTTTAAACTCATGTGATTATATAAAAATATAATAATAATAATAATAAGAAGAAGAAGAAGAAGAAGAAGAAGAAGGAGTAATAATAATAATAAATAATTTCAGGACTTTTCCAACAAGAATTTGACTTGACACAAGCTAACACTGCACTGGTGCACAGAATGTTAGACTAAATATTGGCCCTTACATCAGTAACCTCCAGTTGTGGACCAGTGTACACAAACACAGGAAGTACACAGGAAACCATATAGCTGAGTTAAAGTAGAGATCCGCAAGGTAAAATATTTACCAGTAAAAGTAGAGCTTTCTCCATCCACTTGAGTAAAAGTATTTGCCTTCAAATGTTTGGAGAGTAAAAGTAGCATTATTAGATTGATTATGGCTCTAATGTCCTATTATCATTTCTGGACCAAGACTCTTAATCAGCTCAGTTTAGGTGAAGAGACTCTAGTGTCTCTCAGTCCACCAGTCTTTAATAGAAGGTCATTAATTAATCTGACACTGATGTCTATTCAAATGATCATAAACACAGAACACTGAGGGAGAACAGTTTCCGTTAGCTAGAACCAAGCTCTGTCCAACAGGTCAAAACAAGCTCAAAACAAAGTGCACCCTGTACCCTGATTGGTGGGCTCGCTTCACACTTCTTTCATTTGGATATGTAATATTTTTATGCACACGTAAGCCAAAAGGAAGGACAGATACACCATCACACTACTTACAGTACACTAACACCTTACACTTACTGAGTTACTGTACACCAACACACTACTTAC
>CM067489.1:5501553-5561939 GCA_034552555.1 Semaprochilodus insignis
AAATCATTTGCATATCTCACAGTGTCAAACCCACCCATCAAGTTTCACTACTTCTGGGTGCAACTAATTTTTGGACGATGAGTGTAAATGGTTCAGATGTAAACAGAGTCATTCGGACAGGGTGTGATGTGAAATGATTTGTTCTAGAGAAACTTGTTCTTGAGTCAGAATTGCTCACAGTGGTGGTGACTGGAACCAGACATCTGAAAAGTTCCGTGCTCCCAAAAGGTATCTCACAGGAAGCCGTTATGGTGCACTGTCCACTCTATTAGACACTCCTACCTAGCTGGTCCATCTTGTAGATGTAAAGCCAGAGACGATAGATCATCTGCTGCTGCAGTTCGTGTTGGTCTACAGTCTACAATTGTAGAGCTACAAAGTGCTCCTATATGATAAGTGGAGCTAATAAACTGGACAATGAGCGTAGATACATGAAGGTGTACCTGATGAAGTAACTGGTGGGAGCAGGTTCAATGGTGGTTTTGGACTGTAAATTCTCTATGATGCACCATTTCACATCAAACCACTCTGAATAATGCTGTGTACATCTCAGTAACGAAATTACCCAAAGTACCAAATAAATATATGCACTATATAGACGAAAGTATGTGGACACCCTTCCTAATTATTGAGTTCAGGTGTTTCAGTCACTTCTAATGCTAATACATTGCTAAAATTAGCCATGTAGTCTCCACAGACAAACTTGACAGACAAAGTTGAATGGCTTGTTCTGGAGAGCTTGGTGCTTAGGACGCCACTATTCATCACCTTTACCAGTTCATGAAATTTCTGCTCTGCTAGATCTGCCCAGGTCAACTGTTAGTGCTATTATTGTGAAATGGATGTTGATAGGGGCAACGACAGGGCAGTCACAAGAGGTAGACCACGCAAACTCACAGTAGGGGCAAGTGCATCACCCAAACTACCATCAAAAAACAAACAAACAAACAAACAAACAACAACAACAAAACTTTGCATCAGGAGCTTCATAAAATGGGCTTCCAGGGTCAAGCAGCTCCACACAAGCCTAAACACACTGTGTGCAATTCCAAGCGTTGGCTGTAGTGATGTAAAGCATGCCTCCACTTGACTCAGTTCACATGTTCTCTGTAGTGATAAATCATGCTACACTGTCAGGCCCATTGGATGAATCTGGGGTTGGGACAATGCCAGTAGAACACTACTTATTGTAAAGCATAGTGCCAACAGTAAAGCTTGGTGGGGGAGGGATAATAATAAATCCCTTAGACAATTCTGTGCTTCCTTTTCGGGGAAGACCCTTCCCTGTTCCAACATGGCTGTGCCCCTGTGCATGAAACAAGACATAGTTTGAGCTTGAGTATGGTGTGGCCTGCACAGAGCCCTGCCCTCCGTCCCATCGAATGCACTTTGGATAAACTGGAACGTTGATTGTGAACCAGGCCTTCTTGTCCAACATAAGTGTCTGACCTTACAAATGCTCTTTTGACTGAATAGGCACAAATCCCCACAGTCACCCTCCAAAATCTTGGAAAGCCTTCCCAGAAGAGTGGAGGCTGCCGAAGAGAGGGGTAACTATATATTGATCCCTGGATGTCCTATAAGCTAATATGGGTGCGATTTATAGATGTCCAAACAGTGTAGATGTCAGCCACTTTTGGTTCTTCAAAGAAGCTTTCAGTGCATGGTTCTTTGAAGCTACGTCACTGTAAATGAGATGTTGTAATTGAAGAACCTTTCTAACATTTAAAGAGCGCTCCCACATGATGTTAAGCTCCTATACCAAGCTAAAGGTTTCTGCCAAAACACTATATCCAAGCCAGGAACCCCTGAGGAGCCTTCATTTTTGAGTGTATCCCCCTCATTTGCAATGGAGCACCCTTTGTTAACCCAGTTCATTGAAAAAAAGCATTTCACTTTTTATTTTACAAATTTTTTCTCATTTTTATTGTTTAATTTGTTGATCTCAGAAAGATCTCAGTCAAAATATAGCTCTTTTGTGAACAGGTAAAACAATATGTAGCTTTGTCACACAAACAATATACACTTAAGTACCATTTTTTTTACTGTTTTTATGAGTTAAGCATTCACTTATTTTAGTACTGCATGGTGATATATGAGAATACTGCATGTTTTATGGTAATTGGTTGCAATATAGAAGGTCCAAGAATAAATAAATAATAAATAGTCTTAAATAGAGAAGGTCTTGAAAGCTTGAAATGATGCGGGCCATCGTCACCTAGAGGTGCTGGAAAAAAAGCAATAGGAAAGATTTGAGTTCATCAGGACATTAATGAATGTATTTACAGCAACTCAAATTAGTTACAGTTTGAATCCCAATATGAAGAAAGAAGAAGAAGAAGCATGAGCCAGATTTAAGCTCGCCCCTCATCACTCATTAAACGGCTTCTACAGAACATCATGCTGAGAGAAACAGTAGAGTTCAAATAGTAGTGTTAAGTGACTAACTTTGCAGGAAAGCAGTCATACTAGCGGGAGCTGCTGGAGGAGCTGGTCAACAGGATCCTCAAAACTCTGCTGTAGAGTGTTTTCAGTGTTTTTGGACTGGTTAGGCATGGTTAGAGCATCTTCTGGGCTGTGGTAGCACAGAAGGAGCATGTTAGAAAGCAGAAGGACTGTAAAGCGACGATCCCCCCAACCCCCACCCACGTCTGTTGTAGTTGATCAGCCAAGAAAAGTTTGGTGTCTTCAGTCTGATTCTGTAGTTTTGCGCAGGAGTTATGAGGCTAATGTAGCTAATAAGTAATAGTAAAAGCTTATAGCCACCCGTTAGCAATGTGCCTAAATCATCATATACCTGCCTCAAACCACACTGAGTTATTTGAAATAGACCTGCCTATGTGGTTTTTGAGACTGTCTGAAATAAAGTCGAGGCATAATTCAGTTTTCAAGATGTCACCGTTAACGCTGGTGTCAGCCGCTCAATGCGCTTTTGTCCATTTGTAGACAGTATGCCATACAGCTAACCACTTAGTGGTTTGAGGCAAGTGAGTGATGCAGTTTTTACAATGCTAATCGGCAGAGCTCCCATTACTCGTTAGCTGCATTAGCATCCTGGCACCAGGAGAAAACTAAAGAAACCCTGAGGAAGGTATGTATACTTGATTTTAAGCCAAACCTCAACCTCAAAATTTGCATGCAAGCCCTAAAAGTGTTAAAACTCCACCACATGCAGGCACAGGCAGTGCAGGAGTGCCTCAGGTTATTGTAGCTTAGCAAATTTCCTACCTCCTCTTTCCTGCTAAAACTGAGTTGAGGTACTTCTTGGCTGCCATCTGTTTGCGGTAGCGGCTGTAGTTGTCTGTGAAAACGGCGTCTGAGTGCCGTTTCATCCGCAGCTGGTCCGCACCCAACTCGTCACTGCAGGGCAAACGCATTATAGTAACTGGTACTGGTGCTTATGAGAACACTCATTTAGGTCATCACACTTACCTACATTAAGCTGTTTAGGCCTGACTGTACAGTTTTATTGTCAACTGAGTGCTGACAATAACATAGTCAATAGATAAGCAACATTCCACAAAATACTGACTGTTTATGGAAATATAATGCAGTATAGTCTATATTATAACATAGTCAATGTGATAGTCAATAATAACATAATTGACATTTCTATGGTTTATGACTATTATAAAAAATCACATTACTGCACAAATATTGACCATTTGTTTCATGCATTAACATTTATTTAAAAATATATACATTGGTGGGAGCGTGCTTCATGCATAATGGAAATATCAATTATATTGTAAGCTGTATTATGATTAATACTATCTTCATATATACATTATAACAGTTTTTAAAAATACATAACTCTTAAATGTTAGCTATTCTATTGGTCTGTTTAATCTGGTAATCAGTATATACTTGACAATACTGAGTCCAACCAACAACTTTCTATTAAAATAATAAATATATATTTGTTGATTTTTCTGTACATTTATTGCTGTTTCTGTAATTACTCAATATTATATCAAGATTATTGACTTTTATAGAAACATTGATTTATATACCTAGAAAGACCTATAATGATTCTAGGAAGTGTAAATTCTATGATTATTCTATAAATATCACCAATTATTCTATAAAAAATCAGTGACATTTAGGTATTGATTATTGTATTGTTAATTATTGACATTTCTACTATGTATTTACAAACTATTCTATAAAAGATCATTGACATTTAGATATTGATCACTGTATTGTTGATTATTGGCATTTCTACTGTATAATTACTAAGACTTCTATAAAAGATCATTCACATTTAGATATCATTTATCATATTGTTGATTGACATTTCTACTGTATAATTACAAACTATTCTATAAAAGATCATTCACATTTAGATATTGATTATTGTTTATTGTACTGTTAATTATCGATACTTATTTATTTACTAACTGTTCTATCAACGATAAGTGAATTTATGTGCAAATGATCATTTGAATGAACGTGGTCAAAATGTGTCAAGTGATTGCAAATGAATAAAACGCACGCGCGACCACTTAACACAGTAAACTACTGAACCATGTTCTTCAGTGGAACTGAACGGTAGTGAACACTGAGAGAAACAGTCTGTACCTGACGCGCTTTGCTAGTAGAGATTCCAGGTATTCTTTGGCAGAAAGCTGTCCGAGAAGTTTGCTGTATCCGCTCGTGAAAAGTCCATCCGCGTGTCTTGAGGGTCTGCAGGAGATAATAATACAGGTAAAGCGCGCGGAAAGCACAATGAGTCGCTATACGAGCTCAACACTGTTTGCGAGGCTACCTTTCCACTGTATTGGCGATTTCATACAGGAGTTTATACATCTCCACTTCCTGGGACGGATCGCTCGGCCAGGCTCCTTCTCCATCGCCGTTCAGCGTTCCAGACCTGCTGTGGGAGAGAAGTCAGAACAGCACAAGTCAGTCTCTGCCTTGCACAACAGGTTATTACCCAAGAGAAGGAAGGGAAAGGAAGGGAAGGGAAAACGGGAGATGCGCTGATGATGCATCACCTGATGGCAGAGTACGTGCTGATCGCTGGAAGTGCTGTAGATCTGCAGCAGAGCACGCAGAAGATGGTGACGAAGAGGAACTGAGAGCTGCTCGCTGATGCCATAACTTTCCTCATTTCTAACAAGGAGAAGAAGAAGGAGGAGGTCTTCAGCAAGGTCACACATAATAGGCATGATCCAAAGAAGCGCCACATAATGGAAAATCTCTGCAGCAGTTTTCCCTAGACTTGGAGTTTGCGTTACGCACAACACCACGCAGAAGCTCTGACCACAAACTCGCCTTTGAAGTGCTTTCTGAAAGAGTGGAAATGCCCATAAGGGTGTTACTCACGCTGTTGGTGGTACCTGAAGGCCGGGGGTGGGAGAGAGGGAGGGAAGAGGGGGGGCTGTCCAAGGTGCTGAAGCGCGCTTGTCCCGAGTGAAAGTGCTGGTTTGCCCGCGTTACGCAATGCTCTTCGTTTCAGTGTCTCTGTCTTGAGACTCCTCGGGTTTTATACGGCGGATCACTCGTCTTTGATCGAGCCCTTTGTACGTCACGGCAAGTCTCCGAGGCGCTTTAATGCGCGGTGGTCTGGTCCTCTGGATCACGTGGTTATATTGCATTACCTTACCAAACTGCGCGGCGAAGCTGACTCACTTCTGTGTGTAGTCCGTTTAGTCATAGTTACATAGAATCAACTCTGAGCCACTACAGAGTTCTGTGGTACTGAAAACACAAACAAATGAAAAATCCCCGTATGTCTGTCGCATTGGCAACTTAACACTGATTGATTACTTCAATGTCAGCTCCTGTATGGGCATTTAAAGATTCCCTGGAGGTTTAGCACGTACTGCTTCAGACTGGCTCCATCACATTTCTACCTGCACGTGTGTCACAGTCGAAATGCAGGCCAGTTTTTTTCCATTCAGATATCAGATGATGCTCTTTCATCACAGGCCACGCATTCATCATTCCCTTCATTAGATTCAGTAACTTATGATGGGGTGGGAGTTGTGTCATGGTCATTACAGGCATCAGCCCCATGCGCAACTCACATCTCCCTCAGCGCATTGGTCCACAGGGTCAATCAGATTACAGCATTCTGCTTGTACACTAATCACATTCTGCTGCACATTTTCCTCTACTGTACATCAAGCCAGTAAGCCGGTAAGCCAGTTCCCAAACTTGGACCGAACACCGAAGCATAAATGCTATTCAACATGAATCCTAGTTCGTCATGATCTATAGGAGCAATAACGGTTATGCACTCACTGAGCTCTTTTTTAGGTACACCTGGCTTGTATCTACACTCATTGTCCATTTTTTTAGCTCCACTGACCATATAGGAGCACTCTGTAGTTCTACAATTACAGACTGCAGTCAACTTTGTTAGCCCAGAACTGCTCATAGAATGTCTGCATTCATATATATATATATATATAAATTCATATATATAAATATAATATTTTTAAACGATGAAATAAGAAAGCCTTGAGTCAAGTGTGTATGGAGAATGCAGTCACGAATGAAATGTGGTAAAATTAGGTTCCCTAATTAAAGTACTGAAGACATACTCGTGAGAGCACCACCTAGTTGTCGTAAGGGGTGCCATCCACTGTGACTACTGCCATCATGAAAGTCAGCTAGAGCGTGTTGGTATACCTGATCAACCTTCGCAAGCTTTACTGGAGCAGGACGTTTTCTGGTTTGCTGGTAGGCGGGCAAAGAGGATTGAGTTACGAGATGACATCACCTCGTAATAGATAAAAGGGCTGGAATTTCAACAGGGCATTTCCGGCAGATGAGAAAGGTGGTTTGTGTGGGAGAGAGTTTCTCCCTTTTGAATGTACTTTGGCCTTTATGTCTTTGCAGATGGTTTTAATGCACAAAAAGCTACATAACGTACTTATGGAAAGGGAAAGAGAAAACAGAAACTATAATAGGTCCTCTTTAACTTGCATTTGTGAATCCAGCAACCAACAGTATTAATTATTTACACCGGTTTGTCAAAATATTCCCGAGGCCTACTTGTGAGATCCATTAGAGAAGCAAGCCTGTTATTAATGCATTTAGCTTATTCAGTGTTTCAGTAAGTATTGGTGTTTTTTTGCCTTGCTCTCCATGTGCATTATTCAACTTAAGGTCAAAGTAACTTGCTTTTGCATTCAGAACTGTACCATACTCACCAAATTCTCATATCAATACAAATCTTGCAAGAGTTAGTCTACCCTTCAGGTATTTACACTCATCATCAAAAGAATAGTTGCACAAATAGTTGCACCCAGAAGGAATCAACTGACGTGGTTTGACATTGTGAGACATGCGATGTAACCACGGACGCATGTGATGTAACCAAGGACGGGCCTTATCGCTGCACCTTACTGACATAACAGCCACGACTGCGGACATTCAGCAAGCAGTGATGCCCTCCATGAGTCACCCTGGCAACTCTGGCAGACGGTTGCACCATGCAGGACTATATTCACAAGCGCCGCTACAACGACTGCCCTTAACACCATGTCAACGCCACCCAAGGTTGCGATGGTGTCGTGCCAGACTGTCATGGAGTGACTTAGAATGGCAGTAGGTCATCTTCAGTGATGAGTCCCACTTTTTTCTAAGTGGAGATGACCACTGGATCCATGTGTGAAAGCATCGTGTTCAGTGCTAACACAGTGACGATCAATGATGATCTCCATGGACAATCATCACTCTGCACTTTACATATAGCATATTTTCCATATTGTATATCTGTAGTGTATGTATGTGTGTATGTATGTATGTGTGTATGTATGTATATATATATATATATATATATATATATATATCAATATTCTATGCCCTGTATATACCCTGCATCTCTCATCTACTTCAGCCTTACCATAGTGCTATATGGAAATGTGTACATCTGGATATATCATAGGTTTTATTCATAACTTTATATTACTGGTATATAAATATATATAATTTATAATGTATATTAGGATAACAGATATTTTGTGCTTAGTATTGTATATATTTATTGTCTAATGTATATTTTTTGTATCTAAGTACTGTAAGGGACTTCGCACCTAAGTTTTTCACTCACCTTCACACCTGTGAAAATGTGACCTGACAATAAAAGTGATTTGATTTGATTTGTTCTTCACGCATCACACGTCCAGAAGGCTTAGTGTCACTCCACTCCAAACATTTCCTTCTGGGTGCAACTGATGTTTTGATGATGAGTGCAATTTCCAGTCAAAACAGTCATTAAGTGCAAGTTGTTGAGAGACAAAACTTTTTTCTTATAATGGCAGCAAATGGCAGGTGCTTGAAGCCTTGACTGCTTGCTATTGGCTTTGATTATTGTAATCACAGTATACTGGAAATCAACTAAGAAAGGCTTTGAATATAATTGTCCATGTTAAAGTCTGTGTATTAGATGTGTATTAAGGAAAACATGGGTCCACCAAGATGTCCATCTTTTCCTTGGGGTAATTTCAGCTCCTATTCCAGTTAAGGAAATGAGAAAATGCACCTACATGTGTTTACCTTTGTTTTTAACACGTCATCATAAAATGGTCATGTTGAAAGACACATGGACGTGCTGTTTTACACAGTATAATAAAGTAATATTGTGTAATACAGTGAAATGGCTCACAGGGTGACATCATCATGCATTGTTGCATTCATACCTTCCTTTAACCTGGGTATCCTTCCTGGAAGTTTCTGTTTGAGCAGTCCTTTGTGCAGGCATGTGTGGCCTGAATGAGTGAGCTTTGTAGAAACGCAGACATGGCAGAGCTAATGGTGGTCTGTTATGACCGGACCATGCTCATTTCCTGTGACTGGTGCTAAGGGACTATCATTCCATGTCCCTGTGCGATGAAACCAGAGGGGGAAATTGGCCGCTAATACAGAAAGCTCTTTTGTGCGACCTGAGCCTGGCTCACGGACGATGATGTGATGCCTTTTGGCTGCACTCCTGGAGACCTTTGCCCTCCTCTGCCTGAAAATAATGTATCTGAAGGTCAGACTCTTTGAATGGGCCCGTAATGATGTTAACCTTTTTATACTTGTCTCATATCATATCAAGGGTTTTATGTTTGGTTCTTGGCTTGGATTTACAGTTGGTATTCAGTACTGTGAAAAAACAACAGCTTTGAGAGCAGCGCACATGCCCCATGGCATTGTTTCAATAACCTTATGCAGCTTCACAATATTTATTTCTATCCATAGTTGTATTGATGGCAAGATACCTGAGTGATCGCTATCGGTTTGTAAATGTAAACAGCGAATCATCTGTTCACAAAACAGTAAAGCATCCACAGGGCTATGTCTTAGGGCCTATATCATTTGTCTAATATGGACTCTTTCACAATTAGAGCCCAGTGCATCTTTGCATTGTTGTCCTGGAATATGCCTTTGTCAAATGTGACCCATTTCACATCAGGTGAAGAAGGGAAGTGCATGACGTGATGCACCCATCACGCATAGTGCTCCCTTTCACATCCCATTGATGGGATAACCTGGAACCTTCTTACCTTCACGTGCCCATTGCTCTGGAATAGGGTCTGACCGCATTTATTCGGTGAAGTCGATGGCCCACACTCTCAGTAAAGTTAGCGGATTTCAGCATACCAGATTAATAACTGATTAATAACATACCAGATTAATAACTGATCATCACATTGATTTATCAGTCTACTCAGGCTTTAGCAGAGCTTAGTAACACTAATGGTATGATTCTGATTCTGAGTGATCGCTATCAGTTTGTAAATGTAAATGTAAACTGCGAATCATCTGTTCGCAAAAAAGTAAAGCATGGTGTTCCACAGGGCTATGTTTTAGGACCTGTAACATTTCTCAGTCTACTCAGGCTTTAGCAGAGCTTAGTAATGCTAATTAATAACTAGATCACTAGATCATCATGAATGTCCATCATATTCACAAAATTGAAAGGGTAACAATAGCTTTTTAAGTTGTGCAAAATAAAGAGATAAAAGTTTATTTCACAGCAAAATATATATTAGAGGTGGCGATATGTGGTATATCAGGATATGCATTGTTTCAGACATCTCATCAGTTGGAAATCTTTAAGATAACCAACAACATAAACAACAACATTAGTTGGGTGTGTCTAAACTTTTGACTTGTAGTGTACATGACTGGTACAGTTCTTTAAACTCTTAGTAAAATGGTTCTCTAAGGGACAATGCATCTTCTGCAATCCCCCCCCGCCTTATTTTCTTAGAGAACATGATGACGTTTGGTTGATTCTGAGGAACACAAAGGAGAATCTCCCTTGAGTTTATGCTGCTTGTCTTGATAGTTAAGCGAAAGTGGTCTACCTTTGCTCTGGCACGTTCCCTTTCCTGCTAACTTTCAACATACCATATCATATGAGGGTGTGCTCCTACTTTGCTTTGGGCTTAGTTTCGAATGTATATCAGTCCAAACGTGGGACATCAAAGAGAAACGGTGAATGTCAGTTGCCTGGTCTGATCTTGCATGAGTCAATAGCTGGCACAGCTGTGGGCACCTGACAATAATCAATTTTAATAACCTGGAAAATATTAGATCAGTAGTTTGAAAGGCATCACTAAACTGATATACTTCCTTTTGCGTGCGTTAGTCACACAGTTCCCACAAATGTGGGAGTGCGCATGCTAACACATGTTTTTTGATCAACAGGAAGATGGGCATTAAAATGTAGTGATGAACAGACCAAATTATATCAGCTTATTTTACAAAGAGGTTTTTTCCTTCTGTTGTAAGGTTACCATTTTGGGGAGTTTGCTCCAAAAGAGCTTTAATACTACTACTACTACTACTAATAATAATAATAATAATAATAATAATAGCTCTATTTATAGAGTGCTAGTCATATAAGTGGAGTTTGATTTCTTCTATTATAGTTACTGTTTAGTTGCCATAACATAAGGGGACAATTAATAAATAAATAAAAGTTCATTTAAATGTTTAACCTTTTACTTTCTACATTATTATTATTATTATTTTAAAAACAAAGCAGGTGAAAAAGTGGTTTTCCATGATATGGATTCTTTAAGTAAGTTGGGCCAAACAACTGAACAAGTATTTAAGAAACTGTGTGTGTAGAGAAAGTATATTTATAGTATTATATATAGTATGTATATAGTATAATATATTATATTATAGTATTAAGGGGAATTGTTTTATAATTCAATTGTTGATTTAAGAAAAACAATAAATAAAGGGACAAATACATTACCAGATTCATTTAAATGGGCATTCCATCAAATGTTTTCATTTCTCCACAGTTCAGTCACATGTAAATTAAGTCATTGAGTGGTTTGAAGTAAATTTGTTTGTTATAGGGAAACTTATTGTGGTATCTATAACACAAATACAGACATTTTATTTACTATCAACAACCACCAGTGAAGCTACTCTTGTCTTCTGGGTCTTTATATGTTATTTTGTTTTATCTTTACAAATTATTTCACTCTATAACACTTACCATGCAATTTCTACCATGAATGTATATTTGAATATATCTACATTTTAGACCAAAACCTTGTAGGAAAATCATGAGCAAACAATCTCTCAGGTATCGGGTAGTGTATTCATAATCATTGCCTGGTTCTTATTACCACCACTGTGAGCAATTCTGACTGTGTAAGCTTCTGTAGAATCACATCAATAACCACTCTGAATGATTTTACAGATGTCATGCAGAAATTCTGAAAAAAATAGAAGTTACCCCAAATTACTAAGAATTTTGAGAAGAGGTTACTGAGAAAGTCACCCTACATACACGAATCTGCTCATGTAATTGTCTTCTCATTTATTGTTCTCCTTATGAAATATACGATTTAAATTCAAAGCTGCATAAAAATTGAAAATGGCAGTGCCTATATTTTGGAGATATTGTGGGGTCCAGGTTGTGACCACTGAGAACTGAATTTGGGTGCCTGTAAATTAACCCAAACTAATACACCCCGACCCAAACAAACTGAAATTTATTTTGCAGGTACAGTAGAAACTAATAGATCCTTAGGTAATTAGTTCTGCACTTAGCTGCAGATTGCTTCTTTGTTTCCCTCCATGTTCTTTGAATAGTTTCAAAACATTAGCATTTTGTTCTGAGAATGACAATATGGACAAGTTATATTTGTCATTTGCACAACATGTCATTCATGCATTAAAATGCTTGTGGTGAGGCAGAGGGTAAATACTCCACAGAAGGGCAGCATTAATATACATACCAGCTAAAAATACTAAATAAATGAGACATATTAAATATATAAAATACACACAATATACACAAAATACAGAATATACAGAGACACGAGGGTTCTGTGTAGAAATTCTACAATATAGAAATGTACAATATATTAGAGGATAATCTGAGAGAGAGGAAATATATATATATATATATATATATATATAACAACAACAACAACAACAATAATAATAATAATAATAATAATAATGTTGATGTTGTTGTAGATATTATTATTATTATTATTATTATTATTATAGCTCTGTTTATAGAGCACTAGTCATATCAGTGACAGCTCAAACAGCAATAAAAGAAATTCAAGCAGAGTTTGATTTCTACTATCATAGTGTTCTAGTATTGTACTGTCTGGTAGCTATAACATATAGGGGAATAAATAAATAAATAAATAAATAAATAAATAAATAAATTCATGTAGTATGTCTCGACATGTTTCAGTATGCCCAGCCTCCCTTCAAATGGCAGCCTGGTCTAAATGGCAGCCGGGCTGATGGTGAAACGCTGAGCAGACTGCTGTCTCTGGCATTTCGAAGGCCTTACATTATGACAAGAAAGCTTTTCTAGCAAGGAGCCAGCCTGCTGCAAATACCAGAGCCATAAATCTACAATGAGACACAGTTCAGAGGGAAATGTACTCTAATATTCCTAAGTAGACTATTGACTACCTGATTAAAACCGTAATGAATAACATCATTGAAAAGAATTTGCTCGTTTTAGCTATGTGTTCTGAGTAGTTTCCATTAGCAAGCTGACTTCCTTGCTATTTATATCTTTTACGATTCAATATGAAGTGCTGGCGACCTTTTTGGAATGGGGTTTTTTGTCACTGCAGTTGCGCATATGTGTTGGCACAGAACAAGAAGACGAGGAAAATAAAGTGCTTAAAGCTAAATCTCTTTTACTGAACGCAGCAGCAGCGCAGAACCACCACGCAGTACTACTAAAACAGCTGGTCTCCTCTAGCTGTAAACTTCCACTGACAATGCACTACTACTCCACAGCCCAACCCAACACAGAATAGCACACCTGTACACATCATTATGCTAAAAATAACAACATATTTCCAAATAAAGTCTCTCCTACCATAACAGTAGTGCTTTCCAAGTGCTCCCACAGTCAGTCCCCATGGGCACACCTCCCACAGCATCCCCAGCCAGTAGCAGGTTGCTACACTATTGTACTTTATACAATAGCTGTCTATACTTTAGATGGCTCCTGGCCCCCCTTTTTTCGGGGCACTTACTATCCTGCTACCTGATTACAATTTGTGAACTCAATTTATGAACAAAATATTGTGATCTCAATATTAATGACAATAATAATGGGTATGATGTTTGCCATAACTGAACATCCCTAGTGCAAGCTTAAAAAGAAGGACCAATGTTTAGACCGAATCAGTATTATATTTATGAAGATACGATGACAATTGTGTAATAGGATAATATACTTGCATCCTCATAACGTGTCGTTCTAAGTTTTGACTTAGTTCTCTTTGAATGCTCATTTAGTGTGCTGGAAATGATACATTTCTATCAGAGATCTGTCTCCAAATCTCTAAGTGGTAATAAGTGTAGGTTTAACATGTTGATTTCAGTGGACTGTTGTAACCGCTATGAGCGCTAAGCCACAGTCCACAAATTACAAATTAACCATTGGGGTCCAAGCACGATTATATATCTGAGTATAGGCTTAGGCCTGTTACAGTAATAGAATTTGGGTGGATGATTAATTGACATATAAATAATTGCAATTTACAATTTAATTGTCATTTCTGTTTTTCTATGCAACTACTAAAGTAAAAGCCTAAAATGCCAATATTGGCTGATTAGTTTAAGTTAAAGTTTCAGGTTTATTTGTCATTTGCACAACATGCCAGGACATTTATGCATTGAAATGCTTGTGGTGAGGCTCAGGTTGATACTCTACAGCAGGGCAACTTTTATACATAATAACTAGACATATTAAATAAAGAGATATATTAAATAAATACAAAATACACAAAATATACACAAAACACAGAATATACAAAGACAGTCAGTTGTTGATTAGGTATCTTGCTTCCCAGCTTTTATTGGTTTTGTATGACCTGTTGTAAGACTTGTTTTGATGCATAATTTCTGTTTTCTTGCTTCAGCTCAATTGATGCAAGCATGCCAAATTCACATTCTGTTAGTTGTGAAGATATTATTAACATATGATTGTGAAACTAATTGCGATAAGGCAATGTTGCAATGATTGTGACATACGCTACCAGTCCAAAGTTTAGACACACCCTTCTAAATGGATGTTGTTGGTTATCTTAAAGACCCTACAGGCTTAACAGCTCCAACTGATGAGATGTCTGAAACAAAACATATCCTGACATACCACATATACTCTTTAGGTATCACAGTATTATATGTTTGCCGTACAGCCACTATACTGCTGCACCAAAAACTTTGTTCTCCTTTTTTCTCTAGTTCCCCTTTCAGTGTAGTGAATATTCGTGATGGACGGACCAATAGAATTGTCCCAAAACTGCTTGTTATATCAGCCTCCGTTGCAGGTTAAGAAAGCTGTTTTATCCTCCTGTAAAGTTCCATTATGGAGGTTTTTAAGGTGGACTGCATAATTTCATGAGTACTGTTTTATATTTTGATGTTCTCACTTTTATTCTAAGGTGAAGCATTAAGAAATAAGGCTCTTCTACGAGTAGCCATGTCTAAACTGGCAGTGCTTGTGTGTATAGTGTTACTAACAGATACAATACAGATAATGAACAGAATTAGGTCTTTATTCCCATGTCATAAGGACGAAGCCTCTGGACCCCTACAAAGAGTTGGTGTCTGAACTTGGTGATACCTCTTTCACTTTGCACAAGCTTGCAAATCTGTCCTTCAGTCTCAAGGCCGATCCTGGCAACCCCGGTAAGCTTGAGCATTGATACCCAGGCTTCACTGAGAAAGCATCTCTGCAGCCATGTGGTAAACGAAACCACCTTGTCTGCTTTACCT
Organism: Semaprochilodus insignis; assembly: GCA_034552555.1. NCBI lineage: Eukaryota > Metazoa > Chordata > Actinopteri > Characiformes > Prochilodontidae > Semaprochilodus > Semaprochilodus insignis. The sequence continues at coordinate 5,516,791 of CM067489.1, forward strand.
CTACCTTGCCTTGGACCTTCTTTAAGTGACGTGAAAGAAACTGGTCTGTTTACCAACATCGCCAACACAAAGAGAGTAGCTCGATCCTAATCCCGTGTACATCTCTGGAGAAAAGGGCAACCATTTGACATTTCACACTATACCATCACTAACCTGGCTAAATGGCTTTTCCAAAGCTCTGATATATTGCTATGTCATGACCTTGATGGCCACTTCAAAAGAAGGTGAAGACATGATAAATTGTCTTTTTTTTAGGTGACATTATACTTCAGTGGCGCTAATCCCGGTGCAGATTTGGCTGTTTCAAAGCCGGCTTGTACAGGAAATGTCAAAACCGAGATTTATTTTCAACCTGGTGCCGAACAACAGCACAAAAAGTAAGGCCGCTGAAGCTGATGACTTAATTAAAAAGCAATTCATCAAACTGCATGAGCTGCATTTGGCAACTGTAATGCGCTTGGGTGTTGGCGGGATTGCGGCTTTTCTCACCCAAAGGTGTCGAGTCCCTGACCTCGGCGTGGCGCGGCATGCGCAGCGTTCATTAACAAAGCAGCTCTCACTCATCACCGCTGATGAGTCAGTCTTCATTTGTGTGAGGGTCTCAGCAAGTGGCCTGCATTCTTCATCTAAAATGGACCAATGATTGAAGAAGCTTGTCTTCTTGAAATATCCCTCCTCATTATTTAGCCAAAGCTAATTATCTCAACCTACTTGACTGTTCTCTCCTTGAACGATGCACATTTCTGGGAAAACGCATTTCTCCCAGCTTCATATCATGACATTTTGACCAAAGAATATCTGTATTATGTTTGCATTGCTGCATAGCAATAAGCTAGTGCTGCATGTTTGATATTTGAAGGTTTAGCTATTTGAACTGGAGGCTTAAGGGCCCAGTTGCACTAGAACTTCCCAGCGAACTTCTGCAAGTCAAATTGCATTCATTTCAGCAGCATTCACTTTGGTGGGCACAAATTAGCACTACTGCTTTGGCTGTGTGACATCTAAAGGGGTGGCCCTTCATATAGCAGCACTGATCCTCCAAAACACAGCATAAGATTACTTTAGCAGTGTTTAGACTAAGGGTCTTCAGCCCAATGGTCACCAAACCTTCTCCTGGAGATCTAGCAGTAATCTTGATGGTCCACTGTAGATGCTTTGTTGATGCTCACTGTGTCCCTAAACTGATAACCTAACATTAACGTGAACCTAACACTAACATTGTTGATAATTAACTGAGGATCACAACAGTTTGTTAGCACTGCGAGTGTCTATGGATCATCTATAGGACGCCATCCAAATGTCATCGATCTGCCTTCCTGGTTTCACCTGCAACCCGAATCAAAAACACCTCCTCCAGCCAATCAAAGACTTCTGAACACAGTAGTACATTACTGGAAAAGAGAAATTGATTGTCATTTCGTTTGTGGTTTTATCATAGTAGGTAAGTTAGCCGGCTTGCTAAATACAGTGTTAGCTCGTTGACCTCTGCACTGTGCATCTATGAAGTCAACCCACTACAGCAGCGGTGGCTCTTTTTTTTACCACGGGTGGCAAAGGGTGACAGGTAGTTTCAGGAGGGTGACACTGCTATCATGTGGTGTTTGGAAGGTCTACTGCTAATCTGGGAGCAGGGTGGTGAGTTGTGCTGTTCCGATCATAACAAAACAACCCTCCTCTTAAAGGAGCAAACAGGTGTCCCTCAGCGAGGTGGAGTCAGTGACATGGAGAAATATGCAATAATCTGATATGTTTATGTTTACTTTTGTCCTTCTCTTGTTTATGGTAGTCTAGACAGCCAGCATGCTATGTTAGCTCCTTGACTAACTGCAGCTGTTGCTAAGGCCCCTTCGTTGTTGCAAGACCTGACAGTTATCTAACGTTAGCTAAGTAAATTTTTGTAACAGCACTACGCTCTTGTGAGTATGTCACTTCCTTACCTTTTTACTTGTTATTGTTTATCCTTAGCAAGTTAGCTTGCTTGCTAGCTCCAACATGTTGGCTTGCTGGCTACCAGTATTTTGTTTGTTTACAGTTAGCGAGTATGCTTGTTTTGTGCCCCTGTTTTTTTGTATATGGTTAGCAGATTAGCTTGCTTGCTACCACCATAGCTAGCTTGCTTGCTATCTCTATTTTTGTTTACAGGTAGCAAGCTAGCTTGCTTGCCATTTTACTTTTTTGTTTATATTTAGCAAATTAGCTTGTTTTCTACCTGTTTTTTTTTTGATGGTTTATGGTTAGCCAGTTAGCTTGCGTGCTACCACCTTTTTTTGTTTATAGTTTGCAAGTGAGCTTGTTTTCTACCTTTATTTTTTGGTTTATGGTTAATAAGTTGGCTTGCTACCACCATTTTTTTTTGTTTATGCTTAGCATGTTAACTTCCTTATTACAATCATTTTAATTCATAGTAAGCAAACTAGCTTCTTTGCCACCACCATTTTTTATTTATGGTTAGCGAGTCAGCTTCCTTGCTACCATTGATTTTCCTTTGCTACTACAGAGTTCCCTTGATGGTAAACAAGTTTGCTAGCACCAACATGTTGGTTTCCTTTCTGCAGCCAAAAAAAAAATAATAATAAAAACTCGACAGGTTTTAGCAGTCAGTTATTAACTTGTTATTCAGTAATTACCATTACCAACTTTGGCAACAACTATCACACTAATATGTACGTTATGTTGTTATGAGAGGAGTGTGTACACAATAGTAATGTTCTGATAATACCATATATCGCAATAAATTCTCTACATATCTGAACATACTAATAGCACAAGGAAAGTCATGTCTGAATAGCCTCCTTTAGTGAATTATTATTTTTCCTGTAGTGAATAATAATGATGGATTGTTTGTTTGGGGTCTAACAATGATCTGCTTTATGCTGACCTAGAAGGTCTTCATTGCTTATGGCATTTCTGTGTTTCCTGAGTGATTGTGTTGTTTTGCAAAGAAATCGCTGCTTATTCATAATGACTTCAGTATCTCCTGTTCCTGCTCTGTCCATCTCCTGTTGATTGGCTTTGCACTGCAGGGGCCCTGGCCTGATTAGGCTTCATTAGGTTGGAGAGCAGGCTCTTGAGGACGGAGACGGGAAGAGGAAGACTCTCCATGATGAAATTCATCTAGGATCTCATGTTTGGGCGAGAATGCATGTTCACGTGCTATTTGGAGACAGAGCGTGAGTGCACTGCAGTAAAAGCAAGTGAGTGTAAACTGTATGCAAAGCTTATTACCTGCATTATTAGTACACAATGGGTTATGACTGTATTTAAGGGGGAGATATGAGGAGTTCTTTCTTTGAGAGCCATTGCGCCATCTACTGATTAAGTAAAGGAACAGCCCTTAAATAGACACTATTAAGACCGACATACTAATGCATTTTGTCTTTTATTTTGTTAATAAAGTCAGCATGATTAGTAGCAACATGAATGAAATCCTATGCTTAAAAAAGTTACACAACTTTATTTTACTTCAAGTCCTGAAGCCGTTCAAACTGGAAAGATCCTCAGTCCTGTTTAGTGTCCTTTTACAGATTCCCCAGTCTTTATATTTCACAGTTATAGCTTAGATGCCCTTTTTTTACTGGCAGTAAATATCATATTTCATCTTGGCACCCAGTTTAGTTCCTGCAAGTTTCTTCTGAAACTCTTCATCCATTTGTTTGCTTTGAGCCTCAGTGAAGTGGTTCTTCCAGTCGCCTACTTCACCTGACCAAGAGAAAAATAGCAGTTATTTGGATATGCCCACACTTGTTTGGTATGTGCCAAATATACAATTATCCTGCACTTTTCTTAGTCACATAGCATATCAAATTCATGTTTACTTTGGAAAAGTATGGCCTCTTTAGCTTACTCACCTTTTCGGAAGAAGACGTTTCCAAAATTGCCATGGGAATTTTTGGAGCTCTCCTTCATGGCACTGAACGTGGTCTCTTTAGCGATGGTCATGACCTGCTCTTCTGTTAGGGGGAAGCTGAAGAAATCTGCAACTTTCTTTACTCCCTCTGGTAAGTTCTAGACAAGGCGAAGAACACAATGAACACCTTTGCATTTTGCACTAACAAGATAATTAAAGAACAGTTCAAAAGTCAAGCATACTCTGTCTTTCCGTTAACTCTGTATTAAATCAGTCAACACATGTTTGGTTTCTCAAGTTGGCTTTAGTTTTGCACTGGGTTCGATGCTAATGTAAGTGTACCCCGCTAATTAGCCTTGGCAAACTCCATACCCGAATCATGAAATTGTTCAGTAATGTCAAATGGACCTGCTTATGTGATTTCTGACATTTCTGTATGACATACTGTTATCTATAAACATGGACAAAAATTTGTTATGTTAATACAAATCATTGCGGTGCCCAATGAAAAACATGTTTCCCCATTTTTATTGATTACTTTTATGTATTTTTTTCATGATGAATGGACCAACATTGATGAGTGGCCCAAATTGTTTGGAATAAAGTCTGGTCCCATTAATTTCCTTTAAAATCAAATTAGGTTTTTGTCTTCTCCTGTAAAGTTGCTCTTTTGGAGATACATGTTTTTCTTTGGACAGCGATGATATCCAAAACACTGTTAGCAGTGATCCTGAAATCAGAATTGTCAGTATCAGAAACCACATACGCTCTCAGATCAAATATTTTCAGAGCTGTATGGACACGCAAATTAGATCTTAACCACTTTCACATTACCCTACATGGCATACATATCTGGTTTGTGGCCCTGATGCCTTAATGAGAACAGTCAGGTCACAATTCATATGTTTTTTACTGACAGACTTCTGGTCCAGCCTCGGTCTGTCCCGTTCGCAACAGCACTAAGTTATTAACTTATTAACACATTGTAAAAGCATCACTTTTCCACAGACTGTGCTCAAACTTCTGGAGTGCCTAAAACTCACAAACTGTGAAATAAGACAACCCAGTTCGTTTTTTGTGGGCTGCCTAAGTCAGAAAACAAGCCGTTCAGATTTAGCTCCCCTAAATCTGACCCACATCTCCAAAGGTGCACCATTTATTTCTCGCTGCTACAAAGCCAACACCTGTACGTGTGTGCTAACCACTTAGTGTCTGATATAAATAAAAGGTCAGCTTCTTATTCACCAGCTAGCTAGCTAGTCCGAATTTTCTAGTTCCGCCTTAAATGGTACATACCTATGTTGCATCTCAAACAATGCTAAAGCTATGAAAATGAAGTGTTGTGTTCCCTTCTATATATACAGTAAACAGAACAACGGAATCTAGGGCTGTGTACTGTATACTACAGTAGTATGTACTGTGTACTGTATACGCCCCCTGTGTGTAGTATACAGTACAGTAACAAGTTCTGACCTACAGTGTAGTATACTAATACAGTCACATGACCAGTTACCTCACATTTACCTCAGAGCTGTTATTACTGTATCCACTGTTTAGAGCTAGCTGCTGCTAACGCTGCTCAGTTCACTTGAAATACGTTTACCCTAGCTGTTAGCTACCCTCGGCTATTTCACTCTAAAACTGAACCTCTGAAGCGAGTTCATCGTTTATTAATCTTCAGACCTGTATATATTAACTTTCTGAGGCTCATTCTGATGAAAACATACCCCACTACAATCACTACACCCACATTTATACTCGGAGTTGGCTGCGTTTTGCTCCCCAGTGTTACCCACCCGCCATCATTTTCTTTGGTTGAAGCAGGCTGAGAGCTGGTAAGGCTGCAGTGCGTGATGGGATACAGTACACCATGAAGATATCACCCCCGGTATACTAGAAACTCTGACTGGAGTAGAACACCATCCGGGTATCTTCAGTGCACTACAGACTTTCAATTTGGTTGCATACTGCATACTACATACTACTTTCAGGCAGATTTAGTATACAAGTAGTACGGAGTATGCCATTTCGATACAGCTTAGGTGTAGTCCAATAGACTTCTGTTATATGTTGCATACAAAATCTGGCTTTCGCAGACCAGCAACAACGTTTAGCAGTAGTGTCATGCATAATCTAGCAGCTTCTCTTTTGAATTTTCTGTTCCAGCTTAAATGCCGGTGTAACCTCTGCTGCACCTTTTCAGGTGGAACAGAAAATTTGAATGAGAAGCTGGCAAGCTTCAGCCTTGTCAAAAACGTCCTGTATGTAGTGATCATTATTTAACCCGACAATCACGAGGCAGGTCGCAAAAGGGCAAGGAATTACAGAGGTGAGATGTGTGTTAATTGTGTTAATTGTTAATGGATTTTACACCAAAGTATTCCCTTAGCTTTTCACACTTCCATATTCGATGCAGAAGTTGTCATAGTAGGGAAAACATTCAGTAGCAGCATTTATGAATGAGAATGTTATTATGTCTCTGATGTGGGAGCTTGGGAGGCTTATTTTTATATCCTTATTAAGATATATACCACTTGGTTTTTTTCCACTGAAGATGCTTATCGTTTAGTGGAGCTGTTTTCACTTTCAGAGAGGAGCAAGTTCAACAAGGTGTGAGAGCTTCTTTGCTACTTGATTTACCTGCCCGGTGAGGTCAGCTAAAGTCAGCTGTCTAATGTCCATTACAATGTGGTCAATGTTGTGCCAGTTAGAAGTAAAGTTAACGTATAGTCAGTTATATCTTTATCATTATCATTTGACTGTATAACTATCATATTTATCATTCCCTTTTTACGGTAGGAGATTTGTGTTAGTTCCTGTTTTGTGATTGTGACTATGTAACATCTTCCTATCATATTTAAGTACACGTAATTACATTTACAAGCCATGGTAGCGGAGTAGGGGATAAGGCCTTTTTGTTTTGGGGGTGGGATTCTTTTTCTCCTGTTTTTCTGTTAGACAGGGTGACAGTTTGTTTTGGAGACTGGAAACAGGAGACGGTTGTTTTGTTTATTTTCGTTTTGTTAGGTGTAGTAATGATTGTTTGTTATTTTAGGCATTCTTATCCCCAACGTTACTGGTAAATCATGTTTGGCTTGTATTTTGTCGTCAGCCTATGTTTTCGGCTTAGTTTACCAGGCCGTAACACCCTCTACTGATTACAGACAATTTTTACCTTTATCTTTAAATCTGTACCACTCGCCCATCTAGTGCTAAAGCCACAGGGATCAGTAGCGTGCTTATAACGTACACCTTGTTAAGCTGGTTCCTCTGTGAACATGGAAACTGCTTCACTGAATGAATGGCAATGGTGTAAATACCTTAATACAGATGTCAAATGTGTGAATCCTCATTCATAAGTGCTGTAATGTTATCTTTACTATGATAAATATTTCTGTGTTGAAATAAGGAAAAGAGAAAAGGATCTGTTCCATGCCTTGTAGCTCCAGCACACTTCAGACCCCAAACCTAGTCTTGGCTGACTGAATACGTTTGGGTTAAAAGGACAAAAAAAAAAATTCTAAAATGACTAAGGAAAGCCTTCAGCACAATCACCCCCCCCCACCCAAACATACACACATTTTGGTGTGTGATACTCTGGCATCTCAATTTGTGTTTTCGCTATACTACGTCGCTAAGCTATTTCTCCCACATACATGTTTTAACTGGGCAATTGACAATGTATGTGTAGATATCATAATAAATTAAGTCACAATATCGGTATCATGATAAATTATGTCACAATACAGTACAGTATGTTTTTCTGGACCTATCATGGATATCGTCAGTACCTATAGAACACTGACCAACTGCATGTTTCATTACAAAGAGCAAAATTACTCTCATTAAACTATGTTTAGTGGAACACAATATGGGAAATATTGAATAGAATCATCGTGTTCACAGGGTTGTAGTACTGCTTGTTCTTTTTCCTCTGTTCCAACTGATCAAATGTCTAAAAAGTACAGTGACAAATCATGTATGGTGAACATTTCTCGAGATATTTTTGCCATATCATCCATCTGTACCCGGATATACCAGGGAATGTGCACTGTCATATTTCTGAGGCAATGTGTACTTGGCACTGTGCCGCTACTGAACCAGCAAAACAAGTTTCTTGTTGAAATTTACACTGATCTTTTGGAAAAGCCAAGTTGAATTATGACCCCATTGAGCCAACACAAACAGACGAGCAGTTTAGCTCAGGGAGGTATTTCTTACCTCCTTCAGCTCCTCAAAGGTCACAATCTTCACATGTGGGTCATCCATGTGTTTTTCCCAGGCCAGTGCATGGTCGAAATAAGAACCCCAGGCCACTGCACAGAATACAGGCACAAATCACATACACACATACACTGATACACCTACTCAGGTATCAAGTGAAAAGCAAACGTGAAGCTTTGTATTAAGCGGGGATCACCAGGCTAAGAACAATGAGCCTTTACACCATGCTGTTTACAGCATGAGAAAGACTTTTTACTTGTACTGTGTAGTTACTGTTTTAGAGACGCGACAGGGGCAATATGTTCACTGTAGGGTAGCATCTTGAGTGGCACCTTGAATACTCACCTTTACCGACCATGAAGTCAGAGAAGAATTTGTCCCAGGACTCAGCTTTGGGCAGGACGGGGTTTTTGTTCATGAAATGGTAATAAGAGACGACTGTGTCTTTGGGGTTTCGGAACACCACCAACATCTGATGACAAAAGACATGGATGGCCCATCAATGTAAAGATTAGGTAGAGTTTCTGTGCCATCAAAAGCCTGTGAATGGCTGTTAAATTGCTTGAACGAATAGGCTGTTAATGCAGATCTGTGTTGCAAGTGACAGAGGAATATGGCTATGTTTTGATATTCAGTTTCATGCACAGCAGGGGCGGTGCCAGTCTTACTGGGAGTACACATTATTAATAGCAGGAACAGTAAATCAGTTGCTGCCTAATGTTTGCTGAGTCATCATGACAGCTAGCAATGCATTCTGTGGCACTTATACTTGCTGACCTTAGTTTTCTTGTCCTTAAAAGACACGGGAATGTCATTAGGGTGAAGGTGTGTTCCGAGAAACCTCCGCGATGGTGCTTTGGCTACAACCTGCAACACAAACATAGAACATGTAAAGCCAGAAATTATGACAACTTTCTACCTACAGATATGAATAAAAATTTCATGTAATATTAAAATCTACTCCAGACCAAGAAAGTCAGGGAATTTGATGATTTTTGGGCCAAGTCATGGAATATTGCGAATTTTGCTTACAGCATCTTTAAATTTTTAGTTGCCATTTTATCAAAATGTTATATTTGGAAGCTCCCATGGCGTAAGTGCACTGCACTTAAAGTATTCACTGCAGTTAAAATATGCCTGCTAACAAAGGCATAATCTACATTATAATAATAATTGTGCACAATGTTTAAAAGTAGTTTTGAAAACAATTAACTAAAACTCAGATTAAGGGGTTTCAAATATCTGCTCAGCCCAAAGGCGGCGGCCTGTTTCTTCATTTGCTATTGGTCATGGGAAGTCTGCTTTTTAATCCGTGAAAGTCAAGGACAAGTCAGGAAACTTGTGACATCATCAGCTTGTACTGGTATTTGTGAATGGCACAGATTCCATTGCGCTATTGTCAAAATCAGTTAGAAGGAAACAAAAAAACCATTGATCTGATCTGATTAAGCTGAGCAACAGCTGCAATAAAAAAATATGTTCATGGGGAGAGCATGGATCGGTCACTTGTATGGTAGCCACAGACGCTCTGTCTACCTGTGACTAAAACGTAGCTAATAGTGTGTAATACCTCCACATGCATGAATAACAGCTGTGATTGGATTTGGCATGGGCTGGACACGTTTCTGGATGTAGACCACATCAACGGGCAGCCATTCTTGCATCAAAGAATTGCGCAGTTGGGCCAGATTTGGTGGATGCCTTCCCTGGCACAATTCTGAGGAGAATTTCCTGTAGACTGGGATTTTTACCACTGCTAGTAGACTCATATGACTATACCCTTCCTTCACACTACAGCCCAAATGCAATTACTTCTTTTTGCCATCATTAACATCTGCTTTGGAGCCATTTTCCACATATCAAACTAGGCAGTCACTGCATTGTACCACCTCTTCTCAGTCTGTGAATCCTGTCACACACACCCTGCATGTATTTATAGCACAATCATCCTCATGCAGTGCCATCTGTTGGAGCCTGAATTTAATACCACCTTTAACATGCAAGGTGACTAATTTTTTGTCTAGTGCGCTTACGTTAACCTGACCACACTGTCAGAATTCTGTCCAATGTGAATCAAAGCTTTGTTTACATTTACATTTAGGCATTTAGCTGACGCTCTTATCCAGAGCGACTTACAAGGTTTTTCGTATTACAGGCAGGCCAGTGCAGTGTTAGGAGTCTTGCTCAGGGACTCTTATTGGTGTAGCTCAGCATTTGTTACCTAGACTGGGATTCAAACCCCTGTCTCCCACATGGGGTGGTAGCTCTCTGGTGGGTAGTGGTGTTAACCGCTGAGCCAAACCAACCTGGTTAAATTCTTGTTAAATCCTGGTTGTTCTGGTTAAATTCAGCCTAGTAAACAGAAGTTCCAGCCACAGATGCTCTGCCTGTATATTTCTGTGTTTCCCGAGGGGCTGTTTATGTTGTGACTCCTTCTATACGTCATGCCAAAAGCAGGCTAGTGATTAGGTCTAGAGCATGTCAGTCATATGTCCTTTTCCTGCAGTAGTAGCCAGTTCTTAGCCATGTTAAGTGGCGAAATGTACCAAACTCTTCCTAGAGTGAGACTACTTATATGGTAACCACAATTAAGCTAATATGTAAGTTTATTTTTTTTTGCCCAAATACAGGCTCTTAAGGTGAAACAGTGGCTTGAAAGACATTTCAAAGTGGCAGCCAAGTGTTCTGCTGCATTCTGAGATCACAGAGGGAAGTTACAAACCTGTTGGATTTCTGGAGAGTAGAATTCAATTATAGGGGGTCTGTCAGGGGCAATCATTCCAGCAGAGGCATTCATGATTTTCTTGATTACTGCCACCATCCAGTTGAACCCTGGAACAAAGCACACGTTCAGATATTACTCTCTGTCTGTTTATGTGTGTGAGGAGGGGGGTGTGGGTGTGTTGGGTGTGTTAGGTTTGTAATTTCCTCTGTTTCTGTAAGTTTCTATACCGTAAAAATAAACAATGGCCAGCACTGTTGACAGAAGGAAAGTCACAGTGAGCATTATGCAACTCCCTGTAAACCACCCCAGTCAGACAGCAACCTGCTGAATTTCTTCTCCCAGGCAAAAGACTTACTGGTCTTACTGGTCTTGTGACTCTAGGTCCAAAACTCAGCCCCTACGTGACTGTAGTCCACATTCTGATGAGTCATGGCCAGTCTTTTTAAGCAGCTGGCGCTCTATTCATTCATCTTTCAGCGTTTTCACTGTTTATAACCAGTCTTGTTTCAGTTGTATTGTCCTTGTTTAGTGTAATGGTGTTGTAATTGCTTTATATTGTTCCTTAAAAGCACCAAACTGCATTCCACACAACCTGTTGTTTGATATGGCAATAACATAAAGTGAATTGCATATGCAACTTAGCTTTAGAGGAGACAGTCCACAAAGAACCCGCTGCCCTAAATGTAAGCAGCTGATTGGTCCAAAGCTGTTATGTAATGTGTAACTTGATCCTGCTTCCCCCTTGCACACAATAACAAGAGTTCTTCCACTTCTGCAGAAGCTTAAAAGCATGTAAAATGACTCAAAAGCCCTTCTTCTTTTGACTCAGGCCTTACTCACCGCACTTGGGGTAAGCCACCACAAACACATCATCCTCCCTGGCCTCCATGTCCTTCACAGCATCGAGGTTTTCAGGCGGGCTCATAATGGTGGAGTAGAGAGTTCCGTCTCGTTCATACAATTTCTCCTCATCCTTCATTTTCATGCCCTGTTCCATTTTGGACGGGAAGGGTTTTGTGGTAGTTGGAGCTGCCATGGTTGTCCAGTTGCTGAATGCACTGCTTTCTGCTAATGCAGACCGCAGAGTGAGTGGGCCCTCTTTGGGGAAAGAGGAATGTATTTATACAGGAAAGAGAGTGAGGGTGTGTGCGTGAGAGAGAAAGTGTGTATAAAGGGAATTCCCTCCCCCACCACAAATGGACTGTTTGCGTGCTTCAGGACGATAAGTCCCACTTAAAGCCAAGCCTTTGACGCCTTGACACTGATTGTGTGTCTTACACGTTTTCACTCTGGACTGATGTAATAACTCTGAAATCAGGAGAGTAAGCTGTTAGAATTTAGCTTGCTTTTTTATTCTGAAACTTAAATGAACAATAATAGTAACAATAACAAGAATTAATTCCACAAATTCAGGATCATAGTAATTCTTTTTATTAGTACTAGTAGCAGTTGTATAGTAGTAGTACACATACAGTACCACTACAATACTATTACTTGTAGTAGTGTATATCGCTTAAGGCTCCATTTTTCAATATAATTTTACAGTGCCTGTTGCCCTTTACTGTAAATTTCATGCCAAATGGACCAAAAGAAATGGCCCAAAAAGTCTGGTTTCTTACATTAAAATTAAAATATATTTTCCAAGTTATTGTTTTGGAGATTTTGTTTCAACAGCAGCAATATAGTAGTTGTATAATAGGAGTAGTAGTGTACATATAGTTGTATAATAGCAGGACTGTGTGTGTGCGTATATATTTACAGGTTTCTGGATGTAGGCCACATTAATGTTCAGCCACTTTTACAACAAAGAACTGTGCAGTTGGGCCAGATTTCGTATATGCCTTCCCTGGCACAATCCTGAAGAGAGCTTCATGTAGACTGGGATTTGTGCCACTGCTGGTAAACCTGTATGACCATACGCTTCCATACACCTGCAGATTCAGACTTCCTTCACACTATGGTCTTTGGCACACCCAAATACAGTCACTCCTTCTAGCCAATCATTAACATCTGCTTTGGAGCCATTTTCCACACATGGAACAAGGCATTCACTGCACTCTACAACCTCCTCTCCATCTATGGATCCTGTCACTCACACCCCACAGGTATTTATAGCCTCATCATCCTCGTGTAGCACCATCTGCAGAAACCTGAAGTTACTACCACCTTAAACACACAAGTTGACTTGTACTTGTATTGTATTGTACTGTACTCTACTGACTTTTGTATGATGTAAATACTAAAAATACATTTCTGGTCTATTTGAACTGTAAGGGTTGCCACTCAGGTCAAGTGTTTTTCTAGAATATGTCATAAATCGATAAAACATTTAGCCTAGACTGCTAAAATGAACACCAACATTTAACAGGGACTATTAATCATGGTTGAATTTTATGCTAAAATTCAATGGAAAGCTGGCAACCTATAAATTTCACATCTTGTGGTCAGTTTTCTGAATCTTAATGTTATGATCTCATCAAGAGCAGGCACCATGCATCATTTAGCATTTTTATGATGTCATCACATAGACGTCTCACACAAAGTATCATATAGTGTTTTACTATACAATAAAAATATACAACACTCTAAAATGTTTTGATACAAAATAGGAAGCTATTTTCATTAAATAGAATGACCTTATCAAATACATTTGCCCAATTCCTATTTTGTATTTGAAATGAAAATGGTATTTCAAATACATATATCACTAACACTGCCCATCCCTTAGTTATAATTTGCAGTTATTTTCAAACGTTTGAACACCCTGGTCAAATTTTCATGTTTTTATTGAATTTGGGGTTAGTATATAGTAAATGTATAACAATAATATTGGCAGTAGTTTTTAGTAATTGTATGATAGTAGTAGTAGCAGTAGTGTATAGTAATTGTATCATAGTTGTAGTAGAAACAGTATATAGTAAATGTATAGTAGTAGTGGTGTTATATAGTAATTTCATAGTAGTAGTAGTGGTAGAATATAGTAATTGTATAATAGTATGAGTGGTAGTATATAGTAATTGTATAGTAGTAGTGGTGGTAGAATATAGTAATTGTATAATAGTATGAGTGGTAGTATATAGTAATTGTATAGTAGTAGTGGTGGTAGTATATAGTAATTGTATAGTAGTAGTGGTGGTAGTATATAGTAATTGTATAATAGTATGAGTGGTAGAGGTAGAAGCAGCATTAAATGTGTCTTTATGACTGTGTTATTTCACAATCTGTAGAGTGCATCAGAGATCTTAGGGACCTTATTTAGGCAACATGCTCCTCCTTCAGTTTAGATGAACATTTGGCTTTATCCTAAAATGATTTTCACGGTGACTTTCTGAAAAGTTGTGCCGGATGCCAAAAACAAAAAAGCCCCGTATGGGCACAACTCCAAAGTGTCTCTCCCTGGAGTGTTTTTAGTGGGTGAGGTTAATGATCTTACTTATCACCATTCTTCTTCTCACGTACGCCCGCATAGCCTTTCTCAGTCTGTATTGTTTGCATTCTCATGTCCGCCCACATGGTGAAGCTGTCGGTGATGTTTAGGCATCTTCTGCATCAAGTCGTCTGACTGTTTTTCACAGTGTGACTCTGCTGTTTTGGCTGGTTATGTTAGCATGATCATAGCAAGTTTCATTGTGGTTATGGGTGTGTGGCACAGTAGGACTTCACAGTGTATTCTAATTCTTTTGCCTCATACTGCAGTTGTCATGTGACTTGTGTGAATATGTGGAAATATGTTAAAGTCACATTGGTGAGCCCTTGTTGTGCAAAAGACTGGGCCCCGTTACTAGGAATACATTGATTTCTCAAAACAAGCAAACTCGTTTGGAACTTAGGTGGTTGGTCAGAATGCGGTATGTGGTTTGTGGAAAGACTCAGTTCTGCACTCATAAGAATAAAGCTCCCTAAATGGTTCTTGACCATAGAAGTAAGGTTGTTTAAAAATGAAAAAGTGAAATATACCTTTTTGATGAATCAGCTAATATTAGTCAGTAATTAATAAGTAATAATGGGTAAATTTTATATTTTTTGTCTTGTATGACGCAAAGCCTGATAGACAAAATTAAAGTTTGGTATTGAGTGAGAATAAATCTTGGACTTTTTGACTTAGGTTATTGCCCTCTCTTGTAAAGTTACCATTTTGGAGATACTTGTTTTTCTTTGGACAGCAACAATATTTTTGGAATTTGGTCATTGTTTGATCTGGTTACTGTATTTTCTTGAAATGTGTGTTTAAGGGTTAATTTGGAGGAAACTTTTTAGGCTCTAGTGTCTCTTGTGAACAATTACTTTTGTGCCCTGCAGAAGTTCAGAGAACTAAACTATAGTGGATGCACAAAACTTGTAAATAGTTACATGTATACAAATAGTTGCACCCAGAAGGAATCAACCAACAGGAATGAAACTTGGGTAGGTTTGACATTGTGAGACATGAGAATGATTCAGTTTCATGCTTGGCCGCACATATGACATAAGCAAGGACGGGCCTTATTGATGTACCTGACTGACCCAACAGCCACTATTTTGGACATTCAGCAAGCAGTGATGCCCTCCAAACCTACCGCAAAATCTGCAAGAACTGTGTGAGAATATTCAAGCTGCATGGGATGGATTATAGCAGGACACCATTAGAAACCTCTACAACTCCATGCTGAGACGTCTGGCATGTTGCATTAGCAAACATGGTGGCCTGATGCCATACTGAGAGACACTGCTTCTGTATGTGTAGCTCAATAAATTTTGCCCATATCAGTCTAAATTTATCATCATTTAATGTTCCTGGTAGACGTTATCTTCCGTCCCAATAGCATTGCAACCTGACACTTCCTTCTGGGAGCACCTATTCTTTTGACAGTGAGTATAGTCTAATGCTGGTTGATTTGAGGTTTCAGAACAGAGGAACTAACTGAAAAGAAGTATGTTTTTGTATGTGTGAGTCCATTTTGCTCTGCAGTTTTGAGAGCATTCGTTGGAGCAGGATTGGCATGCTGAGTTGGTTAATTAGAGGGGAGCTTTTCTTCTTTTTTGCAGCAGGGCCCCCTTGATTTGCATTCATCAGGGCTGCTGTAATTGTGTTGCTGTCTCCAGTGCCTAGAAACAACAGCCCTGAAAATGAGTCCTGATTACTCAACAGCTTTGCCGGGAATAAGTGAAGCTTAGAAAAACTATTTTGTAGTGGTCAACTTATTGGTCACCATCCTCCCAGACAGTACAGATATGTCCAGCCATGACATTTCAGATTTTGGTTTGGCTTCACAAACTGCAGAGCTTTAATTAAGTGAAATTATATTTCATTTACAGATTTAGAGGTTATAGTTAGAGATTTTCTATGTTTTTATTATCTGAAGCCTCACCAACGTCTAAAAAAAGCCGTCGACAACAAAGAAACCTTGCTTGGATTGAATGAAAGTTTCTTTTTGGTTTCTACAGTAAAAACTCTCTGCAAACCTTTATTCCAAAACATTGTAGTGTGTGAACTGATGATGGCCACTAGAGGTCAGTATTGTAAAAGGAGGCTGTTGGCATCATGATACAGAGTTTTGCACCTGCTTTAAACCATCTCCATCAAAACATTTAAGACAGTGCCAGTGCCTAAATGCTCAGTTAGAGGCCCAAAATAGGAACTAATCCAATAGCTGGCTACTACTTACACTCTTTGTATTGATTTATGTGGACAACAAAAAGGCCTGTTTATTCAGCAGTTGTTCACCTTGCTAATATTTTGGCTGTACAGTGCAAAGCATTAAGATTATACGTTTGATCGTGGGCTTGGTGGTTTTGTATTACTCTTTGTATAGGCTCAGGGCATCACAACTCCACACTAGTTTATACAGTGTAGCAGTGATGTTGCAACATGCGTCCAAGAATATGTGTCCAATCCCCTCTTTAGGCATTATCTAGGAGTGGTTTCCATCTGTCATTGCAGTAGGGAGTTCCCAGCATCCACATTGCCCTCGAAGCAGAGGCCCAGATAAGCAGCTTTCCGTTAAGGAGAGGCTGGGAATGAGTGGCCCATCTGCTGGAGAGTAGGACCAAGCAAGGCCATTCACGAGGCCATTCATGCTTAGACTACACATAATACAAGCTGTAGCAGTTTCCATCAAAATGAAATGGCTCAATACATAAAAATGTGAACTCTGGAAAAGTTGAATGTTGTAGAATGTTGTAAAAATAAGGTATGCATGTTTTGTTAAACCTTTTGAACCTTTATTTAACTGACAAAAATAATGTTTTGGCTGATGAACTCGATTGTATGTCCTAAATCAAATTCTGAATTTCATGCCTGTAACACACTCCAAAAAAGTTGGGACAAAATAAGAGCGAAAAGTTGATAGAATGTAAGATTTATAGAATATTTAAGTTGCACCATTTTGAAACATTCCACAATAAGCAGGTGAACCTGTAACAGGTGAGGGGGTCATATTGATTGGGTATAAAAGGAGATCCACCAAAAGGCTCAGTCTTTGCAAGAAAAAATGGGCTCTTGTGGCTCAGCACTTTGTGCCAAACCCTGTGTTATCCAGGGATCCACAACAAGGGCAAGGAGACAGGTGCAGGTTTATTAGACCAAACTCAGGGTCCAATACAAGCAAAATTCAGAGCACAAACACGCTAAGTAAAACTCAGAAGCCATTAACTATTGCAAAGAATCGTAACCAGGGTAGATAAACAAGTTGCAGGGCATGGCCAATATAAGAGCCATGTTCAGAGCTGCTGTAAAGCAGGTGGAGACATTGCTTATTATTATTAGTTTTATTTGTAATAAAATTATTTATTTTTATTTTGGTAACACTTTACATTAAGTATCGACTAAATAGCATGAAGTAATGCGTTACTTCATAGTTAACGTGGAGTAATACATTAACACTGGTTAACTAATGTTAAGATTACATGTTAAGAAAACATGTCACAGTTTTTAATCATAGTACTATTGCTTAATTTTATGCCTAACAACACTGCATAACCATGGTAAAATCTCTGACACACAGCCTCTCGTTGCTTATTGCTTTAGTTTAAGTGGTTAAACAGATGCTTCGGTCTATGAGCGGATTCTAAGCCGCTGCGAGTTCTTCAAAAGGAACTGCAAAATGCAGAAGCAGTCTGCAGTGCAGCGATTTGCCTTCGCTGTTTGAGCAGAAGGCCAAAAGCCACTGTGACCTCATGAAGCCCTGCGAGGGACTGAGGCAGAAAGTGTGTGTGTGTATTGGTTTTAACAAAGTGGCAGACTGAATTAGATCTGTTTCCACGTCTTTGGACCTCGGCCAGTCCTACATTAATGACCTTCATGTATGTGCCTCTGGCTTAGTGAACATAACTGTGTGGGTGTGTAAGTATGTGCATGTGTGTGGTGTGTTTGTGTGTGTACCAGATTTATGCCACACTGTGGGGAAACCTTTACTGAAACCTGTTTAAACACTCATGTTGTGAGGACCTTTCATCTTTGTGGGGAACATAAACCATTCGATTTTAAGGTGAAGACATGTTTTGACAAATTTAGGGTAAGATTAAAGTTAAGTTTACTGTTAAGCTACTAATAAATGGAAGTTTATGTAATGTCCCCACAATTCTCAGAAATAAATGTATGTGTGCTTGATTTCATACACAAATGTCCTAATTTGGAAAACCAGAGGAAAAACTGGATTAACAAAATGTTACAGTACTATGCAAACATCCAAGACTACTCTTTATTTAGTAGCCATTAAATACTAGTCATAAGTTTTTCAGGAGTTTTGATAGGTTATAATAGGTTATAATAAAGGGGAAAGCAAAACTAAAATGGATGGAAATATGGTTTAAAACTGATTAAAAGATACAGAGAAAATAGGACTCCTAACAACCACCTGAAAGACATGGTAGACCACCAAAACTAACCCCATCAAATAAAAAACACTGAAAGCCAACTCTTGCTTTGGACCTAAAAAATCCACATAACTGAAAGGCTCTGAAGAAAGCCGTCAAGAAGCTGTCAGTAAGCTGTAACTGCTTATGATCACACAACAATGGGCTGACCACCCCAGAGTCTAGACCTCTATATCACTGCAAGTGAGGATACTGGAATTATCAGAAGCAAAAATGTAAGCAATAATGCGTGGAACAAGTTCTGTTCCTGTTTGTGCACCAAATTTTGAACGAATTGTCGCATTCCCACCAAAAAAAACAGGTTTGGAACCCAAAAAGGTCGTTCCCAGCTGGAATCAAAGAATAGTAGGTTCTTCGGCACAAACTGTGATGATATCCATTGACGTGTCAGTTGTCGAGGAAAGAAAAGGCAACAATGGTGACACCCTCAAAGAGCGTGCAGTGGTCGGCTGAGGACTTCTGCGTCCTCTGATCACCAGTAGTTGATTCGTGCTTGCTTTTTGGATAAATATAAACATCTGTAACACAGCACAAATGCTTGCAGTGCAAGTAATCTATGCGCTCCGCCATCTTGTTACCACCGTTTATTATCATGGTGCAATGGCCTCTGTTGATGATGCATCCTTTGATGTTCCTTGGTTCCAATAAAAAAGGGATGCAAACAGTCAACAAGGCTGGTTTCCTAAATAGCATCAGGGTTCTAAAAGCCTGAACTGGACCAGTTCAAGATTTAGAGTTATTATTTTTGGTTGAAAAGGCCTAACAGGAGAAGCTGTAATACAGATAAAGGGTGGACACATAAGATAAAGATACATTTTAAGTTAGTAAGTTAGTAGTTGTAAGTACTGCTAAAAAGCCAACCTATATAGTACTGAAATGCAGAGATTTTTTGTGTTCAGGATATTTTGGTTGGGCCTGAAACCATGGCTTGATGAAGCGCTGAGGCCAGACTTAGCATGACCCCTCCCCTAACACTCTAGCATTATAACAACTAGAAAGCATTAGCATTAGCTAGGTCAGTGCCCATTATCTACATTTCACACAGTGAGCCCTGGCTACTGTTACAGCTCATTCGCCCTCCTTAGTCAGCTAGGCTAAAGGTGCTTTCAGCTACACGGTATGTAGCCAAGCCTACAAACTTGACAACCAACCAAGTTAAGCATGTTGTGTCTCTGGGCAAAATGTCTGGGCTAACAGGCTACAGGATACTACTTCTCCTTACGCCAAAGTCCTTACCTGACGGCCGTCTTTGCAATGCCATTGGGCAGCTACTTCCAGTCATACAAGATCAGACTATTACTTCTTGGAGTAGAGAGAGACCAAAAGACTTGAAAATACTCATGACATCATATCTGAACTCACTAATCAAATCTGACAACAATCTTATAAATGGTTTATAGAGCTTGCCTCAATAACAGACAGATTTTTTGAGAAGAGTCTGGTTGCAATGTGGGCTCTGTAGTGTACACAACCGCACCACCAAGCTCCAGAAATGCGCTCTCAAGCCGCAAACCCTCAGTGACCATTGAAATTAGTTAAGGGAGTGGTCATGCCAGAATGCCGTCTGGGACCGCAATACATTCTGATTATCCTGACACCACTGCAGTTTTTGAGTGTGCAATCACATCAGACTTCAGTTACAAACGAGAGAAAGCATGCAATAAGAGAATATTATAATCAACAACAATAAAACAACACCACACACATTACATCAGGGGCTCCCAAAGTCAGACCTGGGGACGCCATGCTCCGAACCTTTTTGTGCATTGTCAGCAACTGACCCATCACATTAGCTTGTTAGTTGTTGAGTTGAATCAGGTGTTCTAGATGAGGGAAAGCATAACATTTGTGCACTACTTAAGAGTCCCCAGGACTGCCTTTTGGGAATGCTACTTTACATACATAATGCAGACCTATGATGATGTGGCATCGCTTTGCCCAATCAGGATGCACTCCACCTCCAGGACGGACTTCTCACACAGCAACGTATTGTATATAATCAAAGTGATAGCAGACATACAGTTCATTTACTGCTATCCTGAGTTTTACTGTGTAGCCTGAGTGATCTCATCCATTGACTTGAGCAAGGTAATAGTCTTTTCCCTCCTCTTTGACACAGTAGTGGTCTCATCCATTAACCTCAGAGAGGCATTAGTCTTATCCCTCCTCCTGGACACAGTAGCAGTCTTATCCCTCTTCCTGGACAGGGTAGTAGTCTTATCTCTCCTCCTGGACAGAATTGTGGGTAGTCTCAGCTGTTGACCTAAGCATATGAATAGCAAGCATTTTGTCATTATCTTTTGTTAATGTTAAATGTGATGTCAGGTAGACACATGTTTATGTCTTCTGGGAAAGACATTAGATGTTGGAACATTGCTTTAAGGATTTGATTGAATTCAGTGACTGAAGCATTAATGACGGATGATGAGATCTAGATGATGGACGCCACTCCAGCTCACCCAAAACTGGAGGTCCATCACTAACAGTGAATGCCGTTCTATTGCTCCTCAGCCAAGTGCTGATGGGGTTTATACTCCTCTGTCTGAATTTCGTATTGAGCATGGTTATGTCAGGTTATGTGATTTAACATGCCAACACCTATATAAGTGTGCATTAAAAGGAACTCGTTTAGAGGGGCACCTGGATGTTTTGGGACACAGTGTGGAGCAGTCATGGACTGGAGGTTAGGGAACCAGCCTTGTGACCGGAAGGTGGCTAGCTCGATCCCCTGAGCTGACATTACACGACTGAAGTGCCCTTGAGCACGTAACCCCCAACTGCACCTGAGTGCCGGGAACAGGGCTTCCCACAGCTCCAGGCAAGTGTGCTCACTGCCCCCTAGTGTGTGTTTACTGGTTTGTGTGTGTATGTTAGTGTTTCACAGCACAGCACAGAATTAGGTGGAATAAGGTGGAGGTCAAATTGCAATGCAAAGTGGTTCTAAATTCTAACAGGTGTTCTGATGCTCTGTATTACACCGTTTTAAATATGTCCTCCTATCATAAAGGGAATTCCACAGTCTAGCCCCTGTTTCTGTATTGTCTATGGTGCAGACTGGACCAACAGATCTAAAAGTCTGCAAGGAACAACATTTGCTCGGCAAGATGTTTACCATCTTAACCATCTTCTTAGTAACAATGTAAACTTGATTTGACTGGTTTGAAAGTTGGGCAGTGGTGCAGCATGTGATACTTCTCTTTATCTCACGGGTTGATTGAGACAGTGGAATAGTCCATCTACATTAACAGATTGCAATCGAATCAAAAAAATTTGTTGCACAAATAGCTGCACCCCGAAGGAATCAGCCGACAGGAATAAAACTTGGTGGCTAGGTCTGACATCATGAGACATGCAAATGATTCAAGTTTTATGCTCAGCTGCGCATGTGACATCAGCAAGGGCTCTGAATTGGAATCTGGCTCAAACATACATGACTGTAAGTCCAATAAAGCTGTAAGTCCTAGACAGAGTGTCCGTTTTTCAGCTCGTAATGGTATTTGTTTTATATGGAACTTGAGAGAGAGGCTGCACCTTTCCTGTGATCGGGTGGGGTTTCAGCACCTTTAGCAGACACATCCCCCAGTGTTTCAAAGCACACAAAACTGGTTAATTTTTGCATGATTTTGAAATTAATCATTTCAAATGAAACTAATTTTATATACTTGGCAAACTCACAAATATATGTATTACTGTCACTGACTGTATGCTCAGGGCAAGATTTAGAAAAGCCTTATTACTTATAGCTTCTTATCAATAAAGTCTTATTACTTATAGATCCAGCCATTTAATCACAGACAAATCTGACATTTCTTTCCCTGCCTCAAAAACACTCAACACTTCTTCTATTCATTCCTTATAATGGTAAACTCTGATCCTTTGTTGTGTTTGTTTGTATCCGGGGTCGACCTGAAGAGGATGGGTTCCCCCTTTGAGTCTTGGTTCCTCTTGAGGTTTCTTCCTCTTGCTCTGGCTTGCTCATTGGGGGCTTGTAAAGCTGCTTTGTGACAACATCTGTTGTAAAAAGTTCTATATAAATACATTTTTAGACTTGACTTGTCATTCTTTTTGAAAGAAACAGCTGCCCTTTACATGTTGGACCATTTCTATTGCTCCATATTTGGTCCATTATGAAATGCTCATAATGGACCAAATATGGAGCAGTAGAAATGGTCCAAAATCACATGGAATAATATTTTGTTACATTAATTTACATTTGGGCGGCATGGTGACTGCATGAGTGGCACTGTCGCCTCACAGCAAGAAGGCTTGGATTTGGTTCCCGGCCAGGGTGTCCAGGGTCCTTTCAGTGTGGAGTTTGCATGTTCTCCCTGTGTCTGTGTGGGTTTTCTCCTACAGTCTATGACATGCAGTCGGGTGAACTGGAGATGCTAAATTGCACCCTTAGGTGTGAATGTGTATGTCTGTGTGTCTGCCCTGCGATGGACTGGCGGCCTGTCCAGGGTGTTTCCTGCCTTGCAGCAAGTGAGTGCTGGGATAGGCACCAGCACCAGAAGTATAAAGTGGTTTAGAAGATGAATGAATGAATGATGTGTTTTCAAGTTAATACTATTTCTATCCATCTCCTATAAAGTCACCATTTAGGTGTTACTGTGGGTGTGTGTTATTCTGGCTCAGGGTGATCTGAGGTCATCCTTTCGTTTTGTGTTGTCAAACAAGAGAATCATATTACAGCACTGAGAACGAAATATCGTCCTGTTCTTCACAGTGGAAAAAGCAAAAGCCGGATTATTGCATAATGTTTTATTCTCTCTCGGCCTGAGAGACAGAACATCGCAGTAATGGTCTTGGCAGACTGTTTTGTGTCCACATATCTTTATGTCAGGGCAAGTCCAAAGCTTGTTCAATCTCCATGACCTAGAAATGAAACGGAGGCTTCTAAACCACTGGATGTGTTTGCCTGCAGTGTGTATGTATGCGCATGTGTGTGTGTGTTGACCAACATGGAGG
This sequence comes from Semaprochilodus insignis, assembly GCA_034552555.1. Classification (NCBI taxonomy): domain Eukaryota; kingdom Metazoa; phylum Chordata; class Actinopteri; order Characiformes; family Prochilodontidae; genus Semaprochilodus; species Semaprochilodus insignis. The sequence goes on from CM067489.1 coordinate 5,540,409, forward strand.
CATAAAACACATGCTGTGGTTTGCATACACACATTTATGAGTGCATACACACACTCAGTGGTGCCATCCGTGTGTGTGTGTGAGAGTGTGTGTGCCGGAGGTGAAACTGAAAGGTCGCGACGGCACACTCTCCCGGGCTGAGTGTCAGCGGGAGTAAACAGCATGTCCTTTCTGCAAAGAGCAGACGTCCAGCCCTCTCTCTATCTGCCTCTCTCTCTCGTTCTTTATATCACCCTCAATCTCTCCCACTGGTCTGGCTATCTTGATTTCTTTTACTCTTTCTTTTCCCACCACCTGTCTCTAATTTTCCGTTCTGTCTCTCCATCTCTGATAATTTCCCCTTGGGTTCTCCCATGCTTTACTTTACTGACTGCATATCCAGATTATCCATCTTTCTCTCAGTGGGAGATTCTTGGACTGTATAAATGAATTGCTCATTGGGTGGCAAGGCAACTTTTCGAGGGGGGTGCAATTTCCACATACCCAGAAATGCAGTCACAGTCAAAAAACTAGTTGCACAAACAGCTGCACCCAGAAGGACTCATCTGACAGGAATGAAACTTGGTGGGTAGGTTTGACATTGTGAGACATGCGAATGCTTCAAGTTTTTCATGCTCGGCTGCGCATGTGACGTAAGCAAGGAACGCTGTATCTGACTGACCCAACAGCCACAATTGTGGACATTCAGCGAACAGTGATGCCCTCCATGAGTCACCCTGTTAGATGAACGGTTTGTTGTCGCATGTCACATGTCCAGAAGGCCTGGTGTCACTCCATCTCCACCCCTACCGCACAATCTGCAGGAACTGTGTGAGAATATTCAAGCTGCATGGGATGAATTATCACAGGACACCATTAGGAATCTATAAAACTCCATGCTGAGACGTCTGGCATGTGGTGTTACCAAATATGGCGGTTCAACGCCATACTGAGAGTCATACGCCATACTTCTGTATGTGTAGCTCAATAAATATTGCCCATATCAGTCTAGATTTATCATCATTTATTGTTCCTGGTAACCTTTATCTTCCTTCCCAATAACATGGCAATCCAACACTTCCTTCTGGGTCCAACTATTTTTTTGACGACGAGTGTATGTAAATTTATCAAAAATGACCCAGAAGACAACATACTCGACTTCTACCAATGGCATGCAAACATGTATCATGTTTTTCCATTTTCCATGACCAAGTGTATAAAAGTTTTTTTCCCCCATATACAAGAACATCAGAATATAACTTAGAAATGTAGTCAGTGACTGACTTGTTACATCACCAGTTGGCAGTAAGAAATATTACAACTGACATTTGATAAATTTTACATAATGTGTTAATGTAGCCTATGCATTAGTTCTAGTTCTTCCAGTAAAACATTCACCATATTAGTGAGCTGCAGGAAATCAAGCAGGGTTCACTTTTTAGGAACTGCTCAGCTCTCCAAGCTCAAATGGAGATTTGAATTGGTTCTAATAGGGAGAGTGGTATTATGACCAAGTTGCAATTTTACAAAACATACTTCTGCATCACTCTGCTGCACATCACATCAAACTAATGCATTAAACTACTTCCTTTCCGAAGAAGAAAGTTTTGAGCAGCCAATCAGATTTCTACCCATCAACTCACTGCATTTCTCAAGAATGTTTAATGGCTGTTTTTGGTGACTATGTATGTAAGTTATATGTCCACCGTGTTTGAAATACTTCGGTCAGACACCCAGTTGGTAATATTTGGGTGGTTGGTCATTCTCAGCACTGCAGTGACCCTGACATGATGGTGGCATGCTAGCATGTACCTGTACTTGGCAAAGACTCTTGATTCTGATTCCTCTACCGCAGTGATTTGTCCGCCTGATGTTGCCTTTAACAGGACAGTGACTAATAAAGTGTCAGGCAGCAACTCCTGTCTATTATCACTGCCTGTCCCGGTCTCTCCCATCTGGACTCAGTGCAAGAGTCAGATGGGTGTTGGAGGCTGAGAGCTTTGCGCTCTCTGGACCAGCACAGTAAGGGGGGGTGGCTGTGGTGTATGTGACGTCAGCAGCTGGCGGAACACTGTGTTCTGAGTGTGTGGCCTATATACGAAAGAGAGAACATCACGTCAGCCGCCCTGAGACACGGCCTCACAGATTACAGCGCTAGGCTAGTTTCGTCCGTGGCCTGCGCAGGGCAGCCGGGAACCCGTCCACCGCTCAACCAGCAGCTGGGGCCGTAGGGAGCCACAGGGGGTACCCCTTTGATCCTCCCTTCAGCTCAGAGGTTCTGGGCCCGATTCCCAAAATGTCAGCGCCATTTAGTCAAAGATTACACTTCATTTGTGTCAAAGCCTTAATCTGTGTCCACAGAGTCAGACTGGTATATTAAGCCAGCAGTGCTGTCGGTTAATTCATGCCTCTTTCTCTGCCAAGACACTGTGAAACAACTTTAAAATGCCGATTTGCTCATTTCTGAAGCGTCACCGGAAGTACAAGTGATAATGTAGAGATGTGTCTTTCAAAGCAAATACACTCATCATCAAAAGAATGGTTGCACAAATAGTTGCACTCAGAAGGAATCACACAACAGGAATGAAACTTGGTGGGTAGGTTTGACATTGTGAGACATGCAAATGATTCAAGTTTCATGATCAGCCACGCATATGACGTAAACAAGAACGGGCCTTTTCACTGTACTTGACTGACCCCACAGCCACAAGTGTGGACATTCAGTAAGCAGTGATGCCCTCCATGGGTCATCTGGCTGCACCTGTCAGACGGCTGCACAACGCAGGACTACATGCCCACAGAACGTTACTATGACTGCCCTTAACACCACGTCAGCATCACCAAAGACTTCAATGGTGTCGTGCCAGACTGTCATGGAGTGACTCAGAATGGCAGCGGGTCATCTTCAGTGACGAGTCCCGCTTTGTCTTTGTTGAGACAACCAATGAATCTGTGTGTGGAGGCACCGTGGTCAGTGTCAAGATGAACAGATTGTTGTCACACGGTTTGTTGTCCAGAAGGCCTGTTGTCACTCCACCTCCACCCCTACCGTAAAATCTGCAGGAACTGTGTGAGAATATTCAAGCTGCATGGGATGGATTATCACAGGACACCATTAGGAACCTCTACAACCCCATGCCAAGACGTCTGGCATGTGGCGTTATCAAACATGGTGGCCTGGTGCCATACTGAGAGTGCCATACTGTGTAGCTCAATAAATATTGCCCATATCAGTCTAAATTTATCATCATTTATTGTTCCTGGCAACCTTTATCTTCCTTCCCAATAGCACTGCAATCATTCCTTCTGGGTGCAACTATTTCTTTGACAGTGAGTCCCCAAATTAGTCATGTCCAATTCCACCCACTAACTGGGTCTAGCCTAATCACGCCATAATGCCAGCACTATGAGAATGAAGGCTCATGTGAAGACTGCATATGTTTGAACCGCCACTGACACAGTCTTTGGAGGGCGACACTAACTGCCACTTCTGTTGTCACCTAACAGAGCACTAGCTAGCATCACACTGGTAGGTGTGATTGACCACTGATCAAACACATTAAGATGCATTAAATGTGGCACTTGCAGCAGCTTGGCTTTGTCTTCAATCCTCCCAGGTTCACTCATGTCACTCCATTGCTGTGCTTCCTTTACTGGCTTCCTGTAGCTGTTCACATGAGATTTAAAACTCTCACGCTTGCCTACAAAGCCAAGAATGGACCAGCCCCTCCCTACCTTATGGTAATGGTCCGGAGTTGATCTGTACCTCGAGCACTTTGAGCTTCAAGTATAGTTCGGCTTGACCCGTCATCCCTCTAGATGCGTGGAAGACTCTTCTCTGTCCTGGCTCCCAGATGGTGGACTCCCACTGGCTATCTAAACAGCAAAGTCTCTTGTGGTCTTCAAACACAGACTGAACACCATCTTTTTGTTAAGCACTTAAGTGAGCTTTGTGAAATGCATTGTATTATCTTCTCGCTAGGTACAAGCACTGTCCTGGGATTGCTATGTAGTGCACTTCTGCTGTATTTAACTCTCTATTCTTCTTTCTAGGGATCAGCACTGACCCTTGTTTGGACAGAGCCTGAGCTTAAGGGGAGTTTAGACTCCAACCTACTTGTACTAGCTAGGAAACATTCTCTGGCTGAACGCTAAGCATGGTTGTAAGTTGCTGTGGATAAGAGTGTCTGCTAAATGCCTTCAATGTAAATGTAGTGAAAGGTAGATGTTAATAAACGCTGTAGCTCAGCAGATTATCAGAGCAGCACGCTTCCGTAGCCTGGCCACCTGCTACTAGATTGGTTAAAATGTGGGTGGATTGTTGAAATGTGGACTTTGTGCCAAATAAATCCAGCCAAACATGCTTTTCAGCAATTGTGAGAACTGCAGGAGGAAAAGAAAGAAAGAAAGAAAAGCTCAGGTGGCCAAAACTACATTGTGCTCAGTCATATAATTCCACTCACTCTAGCCAAACAAATATGACTCCTGGCCGAAACATCACATGTGGTTGTGAGGTTTCTGTGTGTGGAGCAGACACAATGTGCAGACCCACACTGCTGCTGTAGTGCTCTGAACACATTCAGAGAATGTGTGCTCCAGAAAGCAGCAAATAATGAATAAAATCATAATTTATCGATTACATTAAATTAATAAGTTCTACACAATATATGATCTTTTTCATTTATATTTTCCCTTATTAAAAGCATAGACAGCACTTCAGTGGAGAGGGTGTTCACCATAGCAGGCAACATCTTATATCTAATATCCTCAGAAATATCTCCAGGAAAATAAATTGTGTGCACTTAAAGGAGCTATATGTAAGATGGTATGGGTTCCTGGATTCATACTCCACACAGCCCCTCCTCCTCGTTCTTCACTCCTTTCCTCCATTTACTTACCAGTCTGAAGAGTTGTTGTAGGTTTGACATTAAACTTCATCCCTACCAAGACCGTCTCCAGGGAGGGAAAGCAACACCAGTGTTAACTCTTGTTTTGTTGATATTTTTGTCACTTGTTGTCTTTGCTTTCCATGTGTTTCCTTCTTTATCCGCTCAAGTTGGACTGAAGGCAGACTTGATGCTACAGTCACTCATTATTGTCTCCTGAGGTACACAGTGGCATTATAAGACAGGATGGGCCAGGGCTAGCTGGTAAGCATGCTAACTTCAGTAGATCTCTGCAACAGGATACATAAATATATTTGACTTTTTGTTGAAACTGTTATTTCTTTACATTTTGGTGATATTTTTGTTGTTATTGCTTTAAACTGAAAATTTTACATACTGCACCTTTAATGGCTGTTTTCACTGCATATTAAATAAACACAGGTTACTCTCTGACTTTGCACAGCACTGTAGTTTTCCAAGTTGAAGTATCCCTGTATATGTGATCCCCCTGCAGAGAGAAGGAACGAGGGAGTTCGGAATATTAAGGCCAGAGTTATACTGAGAAGGAAAATGCCTAAATCTCCTTGATTAAGCGCCACACTGTGGTTTGTGCTTTCGTTGAATTTGCATATGTGTCAGCGGCGTTTATCGTAATTATAGCCCGCACTTTTAAAGAAGGCTCTGTGCGCGTTTGCCTGATGTAGAGAGACAGAGGCTCGGTTATGGTGGCTGTGTGGCTGAGCGATCATGGGCCGGAACATGAACTGATGAGTGCATTCATCTGTTCATCCCTCGCTTCGCAACTCCCTCCCTCCCTCCATCCCCATGTTTCACATGCTGTTTATTTATGCTGTTTACTTAGGGTCCTCTTGATAAACACGCTCTATTTAGAAACAAACACAGGGAGTCGCCTCTACACTGTCTGCTCTGCTCTGATGTGTGTGTATGAGTGAGTGTATGTATTTGTGTGTGTTGGGGGGGTGCTTAGGGACGTGGCTCTCAGTTCCTCTATGTTCCAGCGTCTGCAGAGTTTGTACAGCTGGGTGCAGCCATGCAAAAGGAGGTCAAACGCCTCGCCTGCAGCTCCTACACCTCCACCCCCCACTGCAGCCTGCACGTGACACAGTGTGTGCATGTGTCTATATATGTGTGTAAACGTGTCCATGTGTACATGTGTGTGTGTGCGTTTGCTTCCTGTTAGCAGTGACCATGTTCTTGTGTAATAGTGTGAGTGTGTATGTGTGTGTGCGTGTGTGTGTATGTGTGTTTGAGGGGGGGTCTCTGCTAGTGATGAGTGTGTTCTTGTGTAATAGTATAATTTCAGTGCTGCACTGATATAACATGCCAACCCATGTTTTCCATTCTCCATTTGGCAGTTTAGGTTGATGGGTACAAAATATCTCTCTCTCTCTCTCTCTCTCTCTCTCTCTCTCTCTCTCAGGGAGAGAAAGAGACAAGAGACAAAGATAGAAGATAGGAGAGAGGGAGAGCGATTATTTATATATATATATATATATATATATATATATATATATATATATATATATATATATACATAAATATATATTTATGTATGTCAGTCCTCCATCTCTCTTCTTTCTCTCTTCTTTCTCTCCCTTTTTGTTTCCTGTCTTTCTTTTCCATCTTTCTCTCTCACTTAGTGTCTTTTCATCCGTCTCTCTGTCCCCTCCCTCATCCATTACTTTCTTCTTTTCTTGTTTCTTGCCATCTTCATCCATCTGTTTCTCTCTGTTCTTTTTTTCTCCCCTTCTCCACTTCTTCTTCTCTCCTTTGTTCTCTCTCTACCTTTGCTTTTTTTCCTCTACATTTCTTCTGTCTCCCTCTTCCCTGTAAATCCCAGTGTTCTCGTTGTATTTTATCCCCCTTCTCTCCTTCCCTGTGTCTCACAGTCCTCTGTCCGCCCCCAACCCACCCTCCCCCCACCCCGTCTCTCTCTCTCTCTCTCTCTCTCTCAGGGTTTTTTGTGCTTGACTGGCCTTTCCTGTAGATGTAGGTTGTAAATTGAATGTGACTGGGGGAGAGAGAGAGGAAGTGGGTTGTGTAGCAGGTTTTTAACACGTTTTACAAGTTTAGAACTTAAACATATATTTGAGCATCATCCTGTCTGGACACTCCTGTCTGGACACTCCTGCCTGGACCATCCTGTCTGGATCATCCTGCCTGGACCATCCTGTCTGGACACTCCTGCCTGGACCATCCTGTCTGGATCGTCCTGCCTGGACCATCCTGTCTGGATCATCCTCCCTGGACCATCCTGTCTGGATTTTGCTGTCTGGACCATCCTGCCTGTACCATCCTGTCTGGATCATCCTGCCTGGATCGTGCTGCCTGTTTTGTGTTTAACTACTTGGAAGTACTTTATATGTGGACTGTAATTGTGTTATACAGCCAGCAGGAGTCTGTATAGTGCACTGTACTGTGAATAGCACAAACTGGAACAACACGTGAGAGATCACTGCACTGCATAGACTCTGATATGAGAACTGCAGGAAAACCACACACATGTGAGCATGTATGTGTGTGTGTGTGTGTGTGACTGGTGGCCCTGCACCGATTGCACTGACATACATTAAGCCTAATTACGCTGTGTGCTGCCTGCACTCCTGCACTCCTGCTGTGCTGTAAAATGTATGTAATGGATCATATTTGGGCTGCATTAAAGGGACAGTTGAGAAAAGAACACAATTCCCCCCACCACAGGACTGATACCTGATCCTTAAGTATAGGCCAATAGCGAGTACTGATACTAATTCTATGTAACCTAACTAATCTATAAGTACTGATATTCATACAATTAGATTTTAATAATATCTTATTTTGGTGAAATCTATGTTCTGTGTCTCTGCTTGACTGAATGAGGTTTACATAATTATATATCCCTAAGAAAACCCATTTTTGTTCATGTACTGAATATATTTAGTACTTACTATTGCATAATTAGTAATAAACATATAAAACAACCTATGTAAATAAATCATCTTTATTATGTAAATAGACAAACCAGTGGCATATGTCAGCAGCTAGCAACTTTTCTGTCCCTGCAAAAATGGAGCTGAATGTGGTCTCACATCTGAATTTCTGAAGTCATTTGTCTGATGCGTGTGTCTAGTTCACTCATGATACATATTGTTATTCACGCTACCAGAAGCAGCGACTTTCAGTGTTTATTCCGACTTGGTTGAAGCAACAAGCTATGAGAACGCACAGCTGAGTGATACTGCTAACCGACAGGCAGGGCTAGTGGACCCTGTTACGCTAGCTAGATGCTAAATCAAGGCTAAAGACAAAAGACTCAATATCAGTCTGGACTAACATTATATCAGACTGTAAGTGTCTACACAGCAGCAGATGAGTGATTACTGAAAGCTGCACGAGAATGTAGCCAACAAGTAGTGGGAGCTTATACTATAGATGAGCAAGGATTATAAACAATGACTGGTTGGTGTCCCGACGAAGACATGAGAAATATTTAGGGCACTATGTCTGTCTAACCTGACACAGGGAACCTGTCTTGCGAGAGACAGAAATGTTGTGTAGTCTGACCCTGGCATTATAGAAACACAGTTTCATTGACCCTGCATTAGATTAGTAAGAGGGTGCTTTAATCAGATTTACACTCATCATTGAAAAAAATAGTTGCACCCAAAAAAATCATCAACCTTATTGCTATACCTGGCCAAACGATAAGGATGTCCTGTTGCACGGGCTTCCATTCTGGCTCTTGCTGTTGTGTTGGTAGCATCCTTTGCAAGTGAAGTATGCCTCAGAGAAGCAGTCTGATAGAAATTTTGAAGAGTTGGAAGAGTTGGAGAGGAGTCGCATCATAGGGCTCTGGGAAGCGGGATGGTTCTATCAACGTATTGCATGCCATACTGGTCGTGCGGATACCACCATAGCGTACTGTTGGTGGCAGTGTGTTGGCAAAGGTTTATTGTCACGTGTCACACGTCCAGAAGACCTGGTGTCACTCCACCTCCACCCCTACCGCAAAAACTGGGTGAGAATATTCAAGCTGCATCACAGGACACCATTAGGAACCTCTACAACTCCATGCCGAGACGTCTGGCATGTTGTGTTAGCAAATACGGTGACCTGACGCCATACTGAGAGACACTACTTCTGTGTGTAGCTTAATAAATATTACCCATATCGGTCTAAATTTATCATAATTTATTGTTCTTTGTAACCTTTATCTTCCTTCCCAATAGCACTGCAATCCCACTCTTCCTTCTGGGTGCAACAATATTTTGAGTATAAGTGTAATAGCATTACTACTGTATTCAAATATCTCAATAAGGAAATGTTTTTTTGTTATAGATAAACACAGACATCCAAGAGCTATAACTGTACCATAGTAGCAGGGGCTGAGCAGGAGCTTAGGCCTGTCATTTCATGGGTTTTTATATTATTACCCCAAATCAAAAAAGGTGGGGCAGTATGGAAGAATGCAGTGTATTACGTCACTTTACGTCACTTTGACTTTATTGCAGACAGTATGAACCCAAGATATTTCATGTTTCATTTCAATGTATATCCATTCTTGTATTTCAGAAGACCTGCAACACATTCCAAAAAATTTTATATAAGTTATATATGTATGTATATATGTATATAAGTATGAAAGTTATATATATTACACACTAAGATATATTAGATTACAAATCTAATAAACAATAATACAAGTACATTTTATTTATTCATATTTAAATACTTTTCATTTTACCTGGGCTCACTGGCTCCACCCATTACACACACCTGCAGCTGATCATGGACTCATTAAGACTGCTTTATAGCAGAGTTAAGTTTGTTTAAGAGTTAGTTTGTGAAGTCTCTGTGTTACATACCTGAGTTCTGAGCTGTGTTTCTTTGTGTTTATCTAGCCTGTGTTTTTACCCTTGCTTAGTCTCTGTTGTTTTGTGAGTGTGTTTTTTGTGGATATGTCTCTGAGGTTGCCTGCCTGTGTTTTGACTCCTGCCTGTTATCTGGATGTCAAGTACTGGACTGCCCTTAATAAAACCACTCTGCACTTGCAAACTGCACTAACCCTTGTCATTACAAAACCAGTCAGCACTGCTCGCCCGAGTGCACAAAATGTTTGTTACATGGATAGAAAAATTGTAGTATTAGCCATTAAAGCCTGAACTGCCCACACCTTTCTTTATGTTTTTATATCAGTGTCAGAAACCATATAGGCAAATATGTATATTTGAGCTGGCATAACAACTCGCAGGCAGACATAAGAACCATGGACCAATTTGTATGTAGTTAATATAGATAACAACTTGAAAGAGTACATCTATATTAACTACATACAAATTGGTCCATGGTTCTTAGAAGAATGGCCTATTGTTTGTCTGTAAAGCACCATTTTCAAGTATGATCATCATCATCATGATCATTATCGTTTGGTCAGAAATGCCAGAAAAAGACATATCACAGGAAGCGTACAGGGCAGTGGAGCCGACACATTTGACCGTCTCGCTAATCTGTTTGAGGGGAGAGTGGACAATGATCCAGAGTAACTGTTGCTCCATTGCATAAACATCCTTTGGTGTTTTGTTCAAGTCTTTTGTTCCAGTAGATGCTTGATTAAACGCTGTCGAGTCCATACTTCAGATTTAGAGCACAAATTCCCCAACCCCCACCGCCCCCCACCCCTTCCCACTCTTCTTCGAAAGTATTCATGCATTTATGGGTGATTAGGCTTTCCATGCGTATGTGTGTGTGAGTGTGTGTGTGTGTGTGTCTGTGTCTGTGTGTGTACACATTAAGCAAATCATGTGAGTAAGCCCTCAGTCCTAGAGCTGAGGATAGGCCAGTACCTCTGCATCGGTGCGTATGGATTATCGCTTGAGTTGGATAAACATGTCAATGTGGCGTTTGGAAACAAAAGTGCTTCCACCTCCGTGCAAATCTAAGCTTATCTGCCCTGAAGCACAGGCAGATTACCTAAAGCTGCTCGCTGGCCAATCCTGGACAGCTCCTCACCTGCGCAGCATGGTCACGAGAAACAGACTCACCAGCTTAACTGCACGGTGATCCAACCGTTTCCACAATGTAGTGTAACCTCCATATATACACCAAGATTTCCAGCTATATAAAGCTAATTGGGACCCAGCTGAATATATAACATGATTTTAATCTTCTAGTCTGAAAACATTAAAAAAAATAAGTAATAGGAATAAATTGTAATGGAGCTGGAGATGATGAGAAAGCTGTACAACATCGTGAGTGAAGTTATAATAGAATTATTATTCAGAATGCCTCATATGTCGTAAGTAGTGATCAAGGTTAACAAAACTACTCTTGTTAATCCAGATATTCTGGGGGGCATATACGGGGCAGCACGGTGGTGCAGTGAGTAGTGTTGTTGGCTCAACAGTAAGAAGGACATGAGTTTGATTCCCCACTAGGGTGTCCAGTGTCCTTTATGTGTGCAGTTTGCATGTTCTCCCTGTGTCTGCATAGGTTTCCTCCCACAGCCCAAAGACATGTAGTCAGGAGATGCTATTTTGCCTCCAGGTGCGAGTAAATGTGTGTGTCTGCCCTGTGATGGACTGGTGGCCTGTCCAGGGTGTCTCCTGCCTCCTATCCATTGAATGCTGGGATAGGTCCAGCACCTCCTGTGACCCTGTGAGTGAAAGTCAGAGATCACCCTTCATTTTACCAGTCAGAATGGCCATTAAGTACAGAGCGTTCACCCACTCTTTGCCTTTATTACAGCAAGTGAAGAAATCTGTAGAAAGCTGGTTGCGTCCTGGCTAATATTCACAAAACGGGTAACAGTATGTTGTAGGGCTGGTCATGAAGATTTGACTTTTTGGGTGTTTGTTCATTGGGTAGGTGTTACTTTTTTAATTTTGGGATTCAGATATTCTTTTTTGGCTAAATGTAGGATATCAACATAGGCATTCATCTTCTAAGCCACTTATCCAACTGGGTAGCAGTGGGTGCTGGAGCCTATACCAGCGCTCAGTGGGTGGAAGGCAGAAAACAGCCTGGACAGGCCGCCAGTCCATCACAGGGCAGATACACAGACACATGTTCACACACAAACATTCAAACCTAGGAGACATCTCCAATTCACCTGGTTGCATGTCTTTGGACTACGGGAGGAAACCAGAGCACCCGAAGGAAACTCACACAAACACACACACACACACACACACAGGGAGAGCTCCATACAAAAAGGATGGGAATCTAACCCAGGCCTTCTTGGTGTGAGGTGACAGTGCTGCCCACTGTGCCACCACGCCACCCATCAATATGGGCAAACTGTAAAACATGGTTCCCTTTGTAGTTCTCGGGATGAACTTAAGACGACTCAAGGTCATTTGAGGTCCAGAAAGTAGCATTATTGTTCATTTGCTAACGGCACCAAACATGGTGAGAAGAAACACTAACAGCTAAAAACACCGCCCTCTGCTCTACTCCCGAAAACCCACCACTCCACCTGTAATCAAGACCTTCAACTTGAAAGTCCTTGTACAAATAATCTAAAACAGCCCAACGTAAACATATACTCTCTTTAAAAAGCGGTACTCTCCGAATCCCTGGCTAACCCATGCATACACTGCGCTTTTATCTCCTAGCTCGGCGCTAAAAGATGCTAGCGGGCCTCATTAAAAAATGACCATCATTATCCAACCATTTCTCAGCGTCGCTCTGGAAGGAACCTAGCTGCTAGGCCAAAAGCAGCACATTTTGGAGTTTTTGTTGCTAGCATCATGTGCACATTGCCTTGAGGAGGACCACACAGGCTCAAACAGCCACTTTAAAGAAGTTTATCTTGCATTATTAATGACAGGAGTGCAGCTAGGAAGCCAAAAGCCAGGAGCCTGGTGAATTTTACATGCAGTTGCTTTAACCTTAGGATTACACAAGCCCTTCATACTCTCTCGCTCTCTCTCTCTCTCCTCTCTCTCTCTTCAGGTGATGGGATTAAGTGATGGTAGAGGAGGTGAGAGGTTACCGGCTGCATCTCAGCCAAAGCAGATCAGTGTGTGCTCACATTTAGCTGATCAGCACATTTTGTTCTGACCACAACACAAACTGGATTTGCATCTCATCTACTGCTACACAAATCCTACAGGCAAAACTGGTAGAGAGGAGTGTGGCCTGGGTCGATTAGTGATCTGTGGTGCATTTTTATGAAAGTGGTGCACCCTCAACTTTGTGCTCATCTGGCAGCAAATCGCTTTTATTTATCATTAACTGATTTTATTTAATGCATTGATTTCATATGGCATCACATTTTGAATGTCTCTGCCGTGCTTTCTTAAGATAAAGTCACCAAACACAGTGTTTTTAGCCTACATTGCTAACAGTTACACTTACATTATAGACGTCTTTATCTGAAACCTGGAGAATGGTTATAGTGGAAATAAAACTTTTCAAGCTCGGCTGCGCATGTGATGTAAGCAAAGACGGGTCTTATCGCTGTACCTGACTGACCCAACAGGCACGATTGCGGACATTCAGCAAGCAGTGCTGCCCTGTATGAGTCATCCTGTTAGTGCCAGCACCATTGGCAGACGGCTGCATGATGCAGGACTACATGCACGCAGACTGTCGCCAAAGACTGCAATGGTGTCGTGCCAGCTTGTCATGGAGTGACTCAAAATGTCTCGCTTTTGTCTTGAGGGAGAAGATGAATCAATCAGTGTGTGGAGGCACCGTGGTCAGCACCAAGAAGAACAGTTTGTTGTAATGCGTCATGTGTCCAGAAGGCCTGGTGTCCACCTCCACCCCTACCGTACAATCTGCAGGAACTGTGTGAGAATATTCAAGCTAATGGGATGGATTATCACAGGACACCACTAGGAACCTTTACAACTCCATGCTGGCATGCTGTGTTAGCAAACATGGCGGACCGACACCATACTGAGAGACACTACTTCTGTATGTGTAGCTCAATAAATATTTTCCATATCAGTCTAAACTGATCATCATTTATTGTTCCTGGTAACCTTTATCTTCCTTCCCAGTAGCATTGCAGTCCAACTTCCTCCTGGGTGCCACTTAGGGTGGCCACTTTCATAACACCAAAAAGAAGGACATCAAAATGGGGTTGGGGGGTCGGGCACAATACTAGAAGAGAATTAAAATCATAACCTAACCTATATAACACATGAATTATGGCTTTACTCACTTAATTGGGTGGAATGGTTGACATTCGTGAGTGAGACAGGAGCTTATTAATTGATTAGCATTTATAGGGCTGACCTGCGGTTAGCCAGTAGGTGAGTCACGATGTCACATGACCTTGGTAAACCAATGAAATGCAAGGCATGTCTTTTGACACGGACATGAGCCAATGGCACACATAATATTGTTTGCAAGTGAACATTTTAAATAGTTATTCCCGAAAAGAGGACGAGTAGGCGTCCGTCCAGGTACTGTACCGGACGGAGGACTGGGAGTTGAAAAAACGGACTGTCCGTCCTAAAACCTGATGTGTGGCCACTCTAGTGCCACTATACTTTGGATGATGTGTAGCTAATGCTTCAAGTATACTGTGCATAAATACCTATGGGCATATACTTGCGAAAGCACTGCCGTAGACTACCAACTGTTTTGGTGCTGGAACAGTAGAAAGTCATTTGTGTCACTGCAGAAAGTACATGAAATATGTATGAGTATATATGTGTAGCCCATATTTTAGTCCCTCTAATGGTCAGTTCAACATAAATAAACTAAAGCAGGCTGCTGTTAGACTGAATGATTCAGTCCTGTAAGTTATATATGTTAACCCCCTCCCACTTATGAATATTTTCAATTGGCCATGGAAACATGCAAATCCCACACCGCCCATACTTTCACAATTTCAGCCCCCCGAGATCTCCACCTAGCCCATAGCCGTAGGCGACTGACCCAGAATCCTGCAACAAACACACACTTAGCCCAGAGGCACCAATACTACTGTCCTGCTTTGCACGTTGCACCTACATTCACTCGCAGCATCCGCTGAACTCGAGCTGACCTGCACAGAGCTCAGTCTATGCACACTGAACTCCATATGACCCTTGTGTGGCTCCGTTTAGATGCGCAGTGACCTGCCAGTGACCTGTGTGTGTGTGAATGTGTGTGTCATTGTGTGTCACGGCGTGTGTAAGTGGAGTTACAGTAATGCAGCATTAGTGACAGATAAATCCTCAGCCCCTCACCCGGATACACAAAAATAAACAAGAATAAACACACAAAATACATTTCAAGCCCACATCATCACTCTGTCCTTCCAATGGTGAATATATGATACATATATAGTACACTGCACCCCTTCATCAGACAAGAATTAAGTGCCAGTTATCAATTTTCAGAACATGTTTCTGTGGATATATTCTAATCCACGGATGGGGAAAAAAATCAAAGGAAAATAACCGGAGTGATAAAAATAGGAATTTCCAAAAATGGAAGATACAGGGAAAAATGGATTCAACATTTTGGTTTTGCTTGGAACATGATAAGCAGAAATGCAACCAACTACACCTCAAATTTGTGACAGGTTATGCATGTGTGTGTGTGTGTGTGTGGCTGAGTGGAGCAGTGTGGGCAGGTGCCAGGAAGGCTTTTCCTATGTTGACCAAATAGATTTTTCTGTCAACTCATCCGCCCCCCTCCACTGTAAGTCCTGCCAATACTAATGATTGCAGTTAAAGCAGCTTTTCAGCTTTTGTGTGTGCATGCGTGCGTGTGTGTTTCCATACATCAGGATTAGCTTCCCAACACATAAAGGTAATTAGCAGGAAAAAACCTGCACACACTTCACATGGTAATACGCATAGGGTTAAGCTCAAATTAGGACAGGCACATTGTGTGCACACACAGACAATAGCACAGCCTTGTGTAATTATGGGCGCCAGTGTCCATATGTCCAGTATAGTGATAACGTCTAAACCTACTGCACACATGCACAGGCCATGTTCGCTCACAGAATGTATTGTAGGATATGAAAATGCATGAAGGTGTCAATTGGCTACACTTTATTGTTAACTACTGTGTAAATAGTTACTTTATTATGTAATTTTTTTTTTTTATTGAACTGAATAGTGTTTTAGTTTCATGGTGCAAAAACAGTTTGGCCAAATCAAGTTCACTCTTTTTTTTCCCTCCTTTTTTCACCAGACATATTTGATCAGCTAATCAAATGTTTGGAGTCCAAGCTGCTTCCTTAGTTTAGCATTTGAGCTATGAGGCTAACGTTGCCAGCAAACACTAGGAACCAATAGTTTAATTAACTTTGTTTTTCCAAAACTTCTCCTTACCCATAAGAGCCAATGCTGACGTACGTGCCACAAGCCTTTTAAAAGGTTGGGAAAGTTCCTTTAAACAGCTTTGTCCTTTACTTAAACTCATGAAGTCCCTAAGTGACCTACACTGAACATCCTGGATTCGGTCACATGACAGTGTGTGTATTCGTATACATGTGACCTCATTTACAAAATGTCAATGTTCTTGATTAGTGCATGAGGCAAAACCGCTCGTGTTTTGTATCTACTAGGTCTGTTCTAATGCATACAACAGACCTAATGCTTTGATAACATGTTTTATACTAATTAACTCTATACTTGAACATCTGAGCTGGTATTCTATATACTGAACGTCTCTACTGTAAGCTGAATGGCTGTTTAAGCTGTTTACCTGAACATTGAGTTGCTATTCTCACTACCTGTTATATATAGATCTGTTGTTCACAACCACATACTTAACTGCACACCTGGCTACCTTAACATACTGTACTTTCCTACATGTACATTTAACACTAAGCTATATTTTGCGATTCTGCATTTATTAACTGCTGCTTACACCTCAGTTCTAGTAACATTCTGTAACGTATAGTTACAGTATTTACTGACTCCGCAGATATTGTAGTGTCTGTCTTATATACACTGTACAACCTTGTATTGGTATATTGACGGTAAGGCTGATCTGAATTGAACTGAACTGAATATATGACATATAACATATTCTGACCCCATTTCCAGAGCAAAATGATGAAATACAAGATACGAAATGGTTGTTATGACATATGTATATGTTACATAGGTATTTTGACCTCCTTGTCACAATAAGAAAAATGCTAATGAGCTCTTCAGTTAATATAAGTGATCCCTCAAAATGTACCTTTAAGAGGAAATGGGTTTGGGCTTAACCCTCTCATTTTGCATCCAGGTCTTTATTAAGGTCATGCAGACTTGCCCATGTTGCAGACTGACTGTGAAATATGAAAATGCAAACATCATCATGTAGCTGAGCACGCACGTCAAGCGGGTGTATGCAAATTCTGCACTACCCGTAGCTGATAGCGAAACAACATCAGTGAAACAGGGTCAGCTATCCGTCCTGGAGAGAGTGGATGTGGCGGATGTGGACGCTGAAGGACTGTCATATCATCACTCCTCTAAGCTTTTGTTTCCATGGCATGTTTGGGAACATCTCAAGAGGGCTTTTGTGCTGAACATAAACATGATATGACCCATGCACCTTTAGGTGAGATCCACAGCAGAGCGATTGGCCTCGGGCGGAGCGTACCACTCTCTGACAGCTGGGGAGGAAGGACAGGGTCATGTTATATGCAGGGCATTTTCCCACAATGCTTTTCAGTCTCCCATCTGTCCGCTTGCACCTGAAGCAGTGCAAGATGCAGGGAGTGACAGGCAGATCGCAAGACCCAGATACAGACGTATACAGACGCAGTGCGCTGTTCTCAGACTCATACCCATACTCTCGCTTTCTGGTCTGCATTTGACCCTGTCTGTGGCGCATGAGCGGTATTGAAGAGTGAGTCACTATGAATATTTCATTCTGTTAAGAGCCCTGCGTGTGTGCGTGTGTGAGCGTATTAATACATTTTCAGGACAAAATTCAGCACACAACAAACGTGTGATGTATTTACATCATCGTTGTCCAGGCAAAGAAAAAACCCAATGAGAATTTCATTTTTTTCATTTGTCATTTTTCTAGATCATTTATACACACCAGCTGTCTTTAATGTTGTGTGAAATTTCCATGATATATGATCAATAGAAGTGCTCCAGAATTGTTTGGAATACAATTAATATAATTAGAATACAGCATTCTGCCCTCTACTGATAAGCTGTCATTCTGGGGACAGCGACTATTAATATAGTTCTACAGTTACAGACTGTAGTCCATCTGATTCCCTTTCACCCCATTCTTCAGTGGTCAGAAACTGGGGACCATAGGACCACCTCACAGTCTGATCCACTCGTACGAGCACAACACACACTAACACACCACCACCATGTCAGTGTCACTGCAGTGCTGAGAACAATCCATCACCCCAATAACACTAGCTCTGTGGTGGTCCTGACCATTTAAGAACAGGGTGAAAGTGGCTAACGAATTATGCAGCAGTCAGATGAACTACAGTCTGTATCTATATGGTAAGTGGAGCTGATAAAATAAATAATGAGTGCAGATACAAGGACTAAAACATATCTCATAGCACGTAACACCTCCACAAGCACAAACAAATAACAGCTGTGATTGGATTTGGCATGTACTGGACAAGTTTCTGGACGTAGGCCACATCAGTGTTCAGCCACTCTTACATCAAAGAATTGTGCAGTTGGTCCAGATTTGGTGGATGTCTTCCCTGGCACAATCCTGAAGAGAGTTTCCTGTAGACTGGGATTTTAGCCACTGGTGGTAGACTGTATAACCGTACGCTTCCATACACCTGCAGATTCAGCGACTTCCTTCACACTATGGTCTGAAGGGGGGGGGGGTTAATTACGTTGGACTGGGTCCTTTGGTTGAGGTGACAGTAAATTTGAACCTACATCATCTTACTGAGGAACCTAACATTCCTATCCCTGTATTCCAAGATTCTCATAGCTGTAAATGTGAGTGGCTGGCAGGATGAACATTCAGAAGTATTCCCACTTCGGGACTGGCCCGCAGAATCCCCAGATTTGAATCCTCTTGGAAATCTGTGGGACTACCTGGTAAAACTCCGGGGAAGGCATCCACCAAATCTGGACCAACTGCACAACTCTTTGATGCAAGAGTGACTGAACACTGATGTGGCCTACGTCCAGAAACTTGTCCAGTCTATGCCTATTCCAGTCACAGCTGTTATTCATGCTTGTGAACGTACACACTATAAGGTACGTTTCAGTCAAAGGTACCTTATTTTTTGTCCGGTGAGCTCATAATGAAAATAAATATACTTACGAGACTTTTTATTTGTATATATCACAACATAGAAGTAGTAACATATATATACATATGGGACATATACATAAATGTTCTAACACTGACGAAGACGAACAAGTGTGTGACAGTCCTTCTAGCTCTAGCCATTAGCAGCTCTGACCACTCCAGCCCTAAGAGCCCTTTCCCCTAGTTGACTCACTTGATCCTGTGCCAAGGTGTGGATAATTTGTTTTGATTTGTTTGCTGTGAGTGACATTAATCTGCTTTCCTGTACACAAACACATACAAACACGTGTGTAAGCACCACACCATGCGGCCTGTCACCATTAGCACCCAGCATGGCCTGTCAATGTCCATGTCTGTCACATTCTGACGGGACCACTGACAACAACTCTTTAAGACTGTGATCTACTAACAAGTGTAAACCAGAATGGTTGCGTATGTTTTGTGTTTCAAAATATTGCAACAAATTATGAAATAGAAATATATATATATTGAAATAATATATATATATATATATATATTGGGCAATTAAAGATGCAAATATTGCAAGATATTAAATTAAAGATGCAAATATTACACAAATTATGAAATACAAAACATAGTTGTATTCTCAATGACACATTAGCATGTGCCTTCACATACAGAGAGCTCTGAGGGCAAAGCTTTAGCATTAGCTAGAAGGCAGCTGCTTATTTATCCTGGTTATTTATAGGACCTTCAGCCCATAGTTAATAAGGCTAAGTGCTAACATTAGTAGCGTAGATGTCATGGTTTGTCTGACAGTGCCTGTGTGCCTGGTATATGCTTGAGGCACGCCACTACAAACATTTGCAATGTGATGTTCGATCAAACTAATAGATTATAGGTTATGAACGGCAATATCCATTAACCCATTCATGCCAAATAACACAAAGAAAATGGCATGATTAATGATTGGTCTAAAGTGATATCATCTAACAGTACTTGATCAGTAGTTGACTTTTTGGGGGGATTTTGGGGGGTCATGTGACCAATACTGGAATAAATGAAGTGATGCATAGTTGCTTTTTAGCTGTATCATTTCGTATATATTAATTCAAATTAAGAAAGGTAGAGGTTGTGCTATTTATGTGCTATAATATACATAAGAGTGGACAACACTTCTATGTGGTACACTTCATGTGCAGTGGTGTAAGGGTGGTGCAGTAACTGTACCAGTGTTTTTTCACTCACTATTTAAAAGCTGTGGTTCATTTGCTGGAACACTTAGCAATTAAGCAAACTCTGCTGGTCTATATGTGCCTGTTCCTTTATGCTTTGGTGCACAGATGCGCAGTGAAGCCTAACCATTGAGGGCCGTTGTAGTTCCAGTGTTGACCACTAGGAGTCCCCGAAGCTGCCCATTTGTGCACTGGCAGGTGCACAAAGTGTTGGTGCATGAGAATGTGCCAACCACACAGCACAAAAGGCTTAATCCCCCAAAATGCAATCACATATTTGTTAGTCTGCCAGTGCAGTTTGGATTAGGAGCGCATGTGTATTATTTGACTCCATTCAGCACCCTGAATAACGGCAAATCTCTGTCAATGCCCTATTGTAATTGTTGTTTGTATTGTGTAAAAGGGATGGAATGTTTACCCAGGCGGGATCATCGTGTGGTATCATGCTTATGAAATGCCTGGTAATTGTTTGTCACGACATTTTTTTTCTCACGGTCAAACAAAGCTGAGACAATCTTAACTGAGAGAAATGCAGTTCCTGCTTACTGTGTGCACATTTTTAAATAGTAGTAAAACTATTTTCAGACATGCTCTACCAGAATTGCCAACTCATCTATGTAACATGCTCTGTCCATGTTTTTTTCTGCTATAGGACTATTTTACATAACATTGATATACTGTATATCATCGCTTTTCAACGGAAAGCATGTATCTCCATTTTTGCCGATTTTTATGTCCATGTATCATTTGATCACATGAGCTGCCGTTTACATTGTGTGCAAATTTCATGATGAATGGACCAACAGAAATGGCCAAAAAACGGCTTGGAAAAAAGTCTGGTTCCATTGACTTCCATTAAAATAAAATTAGGTTTTTGCCGTCTCCTGTAAAGTTGCCATTTTTAAGATACTTGTTTTTCTATATAGTAGTGTAACTGACGGACACATATACAAGGTAAATATCATTTATAATTAATAAAACTAAATCTATGAAATTTGTGTATCTTTTAGGGCTAAGCATGATTAATGCAGGTTTTTTTTCCTATTTTGAGCCTTCAGATCATCCATAGCAGTGCATAGGCGTGTAAGGAAATACTCATACTGGTTGCGGTGTGTTGTGATACTGTATCAAATTTCAAAAACCTTGTATTGAGTTAACAGTTTACATGCACAGATTGGTGGCAGACAGTGGTTCATGTTGTGTTGTTAGTATTAGCAAACATATGCATATCGGCATGGGGGGACGGGGACGGGGATGTGGGG
>CM067489.1:5566781-5585936 GCA_034552555.1 Semaprochilodus insignis
GTCAACCAATTAGAGGCTGTGTTCCTGACTTGTTAACCAATCAGAGACTGTGTTCTTGACTTGCCAACCAATTAGATGCTGTGTTCCTGACTTGTCAACCAATTAGAGACTGTGTTCTTGACTTGTCAACCAATTAGAGGCTGTGTTCCTGACTTGTTAACCAATCAGAGACTGTGTTCTTGACTTGCCAACCAATCAGAGGCTGTATTCCTAACTTGCCAACCAATTAGAGGTTGTATTCCTGACTTGTTGACCAAACCATCAACTGACAAACCATTTTTACAGATGAAGAATTGTAACAATCATCCACAAGCTGCACTAGAGAAAGAGAATTTCAGGTGCAGAGGAGACGGAACCCACACTGGCCTTGTAAGGGTCAAATTTCAGCAAATAAGACAAATGCCACAAAATGCTACCACAAAAGAACCGCAATGAAGTATTGCAGTTAGGGAAGAAGGCATTTGAGGGCGGAGCATTAATCAGTCAATTAAACAACTGTCCCTTAGCCATTTATCAAAGTATGGTACATTGTTCCTGTGCAGTGATGAGCCTTGAAGTCCTCACCTAACACTGACACACACACACACACACACACACACACACTTTCCCCAACAAATCAAAACACACACAGAAGAGTGTGACAGTCCTGGCAGACAGGATGTTGATTATGGTCCAGATTAACAGCTGCTGGCTGGGCACAAACACACATACAGACAGACACACACACACACACAGACACACACATTTAGAGGAGTTTTCAGGACACGAGAGCTTATTCCGGCCATTTTCACAGAATTGATCCCCATTAACTTTGTTTACCTCACTCTCTCCCTCTCTCTCTCTCTGTCTGTCTGTCTCTCTCTCTCTCTCTCTCTCTCTCTCTGCCTCTCTCTCTCTCTCTCTCTCCCTCTCTCTCTCTCTCTTTATCGCTTCAGGCGTAAAGCTGTTGTTGCCACACACAGCGCCGCAATGCTGATTAAATATTTGTCATCAGTCGTTCAGGTCATGCACACACAAACAACCAGACACACTTGTGTGAGCGCACAGACGAAAAACGGATTAATACGCACACACACACACACACACACACACTCTGAATCAGATTAACAGATTCTCACACACTCACTCACTCATGCACACATTACCACTCTCCAGTAAAACATTCTACACCAAGATCATAACATTAAAGGCATAGCACTCTTTCAAAATCCACATGCCTAATATTCTGAAAAGTTCAGCTGCAGTGTACAACAAAGAGTCAATACAGCCACTGCAGTTAAAGGTGCAGTATATGAATCTGGAGAAATTTGGACTCAACAGTAAAACAAATACACACCTCCCTCAGTGATCCTTCAGAAGCTTTGCACTTTAATTTATGGATGCACATTCTTAACGCGAATGGTGCAGTACAAATGAACTCTTTAGATCTTTGTGGCCATAAAACCCTTTGTCCGTTGTACAGAGAGATACACTTCTTTCATTTACATTCCTGCATCTCAGACTTTTGTTCAAAATTTCCTGTTCCACCTTAAATGGTGCAGCATTTACATTCCAGCATCTCGGCTTCTTTTTCGAATTTACCCGTTCCACCTTAAATAGTGCAGCATTTACATTCCAGCATCTAAGTTTCTTGTTCAAATGTTCCTGTTCCACCTTAAATGGTGCAGCATTTACATTCCAGCATCTCAGCTTCTTGTTTCAATGTTTCCTGTTCCATCTTAAATGGAGCAGCATTTAGGACACATTCTGGTGCCACAGCTTCTTCTTTCAAATTTTACAGTTTCACCTTAAATGGTGCAGCCTCAGGTATAGGTAGACAACCTCAGCCTCTGGGAAAATTAAGAACTTCTTTCTCTGTCTTTGTTCTTTAGCTCTCCTTGTTTTCAGTAATCTGTCTTTCTTGAGATTCAGCAAGTAGTCCCTCACCTTCCCCCCGTCCTGTGCATGAGCACAAATGCCCTCTACCGCTGACTGACTGGATGGGCGCTGTGTGGCAGTTTGTTTATTTTCCCTTTTATAGAGCCAGAGCTGCGTACTGAGTATTCACAGACTGACCACACAACATGATAGACTACACTAAATGAGACCATTTGATGTGAAAATCAGTTTGATGTAGTATGAAAATGTTCATATATGGAAATTGGGGCTGCAGTAATTAGTTGACTGCAGTGTAAATATAAGAAGTTAATAGATGATTTTTTAATTGACAGACCTCAATACAATCTACACACATGAGAGCAGTGTGGCTTCTGTCGTTTGTGGTACAGACACGCCTTTAAACAATGAAGATGGCAAGAAAAGCAAGACCTGCGAAAGTCACAGTGTGCATTATATACAAAACAGAGGGAGCGGTTTCGCTGTAGCCTGACGATGCACAATCGAGCGAAAGCAACTAAGCCCCAATGTGTTTTCTGCTCCTGCTGATAGTAGGAAACTGCATTACCTCACTAGTCTAAGTGGGTAAAGTCAGGCCTGTGAAGCTAATGTTAGGCAACATGCTGGAAAACAGAATATCTCATGGAATGTTTTTTTTAGGAATGTTTTAGTGATGTTAGAGACACCGTAGTGAAATTAATACCACACTGAAGTAGCAGCTCACCAATCAAATTATAAAGCTCAGGACGAGTCCTGCCGTGAAGTCGACCCAAGAAGGATTGAAACTGTGCAACAGACGATATTAACTTTGCTTTAGGATGAGTGCGTTAACCTGTAAAGACCCAGGAAACCTAAATCTTTGTCTAATGGGGTTAATCGTGTTCTTGCAGGCAAACAGTAATTATATACTAAGCATGTCCTTTGAATGAAGAGACTGATGTATCTCACTATTTTCCATGTAAGATGGGCGGTCCTAATCTTGGGTAACGCCACTGTAAGCATTCCCCTGACAAATCACCAAGGCTGACATCTCTAACCCCGCCCACACAAAACACTTTCAGAGTCAGAGGAACTTAACAAGCTGAAGCTAACTGACAGCTAGCAAGCTAGACCACCTGTCTGTAGCTGCCTGTTCCCCGTTCATTCCTTTATCCATACACCAACGCTGTCTGTTCATCCTTTCCTTCATTTATGTGTTACTTCATCTGTCTGTTTATTTGTTTGTCCATGTTTGTGCACATCTGTTTGTCTGTTAGTTCATGTGTTGCTTCATCTGTCCATTTGTTTATTCGTCCATCGGTCGGTCCACCTGTTTGTCCCTTCCTTTGTGTGTTGCTTCATCTCTCCCTTTGTTTGTCTGTCTGCATGTCTGTTCCGTCACCCATTCACTACTTACTTTGTCTGGCTGACGGTCTGGGTTCGATTCCTGCCTGGGGCATCCGGGATTCTTTCTGTGTGCAGTCTGCATGTTCTCTCCGTGTCTACATGGGTTTGCTCTGGGTTTCCTCCCACAGTCCAAAAACATGCAGTCAGGTGAACCGGAGATGCTAAACTGACCCCCTAGGTGTGTATGTATATGTGAGTGTGCATGTCTGTGTGTCTGCCCTGCGATGTATGGCCTGTCCAGGGTTCCTGCCTTTTGCCCAGTGAATGCTGGGATGGGCCTTAGGATGCCCTGCTACCCAGAATGATAAGCAGCTATTATTATAGACTGCTATTAGTCTATACAATAAAACTACACAATTGTCAAAAGTGGCCCCTTTAACCACTTATGTACACCTAAGGGCACCAACAGGACCTTGAATAGAATCTCAGGCCCAGCAATCACATTAATCCACAGGATCCACTTCAGCATTGGGCTTTGTTGAACTGCTTCTGTCTCTACTAATCCACTGAGTGAGTGAGCACCATCCTTAGGTCCCTGTCACGTTGCCTAATTGGCTTTGGTCCTGTGGGCAATTAACTGCTTTGGAATGGTGGGATTAGCAGCAGTGCTATTGTTGTCTGGCTGTGGGGGAATGAGCTGCTTTAAATACTGATTCTCGCACGCACTGCTCCATTAACGCTCTACCAGATTATGCACTTATGGACTCTCATTATGCTCATATGTAACACTCATATGTGTTTTGGCCTTTATTTGGAGCTGTGCTTTGGGCAGAATGTTTATTTGGCATGTTGATGTGAAGTGAATTGTGGAATGCTCTTTGGCCACAGGTTTGTTTACTGGTTATTGTCTCTGGTGAGGTTGTACAATAAAGATGGTTCAAAGGTTCACTTTGATTGGTGAGTCAGAGAACTGGCTCACTCTAAGGTATCTGTGAGTTGAACTCAGAGCAGCTCTACTGAGTTCAGCTCGGTGCTGCTTTAAGTTTACCTTGTAAGTACTTGTGAGCTAGGTTGGTAAAATTCTGGGGTGTGGCCTGCGGTGTTGGGATGCATACACACTGTGGGAAAACAATGTGCCTTTGCATGTTGTTTCAGGCTAATCAGTGCTATCTAACACCATGCAACATAGAAAGAAGCTGTTTTCCCTCTTTAGTGAGCTCATGAATATTTTGATGAACTCTGAGCCCTGCTCTGATTGGCTGGTTTACAGTGAGACACCACAATGATCACACATAAGCAACATAAGCGTAATAGCCCAAGTAAAATGAGCCTCTGTGTAAATAAGCTCCACCCTCATACTGTTTAGTTAGCTGTGCTAGTTACTTGGAGCTAGCTAGTAGCTAACATTACCTATACTAGTTACTGGCTTTCCATCTGGACATCAACACACAGTAAATGAAAGTTGAAACTCTCAGTTTAAGATGATCTGAAGCTTCAAAAGGCAAACACTGATACAATCAAACAGCATGGCTGCTACTTACAGGCTGCTGTTGGGGTTGTGATGCTAACAAAGTTGGAACTGCTCTCCTCCTCAGTACCAGGTGCGAAATTACACATATTGCATGTGTAACTAGAAGTCTGGAAAAAAAAAAACTAATAACAATAATAAAATCTGTATTTCCATCTAGCATTTGAATGAGGAACTATAGGGTCTTGTGACCAACTGGCCTCATGCATGGCTGCAGTAATCCTGAACTCGTGAAAATACTCGGTTTACATCACTGATCAGCTTTCAGAGTTAGAGAAATATTGGCTGATTGCTGATTGCATATTTGGGCTGAAAATCACATGGTACCGTTACATATCCAATCAGTCTTTCCATCTCTAACTATGACCGATATTGTGCGTATGTCAATGTAAAGTAATGCTGTATGCCTGTAGCTGCCATTATGATCAAACCTTTAATCAGCCTGCGGAATCTCACTTTCTACTCTTTCTTCACTGCCAGCGCTCTCCCAGTGAAGACAAGATGAAGAACTCCAACCACCCAGACCATTAAGTGGTAGTTCATTTTACAGCTGAAGAAACATTGAATGCGGATGTGTACACTACATGTTTATGTTTATGGTATTTTTGCAGATGCTCTTATCCAGGGTAACATATAATCTTAAACAGAAGTAGGTTAATGTAGCACAGGGACTCTTGTCTTGCCCAAGGACTCTTGTTGCTATAGTATGGTGCACTTACCCATGAGTAGGGAAACTACAAACCACTATGGCATTGAAGTATTGGGCAAAACAAGCGTGGAAAATCCACAAATCCAAAAGCCACATTCGGAAGGAGTTAAACCTTTACCAGCCTTTATTCTGGAAGATCTGAGGAAAATGATTAAGTGTTGTGCTGTTCCTGACTATGGAGAAGCAAATATATCATTGCAGATTTCCAAATGTTCCAAATGTTCAAAAAAAAAAACATTTTTTTCACAGAAAGATTTGGATTAGGTTTCTAGTTTCATAATTGAAAGAACAAGTTGTACTTTTTAAGCTGGACTGCTTTTCTGCTTAGGGTCAACTTCAGAAATAATGGCACCCCACAATAAAGTGAGCAGAAACATGAATCACATACAGGTAATCCAACCAATGATCCTATTATTTAACAAATGCTTGGGAAAAATGATAACTATTTATTCGCTAGAAATAATTCATGCACAGTGTATCATCACTGTCCAAAAAAAAACTTCTCCATTTTTGTTGATTTTTATGTTTATGCGTCATTTGGACACAGCAGTTGCTGTATACACTGTGTGAAAATGTCATAATGAATGGACCAACAGAAATGGCCTAAAATGGCTTGGAAAAAAGTCTGGTTCCATTGACTTACATTCAATTCAAATTACATTAGGTTTTTGCCCTCTCCTGCAAAGCTGCCGTTTTGAAGATACTTGTTTTGTGTTGGACAGCGATGATATTGCTTCCATGCACAGTGAGAAGGATGGTAAGAGAATCAAAGAGAAGCTCAAAGATCACAGTTTCACAACTGCAAGGTTTAGCTGCATCTTGTGTTTCTTGGGTTTCATTGCTTCAAAATCAACAGGAAGGTGCCACCTCCATGAGCTTTAGGGACAAATTCCATGAAAAAAGTCGTGGTCTCAACTGACCACACTGCCTACACTGCAAAAAATTATATTGGCAAGTAAAAATATCCCATGTCTAGTTGATATATCCTGAAAGTCTAATTTTTAGATTGTTGTAAGGTCATTTTTCTACTTTTTTACTTATTTTAATTAATTTTTGCAAGTCATTTTTTTCTCAGTATATTGGCAGGTAATTTGGCCTATTTCAAGCAATTTATTTAAATAAGGTAAATTCTCATCCAAAATAGTGAGAAAGTTTGTCATACTAAAAGTACTAAAAACAAGGGAAAAATACCTGGGAATAAGATAAATAATCTTGAAATGAGTTTACAACAATCTCAGAAAATGAACATTAAGATACACTAATTAGATACAAGATAAGACTTACCAAGATAAGTTCACCAGACAAAAAATAATTTACCTTGCGTGTTAAAGTGGTAGTAACTTGGTAGTAATGAGGATGATGGGGCTATAAATACCTCTGGGGTGTGATGGGACTGATGGGAATGTTTCACTGGATGTGAGGAAAATGGGTCCAAAGGTCATAGTGCGAAGGAAGTAGCTGGGTTTGCAGGTGTATGGAAATCATATGGGTCTACCAGTGTGTTGATGGACAAACAGATTGTGACGAGCGCTGAGCTAAAATCAAGGTGAGGCTTATTTAACAGATTTGTAATCAACCACAGCAGCAACAAGAGCAAGGTGGACATAACAGAAGGGCAAGACAGTGTCAGAGTCAAGAAACAAGCGGACGTCAAAACCAGGCAAACAATCAGAACAGCAAAGGTACCAAAAGGGCAAAGATGAAAGAGTAAATCATCTAATCAGAATAAAGTCAAAACAGCGTGAACCACTCAGTACACACAGAGTGGCAATACTTCGCAATGGGTCAGCGGGAGAGAGGAGTATTTGTACAAACAGACTGAATTAACAACAGGTGTGATCAATATTTGGGTGATTTGGATCTAGAAAATGGAACGGGATTGGGAGATGGCAGACATGTGACAGTGATGTCATCGGGTGGTGGGTTATGGGAAATGGAGTCCGGGTGATCAGGGGTGAGAAGAGAGCCAGCAGGCGTGACAACCAGCAGTGGCTTAAATCTCACTCTACAGGGAATTCTCCTCAGAATTGTGCCAGGGAAGGCATCCACCCAATCTGGCCCAACTGCACAATTTTTTGATGCAAGAGTGTCTGAACATTGATGTGGCCTACATCCAGAAACTTGTCCAGTCCATGCCAAATCCAATCAGAGCTGTTATTGGTGCTTGTGGAGATACAACACGCTTTTAGGTACATTTCAGTCACAGGTAAGTAATTTTGAGCTTATTTTCTTGCAGTGTTAAGACACTTTAAAGCACAGCCAATTTAATTATAAGGTGAAAAAGAAGGAATGTTGTTGAGGAAAGATCTCTGAAGGTCCCTCAGATTGTTGAGATCTGTAGCAGACATGAAGAAGATGTGAAGACACACTAACCACACATACTACTGTGAGCCATTTGACACTTGCAGACACCAGTAGAGGCTTATTGTCTCAAGAGGGCATCAGCATCCAATCTTCTTACTGCACTTGGCACCTGTTTGCCAGCAATGACTATGGACCATATTCTGGAATTTTGCCTTCTTAAACACCCAGAGAGCTCCTATCTACTTAACCCTGCTTTGCGGCCCCGCTGCTGCAGCCAAGCCTGACATAAAGAGCAGACCTTTTTAAATTGGTCCACAGTGGGAATGACAAATGCTTTAATCTGGAGGTCAGTGAGCTTTAGTGTAATACTTTTGAGCCCGATGCCTCAAATTTGGCCAGCGCGGTTGGCCTGGCAGCAGGGCAGCTTGGACGGGTCAGTGCAGCAGAGGTGTAGGTCGTGTAAGAGGATTGGAGGTTAAATGCATACTCAGTAATACCTTGACATTGGGGGAAGGAGGGAAGGAGGATGGGGAGGGGTGGCTTTCC
The DNA here is from genome assembly GCA_034552555.1 of Semaprochilodus insignis. NCBI lineage: Eukaryota > Metazoa > Chordata > Actinopteri > Characiformes > Prochilodontidae > Semaprochilodus > Semaprochilodus insignis. The sequence goes on from CM067489.1 coordinate 5,575,070, forward strand.
TTAGCATACTTTAGCCCCAACGCTGATGATCGTCCGCATTCCGGGCTATGAAGGCCTCTCGCATTTACATGGCGTCACCACTGTTGTTCCAACAAGGTTTCAAGGCATGACAGTTGTGATCAGCCCAGCCCTGTGTATACAGGTTCCATTGGCTTGGCACTGTATTGCCAACAAAAGCTCAGCAATGATAAATTGTTAAAGCTTGAGATTCCCTCCTGCCGCAGGGAGGCTGTGTCAAAGGACGAGCTGTCAAACATGGTTTAGAGTGGGCGGCGGTGAGATGTGCGGCTGTCTGAGTCAAGGAGAATGACTGTCTGGTGCTGGATACCATCTAAAGGGGATCTCTCGCACATACATACACACAAGCAAACACACAGCTAAATATAGGGCTTAAACACAACAACGGATACTCGTATAAAAAACACAAAACCCAATGACATTAAGAGGCAAGCAATATTCAGAAACCGTGGTTTCATATCAAGACTGTGCAAACCAGAACAAATGGACCTTTCAGTTGATTTCCAGCCAGGATGATAAGCAGTATAGGATATAGGGTATTTCTATGGAAATCAGACATAAGATAATCCATATACATACAGGAAATAAGATAGACAACAGGAAACAGTTTCCAAAACTGGAGTCAATAAATGGCTGAAATATATAGAGAAATTGAGACCCCTAACAGCCATGCAAGATCTAGTAGACCACCAAAACTGTCACCATCAGATAATCAATACTGCAAGGTCCAGGGAACCTAAATCTGTACATTCCTTCTAATGAGATTAATTTTGTTCTTGTAGTAAAACAGTAAACGTGTACTGAGTAAACCCTCAGTGGAATAATGTTCCACTGACCAATAAATGCCCGACATATTTACACCATATTTCTCCCCTCTCCATGTAAACTGGGCAGTCCTAATTTTGGGCAATGCTTCAGTAAGCATTCCCCTGACCAATCAGAAGTCTCTTGCCACGCCCACACAAAACACAAAACAGTTTCAGAGTCAGAGAAATTTAGCGAGCTAAAGCTAACCCAGCATAACCAGCATAGCCATAATCTGTTTGTTCATCCGTCCATCTGTCTGTCTGCAAATCTGTTTGTCTGTGTTTTTTTTTTTTTTGCTCCACTTAGTTCTGTATGAGTGGCAGAGCAGGCTAGAGGTGTCAATCAAGCTGCTCATTAGCCCTGCCCACACGGTTGTGAGATAGGTCCGAATCAGCCTTTTGTGAGACGTGTTTTGTTGTATTTATATCTTATATCATTCGTATAGTATATCTTATATATCTTGTATCTTATATATTTAGTAGCACACAAACATTTTGTAACAATTTGTACCTAAAGGCCTTTGGAAATAATTTAAAAGTTGGTCTCTAAGCACTGCACATGATGAGATAATATCAAACTATATGCGTAATGTATTCCATTTGGTTGGCCATTGTGTATGTTACTGTTCAGTTTTGGGACATGAAAAGTGCACTGAGAGTTTTGTCTCCTCACATTCAGGAGGCACTTTTGCATATAGCTTTGATGCCATTGTGAGACCATATTTAAGCATGTGATGAAGCGGGACAGCGGGACAGACCCTACATTCATACTAGCAGGCGAAAAAGTGACCAGTCATTTCGTATGGGAATACATGCGAATACATTGTAGCAACGATTTAGCGACAAGCGGCAAGCGACACAGCGCCAAGAGACAAATCGAGTTGAGTTTTTTTAAAGTGGTTTCATGAACATGAAAATTAGATTAATGTTCTTTCTATGTCCCTACCATGCCTTCTGGATCCAATAGATCTCCTTTGGGATGTGGTAGAACATGAGATATGCAGCATGAATGTGCACCAGAAAAATTGGGCAGAATTTGTCAACATGGACCAGAATCTCAAATGAGGGTTTCCAACATCTTCTGGAATCAATGGCATGAAGAATTGAGGCAGTTAGGGTAAAAGGAGGCTCTACCTAATATTAGCCATAGACTGCATCTCAATTGTGTGCTACTCACTGATACTTCACAATATATACTCTGTACTAATCTTAGTAGTATGAGTTTGGCAAGCTAGTACACACAATATTAGCATGCTACATCATGTACTACTAACAGGAAGTGATGAAGCTAACATCATACCAAAGTGGACTCTGAAGGTGGAGCTTCGGCGGAGGTTTTCTTACAAAACGCAAACAAATAAACACATTATTTACTAGAATACATTTATTTTTATGGGCTGTTTTGACAGATTTGGGTTGAACTCACATTAATACACAATTTCTGGTCTTGCCACCACCACAGCCGCCATCGCATTACCGTCCACCATTTTTTCTGCTTTTTCCAGACATGAGAATCTCCTACTGTTCCGTTTCCTATTGCATTGTGGGACAATAGTGTGCAACATTACCACACTCAAAAATTGACTGGTTCTAAGTGTGTTCTTGTGAGTTTTTGAGTGTACTCAACTTTGACATTCATAACTGTTCTATATACTACATACTCAAAAACTAGTTAGCATTAGTATTCAGTGCGCAGTGCTCACTGAGTGTATTCTATATTTGCCACATCTGTAACATGCAGTCAGTTATTACTGGGAAGCATCTGCCCATTAGCTTCCATAATAAGGAAGTAGAAGGGAAGAGATTAGGCTGGGAAAAAAGATTATTCCTTTAACAGCAGAAGTGGATGCATTTGCACTCCTAACATAACCTCAGAACTCAGGGAAATTAAGCATGGTATCATTTGAATGAGTTCATTGCAGCAGCCATTTATGAGATTACCTACGTGTGGTTGAGCACTGATGTTTATTATATTAAAGCTGGCCTTGAATGACTGATTTGAGTGGTGGCTCAACCACTGTGTGGCTTTAACGTTCTGCAAGGCAAAGGAGAGCAGACTCTCACTACTTAGCGCTGGAAATACCTCTAAAAAGCTTAAGCTGATCTAATGCTGCTGATGGCAGGTAAACACTGATACACTGATGATTTACTAATGCCTCACTATTTCAAAATGGATCCTCCCTTCCCCCCTTTCCACAGTCTTGCCTCCACCTCTCTATGATGGGGACAATCATATCCCGTGTTTGTTTGACCATGGAGTAATCCATGTGTGTGTTTGGTTTCGGCCTCAGGGGGATTAAAACACACTCGGCGTAACTGCAAAAACAAAGCCCCAGTGTTCGTACATTTTTATCCTTGACCTAAAGATAGGGAGCAACACAGGATGCGCGGATCTAGCTTAATGAGATCTCTGCCCAGCAGAGATGAATAAGGAATCCGGATTTTTTTTTGATCCACTTTAGAGTTATCAAAATTCCTAAAGCCGGACCATTCACTTTTGTGCAAACATTATGCAGCAGGAGGATGATTTGCAAATTCACTCTGCACATTAGATATCAAATGCATGAAGGTTCAGTGCAGGTAAGTATTGCTGTAGGCCTCCTGTTAAGCGAGGGGTGAGATCACATTAGGACAGCTACATTCACATATCCTTAGGAATGGAATTTGTTGTGCTGCATCTCGTTCAGTGGACAGTGCCTGACTTAACGATGAAATGGCAGCGTCCCAAGAGCATATCTTCCTTTTGGACGAATGCAGTGTATTATTTTAATGTTTTATTATTTAGGGATTGTTTTACCATGCTCATGTCCATGGCCATGTCCTGCACTTTTCTTGCCTTCTCATTTATTTCCCTGAAGTCCACTTTTAACAGTATATGGCAAAGTTATTTTCCAATGATCTTTATATGATCTTTATCCCTTAGAATTAAACAGGCTGTTTTGTTATTATCCATCTGTTATTGTTCATTTAAAGCAGCATTATCCTATAAAGAAATGGTATTTTTGCTTCTGGGGTGGTAGCCCTGTCGCCGTACAGCAGCAAGTGCCTGGGTTTGATTCCCTGGCCAGGCAACTGGGATCCTTTCAGTGTGGATTTGACATGTTCTCCCCAAGTCTGCGTGGGTTTCCTCCCACAGTCCAAGTCAGATGAACAGGAGATGCCGAATTCCCCCATAGGTGTGTGTGTGTGTGTGAGAATGTATACGTCTGTGTGTTTGTCCTGTGATGGACTGGTGGTCTGTCCAGGGTGTTTCCTGCCTTCTGCCCAATTAGTGCTGGAATAGGTTCCAGTGCCGACCCTCGATCCAGGAGAATAGGCAGTTTAGGTTTTGCATTTAAACATGAATGCATAGTGTTGTTTTAAGCCAAATTAATGAGCTTTTCATCGTACTTGATAACGTATGTTCTGGCGTGGCCACACCCACATCTAATTTCATTGGCTACTGAGGAGTTGGAGCTTGAGAGTGCATTCCCAGGGCTTGGTGATGAATTTGATTGCCTTATGATGTCCCTGTTGTTTATCTTTTTTGCTATTCTGGTTCATTGTTCAGTTTTCTCTTCTGGTTTTTCCCTTTGTTCTTGTTTGATGGTTGGGTTGCTTGTTTGGTATTGACTTCTGCTTGTTAACCTGGTTTCTGACTCTGTCCTTGCCCTTTTGTTATGATCCTGTTGTTGAGTTTGACTACCAACCTGTTCAATAAACTTGGCTTTGCTTTTAGCTCAGCGAGCATCAAACCAAGTGTGTTACCCATTACAGCTCCAGACTACCCATTATTGTCATATATGTACTAACAGAGCCCTGGGAATGTTTTTACATATGTTCTGGGAATGTCCCTTGGTTGAAAAATTCTGGAAATATGTAAAGTCAGTGTTGTCTGACTTCTTGTAAATTGAATCTAATTATGTCCCACGGTTGTTAATGTGGGGTTAAAGGTTATACAGAGTAAACTACTGTTTTCTGGGTTTACTGCAGGGGCAATTGTTCCAAACTGGATCACACCTGGACTTCACTTGGAATCATTTTGAGCTTGTAATCTTCTTAACATAGCGAAACTTGAATGTACTGCTGAACGAATTAACCATGCTAAACCCATGACTGTTGGAACATGGCCAACTTTTTTGTTGTGGATTTTGGAATTCCTTGGAAGAATGCAACGAATATAGACATTTTCTCCTTTATTTCATTTTGAGATGATGATTGTACTTATGATCACTTCCTCTGTCCATGTCTCCTATTTTACGGTAGTTTTGGTTGTCTGTTGCCCCACATCCCTTTGCTGTGATCTTGTAAAGCAGCAAAAATTCTTGATCATATTGTTCTTAAAGCTCCATTGCACAAACAACAAAGACTCACAGAGCTTATAAGTGCTTCTATAATCAAGCTTCCTTATACAGGATACATTATTAATGTCCTGAATAGTGTCATGGTAGACAGACTGCTGGTATATATAATTTATGTCCTTGTCACATGGTTGCATTTCTGTATTCTGCTGTTGTGCGCTTCATAATAACCTAAAGAGTTGCATGTGCACAGGCTCACTATATCCTTTCGAACTGGATTGTACTGAAATACGTCTTAATTAAGAACGTTGCCCAAGGTTATATGAAGTGCCAGAGTGCGTTACGTTTGGTTAAGCACACCAAGCCTGAGCATAGTGAGCATGCACTGAGCTTGGCTTGCTTTAGAAGAGCAGCACAAGATAAAGCTGAGCATCTCATGCTTTCTCCCACAAACTGGCATCTCTTTTCCAGTCAAGCACCTGCAAAGACCGTGCAATTATTGTGCAGTCAGGATGTTTCCTTCATGTTTTTAGGTAGTTTCAACGAAGTGAGCTCTCCCATTGGATAGGCCTTCAGGAGCTTAACAGAAGGCCTAACAACTCCAACAACACTGCCATGTCTAATCCACTCATACTAGCACAACATACACTAACACACCACCACCACATCAGTCATGTCACTGCAGTGGTGAGAATGATCCACCACCCACTTAATATATGTTCTGTGGTGGCCCTGTGGGGGTCCTGACCATTGAAAAACAGGGTGAAAGGGGTTTAACAACGTATGCAGAGTAACAATTGGACTACAGCCTGTAATCGTAGAACTACAAAGTTCACCTTTATGGTAAGTGGACCTAATAAAATAAACAATAGACAATGAGTGTAGACACAAGGAGGTGTACCTAATAAAGTGGCCAGTGGGTGCATGTTAGTTAGTGTCGCTTAAAAGCTTTTTTCCAAGAATTAAATGCAAATCCAAAAAGCTGTTTCTTCTCATTTTAGCATTAATGGCCCAGACTGTAAGCCAAACTCTAATAGTGACGATTCAGAAAATAGATTCGAAACTGATTGCAAAACCAGAGCAAATGCTATGTGCCATAAGGACAAAGTTCTATACCAACTAAAGACCTGTATTTCTAAGAGGACCCTTTATTTTCAAGTGTCCTATAGGATCCACCAAAGCGTTTCTTCTCCCATTAAAGCCGCCGTGGGTGACGAAGACAGTGTGCAGAGGGGGCCGTTATGTAAACGAGCTCTTTATCTCGCTGCCCTGAGCTCCGGGGCAGCGGCAAAGAAGACAACAGCGTTGTCTGGACCCTCATTCAGCAGAGGGGATGCCAGTGAGGCAGATGGTGTGGATCCATGTGACCTCGCCACCCCCCCGCCCCCTTTGCCCACTGTGCTGTTTGTGTGCCGAGGGCAGGGTTTTTTAAGGATGACTGGGCTCAGGCCTGGGCTTCGAGATGGCCTGCTGGGTCTGATGGGCTTGAGTAGGGCCCCGCTGAAGCCAGCCCAAAGCACATGACTGAGCAGGACCACCTTGAAGCCCACTGGTCCTCATGAGGGGGTTATTGTTAAGTGTTGTTATTGGTTAACACTGATTGGGTGAGATGCTGAGATTAAAACTTGTGGAGTATGTTTTTGTACATCATACAGCTTCTCCAGTCCAGTTCTGTTTGTGTTTAATGTCATATGCAAACAACCAACCCATTTACATATATGCGCCTACTTAGAAAAAAATGAATTATTACAGTTTTTGGTACATAAACCCACAAAAATATAAAGTGGAAACAATAAAACACAAGACAAATGTAGGATACAACCTTTTCAAAGTTCAGACTATACATTTCCTGGGTTTTTTACTGACTCAAAATGAAGCAGAGGTGTTCCCGTCCTGATCATACACACATGCGTGCAGGTTCACCATGCCTTCAAGCAATGACTCAAGAAAACACTTTTTATAGGCAACATATTTTAGAACCTCTAATAATTATATAATTTAAGGAAATTATCATCATATTTGATTCAGTTTGAGCCTCTGGTAGCACTGTCATCTCACAGCAGGAAGGGCCTGGGTCATCCAGGGTCATTTCTGTGTGGAGTTTGCATGTTCTCCCTGTGTCTGTGTGGGTTTACTCCAGGTGCTCCAGTTTCCAGCTGCAGTCCAAAGACATGCAGTCAGGTGAAGTGGGGATGCTAAGTCGTCCCCATGGGCATGAGTGTGTGTGCATGTGTATGTCTGTGTTGCCCTGTGATGGACTGGTGGCCTGTCCAAGGTGTTTCCTGCCTTCTACCCACTGCGCACCGGGATAGGATCCAGCACCCCCTGCAACCCAGAGGGATCAAGTGGTTTAGGAGATGAGTGAGCGAGAGAATCAGGATCTCTGGTTCTCTGGACCACTCCCAGGCTTGAAAACATCCTTCTCTATTGAGTAAAGTGCCAAACTTGTAGAGGAAGTGGTCCTGGGTCCAGAACTGGTGCACTGTGCTAATTACAATATAGTGTTACCACTTGACACAATGCCACTATTGCTTTTCCAAATTGCAGAAATCCAGCAAGTGCAACACTTGCAGGAAAATAGTGTCTGCCATCAAGACACACATTGAGACTGGAGGTGACATGGAATTTGACGGTCACCTCATAATTCTCTATGCAAGAAAAACCGAGATTGATTATAAAGCTACTGCTAGGATACGTGAATCTGTATGTCGGAATTCCTTGATGGATAGCAAATCAGAACCTGCCTGAAACAGTAATAGTGCAGGAATTCCCTTGATTTGTATCTAATTTCAGCCACTGTGCCTTTTAGCCGTGGAGCCTAACTGATACCGAGCGGCAGCCTTACAGACTCAAATAAGCCATGTCACAGGGGCATTGCACAACACAGTCTTCCCGGCAAGCACAGTGAGTACAGACCAGTGAAGCATGCTCTGACCCACATACTAAAGCCTCACCTCACCTTGGTGGTCTGCACATAGCTGTGGGTTTTTCCTAACTTGGGCAGCTGAATCGTATTCATTCAAGTCAGTCCCACTTCACAGACATGGCAGCGCGAGAGGCAGTCACATTCAATAAGCGTCAGCACAGTAGCAGGAATGGCCACCATCCGTATCTTCCTTTAACGAAGGAGAAGGTGATGCGTGAGGCTTTGGCAATGGTCCAAGTGGACGTTAGTTGTCAAGTCATCGAGGCGTTTGTGCTTTCTGTCTGGAAGTGTACAGGTTCTAGTAGAAACTGATGATGTTTGGTTCCCTAGGTTCCGAAGCGCCTGGTCAGTGATGTGATAGGTTAGGACAAATGTTGCTGTTTCATGAGCAGGAACACAGATAACCATCTTAGAGGTAGAGATTGTACAATCCACACTGCTCTTATTTATCTAGAGCTACATTAACATATACAATCCACACTGTTCTTATTTATCTAGAGCTACATTAACATATACAATCCACACTGTTCTTATTTATCTAGAACTACATAAACATATACAATTCACACTGTTCTTATTTATCTAGAACTACATAAACACATACAATCCACACTGTTCTTATTTATCTAGAACTACATAAACATATACAATTCACACTGCTCTTATTTATCTAGAACTACATAAACATATACAATCCACACTCCTCTTAGTTATCTGGAACTGCACAAACACATACAATCCACACTGTTCTTATTTATCTAGATCTACATAAACACATACAATCCACACTGTTCTTATTTATCTAGATCTACATAAACACATACAATCCACACTGCTCTTATTTATCTAGAACTGCACAAACAACACCTACAACATCTATTGTAACATCTTGTATTTCTGTAGATAGACCTTCTTGTATATATTATTGCCTCATTGTAATAAGTGAGATATATTTGTCTATAGCAGAAGGTATTATTTATAGTTTATAGTTAATATAGTTAATAGTTAATATATTTGCTGAGCCAGTACTTACTTATGTTCATACTGTTACAACCCTATTTTGTATTCTATTACTGTGTATTATGTGAACTGCTACTGGCTGTTAAATTTCCTATCTATCTATCTATCTATCTATCTATCTCAGACTGGTGCTTCTTCTTGTACTTAATTTTAATAAGCGTTAATCTGCCTCTACATCTGGACTCCTGCACTCAGCACTGTAATATACATATACAACTCACAATGTAACACAATGTAAGCTTTACAAGCATGTAAGTGTGTGTGTGTGTTAGGTGTGTGTGTGTTAGGTGTGTGTTTTTGTACTGTGTGAATGTTGTCACTCTTTGTGCACTGTGAGCTAATGTAACCTAAGACAAATTCCTTGTGTGTGTGAACATACTTGGCCAATAAAGCATGATTCTAATTCTGATTTGTTGATTTTTACTTTTGTATTTGAACACAGAAGCTGCTGTTTATATTGCGTGAGAATTTCATGATGAATGGACCAACAGAAATGCCCCAAAATGGCTTGGAAAAAAGTCTGGTTCCATTGACTTACATTCAAATTAAAGTGGAGATACTTGTTTTCCTTTGAACAGCAATGATATGCAAAGAATGCTCGCGAATGACAAATTCCTGGGCGACAAGTGCGAAAACAGTGTACTATAAAAAGGACGTCGGAGTGGCTGCCGTCTGAGTTTCTTTTAAATTGCTCCCTGCTGTCTAAATCCTATTAGGTGGTTCGCCTTGGTGTACTGAACTGAACACAATCAGCTTAATGGGCTTATGCTGTATAAAAATATTGTGCTCTCTGTGTTTGTTTTATAAATATCCATACATCCATCCTCAGACAGATGTTTTCATAAACAAAGGAATTAGTGATTCCTCTGCGGAGTGGGCTACAATTATGTCATTCTGCTCTACTGTTCCTAGACAATACTAGATATGGCATGGCTGGAGGCAGTAGACTGGGTACGGAGGCTGGGTATTACAATTGCCACAAATAACAGTATGGGGACAGTTAAGGCCTGAGAGTTGAGCTTATTCCTTAGAGTGGATTTAGGTTTGAAAAGCCCCTGTAAGGTATTGTATTGTGGGTACAACACTGCAGCTCCTGGGGCTAAAGATTAACAAAGTTTACCAGAGATTACGTTCAAAGTACTGTACACATTTGGTGGTTTTTTTTGGCTGTACCGTTGGTCTACCGTTGTTATTGCAGGGGATTGTTTTGCAGGGGATTTCAATTGTTGTAGTGTCGGATTCTTGCATCTTTAACTTTAACAAAGAGGTGTCTTTTGGGAACCCCTGGTCAAATTACATGTCAAATAATTATTCATTTTTATTATTAATTATTATTATTAATAAATGAATGCATGCTCTTCTAAACTTTTTAAGCCAGCATTACTGTTTATTCACTGAATTTAACATGTTGGATAAAATGTGGCCTGTGCAAAAGCTATGGCATAGTTTATATTGCATGTTATCCAATATTTTAAAGGAGCAATATGATTTTTAGATTTTTACTTATTATTCCAAAATGAACTAATTTGCCAACAAAATGTGAAGACATAACAGCTGGCATGATGGCATGTCTGTATATCATGTTGTAGAGGCATCTATTGAAGTTAGCATGCTAACCAACTAGCCCTGGTCCATCCTGTCTTGTAATACCACTTTACACTTCAAGAGGCAATAGTGAGTCACTGTAGCATCGAAAAGTCAAATAAGTCCAACATGAGATGATGTAGTAGTAGCACTATGTCTTGTCAGTCATGCTGAAAATGCTGCTCCCAGTTAGGTCATTTAAGGACAGGTAGCCAATTAAAGGAACAGTAAAC
>CM067489.1:5589598-5603379 GCA_034552555.1 Semaprochilodus insignis
ACATGGATTCATTGGTCGTCTCCACAAAGACAAAAGTGGGACTCATCACTGAAGATGACCTGCTGCCATTCTGAGTCACGCCATGACAGTCTGGCACGACACTGCTGCACTCTTTGGTGACGTTGGCACGTTGTTAAGGGCAGTCGTTGTAATGGTCTGCGTGCATGTAGTCCTGCGTCATGCAGCCGTCTGCCAATGGTGCTGGCACTAACAGGATGACTCATGGAGGACATCACTGCTCACTGAATGGCTGCAATCGTGACTGTCAGTCAGGTACAGTGATAAGACCTAGCTTACATCACATGCACGGCTAAGCATGAAACTTTGTTTCATTTGCTGATATCTCACGATGTCAAACCTACCCACCAAGTTTCATTCCTGTTGATTGATTCCTTCTGGGTCCAACTATTTGCGTAACAATTCTTTTGATGATGATATGAATGATATGTAAATGCTGACTGGTGAAAAAAATATACATTGCGTTAATCTTTAACAATGAATGGTCCAACATTTCTTGGGATAACATCTAATTATATGAATGGATATTAAAGTTAAGAATACTTTTTCTTTCTGCAAGATCTTATTACATGAAGGTACATTAAAAAAATAGAGCATTATTGTTTATTTACTGAATTTAACATGTTGGGTAAAATGTGACCTGTGCAGAAATTATGGCACAGTATATATTTCATGTTATCCAATATATTAAAGGAACAATATGATTTTTAGGTTTTTACTTTAAAATATTCCAAAATGAGCTAAATTTGTCAACAGAATCTGAAGACATAACAGTTTTGATGGAATGTCTGTATATCATGTTGTAAAGGTATTTATTAAAGGTAGCATGCTAACCAGCTAGCCCTGGTCCATCCTGTCTTGTAATATTTACATCAACTTACATTAAAAGTTTAGAAGTTTTCGTTCTTCTGAAAAGTTACCGTTTTGAAGATACATTTCATCTTTTTCTATACATTTGACGTTGTTTTGCATAATGAGATTATCAACTAATTACACCGCCGTCACATCAGAATCCTCTAACCGGCCAGAAAACGGGCACTGACATGAGCCAACATGTCGCCCATGTATAGTGCAGTGGATCCGTCATTAGCGATTGTGCAGTCTCGTGGGTCCATTACATTGGAGGGTAAATGCATGGTGCCTCATTAGTGTCCTGTCTATACAAACCTGGCTGCCACTGAGGCACTGAAGCACGCTTGACATGGGGCGATGTCAGGGGCCCTTCTCCCGCAGCTACACACTTCTTTTCAGAAACAGTTGCCTGACTGACAGATCTTTTATTTAATTCTACATGACTGGCCACTCCCACACTATTAAAACACAGCATGCACAGCATCCGGTGGAATTCTCCCAAACGGACCCCCAAAAACTTCTGTAGGTTGCTCTCTTCACGTTAGAGGCTTGTCAGGCCAAGAGCAGATGCCTAAAGAGAATTGGCACTTCTCTCGTTTGGTGTGAAGGTTCCGCCGCTGCTGGTGGAAACAGCTCTAGAACCTCCAGGAATCATCTGACACTGGAACGTTGGGCAACTTTCTGGGTAAGGAAAGCTCTTATATTTATGCACTCCTTGGGTTGTAGCTTTTCTCTGCTTTGCTGGGCCCTCCCTCATGTTGTCAGTGCTTTGAGAGGCCTGAAGAGGGCCCGAAGGTCATGATCTCTAACAAGTACGCTGTTTATCTGTCCAGTGGTGTCTCGTCTCTTAGCATGACATTGCCCCGTATTTTGCTGGTCAACTGTTGCAAACCTTACTCAACCCTCAATCTGTTCGGAGGAGATCAGCGGAGCTCTGTTTACTTTGCCCAGGCTTAAAGAAGGGGCTGATCTAACGGACGGACACAAGTTATGAAACAGAAGCAGCATATAATGGGTAGGAATCAGAGAGAAAGAGAGAAAGAGAGAGATGCTTAGCCCTTAGAGCAATGTTTATGCTCCGAGTGATCTGATTAAAGCAGTATAGGTCAAAGCAAGTGGGCCTTTTCTGTTGGCCCTCGTGTCTCGGATACGGTTGTTCGCCGGCAGGCTTCGGAGCTCCGGAGTGACTCAGGGAACAGGACGTTCTGCGTGTAACACGCCGGGGGAGAGGAGGGGGAGAGAACGAGAGAGGCGGGGCGGGCGGGTGAAAACCTGCGGCCTCTGAAAGCAACGGCAGCGGAAAAGCCAGCCTGTTTGTTTGCATGAGTGTAAATGTCCTTTGATGCTTGAATGGCAGCTAAAGCGCAGAGGCTGTTAGGGACAACAGGCCCGACTCCACACAGAGCCACAGAGGGTGGGGAGGAGGAGGAGGAGGAGGAGATGCTGGGACCAGATGCTGATGTAGAGGACTATAGGGTCGAGTGAGCAAACATAAAAACAGCGCTCCGTACAGAGGGGGACGGGGGGTCATAAAAACTTACTTAAGTTACTCAGCAGTGCTGCCAAGTTCGATCACCGCTCGCTTCTTGAGACACGGCCTCCTTCTCGGAGAGCGAGTTGGTGGTTTGGCCCCAGGTTTTGTTTTGATCTCTCGCTGCTTGTGTGTGCTGACAGGATCTCTGTGGATTACGAGCGCTGTGTACTGTAGCAAGGAAAAAAAAGCCCCGAGCGCCGCATTAGCGGCCCTGCCCTCTCTAATGTTTGATATAAAACAAACGCAGCCCTGCTCTTTCCAAGAAAAAAAAGCCGTGTATCTAATTACCGTCTCTTAGTTATCCTGCATTATGATTTTCAAGGCGAGTCTGAATTGAGGCTTTTGTAGGTTTGGGCCCTTCTGGTCAGATTGGACATAGTGTTGATTTGGTAAGTGACAATAAGCATGCATCCTCCACTGGGAGCCTACACTTGCACATTTCGATGCACAGTTGCTGTTTGCTTGCTGAGCATATTGGAGGGATAAACAAAACATAAAATTCGGCGTCTGCAAAAGTTACGGCACATTTGTTCCTTTTGTATGGTTTAACTTTTTCTCAGTATGTTGACAAAAAATTAAAAATTATGCACTAAAATTACCAGGCAAACTGCCATGTATAAGTTCCCTCCCTATAGAGCATGGCACATTCATTCATATTGCATGGTTTATTTTTACTCAGTATATCAAGTCAATAAACAATTTGAAATTGTGTACTTAAATTACCAGACAAACTGCCATATATATGTCCTTACCTATAGAGGATGCCATATTCATTCATAATGCATGGTTTATTTTTTTCTCAATACATTTAGTCAATAAAAAAAATTAAACTGTGCATTAAAATGACCAGACAAACTGCATTATTTAAGTTCCTTCCCTATAAAGGATGGCAGATTCCTTCATATTGCATGGTTTACATTTTCTCCATTTGCTAAATCAATAATACTTTGAAATTGTGCACTAAAATTGCCAGACAAACTGCCATACATAAGTCTTTCCCTCTAGAAAATGGCACATTCTTTTATAGTGCAAGGTTTACTTCTTCCTCTGTATATTAAGTAAATAAGAAAACTGAAATTGTGCACTAAAATTACCAGACAAACTTCCGTATTTGCATTCCCTTCCTATATAGAGGATGGCACATGCATTCGTATTGCATAGTTTATTTTTTTCTCAATATGCTAAATCAATAAAAAAAATTAATTTGTGCACTGAAATTACCAAATAGACTGCTATGTGTAAGTTCCTTCCCAGTATAGAAGATGGCACATTCATTCATATTGCATGGTTTATTTTTTCTCTATATATTAAGTCATTAGTGCATATTAGTGCAGCTGTGCACTAAAATTACCAGGTAAACTGCCATATATAAGTTCCTTCATTATATATAGAGTATTAACTTTAAAACACTTTTAAAAAAACCCAACAAACCAAAATTTTAGCCTGAAATTGTATGCGGTACGGCTGGGTAGCTCTGTGCGAGTCTTTTGATAGCACAAAGCCCAGTATCCCCCTCACTTTCGTTCCTTGGACTAGTAACCTCTTTGTCCGTTGGGAGACTTTCTTGGTTTCCTGTCACAAGCTATTTCGTTAACCGCACATTTCTTTGTTTGCACACAGAGAGCAGCTAAATCCCTCCAGGCCAAGAGCGCTGCCCTAACAACAAGAACGCCTTCCTAATGTCCATTTAAAAAAACACTCTCCATGCCTTCCAGCCTTGTTTTGTCTTTGGGGCTCCCTTAATGACCTTTTGGAATTGAGACTGCGTCAAACAGACACTCTTCCACAAACTGCATCGTTTGAAAAGCTTATAAGTAAGCTGAGGAGCATGTTAATGCTTCTACATAGTCATACAGCTCAATTACTGAACGTAGCTAGCTAGCTGCTGGACCTTACACTCGATGGTTTATAGTAGACATTCACACTGGCACTTTGGGAAACATAATATTGATCCAGCATGGCAAATATTGGTCCTATTAGGTCAGATTACCATATTACAATTGTTTATATTCAACATTGTTTATATTCAAATAAATAAGGAGCTATCTAACTCAGTACATTGTGGTTTTCAAATAAACAAGAGCCACCATTCAGTCCATATGTAATATTATAGTGTAATATAAACTTGAAAGGTTTATCAGTATCTATTTCTCTGTCCGCTATTAGTGAATCAGAATCAGGTTTAAGAATCAGATTTAAGCCAAGTATGTTGACACACACAAGGAATTTGGTTTGGGTTCAGTTTGTATCTTTCTAGTATTATATCTGATATACAGTACAAACAATGTACACGTCATTTTCAGACAGTCCCCAATATGCACATTAAAAAAGCCAAAAATTATGTACAATATATACAGTACACAAACAATAGGCAAACTAATATACAAGGACAATATGGACAAGTAATAGACAGACAATTTACATATCATCACCGTCCAAAGAAAAACAAGTATGTCCAAAAGGGCAACTTTACAGGAGAGGGCAAAAACCCAACTTAATTTGAATGTAAGTCACTGGACTTTTTTCCAAGAGATTTTGGGCCATTTCTGTTGATCTATTAATCATGAATTTTTCACACAATGTAAACAGCAGCTGGTGGATTCAAATGATGCATAAAAGTAAAAATCAGAGACAAAAATTGAGATACATGTTTTTCTTTGGACAGCAACAATATTACTGACAGGCAATACATACTGTACATAAGTAACATACATAAGTCTATATGGTAGTGTAAAAAGCAGTAATGTACATGTATGGGGAAGGAATTGGTTATGATCTGTGTATTTTAATTTAAATTGTAAAACACTCTTTTAAGGAATTTATTTTATAAAAGAAATATACATGTATGGCAGCTGCTTTATAAACTTTTTAATGACATTTGTTTCAGAAAAAAATAAATTTAGTTTAGTTTTTGCAATTGCTTTAAACTGTACTTATTTATTTATTTATGTATTTATTTATTTATTTATTTATTTAGCAGAATTTAAAATGCTCATAGACAAAAAATATACAGTACAGGGAAGGACAAAACATCTTAATAATATTCAATTTCACAATATTATAGGAGCACAAAGATGTACAGATAAGTACAACATAGAAAAGAAATCAAACAGCTTTAATAATATAATACATTTACCAAATCAATAAAAGTTGAAATTTGAAATTGAAAAGTTGAAATTGTGCCCTAAAATTACTAAAACACATAAAAGAAACTGTACATATGCATACTTCTAGCACAATATCAAACTGATAGTGGACCCTTCACGTGGAGAAAGCCTAGACAGGAATTCTAACTACACATTAACAATAACAATCTTAAACACATCAACAACCCTCTTGAAAACTCCAGTGTTGTAATGGTCTGTTTCACTTGGTTTGACATTATGTTCCCTAACCCAATGAACTTAATCCATTTTAATTGGTGACACTCCAAAATGAAAATTCCTGGCTGGAACCAAAATTCAGGACACGCTGGGCTGAAAACTGGAGCCGAAAACAAACTTACATAAAACACAGTTAAAATTATTACTGCATGTCGGCTACAGCGTGCCAAGAAATCCAATGTCCTCAGCTGTAGAGAACGGTTGGTCTTTCAAAGCAAAGAACTTTTGGATTCTGAGTATCGTGCGGGATGTTGTGCTTTTAAGTGGTATCAGACCTGTAATGGAGCTGTTCTGAAGCTGTACTTCTCTGTAACTGTGTTTACATACCACTTATTAAATGTGCCTTGTTGAAACTGTGAAATAGATCCATGTAGCTGACATTTTCACTATTAAGCTGTTATTGTTCCAGTGGACTGAACTGCTGAAGGGTCACTAATTATTTATAAGTCTTAATTTCATATATTTATATATTTATATATTTATTTACCCACTGGCCACTTTAATAGGTATCTACATTTATTGTGCTGGTGTGAGGGGATCAGACCCAGCACTGCTGCTGGAGTTCACTGTCCACTCTATTAGACACTCCTACCTTGCTGGTCCACCTTGTAGATGTACAGTCAGAGATGATAGCTCATCTGCTGCTGCACAGTGCAGTGTTGGTCATCCACTAGTCCTTCATCAGTGGTCACAGGATGCTGGCCACAGGACCCTGCCCACAGGACACTGTTAGCTGGATAGTTTTGGTTGGTGGACTATTTTCAGTCCAGCTTTTTTAAAACCACCACCATGTCAGTGTCACTGAGAATAACCCACCCACATAACAGATGCTCTGTGGTGGTCTTGTGAGGTTCCTGACCATTGAAGAACAGGGTGAATAGGCTATTAACAAACATGCAGTATACAGAGAAACAGATCTGTAATTGTAGAACTACGAAGTGCTCCTATATGGAGTTGATAAAATGGATATATATTTCTGGCATAATTTGAATTGCCAGCTGCCCTTTTCATTGTGTCATATATATATATATATGTATATATATATAAAACCCAGTAATGTTCTGACTTTGTGTTTAAATATGGCATTATTAGTATTAGTATTAGTATTATTATTAGTAGTAGTAGTAGTGTTGTTGTTGTTAATAATAATAATAATAATAATTTCATTCTTTTACTTTTCTTTTAGTTATTTTTAAACACCAGAATTGTATAAAAGTATATTGTATATGAAATAACAAAATTGTAAAAGTGTAAAAATAGGTGTGGGCGAGCGGATGGAGGAGCTCAGCTGTCACAGCGTATGAAGTGAGCCGTGTCACTCCACCACCGTCCACTGCGCATTTCCACCACTGCTAAATTCTGCCAACAAGCCAGCAAATCCCCAAACACACCGGCGACAAAAAACCCCGATCACCTGGGGCGGAGTCTGTAGGCGTCCAAAGAAACAAAACAACCCAAACCCCTTGGTGTCCGCCAAAACCAGCATGACTTGTCAAAACAGGTGCATGACATCAGAGTAAAAGCCCCAAAGAATCTGATGCACATTTTAAAAACACCATTATGGAGTCTACCATGTCTGGAGCCTGGTTGCCTCTGCTTGTTCCAGCTTGGATTTAAAGAAGTCAACCGTGAAATCCAGGGGAGGGGAACAAGCTGAGTTTTACAACACCAGCCTGAACCTGATATCCTGCAAAACTCGCCGCTAATCCGCCTTACAGCAGTAATGACCCACAGGCTCTTTTTCGTGGGCTGCGCTGTCATCATCCTCTTTACACTTTGCACTATACCATGACGCTCACTTCCAAGCATGCATCCACATGCCTCCTGCTTGGGCCCTTTTACAGTCTTTAAGAATGTGTACATGCTTCCTTATCATGTACAGCCTATAAGGGCCCTTTCTGATCCACATTCTTCGTGGTGGTTCTACCTGATCCTGAACATTTTAGGGCACTAAGAGCCCCCAGCGTAACTAAGAATATCAAGCCAAAGGCTTCTGTTTAAAATGAACCCGATTAGGCGTGCGCTTTCTTCTCCGCACTTCGCGGACGATGTTCTCTGTTAGCAGCTGCTGCGTCTTAATGAGGTTCGAGGGCCTCTAAGGTCAGCTCTGACAAGCTGCCAGAACAGAACCGAGGGGAGATTGTTTTGGAACATTGCCCCCTGTCACAGCCTGTCACCATGGGGCCAGACTGCAATTCTGTTTTTAGACTGCATAGTGGAGGAGACCGAATACTCTGCTCGGTGTTGACAGTTGTGTGAAGTGTGTTTGTGCCTGAGGAACTTGGGAGCCTGTTAATCTAGGTGGATTGCCCTCTAACAAGACCACTTGACCTACATTTAGCGCTGAAAGTTAGCTGTATGAATGGGCAGCCTTGTTCAAAGAACAGTGCTGGAACTGAGTTAGAATGCACTTAGCTTTAGGCTAAACACCTTAGTGAATGGCATTACTTTGGCCTCATACTAGTGGCGTCACCACGGTCAGAGCAGGTGGAGCAATCGCACTGGGGCCTGTCGCGTGTGTGTTGGGGCCTGAAAGCCTTGTAACACCACTTACACATGCCCATGGGAAGCTATGAAAACTTGATTATATAACTTAACCAGTAACTGTTACATTATTAAACCACCTTTTCATTATGGAGACCCCCTGATACAAATACACTCGGATAGAAATGTCAGATTGCTGCAAAACTTAGCATTCAGTTATGTCTCAGGCAGATGTGTAAATGTTTACAGGTGTGGGGGCACGCACAAACAGCGAACAGGCTCCGGACGGCCCAGACAGACCACCAGTAGAGAGGATCCTTTGATCCACTGATAAGCGCAAGCAGCTCCCAGAGTTTCCTTGTCCACAATCCAGACACAGGTGGCAACTTCATTACACACCCCTGTCTCTGCCCGGACCATTTCCAGGCGCTTACCAGAGGGACATTTGGTGTCACGGTGCTCATTATGTGTTCTGCCATTGACAGTCAGCAGCTGTCTCGGTCATTTGCAGTGGTGTCATGAACAAGAATCCTGGACTGCTAAGGACTGGAACTGTAACGCCTTTAGCGATGAATCCAGGTTCGGGTTTGAGTATGAAGGCCTCATGGTAAGCGCTCCAATCCTGCCTTTGCTGTGGAGCGACACACTGCCCCAATTGCTGGTCTGATGATCTGATAAGCCACCACATACGACAGTAGGTCACCCTTAGGAGGGATGCAAGGAACACTAACAGCTCAGCAATGTGTGCAGGACGTCCTCCGGCCACATGCGTTACCTCTCATGGCAGGACTTCCAACTGGCATTTTTCAGCAGGATAATGCTCACCCAGACATGGCAAGGGTTTCCCAGGAACGTCTCCGCCAGATTGCAACAGTTCCTTGGCCGACCCAGTCTCCAGATTTATCCCCAATCGGTTATTTGTGGTACCAGCTGGGATGACAGCTTTGGCAGCCTATGAGTGTGCAGGATTTACAGGCCCAACTGCAACATCTGTGGGCAAATGTGCCCGAGGATGCCATATGGAACATGTATGCTTCCATGCCCAACCGTATCCCATCTTGTATCCAGGCTAGAGGTGGACCAACAGGACACTAGAGCCCACCTTCAGTTGTTCAGTTTCCCCAATGAGCTTATCCTTTTGCTTTAATACTGTAATTGCTTACATACATCATCATTACATTCACACATAGACAGTTTCCTTCCATTCCAACAGCTCCTTCTTGATGTGATTTGTTTTTTTGTCAGTGAGTATATATTGCTTAACTGACACAGTACATTAGATACTACAGAAAACACTGTTATATTTCTATTAATATGATTAATTATTGATATTTTATATTTATTGATAAATAAATATAAATATTGATATTTTTAACATATGTTTGGTTCTGAACAACCACTCAGAGTGGAGAATGTGAGCTTAAATGTTCTCTGGCTTCAAACTGTGCATTTCGGCATAGGGGATAATTAGGGTCACAAGGTTCAACCAGCTGGATGACAATCAGGTGTGATAGTGGCTGACCCAAATATCTGCACCATCAAAGTCCAGTCTTTACCACACACATTTCTTAGTGCGTGCCATGTCTGAGTCAAACAAGACTTCTGAAAACCTCAGAAAAGCATTTGCCAGTGCTCATTAAAGAGATTCCAAAACTATTTTTGACGAGTTTGGATTTCACTAATCTGGCAGTCAGACTAATTGTGTGCAAATGAAGGCAATTTAATTCCTCTCCCACACTGGCTAATGTCAGTGTTCATGAGTCCACAACCAGGCAAACACTGAACAAGAATAGTATATATGGAATGATAGCATGGAGAAATCCACTTCCCCTCAGAAGGAGTGTTTCTGCGTGTTCAAAGTTGTCTGAAAGATCACCTGGATGATCCAGAAGACTTCATGGAATAATGTCATATGGATGGATAAACCAAAAAAAGGTTTTTAATTGCTTAAATAAGAGATGTAATATTTGGCAAAACACTGCATAAGAACCTCATGCCAACTGTGAAACATGGTGGAGGCAGTTTCATGGTTTGGGGCTATTTTCTGCCAGACACCTTGCCATCATGTGATGGGAGATATGAATTCCGGAGTGTATATAGAAATACTAAAGGTGAATTTTGGGGTCCTTCAGAAAGACAACACCAGCAAAAAACGTGTGGTTCCAGGGACCATTTGGTGGAAGTCTTTTTTGCCAGCAAAGACATTCAGTGTTAGATTTACTTTGTTTGGTAAATGAATGCAATATTATATTCTTTTGTGTTATTTTGGGTTCTCTTTTCTATTATTACTATTATGAGTTAAGTGAAGGTCTGAATATACACTCATCATCAAAATACAGTTGCAGACATTGTTGGAGCCAGAAGAAAATGGCATGAATGAAACTTGGTGGGCAAGCTGACATTGTGAAACATGCGAATAATTCAAGTTTCAGAGAGCCTTATCACTGTAGCTTACTGACCCAACAGCCACGTTTGCAGACATTCAGCAAGTAGTGATGCCCTCCATCATTCATCCTGTTAGTGCCAGCACCATTGGCAGATGGCTACACAACACAGGACTACATGCATGCAGACAGCTACGACGACTGTCCTTAACACCACGTCAATGTTGCCAAAGACTGCAATGGTGTCATACCAGACTGTCATGGAGTGACTCAGAATGGCAGTCTGTCATCTTCAGAGGCGAGTCCCCCTTTGGTCTTGGTGGAGACGACCAATGAATCTGTGTGTGGAGGCACCGTGGTCAGGGCCAAGATGAACGGTTTGTTGTCACACATCACATGTCCAGAAGGCCTGATGTCACTCCACCTCCACCCCTACCGCAGCATCTGCAGGAACTGCGTGAGAATATTCAAGATGCTTGGGATGGATTATCACAGGACACCATTAGGAACCTCTACAACTCCATGTCGAGATGTACTGAGAGACATTACTTCTGGATGTGTAGCTCAATAAATATTGCCCATATCAGTCTACATTTTTATTGTTCCTGGTAACCTTTATCCCCCTTCCCAATAGCATTGCAATCCCACACTTCCGTTGATGATGAGTGTATTTTGGGTTATATTTTTGTAGAAATTCACAAAACGATAAAGGGTTCACAAACTATCTAGGAGCTCTGTATTTACTAGATTATTAACATGATAGTTTTGCATACCTCCTTTTGGACCCCCCAGAAAGGTCTTACTTATCCTCAATGTGAAACCCAAAGCACTACACTGGAGCACCAACCTGGTTGAAATATAGGAATAGTGGCATATGAGGCATATCATTGTTGCTGTGGCAAGAAAAGCTTTTATCTCCAAATGGGTAACTTTTCAAGAGGTGGACAAAACATTCTAAAGCATGACTGGACGTTAATGGGGAAAGATGGAGATGCAAGTTTTTGTTTCAGTGGTGACATAAGCTCACCAGACAAAACATTAGTCACATTGCGTGTTGAAGATGGTAGTAACTTCAGGCTCCTGCAGATGTCGCTACACGAGGATGATGGGCCTATAAATACCTGCGGGGTGTGAGTGACAGGATCCATAGATTGAGAAGAGATGGTACAGTGCAATGAATGTCTCGTTCCATGTGTGGAAAATGGCTCCAAAGCAGATGTTAATGATTGGCTAAAAGGAGTGACTGCATTTGGGCGTGCCAAAGACCATAGTGTGAAGGAAGTAGCTGAATTTGCAGATGTGTGGAAGTGTACGGATCTACCAGCAGTGGCTAAAATCCCAGTCTACAGGGAATTCTCCTCGGAATTGTGCCAGGGAAGGCATCCACCAAATCTGGCTCAACTGCTCAATTCTTTGATGCAAGAGTGATGTGGCCTACATCCAGAAACTTAGTGGAGGGCCATGCCAAATCGAATTGCAGCTGTTATTCGTGCTCACGGAGGTATTACATGCTATTAGACATGTTTCAGTCACTAATTGTTTGTCTGGTGATATTGGCAGTTTTTGAAGGGGGGACATTGACTGTCTTGGCACTGGGGCTCAAAAGACCGCAGTAAACATTGGGTTAGCTTTAATATGGAACAGTATCTTTAGTCACTGGGTGCTTCTTCATTGAGCATGCTGTTTTAGTGCAGGGCTGAGCATAATGTCAGCATAATGTGAGCATTTGTACAACTCTAAACAGGTCAAAACCCCTTTTAAGGGAAACTGACTTTTTTCATCTGGCTCCATGTTTTTATGTACATCGGTATTATGTGTCCAGATCCACCCTGGTCAGCTAGAAAGCATTTAATCCCTAACCCTGATCTCATTATATTTGCACATCATTGTTTTAAAATACACAAGCCAGGGTTGTTTGTTTTCTAAGAGGTTTCTGGACTGTGAGTGCTGTGGAGGTTTTTCTAGGCTGCCTGGCGTGTGCTCTGTGTCGGTACACACAAGTGAATGCACTCTTACGGCGTGTTGTGGCTGCGAGTGTTTGTGGATGTTTCTTGCTTGGCTGGAGCTTGTGAGTAAAATTACCCAGCAGGCATGGACGGGCGGCGGGAACATAACGGAGAGGGTGGGGGGGCGGTGGTGTGTATGTGTGTGGGTGGGTGGGGGACATAGAGTGGGAGTTCATCTCTACCGGGGGTGGCTGTCTCAGTGCCGTAAATATTGCATAACGAGGATTAGCCTAGTTGGCAGGCTATAAATACAATTGTACACTGTGTACCGACATTGTGGAACAGCACAGACTGTGACAGCAGTGAAGATTAGTTAGCAGTCAATTGGGCCCGTTTCAATAAAAAAAAAGAGAGAGAAAAAAAGGAAGAATTCTAATAACATCTTCTCCCAGGCGAATGTCTGTTGGCTTTGATGAGTTCTCCCCTCGCGCTGAGCTCCGCTTTAAAAAAAAAGAAAGGGATGCTGCGAGTGGTGATGCTGACACGCTTGGACATGTTGATTCAGAGAGGACTGAAGGTCAGTCTGGCGAGGAAGTGGAGTAAAACAGAAAACAGAATAAGGATCCTCTAACAGCACCATGCTATACTCTATTAGTCAAAGCCACCAATTTCCCTGTGGTTTTATCTGAATCAGAATCAGAAGTCGAGTACACTTGCATGTCCTGTGAATGTGTCTTGGTGGACGTGGGGTATGCGGTTATATGGGCACATCTGGTTACATTACATGATACACTCATCATCATAAAATAGTTGCACCCAGAAGGAATCGATCCACAGGAATGAAACTTGGTGGGTAGGTTTGAAGTAGTGAGAACCATCCTGTTAGTGTCAGCACATTTGGCAGACGGCTGCATGACGCAGGACTACATGTACGCAGACTGTTACGACAACTGCCCTTAACGCCACGTCAATGTCACCAAAGACTGCAATGGTGTCGTGCCAGACTGTCATGGACGGGCATCTTCACTGACGAGTCCCACTTTTGTCTTGGTGAAGATGACCAATGATTCCATGTGTGGAGGCATCGTGGTCAGCGACAAGACGAACGGTTTGTTGTCATGCGCCACATGTCCAGAAGGCCTGGTGTCATTCCACCTCCACCCCTAACGCAAAATCTGCA
>CM067489.1:5613293-5635142 GCA_034552555.1 Semaprochilodus insignis
GTAGTAGTAGTAGTAGTAGTAGTAGTAGAAGCAGTTGCAGTAGTAGTAGTGATAGTAGAAGCAGTTGTTGTTGTAGTATTAGTAGTAGTAGTTGTAGTAGTAATTGTAGTAGTAGTAGTAGTAGTAGTAGAAGCAGTTGCAGTAGTAGTAGTGATAGAGAAGCAGTTGTTGTTGTAGTATTAGTAGTAGTAGTTGTAGTAGTAAGAGTAATTGTAGTAGTAGTAGTAGAAGCAGTTGCAGTAGTAGTACTAGTAGTAGTAAGAGTAATTGTAGTAGTAGTAGTAGAAGCTGTTGTTGTTGTTGTTGTTATTGTTGTATTGTATTGTAGCTGTATTGCACACAGTTTAATAGTTTGTTTCAAATGTAAACTATAAAAGTCAATCCATGTTAGACCAGCTGACTCCTGAAATATAAATGTATGTCTAAGCATGGACAACTGCCTGCTAAATATGAAATAGGCTGTTCATTTTGTGTGATTGTGGTTTAGGCTTAGTAAACTGTTTTGTTGCAGTGATTGCCTGAATAGAGATTCCCCTAGTACACTGTTGAAGACCTTGTTGTTGCATAGAATCGCCTCCTGAGGGAGCTGTGAAGGAAAGCAATGGCTGTCCAGCAGCAGAGCTGCTTTTGTGACATAACACTGAGCTGCATGCCGGAGCTGTGAAACAGAATAATCACCAGCAGGAGCTCCTGTTTATTGCACATGGTCAGAAAACATGTATTATATGCCTCATGTAGAGAAATTGTTTACAGTTTGTGTTACTGCTCTTTATGTCTGTGTATGTTCTTTTGCTTGTTCCCTTTTGAAAAAACAGGCCTAAAGGTTCCTGAATGTTTGGACATACAGTTCTAGGAAAACTCTTTAAGTTGGTATATAACTTTTACAGTAATTGGGGGTCTTTAAATTTGGAAAAATGGAAAACTGGAAATGTACTTTTCCTGAAGACATTGCAGAGATTCCACAGCTTCAGCAGGTGCAAGATAGACTGCGGACTAGTTGGTAGAAGAAAACTGACACAGACAATGTCTAAATTCACTTGATAGATGGATGGGTGGATAGATGAAAGGATGAATGGATGCAGTGATAATGAACAAAACTGACACTATCAATATATAAATTCACTGATTAGATGGACAAGTGAATGGATGGATGGATGGATGGATGGATGGATGAATGGATGCAGTGATAATGAATCAATGCCTACGTTTACTTTTAAGATGGACAAGTGGATGAATGGCTGGATGAATGGATGGATGGATTGATTGGTAATGGACAGATGGATGGATGGATGGATGCAGTGATAATGAACAAAATTGACACTATCAATGTATAAATTCACTGATAAGATGGACAAGTGAATGAATGGATGGATGGATGGATGCAGTGATACTGAACAAAATTGACACAATGTATAGATTCACTTATAAGATGGACAACTGGATGGATGGATGGATGGATGAATGGATGCAGTGATAATGAACAAAACTGACAATCAATGTATACGTTTACTTTTAAGATGGACAAGTGGAGGAATGGCTGGATGGATGGCTGGCTGGCTGGCTGGATGGATGGATGGATGGATGGATTGTAATCTATAGATGGATGGATGCAGTGATCAACAAAATATTAATAAATTCACTTATAAGATGGGTGGATGGATGGATGAATGGATGGGCGGCTGGGTGGGTGGATGGATGGATACAGATGGGTGTAAAGAAAGGGAGATTTGATTGGGGACTGATTTGATTCAAGTTTCTGTTTCTGTCCATTCATTCAGGCTTATTAATCATTGCACCTTTTCTATGCCTCATATGTACTAAGCAGTTTGCAGCGTGTTCTGTGGTGTTTCTATTTTTGATGCTGAAAGTTCTGTGGCTGAAACATTCTGGGCTAATTTGTTATATTTGTCTACAAGGGTTTCGCTGCCCTTAACCTCGCTCTGGTCATGTGATTTAGGTCCGTGTCAGCTGAAGAGCCTCTAGGCTTAATATCACAGCTTCCACTCAGCGATGCTAGAACAACGGAGCACAAAATAATATGCACAAAACAGCACATGAGTCAGAGAGAACCGCCGCAGAAAGGTCATAAGTTTGTTTGTGTTACTGGAGAGATGCCCTGTTCATTTACTGAAGCTAGGAGGAGGAGGAAGTGGAGGAGGAGGAGGAGGAAGTGGAGGAGGAGGAGGAGGATGGGGTAATTTTTACTATCACCATCATTACAACTTTTCATCATCACTTTCTAGGCTGCTGTACAGTGTTTAGAAACAGCAGCGAGTCGGACAAGGAGCCACAGCTCGGTATACACGAGTCATGATCTATTTATCTCAGGAACATTCCAACTACCCTGATGGGCTACAGTATACAGAAAAGCACTGATTGAGGATGGATAGATGGATGGATAGATTGAGTAGAGGTAAAAAAAACTCAATGCAAATATTCAGTGATCAGATAGATGGCTAAATGAACGAGTGGGAGGATGGATGGTTCAGTAATAATGAGTGGAATAAAAGTAAGTTAGTAAGTAAGTAAGTAAACCTTATAAAGCACTCTTTACACAACCTGCATTGACCACAGTGCTGTACATACAAATACCTAATGATTACACATGAATACATACAACCAAAACACAGATAAAAGAAATCAGATAAATAACATATATTAAAATAAGTAACAGCAAAAAATAATGAGTGGAATAAAAGCAATCTATACATAAACGTACTGACCAGACAGGCTGAGTAGCTAGCCCGCAGGCTGGATGGATGAATGGATAAAGAGAATGGATGAAGAGTTGATACTGACTACAGGTGAAACTATATATATATGTAAATGCACTGACCAAAGATGGATGGATGGATGGATGGATAGAGTAAATGAATGCAGATGTTCCGTTATCAGATGAACTGATTAATTGACGGAAGGGTGGGCATATGAATGGAGGGAAATTAGAGAAATTTATGCATAAATATGCCAGTTGGATGGGTGTATGGATGGCTAACATGCTGGCAGACGAGCAGACAAGGAGCGTGGATGGATGGAAGGATTGAAGGATGGATTCATGGAGGGACAAGAAATACACTAACAAGGTGTATGGATAGATGGATGGATGGAGGGATGGATGGATGCAGTGATATTGAACAAAACTGGAACAATGTATAAATTCACTTATAAGACGGACGAGTGGATAGATGGATGGATGGATGGATGCAGTAATAATGAACAAAATTGCCAACCAATGTATAAATGAACTTATAAATTGGACGAATGGATGGATGGATGGATAGATGGATGATGCAGGGAAGCAGTGATAATGAACAATGTTGACAGTCAATGTATAAATTCACTTAAGATAAATGAGTGGATGGATGGATGGATGGATGGATGAATGGATGGAGGATGGATTCATAATTAATAAGCAATCTATGCATAAATTAGCTAATCGGATGGATGGATGAATGAATGACGGATGGATGGATGGATGCAGTGATAAAATTGGCGCAATCAATGTGTAAATTCAATTAGAAGATTGGCTGGAGGGATGGATGGATGGATGGATAGAGGATGGATTAATAATTAATAGATGTGATAAAATATATGCATAAATATACGCAATCTATGCATAAATAGCTAATCAGATGGATGGATGGATAATAGATGGATAAATGGATGATGGATGGATGGATGGATGGTGATATAATGGTGAGTAGAGGTAAATCTCACTGAACAGTAATATGCTGATCGAATGAAAAGACGGATAGATAGACAGATGAATGGAAGATGCAGCAACAATAAACAAAATGGATGTGTTCATGGATGGATGGATGGACGGATGAACAGGCATTCGAACAGACACGTGGATGGTCAGATGGATGAAGGGTGCAGTGATAATACATAGCAGTGAAACAGTCTGCGCATAACTGGATGTATGTGTGCAGCAAGACTGGCGATTGGTGAAGCATGTATGCACTGATCATGTAGCTGGCTAATGGGACGATGCCCTCGGTGTGCAGCTTAGCAGCACACTGCTTACTGACCAGGCACAGACCAGTGTTGCCATGAGGTCTTGCTGACTGCAGTCACTGCCCTGCACAGAGATAAAACGCTCACTGTTTTATTGATGGGAGGGTTGAATGAAGCCATCAAAGCAGTATAAAAACTCCTGCATATTTTAAAGCCAGGATCGCCAGTGTCAGAACGATGAACACCGCATTGAGATGGAGCTTGGTCTGTAGACTAGTACAACCACCCCGCCCCCCGACTCCAGCCATGCAGCATAACAGCTATACTGGCCTCAGTGATAGCTGAACACCCTCTGTAGTCATAACATCACACGTCAGAGGGCTGAGAGATCCTTATTATATGATAATATCAAAACCTTTAAAATATCAAAATATATACATGATTTAAATCACACCCCTCTAAGGATCCCTGCTTGGGTTTATGCTCTGTCTTTACAATGTCTGATTGTCTTCTTTCAACTGCTTTTGTGTCAAGCTACAGGGTGCCTTCTTCGGGAGCGATTATGCATGCTGTTTCCTGCTGAAAAGACGGCTGTCTGAACAAATAGCCGTTAAAAAGCAAGGGAGGGGCTGACATCTGAATGAGTGGGATTCGATTCCCCCCTCTACCCCTCATCCAGATCGGCCAGACACAAACATGCTAGCGCAGCTCTAGAAAGAAAGTTTATGACTTGGAATGATTTGTTTTTGTCTCACTCACTAGGCACTAGAATTATTAATTGTTCACCCATATATACAGTATATATATAAAAAAAATTAATTTTTTAAATTATTTAAAATTATTTTCTTCACTGCCTATGACTATTTTCAGAATAAAGAGGTTTTATTTAATGCTGGAAAAAGGTCATATGATTTGTTACTATAGTGGATTCCTTTATGATTCTGTATAAAAACAGTTTTTGTGATGATTCTTTAAATAACTATATATAATAAGTTCTCCACAGAACTGTTTTCTCATTTTTGTTTCATTTTTATTTTATGTAAATGTGTCTTTACAGTAACAGAGAGGTACAAGCTTATAATGTAAATATTGTAACAAGATTTTTCCAGCATTTTCACACAATATAAAGATCACTTGGCGTTTTCAAATTATGCAATACATATAAATGACGTCATAGGGAGATACAAGGTTTTGTTCAAACAGTTGAGATAATCGTAGGCAGCCAAGAAAATAATTTAAAACTATTTATTTAGGCAGTAAATGGATTACTGCAGGTAAAACACAATATATAAAATCAGAAGAAAAACACACATAAACATAAATATGTTAATTATAATTATATACAGTATATTAATGATGTATAATTATATACAGTATTTCATTGCTGTCGATTTTTACTTTTATGTCTTATTTGAACACAGCAGCTGCTGTTTACACTGTGTGGACCAATAAAAATGGCCCAAAATTGCTTGACAAAAAAGGTTTTTTGGACGTGTGTGTGTGTGTGTGTGTGTGTGTGTGTGTGTGTGTGTGTGTGTGTGTGTGTGTGTGTGTGTGTGAGTTAATGTATCCAGACTATTTGTTTAATACTTTATTGGTCACACACACCCATACATATTATAACATGCGAAGAAATGTAATGAAATGTAAATTCAACTAAATTAATGTTTTCATAGTCTTAAAGATATTTCAATCTACAGGCTCACCTTTAACAGCTTAGAATGTTACTACGTATTATGTAAATAGTGCAGGATGTGCCTAAATATATATGTATACCCCTTGTATCACAATAGTATATTTTTGCCATGTTCCCACCTCTACTTTATATTATTGGGCAAAAAATTGACCCTTAATTTGGTTAATATTCATGATGGACAGACCAATAGAATTGGTCCAAAACTGATTAGAAAAAATTCTTCTTATATCAGCCTCCATTGGAAGTTAATAAAGCTTAACAAAGGAAAGTTAATAAGGAGTTAATAAAGGAAATAAAGGAAAACCTTCTATGAGTAGCCGTGTCTAAACTTTTGAATGGCAGCATAGCTGAATTTTTTTTTCTTTTAACCACAGTGCAGCATAATTTTCATAGTGCATTAAAAATTAAACAATTATAAACAAACAAACAAACAAACAAACAAACCAACAAATAATGACAGAACCATCCTGAGACTAGTTTGTAAAGGTTTATGATATCCAATTGCAATTCAGAATATGACAAGTGATTCAGCTGGGCATGAAACCTTTGTGGTAGAACAGAATTAGAATGGCACTGTGATAGAACTGCAGAAGAACCATTTAAGCCCTACAACAGGCCCTCGAATGGTCATGAGTTTTTACTACTACAAATTACAAACAACCAGAATAGAACACAATTAACAGCTAAAGCAAAATCAAACTGGAATCCCAGACTCATACAGGCGGTAACGCTCACATGCACGCTTAATGATTATTTGATTATGAAGCGTTAATGGTAGGCCTGTTGCATTATTAATTGGCGTCCTGCATTAGTGGACTAATGTTGGCCCAGTGTGCCTAATTTCCGTAGCTCACGCCCCTGTCGCTGACAGCTCTACATCCATAATGCAGATGTCTAGGATAAACTGTTGTTCCTTGATCAGCATGATTTGTCACACTTGAGCTGTTAGCCGGAGTCCAGGCTGCGTCCAGAGGTGTTTGTCTGAACGGCTCTGAGTGGCCTACGAGCAGCGCAGGGCTTCTCTCCACCGTCACGGGATTACAAGTGTTTGCTTAACCTCCTCACCCCCTTTTTCTGTGCATGGTGAAGCCCCTTTCTGGCTCTGGAACTTCAGGGAGGCTAAGGCTGCCCTCATCGTTACGCCGATTAGTTCACAAGCCGTCGAGCACGCCAGGAGGGAGAGCGGGCCTTTGTTAGAAACAGCCTCTCAGTGGAGAGTCAGCTCTGCAATGGCCGAATGAGAGTTTGAGCAAGTTCAGCATCTTAGTTGCATCCATTCCACCATGTATTCCCTTACGAGTCCAGTCCAGCACCCATAATGCATCAGTATGTTGGAACTTCAGTCAGCTCTGGCATTTACAGCTTTTGTGGTCATAAAGAGTCAGCCGTTCAAGCAGTGCCAGTCCGAGGCTTTCATATTTACAGTGCTTAAAGTTTTACCCCTATTGTAAGCAAACATGACTTATCTGTACGAGCCTGATGTTCGGTTCAGTACCAGTGGTGAAACTAGGATCTTATAGATCTTATTATGTTATCTTATCTATAATATCATATCACTTAATAAAATGTGACAATGCAATTTGCTTTTTTTGGCTTTTATTGCCATTCAATGATACTCCTACTACTAGCATTTAACATTAAAGGAGCAGTGTGTAAGATTTAGGGGGCTCTATTAGCAGATACAAAATCCATATACCACCAGCTTTAAAACTACTAGGCTGATGTAAGCTTCCTATTCACCAGCCTCTTGTTCAAACTTTTTCAAGCCTATTACACCTTTAATGGTGCAGCATTTATAATCTGGTGCTGACTTTTAGCTTCTTATTGGCCAGCTTCTCGTTCAGATCTTCCCGTTCCACCTTAAATGGTACAGCATTTACAGTTTAGCAGTGACATTCAGCTTCTTATTCACCAGCTTCTTGTTTGTATTTTTCCATTCCACCTTAAATAGTGCAGTATTTACACTTTGGTGCTGGCATTCATCTTATTTGCCGGTTTCTTGTTTGAATTCTATCATCCCAACTTAAATGGCACTGTTTTTATGATGTGGCACTGACTTTTAGCTTCTTATTGGCCAGCTTCTTGTTTGAAATTTTCCCATTCCACCTTAAGTAGTGCAGTATTTACATTTTGGCATTGACATTCAGCTTCTTCTTTTTTCCCATTCAACCTTATTATATTATTATAATCCATCAGGTACCAGGAAAATGGAAATTTGAACTAAAAGCTGGGGAATGTCTTATTGGAAAATGTCGGGGGAGTTCATATTGCAACCTCACAACTACACATAATTGTTAATGATAAATGATGAATAATGAATATATTGATAAATATATATATATATATATATTTGTATATCATATTAGAGGGACCCATTACAAATTTTAGAGTCCAAATGCTGTAGCAAGGGCGCCAGTGCGATTGCACCCCTGCCCCCCTGAACGCCACCCCAACCCCACCCTGTCAAGTGTGCAAGGAGAAGAAGAAACGAAAGTATGAATTCTACAATTTAGTTATCAATATACAGCCTACAGTAAGCAAAAAGTATGACACTGCTCATCACTGTGCGTGATTAATATTGCTCAGTATGAAAGCCAAACATTATTACCCTATAGTAAACAACTTTCTCTTCATTGCCGAAAACTGTAAAGTATAAATTTTATCATCTAGTAAACAAAATGCAAAATATATATGTATATATTTTTTAATAGTTATAAATCTAAAATATACAAAACATGAGTATACATTGTGTTTAAACAAACACAATTTGCCATATTTATAAACAAATGTCACCCTATTGCTCAGCACATTACTGACACCGGTCAGTATTCAAGGCCAGTGTTGTATATCATTGTGTCCAAAGAAACACAAGCATCTCCAAAATGTCGACTTTACAAAAGAGGGCAAAAAACCTATTTTAATTTGAATGTAAGTTTCTATTGGTCCATTAATCATGAAATGTATGCGCAATGTAAACAGCAGCTGTTGTGTTCAAATGCTGCATAAAAGTAAAAATGGACAAAAGAATTGACATACATCTTTTTCTTTGGACTGCGATGATATTAATAAACATTAATGATAATTTCCTGCATTTTTTTGTAGTACATATCAGCAGTTGCTGGAACTGAATTTAATGCAGACCAACATCCTCCAGTAAATGTTTAAAGGATTTGAGCTGATTAAAATGAGAGAGATAAATGACCCCCTTCCTGCCTGCTTTTGACATCCAGGCCAACAGAGGGTGCAACAAAACGAAAGGGATATTAGGAGATATGATTACTGGAACAAATCACCTGGTCAACAAACAAGTAAACAAAGGCTTAACACTGGTCCTTTAACACTGGAGAGAGACCCCACTCATTTCAAACTACACAGCGAAACTAAACAGACTCGCTATGCAGGCGACCCAACACTGCTGAGACACGTGCTGCAAAATGAATGAAGATATAAATACATGGCAGTTCCTGCTGTACGTTAAGCATTTATTAAATTCACTAAATATTGTATATGGCGCATTCGTTTAATTCTGGGAGGCTGTTTTTTTCCCAGCTGGCAAAATGAAAGAGTTATGAAGGTTGTGTATAGTAAAACCACAAAGAGCAACTGATGTGTGTTTTTGTGGTTCAGTTTGGTGTATTAAATGATATAACCGATTAATATTGGTATAACTAAAGGCAGGATATTCAGACCTGTGCTAACTAAATAATGTTATTCTAAGCAGTGTGCATATATAATTACTAATGTTCATTTGTTCAACAACAACAACAACAACAACAACAACAATAATAATAATAATAATAATAATAATAATAATAATGACAACGTCAATAATAATAATATTCATCATTGTCATCATCATCATTTACATTTACATGACGCTCTTATCCAGAGCGACTTACAAGGTCATTCATATTACAGGTAGGCCAATGTAGTGTTAGGAGTCTTGCCCAAGGACTCTTATTGGTGTAGCACAGCATAGTTACCCAGACCCGGGAATCGAACCCCCATCTCCCACATGGGGCGGTAGCTCCCTGGAGGTTAGTGGTGTTATCCGCTGGCGTTATCCACTGAGCCACACCAACCCCAATCATCATATCATCACCATCAATAATAAGAATATCAACAACAACAACAACAATAACAATTCTTCTTCTTATTATTATTATGATTATTATTATTGTTGTTGTTGTTGTTGTTGTTGTTGTTGTTGCTTCTATTGAAGGTCCTGGATGAATAACAAGTTTATAGTCTCTGCTGTACTCTGGAATTCTGCTGTATCACATGTTTTTACAGGTTACAAATATTCTGATTGCATAATTGTCAAGAAATAGAGGGGAAGGTGTTTTTGCAGCTGTGAATCTCTTTACCTTTGCTCACTGAATGGTCAGATGTTTGGCATTCTTGGCTCAGTTTTTCCGAAGGGTCATTTTTTTCAGTTTACACGGACTCTCGGAGGGAGTGGATGTCTATGAAATCTCCTACACAATGATGAAATTTCACTCTTTCTTTTTTCAGTTCAACTGAACAAATTCCATGTATTTGTAGCCCAATTACATGTTCTCAGGTCTGAGCTCTGTCTGGGTTGGAAACTTCAACATTCCACCCACCTCAGAATGTGCTTCGAGGTTGTTTTTATAGTTTTTAGTGTCCATGTTCTTTCCACCATAACTCACCAGCATCACCTTTATTATGTGGTTTGTGTGGTTCAAAAAGCTGGACCTCCTTCTCCGGTGGCTGTTTCCAATTTGGTGATTTTGATAGAACAATGGACTGTTGTGCATATGGTATATATGGCATGGCAACTATTTCTAGATTATAGAGCTGTTAAAATGAATATTGGCATTCTCTGCATTAATAGAATACCATGCATCAAAAGTGTCCAGACCACTGCAGCAACCAATTTCCCTTTTCAACCTGTTCCTTTTTCAACCTGTTCCTTTTTCAATGTGCTTAAGTTGTGCAGTACTTGAGATGGCAAAATTTCTTACCACTGAGTCTGGTGAAAGTGATGAACAAAATATTAATGATTACTTGATCTCTATATCGTCGCTGTCCAAAATGGCAACTTTACAGGAGAGGGCAAAAACCTCATTTAAGTTGAATGGAAGTCAATGGAACCAGACTTCTTTCCAAGCAGTTTTGGGTCAATTCATGAAATTCTCAGACAGTCTCAGGACTTTTGCATTAACTATGAGGGACCAAGAAATTTAGGTTTAAAAGGTGTTTTTCAATGTTGCATATGTTTGGTTGTTTATAGCTTGCTTGCTTAAATAGAAAGTTCAGTTGTAACTGCAGTTGGTCCTAATTTGTATGTAAATATCCACTGATACATGTAACATAACCTTCACAATGAGTTCAACTGATACCTGAAGGCTACACAGAAATGCACTGTGATTGCTGGCTAAAAGTCAAACCACATGCACTTTTGGTTTGATCTTCTTCCTAAGCCCTAAATTCAAGCCTCCTGCCTTTATCCCAGTAGCATATGACTGAAATAACGAGAGTTATTATTGGACTGCAGGAAGGAATTTTTGTCGTATTGCCAAGAGTTTAGTAAAGTAATAAAAATTATGTGGAAATTCAACTTGCTTAAGCTTGACTAGGAAATAAACAGAAACGATGTCAAAGAAACCTCCAAGAAGGAATCGGTAGTAAAACGTGTACTACTGAGTTTGGGAGGGGAGGGGGGTATATTTC
Source organism: Semaprochilodus insignis (assembly GCA_034552555.1). Lineage (NCBI taxonomy): Eukaryota > Metazoa > Chordata > Actinopteri > Characiformes > Prochilodontidae > Semaprochilodus > Semaprochilodus insignis. The sequence goes on from CM067489.1 coordinate 5,624,644, forward strand.
ATGTGTGATCGTCCAAGACTCAGTGCTCAACACTGGACGAGCAGCACGTGAGAACAGAGATAATAATTTCCTTTTTACCTCTTTAAAAATCAAATAGTGTTAAAACTGTATTTTAATTCTGCTTCAGGTCTATTGCGCAGTTCATAATATTTCTGTCCTTAATTGCATTATTTCAATCTACATAATCACTGAATGTTCATATCATCATGCTGTATATATAGTGATCTGACAAATCACTCATCGTTATTTTCATCTGCAGTTGTCATAAGCAATCATATGAACAATATTTACTCTGCAAACATAGATAACAATAATTAGCTATTATTATTAACTAATCAGTTGTATCTGATATTACTGTTAATAGTGTTTTATCAACAAGCATAAAAAGAAATCCCAATAATGAAAACCAAAAGAGATTTTAGAATCAGCCAACTTACCTGCACTGATACTATACAATCCTATGCAGAAGTACCCCTGATCGAACGACAGGAAACGGACTCATATATGACGTTTTCCTGTTAATGTTAATCTACAGTTTCTCTTTATTTGCTGAGTTTAATATGTTGGGAAAAAATAATAAAAACATAAATTATAAACTTTTGTGCAGAATTGTTTATTAAATATTAAATATTACATTGTTTATTGTTTACTAAATACTTTAAATCCCGTACGTAAACAGTGATTACAGTGCATTAAAGTGTGTTGTCTGTAGAGGAGGTGTTCACTTATTTACTTTATGTTAGAAAGTCAACACAAAATCATATGGCCAAGTAAAAAAATCCACTAATGTTTCAAAATGTCTGAATAAATTAGTAACTAGTCCATGAGATGTAAACAGAGCAAATGAAAGTGGCTTGATGTGAAATGTTTCATTTGTAGAGAAACGTATAAACTCTGATTTCTTTGCAATGGTGGTAATAGGAACCAGGAGTCACCATGTCTACAACACTAATATATCTATTGTTTACTATCCAAATCCACCACCGAATGCACATGTGTCTTCTGAGCTTTTACATTTGATGTTATAGGGGAAAATCTGAAAAACGAACTTTTCTTTGGGGTCACTCATTTATTTAAGGTCCTGTCAAAATTACCACTGAAGTTCACTTACCCTGAGATCAGATCTAGAAGATGTAGAAACAAAAATTGGGGTCCAGAAAATTATTTTTTTCCTGATCTGAGAACATCCAGAGGTGTTTCTATCCATCCTTCTACTGTTCGTAGACCTTTCAACACTATGGGTCTGAAAGGACGCGTTGTGGTTCAAGAAGCTCCTCACTGAGAAATGGAGATCATCGACATATCAAACAAAGAAGCTGCTGGTGTTCTCAGAACAATGGCCTGACTATCCCAGAGTCCAGACCTATTATTTGGATGGTGAGAAAAGTAGAACCGACTTCTAAGACTGAACTTTGGAGGCTTGTCTGCAGGTTTCTTTGGGAAACTGAAAGCGAGTCTCCTGAAAAGAATAGAAGCTGTGATGAAGATTAAGCGATGTATACAAACTAAGAAATGTGATATTACACATTAAATATGTGTTTTCCTGATGAAAAATGAATTGGTTGTGCATATTGATCATTCATGACTGGAAATGAAAACTGTGAAGGGTGGTCTCCTACTTTCAGAAGAGTGCAAAAACATTTGTATACCTAGGGAACCTCTACATGATGTTCCTGGAGCTGTACCTCTGAGCCATTCAGGAACCTTCGAACATGCCGTGCCATGTTGTCTTGCTGGACGCTGTATATAAATAAGTACAGAGAAACTTCAGTCTGAGCTTTTCTGCTGCAATAGTGGCAGTTAGGTAGTGAAGAAACTCTGTCCACTAGTGACTGAGTGAAATGTCTTTGATTGTCCTCGTTTAGAACCTCTGCATACTTCATAAATAAGCGGATTGATATTCCATGACAAAGAGGTGAAGAGTTCACGCTTTGGAAAGCTCTGAGTGACTGTAACTATTATCACAGGACATTGCGTGACTATCGGTTCAGGAGGGACGGAGGTCCTTTAAGGTGACGCTGAGAACCTAAGTGAGCATGCGCAGCATTTGCATGGGGGAGCTTTTGTACCAGGAGCTTTGGAGGTTAGCCTCGAAGTGTGAGGGTTAAAAACGGACCATAACTTCTCGGGCTTCTAATCCCTTTCCAGTGGAGGTGTTGCTATGAGGCCGTCTCTTCTCCTTCTCCTGTCCAGGATTGAGGCACTAGCTTCAAAATGGCGCAGGGTTTGCTGATGGGACAGGACGAGGGGGTAGCCTGTATCTGCTTTAGAGATTGAAAAAAAAGAAAAAGCTTTTTATATTTTTAATATTATATTTTTATATTCTTTTTGTTCTTTTTTGGAAATGTAGGTTGCAGGTTCCTGTCTTCATGTACTGGCCTTGTGCAGCCACTTACAATTCAATATGCAAGATGTAGTGCTTCCAGCTACTGTGTGATCCATGTTATTTATGGTCAATGTTTACCATAAGAACCGGAATTCACATTCATATATGACAAGTCCTGTTATGATGTTAATACATTTGTTAAATGATTTTTTGCTCTTTTTAACAATATTAATACAGTAATATTAAATAAAAATTTAATAGTCCAGTATAGTGAAAACCATAAGGAGAGGGGGAAAATCTGTATAGCATAGTATTGGCAATACTGTATTAATATGCTGATGCCAAGCATTAATATGTTATAATATAAATGTAAAGTATGATTTTTATGAAAGTGAGGTTTTTAGTCAGTGTTAGTCAGTCTGTCTGCCTGACAATGACTGAACTGAAAAAAAAACTGATGCTGATGTTGAAGATGTTGAAGTTTTCTTTGGGGGCAAAACTTTTAGTTGAAAATAATCATAATATGACGATAATAATGATTATAATAATATAATAATATCAGATAATAACAATGTTATTATTATTATTATTATTATTATTATTATTGCAATAGTACTATTTCAATAGTACAGTAGTCACAGTAATATTGTGTCATGACTTAAGTATCTGGATAATATGGTATCATGGGGGACCCCTAATTGATAAACAGTTAAAGGGTCTGATATGAAATGGTTAGTTGTAGATGAATTATAGAAACTTCATATTTCTTCATTTCTTCATCATCTGAATAGAAACCAGGGGTCACAGTGTCCACTGCAGCTAGGGCTGCACAATATATATTGCTTCAGCATCGTCATCACAATATGTGCATGTGCAATACTCATACTGCAGTGTCTAGTAAGACAAATGAAGTGAAACAGGTCATGCAACGTTTTTTGCTGTTTTGTACAAAAGAAGAAGAAGAAGAAGAGGAGGTGTGTCTGCAGATTTCTTTGGGAAATGGAATTATAACCGATTATAGAGCATTAAAGTTCCAGAAAACATGATTCACACTCACAAGACTGTTAAAAAGTCATTTCTTAGATTTATATTGTTGTTATATATATATATATATATAGTGATTACAAAAATATAGTATTCAGGAGTTTTCACCAGATGACTTCAACAGCATTAATTAAAAGCATTAGTTATTATATATATAAAACTGTATCCATTTTATTTACTATCCAAACCCACCACTGAACCTACACAAGTCTTCTGCGTTTCTATATGTAATGTTGATGATGGTAAAATAGTAGAAAATCTGAAAATAGTTGGGGACATGCCCTCAGGTATGTCTGGTTCCTATTATGAACAACTGCTACTCTGTGATCTTTACTTAAGAGTGGAGCGCTTCATACCAAACCTCTCTGAATGATACTGTTTACATCCTGTTTTAAAATGGTGGAATTCCACCTTAACTCATATGCACCCTTCAGTATATTACCAACCACAAAAGGTGTGTTTGCCCTCCAAACCAAACACTAGTTCTTCTATGGTATCACTCCAGTGAAGTGTTTCTGGTACCTTACACCCCTCAGTCATGATCAGGCTGTTGACGTCCGGGTCTCCACTATGTCTTCACTGCAGTGTGTGTAAAGACCATGTTCCGCTGCGTCTGCACACTCTGCAGGTGTGAAGAAAGGATTACATGCCGTTTTGTTAGCAGTGACCTGGAGAAGGAAGCTGGTTACTGCGCTGCAGTAGTAACCTCTGAAACCCTGAACTCATTCATCCTCTCACAGTGAAGAGGGACATTTCTAGCCTTTACAAAAGCCCTTGCATGTATCTGAAGCTTTCGGCTATTCTAACAAGAGATATTTAAGAGGAGAGGAGGAAGAGGGGCAGATTGGATTAGGGGCATTACCTTCAGCTTACACAACCTTACTGCAGCCACTGTTTGATCAAACAGAGGACTGAACCAGACGGAGGTCCACACGCAGGAGGGTTTGGGTTTCTGCAGGTTTGTGAGGTTTAAGCCGGGTTTTTGAGCTCCTAACTACATTAAGGAACTACATAAGAATTATTATATAGTGTTTCTGTACAATCTAGGACATAATTGTTCTCTATGCAATTTTCCATATCGTCGCTGTCCAAAGAAAAAACGTGTCACCATTTTCGACAGTTTGTACTTCTATGCATCATTTGTACACGGCAGCTGCTGTTTACACTGTTTGAAAATTTCATGACAAACGGGCCAACAGAAATGGCTCAAATCTGCTTGGGAAAAAGTCTGGTTCCATTGATTTACATTAAAGTTAAATGAGGTTTTTGCCCTNGTTTGATAGTGATATCATGATAGATCATGATAAACGGGCCAACAGAAATGGCTCAAATCTGCTTGGGAAAAAGTCTGGTTCCATTAATTTACATTAAAGTTAAATGAGGTTTTTGCCCTCTCCTGTAAAGTTGCCATTTTGGAGATACTTGTTTTTCATTGGACAGCGACAATAGACTACAACATGTGTACAATCTATAATTATAACATCCAGTCATATGGGTAAATAAATATTAAATATTAAGTAATTTTGTTACTGAGTAAAACATTGTAAAAACAAATAACACAAAGTATTATATTTAGCCAATAAAAAGAACTGGTAAACTGGAATGTGCAGAACATGAATTATGAAAATTTTAAAAGTTCTGCAAAGAATTAAAAAAAAACATTTGTTCTTCATAAAATCTCATCTATCTATATATATGCACAAAATATTTATATGTATATATATTATTTTTTATTAGGTTATTATTTATTATTTTATTATTATTTTATTATTTGTTATGTGTTATGATATGTTTTTTCATGCAAAAACACAAAGACCTATATCTTTATTTACAGCAATGTCTACCTGTCTTTATATATAGGCCCTAATATATCTTGGGTTTTATATATATGTACAAAGTCATTTAACCATTCCCAGACTGCTTTGAAACCTCTCCTCATGACAGCCCATTGTTAATTGTAATTATCATCTAGTACCCAATACCTGGTTCGGTTAATTAATCACTCATTACATTCAATTAGGTGCTAGTGACGGGATTTAACACCTAAATCCATGTGATGGCTGAGGGAATCCAGCTGAAATCTGGAACCAAACTTTTTCTATGAATTACTTTTTTTCTAACTTAGAGATTCATGGTAATTTTAACTTTATTCAATATGTATATCTATATAGTGTTTGTTGTTTAAACAAAAACAATTTTTATGAATAATTGCTTTACATCTAGCTGTTTTCTTTTTTTGCTCAATGTGGTACTGTGCACTGAATATGCTGACTGAGGTGTACTCAGCCTAGTGATAAGATTTAGGATTGTAGTGACTGTTGTGTTGGAAAGTGAGAGAGGAGGCCTCATGTACATTCATACTCCAATAAGGCCAGTAAAGCAGTGGAAGGCAAGGAAGATCGGAGAGCGTGGACTTTAAGGAAGAGGAAGAGTGAGATGAAGAAGATCTGTGTGCATGTGAGAGAGGGAGAGAGAACATTTATAGGCTTGGGGGTTTTTTTTGGAGCACCTTATGAATAGACTGTCTATTCAGCGCACTATTATTAATTAATTAATTAATTTGTTTGTTTGTTTGTTTGTTTGTTTGATTGTTTGTTTACACACACACTTAAAGCTGCATGCCCCTAATGAGTCAAAGACTGGACCATGAAGCCCCCCCAGGCCTCTGAGCTGGTCAGTGAGGATCATGATTGTGTTTACACGTGTTCTAGGTCTGTAAAATGTTCTTCCACTGCACTGAAGCTCATGTCATGGTTCTTAGAGGGTATTTATATGGTGTGGTTCTATGTACACTGTGAAGTCTGTACAGGATATGTTTGCACTGCTAACGCAGGAGAGCAGACTCAGTGGGCCTGGAGGCTGCAGTGATTGTGTGAGCGGTAACCCAACAGTGCTGCATTAACACATACAGTGTTACTTCAATCAACACGACCAGAGAGCTGAGTTATGAACAACTCCACACTGTAGGGTTCGGATGCATGTTTGATGTTATTATTATTGTTGCTGTTGTTTAAATGGCAAAGGCAAGGCCACAGAATATAAGTATGACGGTAAATGAACCCTGTAACATTAAGACCCCACTCACAACTGCACTACTGCTTTCTTTGGGTTCTTGTAATTAACATGCAGCTAAAAGACTCCAGGAACATCGTTGAACTCCAACAGTGTTGTTTTAACAGCTATAGGCTTTTAATGCACACTGCTGATGTTTTGGACTTTTATTAGCCTGTTATTAGCATGTTATTACCTTGTTATTAGCCTTTTATTACCACTTTTACATCACCGGCGTGGGAGCCGCACGTGCCATAAGAAACATACTCTGTGTGAATACAGAAATATTACAATACTTTATTTTTTTTCTTTGTTCTGAACCAGGTTCAGTATTTCTGTACAGGAACGCAATAATAATAATAATAATAATAATAATAATAATAATAATAACCAAAAACAACAGGCTAGTACAAACGCACATTGGATGGCTAACAGTAGCTAAAGGTGCAAAAAAAAAAGAAAAACAATATTAAAAATAATAAATCGAGCTTCAGTTGTACAAACCGAGTTTCCACCGGATGCAGGCTGGAGGTGATGGTCACGAAAAGAAGGACACAAGAAAACGCCACAGCAGTGACACGGAAGGTCAGTGAAGGTGTTCAAACATAAACAAACAAATATGAACAACAACAACAACGACAACAAAAATGCCCACAGTCATCAACCCAGGAGTATTGCTAATAACACCGCGTGACCTCTTATATTGGCCGAGCTGAGGACGCACTGCTGCGTAATACTGACACCCTAAAGTCATTGGGCTTAACAGTCATATCAGCACATGCATCTCTACAGTCACCGCGACGCAAAGTGCAGCTCTCAAAGAGCTTTAAAAAGATACCCATACATGTATCCACCTCTCAGAATCAAAGACAAGTAAGAGGTAAATAAATCAGCGGGTAAACATTGCATATCATCCGCTAGCTCCACATATTTGCTAAAAATTAATTGTCAGGACGCATAAAGACCTGAGGTTATCTTCCATACCATTTAGCCTTCTCCGTTTGTCGACCCTGAATGAACGTGTTAAGGCGCCTTCACAGTACGGGACGTTCAGTAATCACAGAGGAGGAGAAGAGTAAGAGCCTGCTAGTTACTAATATAAAGGACCCCAGATTCGTGGAATCACCAGGGAGAGAGAGAGAGAGAGCGAGAGAGAGAGAGAGAGAAGACAGACACGTTCTCAACATGTTCAATAAATACAAAATAAAACGTGGATTAAGTCATTCACAAAGAAATGGTCGATTCTTTTAAATAATTAATTAATTAATAATAATAATGATAATATTCATAGAAAACACACATATATATGTATGTATATGTATGTATGTATTGCCTTTGGCGTGACATCATACTACTGGTACAAAATTATTTCTATATTTTAAATAGGTATAAAAAAGAAAGAAAAAACGAAAACTAATTGGACCCAGAGTAGATCCTTGCGGAACGCCAAAAAGGGACAACTTGCGTGTTTCGTGTTGTTGCGGGACACGTGAAGGGTCCTGGGGAAGTCTTTTAGCTCCGACAGGCTCCCCACAGCGCTCAGCTGAGGAACGAGCTCGGGGCCACCCGTTTGTGGTGCGCGAGCACTCCGGAAAAGCCGCTGGAAAGCGTGGAGGAGAAAGACGGCAAGCTAGTTCTTAAAGACTCCGGGGAGCTGCTGGAGATGCCGTATCCTGGTGCGGTCTGCAGACCCTGGGGCTGCTGCGCCCCGGCCACGAAGTAGCCGTCGTGCCCTGCGAGTAGTCCAGCCGGGGGCGAGCTGACGCTGTAACCGCCGACGGAAGCGCCCAGCACCGGACGCCCAGCCACGTCCCCGTTGGAGATGCCCTCCGCGCCCGGCAACAGCGAGCCGTATGCCGCCGCGTGTCCCTGGTTTAGGAAGCCGTGCGCAGAGCCGTTGTAGTGAGGATGATGGTGGTGGTGGTGTAGCGGCAGGAAGGGCGACAGTTGCCAGTAGAGGGGATTGCTCGCGCGCTCCCCCAGCCCCAGTCCCAGTGGCGCGAAGCGGAGCCCCCTCTTCATCACCAGCTTGCCGCGCGAAGTGGCCGAGCGCCGGCGCAGCTTGCCAGTGGTCCCTCCGATGAAGACGTCGTCGCTGGACGGGTCCAGCATCCAGTAGTTACCCTTGCCCGGGTCGTCGTAGTGACGCGGTACCTTCACGAAGCATTTGTTGAGGCTCAGGTTGTGGCGGATGGAGTTCTGCCAGCCCTGCTTATGCTCTCGGTAGTAGGGGAAGTTCTTCATGATGAACTCGTAGATGCCGTTGAGAGTGAGCCGCTTCTCGGGACTCTGCCTGATGGCCATCATGATGAGCGCGTTGTAGCTGAACGGAGGTTTGTCGTGCTTGCCCCCTTTACCCGCCTGCTGCTGCTGCTGATGTTGTTGTTGTTGTTGTTGTTGATGCTGCTGCTGATGATGCTCCTGCTGTTCGCCGTCCGCTCCCGCGTGCTCGTGGTCTTCCTCGTCGTCCCTGGGTCGCTCGCGCTCCGGAGGCTCCCCCTCCATCCCCGCGGGTCTCTCCGGGAGCCCGGCGCCCTCCTCCTCCTCCAGCTTGGACGGCAGCAGGAGGCTCTTGATGCTGAACGACGTCGACTTCTGCACCATTGTGTGCTCGCGCTGATCTCCCATGCCCCGCAAAGAAGAAGCCAACAGTGAGAGCTACAGTAATAGCAGCGGATCCGTGGAAAATCGCAACCGGGTCACGCGCGCTTGGACGGAGGAGGCATCGCCGCGCGCATGACGGGGCTTCGAGGACGCCGGAGTCGAGAAATTAGTAATTAAGCAGCATTAAGCGGCAGCAGCGGCTCATCGCGGGCTGAAGGCGGAGGGGGAGGTGGAGGAGGAGGAGGAGGAAGAGGAGGAGGAGGAGCTGGGAACTTGGTGAGAAATGTTTTCGCGCGACGCGCTCTGCTTTCTGACTTTATCCCGGAGCTTGCGCGCCTGACGTGGCCGCGATAGGAGGGACGGAGACGAAAAACGCAGCGTTCATTCATATGCGCGATCACAGCGCGCGCTTAAAGAACGGTCTCGTGTTGTGTCGCGTGGGGGGGCGCCCTGGCAACGTTACAGATAACAGTTTAACGGTCTCGTTTGTTTGTTTGTTTGTTTGCTTGCTTGTTTGTTTGTTTGTTTGTTTGTTTGTTTGTTTGTTTGTTTGTTTGTTTGTTTACTTGTTCGTGGTCCGTAAACGTGAATGCCCTGAACAACACATCAAAAACTCTGGCACATAGCGGGGAAATCAATAGCAGCCATATATGCACCCTTACATACCGCTGAGTGATCAGCACGCTCTTATTCCAGCCTGCCTAACTTTAACAGTGCAGGCATCTATCTATCTATCTATCTATCTATCTATGTACATGTTTATTTATAAACATCCGCATACATTAATCAATAACTACAAGAAAAGTCAATAGCGTTTGGAATTGAATATGACTGAATATCGATCTGTTAGATAGATACAGATTTTTAGATACAGAGCCACACACACACGCACGCACACACATATACTATCTATATATAGATATAATATATAATTTAAATAAAATAATAAATCATTAAAAATACATCGTGACGTTGAATATATAGGCTGGAAAACATTTGGTATACTTGAATTAAATTAGCTCACATAAAATGTATTTTATGTATATTCTACACACAGCGTCAGACGATATTAATGTATTTTATTCTAATTTCAACTCATAATCAGGCGTTTTTATTCTATTTGTATTTAGTGACTTTTTTTCTTAAGCATTTTAAATCATTTTCTTGCATGTAGGAAACGCTTTTCATGCGTTAGCAGTATTTATTTGTTTGTTTGTTTGTTTGTTTGTTTGTTTATGTGCACATACCTATTGAAAACATATTTGTAAGTATCTTTATTTCTGAGTATCTTTATTAAAACACTGACTTGCTTACTCTCTGTTTGATGAACTAAATGAGACTACAGCGCCTCTAGTGGCTGCACATACAAATAGCAGGACAATACTGTAATTTTTCCCCACACCCGTATTCGGCAAACCCGCCTACCTCCTCTACGATTGGCTAGTAATTCACACGCATGCGCTCTAGAGCAGTG
>CM067489.1:5636332-5651839 GCA_034552555.1 Semaprochilodus insignis
CTCCAGTCTGTTATCGGGTTCTGGTACTGGCTCAACAGAAAATGATAGATGTATTTCTTGAGGTAGTTCAAGCCTACTTTTAAATGCTCATCTTCAATTTAAACAGCTCGGTGTAAAAGCAGTAGTGTTTAAAGAAACAGCAACGGACCTATAATGGTATTCGCTGACACTCACGGTTTCAAAATGAACGTCGCGATCAGTAAAGAAAAAGTAGCATCATGTTCTTTTTACTAGTGGTTAGGAAGCAGTAGTTAGGAGATGTATGTAGATATGTGCCCTCATGAACTCCATCATTACATCTGCACCAGGAGTGGCAAAGAGTTCATCTACCACAAATGCTTCTATCCCCGTAGATATGAGACGGGGCTGTTCAAGAGGAAAAAAAGGATTGGTGGCTTCCTCTATGGCGACCTTTAGCCCAGACCTTTACAACAACCCCTGAGGGTTGCAGACTAGTGTCGAGTAGCTAATTGACGTAAAGCATTGGCGCACTGCCTTTGTGAGCGTTCTCATTTGAGCGGTGCATTTAATTTTGCCAGAGACAAAACAAGCCGCTGGAGAGGAGCAAGCCCATAAAGCAGAGCCCCAGAGTCGTAATGTGACAGGCCTGCACCCGAGCGTTTCCCGTAAAAGAGCCTGAGGGGGCGGATCTCCAAACTGCTACATGTCCCCACACCGTCTAATTCACATGAAAATTTGGAAGATGATTTATGGGAATCTGGGATCAAACAAGCAGACGAGCTGGAAGACGGGGCTGCAACCACAAGCTTTTATTCAGACCATATGCACGAGCTGTGTGTTTGTGTGCTTGTGTGTGTTACGGAGACATTTGAAAAAGAAAAAAACTATAAGCAGTATGAACAATATGTCCTTAATATTCCCACTGTCTGACTGCAGGACAAGATACAGGATGGGAGCAGAATTCCCTACACAATTCCAAACACTTATCCTGTCACTTTGGGAAATAAAGCAGAAGCGGTCGATCCTTAGGATTGAGACAAAAAAAAAAAAAAGCTAACAGCCATTGGCTGCTGGCCAAAACACCATGTTGCGCCTTTGGAGAAGGAACATACAAGAGTCGATTTCATGCCTGCAGGTATACATGTGGGCTGCTAACTCCATCAAGTACTGCTCAGCAAAGAAACTTGTTTTTACGGTCACGCACTGGACCAGATCTGAAATAATCAGCCTCAACATGCCTGACCATAGTCCCTCTAGCATGAGCTTTAACTAAGAAGACAGCAGTGTGTCTGAGAAAACACAAAACGTACACACAAAAGAATCTGGAAGTGCTTGAAATGCTTTCCTCATGGCACTGAAGGGAATGGCTTCAGGCCAATTTATTCTTAAGCTGTTTGTACTAATTGTTTCCTTCAGTCTCAAACACCTCCTCCCCTCCCTACACCTCTCAAGCATCTCTCCAAGCCTACTAATAGGTTTAAATAAAACCTCCAATTGGCCCAGTAAACCCCTCATTAAGACGTTTTTATAGGTTGAATTTAGGAGAGCAGGAGTTCAGGGGTCAATGGGAGGGCCTTACTTGCAGCAGCTGTTTGGGGAGGGGGGGGCGGGGCATGATTAGAACCAGCAAAGTTCAAATGGCAAGCTTGCTCCAACATCCGCAGGTCCATCCGCCAGTGACTCACCCCACAACCTGCAAAACACATCTGGCAAGGTCCAGAATACATCAACTGTCCGTTTCTGATGGGAGGGGCTGCAGGGACTCGATCCAAAGTTTTTTTCCTTATTTATTTACATGCATGAAGGTCTGGAGATGGTCTAATATGTCAGGACAGTGAAGACAAATCCTTAGACCTCCAAACACCTTGGTAACGTTTCAAGCACAGGACAATATATTCTTATCTTTGTTGGTCAATAAAACAAGGAACAATTCGAGAGCTTCATTCATCGTGCAGTTTTAGCACACTGTAAAGGACTGCAATATGCCGCAACCTGACCTGTTCATGACGTAACTCAGGACTGCATATCAAACTGAATTCAGGATCTTGATTCCTTAGTGTGATTCGGTTCAAGAACAGAGTTTTTCCTTGCCCCGTCGCCCTGGGCTTGCTCACTGGGGGCTCGGACACCAGATTGTTTGTAAAGCTGCTTTGTGACGACATCTGTTGTAAAGAAAGCTATATAAATAAATGTTGACTTGACTTGTTGACTATTTTATAACATATTATATATATATATATATATATATATATATATATATATATATATATATATATATATTCCATAACTACTATGTTACTATATTATTCAGACAGTATTTATAATGTAGAAATTATGAATTTTTTAGCAATCACTATTTGTTATTCTGCAACCAATACACATTATTTACTACTTATTACTTATTACTATTTTAATAATGCAATAATTACTATGAATTACTCTGCAACTACTATTAATTATAACATAACTAATATTAACAATACAGCAATCACTCTAAGCTATTATGTACCTGCTATGATCCCTGAGTGACTACTATAAATTATTCAATAAGCAGTATGAATTATTCTATAACTGCTATGTATGTAATATTTCCTCCTATTCACAATTCCTTTATCTCTTTTAATAATGTAGTAATTAATATGAATTATTCAGTCACTATGATGTACTGCACAATTACATAACTAATATTAATTAATTAACTAATATTAATAACGCAGTACTTACTATGAACTGTTCTGTACCTACTATGAATTATTACATAACTATTATGACGTATTTAGTAATTACTGTTAACTTTCCCATAACTTCTTTTAATGAGCACTAATTACTATAAAGTATTACATTGCTACTGTGAATTATTTAGAACGTACTATTATCATTCCATAACTATCATTAATTATTCAGTACTGTGAAACTACTCGGTACCTTATATGGAGTTGCATGGAGAGTGAGGAACTGAGGAATGAGCAATACATGCCAGCCCCCTATTGTTTAAGGGGTTAGAAATATGAAATGGAGCCAGTCTGGGGCACTTCAGCTTCCTGCTTCAGAATGACCTTCTATCTATAACGTCAAATAATTTGAGGACCTGGAGGAGGAGGAGGAGGAGGAGGAGGAGGAGGAGAAGGGACTTCAATTATTAAACACAACACACACGTTCAAACAGTATTCACTTATCATAACCTATATATATATAAATATACCTATACAGAACAAACCTACCAGTCAGAAGTTTAGACACACCCAACTAAATGGATGTTGTTGGTGATCTTAAAGATTCTACAGGCTTCCAACTGATGAGATGTTGGAAACAATACATATCCTGATATACCACATATACTCTTGATGTATTACATTATTATATTTCTGAAACATCGCCAACTCTAATATATATTTAGTTGCACAAAAAAGTTAAAAAACTTAAAACTTTTATCTCTTTTTTTTAGCACAGTTTAAATACTCTAGGTCCCCAGTTTTTTATTGAATATTCATGAACGACAGACCAATAGAACTGGTCCAAAATTGCAATTTTCCAAAATTGTTCCAAAACTTTCTTTGCACATAAAAGAAAGCTATTTTATCCTCCTGTAAAGTTCTATTTTGGAGGCATCTTGGACTGCATAATTCCATGAGTGCTAAAGTAAAGCATTAAGCTAAACACAAGGAAAACCTTCTATGAGTAGCCGTGTCTAAACTTTTGACTGGTAGCGTATATATACATTACACAAGCACAGTTACACACACACTTGTATGTATTGCACACAGATACACACCTATAAATATACAGATAGTACTGTATAAAATCCATGCAGCTATATTCACCATTCATACTTAGTTTCGAGAGTCTAAACAGGACAGGAGCATCGTTTACCTGTGTATCTGTTGTCACAATCAATGGAATGAATAAATGAATGAATAGGAAACACAAAGCTAATTCTGCACTGGCTTAGACTAAGTTGTTTATATTTCTTTTTCTCCTCAGCTCTTCCTGCTTTCCCTTCATTCCCCACCTCTCCCCCTCCCTCCTCTCCCGTTCTGTTTGTTGATGGCCTCCCTGGGGTCTGTTTACTTCTGTCTACAACACCTCACAGCGCCTGGGAAAGGTCAGCACTGGCCGAGAGAGAGAGAGAGAGAGAGAGAGTGAGAGAGAGAGAGAGTTTCTCAAGATGCCTCCACCATTTATCGCCCTGCCACTTTATGACAAAACACAATAATCCCAGGAGGGGAACAACACACACAGCTGCGGCTTTTGACCTGAATCGCTGTGGAAGTGCTTCTATATCTAGTTGATGTAAAGCTTTATGATTTTTCGGGATTGTACAAGATTAGACATATGTCGAAGGATTATGTATGTATATGTATGCTATATGTAATATCACTCATTACTTGATAATAAGCACATACTTGCCATGTTTGTCATATGGGATATACTGTGTATAACATTGTACAGTGAGACACAATCCCATAAAACATTTTCAATCCACAATCACAAAGGGATTAAGGAAAGGTTCATGCCTTTACATTATTCAATGAATATATGGTGAACATAAGACAATATGATGTGACAAGTTCAATTCTATCCGCAAGTTTGTGGTAGTCTCTAAGCTACATGACCTACGAATAATAATGTATGACTACCATCAAGAGCAGTTCTTCTGCATAGACTAGACATTCACAACAAAACAACCCATAAAAAGCCCATACTTTAAGATCAACGGCATATAAAATGAGCCTTGGTGTCCTCCAAGGCTCTATTCTGGGCCCCATCTTGTTTAACGTCTATATGTAGAAGACTAGTTAAAAACACACTTTCGATTACTCTTCTGCTTAAACTATACAGGAAGCACTGTATTACTGTAGTCAAAAATATTCTCAAATCAAAGAGGCCAATCATTCTCTGAGTAGAGAGTTTTTGAGCCATTTGTGATTTTCACACAGAGGAATTTGTGTTCCGCATTTAACCCATCCGTGAAGTGAAACACCCACATACACACACTAGTGAATACACACACACTAGGGGGCCGTGAGCACACTTGCCCGGAGCGGTGGGCAGCCCTATCCACGGTGCCTGGGGAGCAGTTGGGGGTTAGGTGCCTTGCTCAAGGGCACCTCAATCATTACTGTCGGTTCAGGGAATCGAACCAGCAACCCTCCGGTCACAAAGCTGGTTCCCTAACCTCTAGCCCACGACTGCCCAATTCTGCTGTAATTGTGGAGCTCAAATTGTGTAGAATTATGTGTAGTCTAAAAATCCAGAGTCACCATGTGTGTTTAAGGTGGTATTAACTTCAGGCTCCTGCAGATGGCACTGCACGAAGATGATGGGGTTATAAATACCTGCGGGGTGTGAGTGATAGGATCCATAGATTGAGAAGAGGTGCTACAGTGCAGTGAATGTCTCGTTCCATGTGTGGAAAATGGCTCCAAAGCAGATGTTAATGATTTGCTAAAATCCCAGTCTACAGGAAATTCTCCTCGGAATTGTGCCAGGGAAGGCATCCACCATATCTCGCCCAACTGTGCAATTCTTTGATGCAAGAGTGTCTGAACATTGATGTGGCTTTGAAGTTCTGCCAGGAAGACTCCAATGCTATGTCATTGCTGTGTAATGCTATTACTCTGGCCAGTCGCAATGCGCCAGCTATCTTTAAAAATTTTCAACTTACGCTCATGTTTTGCTGTTTTCAGGTGCTGACGTTTCTATGTTCTCCTCCTTCCTCCCCCCTACCACCAGTTTGGCCCCGATCCTGTTGTCCAGGGAGTAGGCTCCACCTCTGCCGTCCATATCTGGCAGGATTTGCGAAGGTCCGGACACTTCAAGACCTGGGCCCAGGACGGGGCCTACACCGAAGACTCTTTTTTTTTTAATTGTCATCCTTCAAATTGTACAGCTTATAGAAGATTAAATATCGTTTTCCATCACTTTTGCCTCCGTGTCTTTCTGGCAGAATTCCATTTCATGCCTAAATGGTTCTAAGGATTGATACAGAACATGTTGTATATGGTACTATCTAGCACCAAATAGGGTTCTTCTTATGTTACAATCTTGACACCATGAATTTGGCCAGTATAATCCCAGTAAACAATGGTCATCTGTGGACGTCTGAAATGTGTTTAAATATAGTCAGATATGTGATTTCAACGTTGTTTCAACGGTTCAAGCGATTCAAATGTTTACTAGGATGAGAGCCAATGTTACACTTAACAGCAGACTGTGTTCAGTAAGAATCAAGCTGCTCTTTTGTAGTTTCGGCAGTTGGCAGCAGACTGTGCAGATGTTAGAGTTGTTTGCTTCACCTCTGCTGGCGAGTATTCAGCTGTGTTTTGTTCCACATCCCAGAATTCCTATGAGGTAACAACTGTTTCTATCAAAACAAATATTCCCCAGAGAGACGCTGCACATTGTTCAGCAGGAAAGTGTTACTGTGTGGCAACATTTACTCAGGATCACTTTGGTGCTCATATACTGTTGATGCTCATATATACACCTTACGTGAGTTCACATGTTTTGTAGATTCTATAAGTGGAAATACGTTCCACCTGTGACTGAAACATACCTAATACTGTGTAATACCTCCACGAGCACCAAAAACAGCTGTGATTAGATTTTGCATGGACTGGACAAGTTTCTGGATGTAGGCCACATCAGTGTTCAGCTACTGTTGCATCTAGAGTTAGGGTTAGAATTGCACAGTTGGGCCAGATTTGGTGGATGCCTTCCCTGGCACAATTCTGAGGAGAGTTTCCTGTAGACTGAGATTTTAGCCACTGCTGTTAGACCCGTATGACCGTACGCTTCCATACACATGCAAATCCAGCTACTTCCTTCACACTATAGCCTTTGGCATGCCCAAATGTAATCACTCCTTTTAGCCAATCATTAACATCTGCTTTGCACATAGACCCCAAAAATACCATTATGAACCTTGATAATAAGCATAATCGGTCCTCTTTAAAATGTGCAGATGTGAAAAGGATGCATATTTATTTTCCCTTAAAAGATTCAAAAAACATGTGATGTGATTAGGGGTGCCCAAACCTGCCCAACACTGTATGATGATAATGTTCTCGTTGTGTCACAGACTCAAGTAGCTATAGAGAAGCCAAATCCAATATTTGCTCATGGAAAAAAAATCTGGGGCAGTTTAGCAGAGGATTTTCCAAAGCCCTTATCCAAATCACTGAGCGCTTTAACTAAAATGGAGAGAGAGAGAGAGAGAGAGAGCTTTAAGAGTACTGAGATATACCCCCTGCTATGATATAAATCTATTAGTGCTGTTGGCAGATTGGAATTCACCATGTTAATTACTGGCTCTCATTAGTCTATTCATAATTAAAGTAATTGACTTGTGCATATCTGAGCTCGCAAGCTTTCAAGAGAGCAGAGTGTGAGTGAGTGAGTGAGTGAGTGTGAGTGTTAGTGTGCGTGCTCATGTTTAGTCTTAAGTGTGTACAGTATGTCTGTCCGTGCATCTGGTGTGGGTGTGGGTGTGTTTGTGTGTGTGTGCAGTGTTGCGGATCTGATCTCTCTCTGTGTGTGGACAGTGCTTAGGGATTACTGAGTCTTGCCTTTTGGGCATTAATGGCTCAGAGCAAATCAACAAATGTTTGTGTGTGGGTGTGTGTGCATGTGTGCACTGCTGTCTTTCCTAGATCACCCATCTGCACAGCTGTGAGATGTGAAATCCTAAGATGGGGTCACGCCACGTGGAGATCTCTAACCTCGTTCCATTTTCAGCTGTGTGTTCGGCTCAGGCTGGATCTCTCCGTGCAGCAATGGCGCTCTGGGCCTGCGTCTCATCAACGAGGGGCAAGTTGACATACAGCGAATCCCACCGCACAAAACATTTGCCAAACAACATGACGTTCCACAGAGGTAAACAAATAGCTGCAGATGGGCAACTGCGGTCTGATGAATAGAAGCTGTATGCACCAGTAGGGTTTTTAAAGGTCTTTAAATGGTAGAAATATCAGAAGAAATGGGCCGCTTCAATGCGTTGTAAATGTACTCAGTATAGAGTTTTTATATGTAATATTGGAGGTATAATGGAGGTAAATCTGGTAAAAATGTTTTCTTTGGGGACTATTTTGCCTTACATCACCCTGTATGTACCCCTCCACCATAAATGCACTGAAATAAACAGATGAAAATGTAATTTAAGCTAATCGTTTATCACATAACTATCATACAACTTTGTTTCAGGCATCAGGCAGCATATATCTGACCATTTCATGTAATGACTTACATTGAGGGAGCTTTTAGAGGTGAATGTCTGGCTCCTATCATCACCATTGTCAGTGTACGTTAACCTCATGGCATTCAGGGTGGGGGGTCCCTGTCAGCTCGCTAAGTCAGTGTTAACTGGCTGTTAACTCATTCGCTGTAGAAGCACTGATGCTTCAATGGCAACAACATGTTTGGTTTCTTTGCTGGAAATGCTCTTTCCTAGTGTGGTAGCGTGCCTTCCACACATTAACTGAGGTCTGCCCAATCTCCTCTGTTAACAGTTCCCACCGATCTCTTGGGAAAATTGGCCAAGCTTTCAGATTTACTAATATGTTACGAAATACTGCAAAGTTTTTCAGAGGCATCCGAGGCATAGTTACAGCTGCTCGGCTATGAAGGACCAACTGGGTGAAGCTGTTTTGCTACAGCACCACCCTTAAGCAGACCAGAGCTGCATCTCTAGTTATGTTGCCCATGGCGTAGCAACATACTTTCCTGGATTTTTTCCCATTAAGAATGAATGGGATGGAAAAGAGCACGCCCATCTACTGAACTTCTGCTCCACCCATAGACAGTGTTTCTGATACACCATCTTAGGGCAGACCCCCAGGCACGAATTCAATATTGGTTTGACCCGCACTCGTCTGTTTGTCTTTTTTTCCCCTTCCATCTTTCCCCCATTATAGAGTCCCGTTCCTTTTGCCCCCATTCAAACCTTATTGTTTTCATTAACCTAAACCTGCATGTACTCACTCAGGGCACATCCCTAAACTCTAATCCACAGACATACCGGCCCACACTCCTCTATGTGTTGATTATTCATCCCTTGTTCCTCCACCACAGCTTTGCAAGTAAGTGGGAACCATTTAGGCTGCACAACATTCCACATTTCCTTCAGGAAATGCACTTATATAGTTAGTTTCTGTGACTGTGGGTGAAGCAGCATAATATGTTAATTGTTAGGGATCTCCTAGAAGTTTGCTTTTGAGACAACCGGGGGGTCCAAACAGTTAATCAGGGGGTCCCGGACCCACCAGGCCCCCTTATGTATCTCACCTTGAACACTGATTAATTCTTACTCAGCAAGGTTCTCCAGAACCAAGCCTTTTCACACCCAACCACTCTAAATGGCTTTGTTTACATCTGAACCATGTAATTATGTGGAGTTAACCCTTATACATATTTAACTAGCATTTTAAGCAGACTACATTATTACATTAGACCATAATCTGGTCGTGTTTCGCTATCTTAAAGGTTTGGTTTTCCCTGCTCCAACACTCCTTATTCAGGTATCACTTTATGTCCTATCTCCTAAAGGTGTTTTAGAGCAGACAAAGCACTCAAATATGCGGTACAGGCGGATACTCCCATCTGCTGCAACACTACCAAACAGCATTAGCATTTCACTGTAGGATCATGTGGTACTCCAGCTGCACAGTCTCAGACAGGAAGCATCTGTATCGTGTGGTCAGGGGCGGCTGAACGGATCATTGGAACTGAGTTCCCCAACCTGGACAGTGTGTATGCCAGTCGACTAAAGAAGAAGGCTCACACTATCAGCAGAGACGCAACACACCCGGGACACCGCATGTTTGAGTTGTTACCGTCCGGCAAAGCGGTACAGGGCCATCCATACAAAAACAAGCAGACTGAGAAACAGCTTCTGTGGCCTCCACAACACCTCACTGACAGACTGATTGCTACCTCTGGACTAATCCTGTTCACTTTGGACATTATGCACATTTATGTACAGTCACCTTATGTTATACATATTATCCATAGTGTAATTCTACCTCCATATACTGGCAACTGTACATTCTGCATATTTTGCACATCCATGCACAGTCACTTTACACATTCATAACTTATTTATTTATATTGCAACTGTTACTGTTTCACTCCTTCTCACACTGAGTGCACTGTCCATATGTAAATATTTTAACTGTCTATATTCTATATTGTATATTACTGCTCTTTTTATTGTTTGTTGTTTCTTCTTGGAGAGTGCCGCACTACATTTCGTTGTATGCAAATACAATGACAATAAAAGGAGTATTGTATTCTATTCTATTTATTAGCATAGCTCACGCACCTCTAATGACTTCTGAACTCTGTATGCAATATATACATATACATATATACAGTATATGAACCTGTATGTAAGGCTCCAAGTTGTGATGGATGATTAATAGGGTTTGACCAGAGGAGAATGTATTTAATCACAGCTCCAGTGATTACATTCGAGCCGAGATAAAAATATACCCGGGCCTGTAATGGGATCTCTGAAATCTCGCGATGAAACGCGGTATCAGTCTGCTGAGGGCGACAGAGCTCTGTTTACGTGCGGCTGCAGTTTGAGCGGCTCCTTCTGCTTTCTCCTCTTGTTAACCTCCCTGCGCTGCTCCTCGCCATGTCCACCGAGCGGAAATTCACATCTGTAGATTTCGAAATATTCGGCGATGTTCAGGGTAGGTGGGCTCGCGGGCTCCGCCTCCCAAAATAGCAGCAGCAGCGCTTCACTTGCTGAGGGCAGTGACTGGGGGGTCAGTTTAGGTGAAGGGGGACTCTGAGTTTAAGGGCTGCTGTGCTTTGCTGCTCTTGTACGTCAGTAACAACAAATGCTGAGCGCTCAGTATGAATTAATTATGCTAACTGATGTCACGTGATCACCGTGGCGTTGAATGTACTTGAAATGCACCCAAAACTCTAATGATGGAACTGGACTGAAGCTGAATACTCGGTTCTACCTTAAAGGGGAAGTCCAGAAAATTTCCAGAATTTCTGCATACTCAAATGGTTAATATGCCAGTATAGTCAGGCAGAGTGGTTTGGCGTGAAATGCTTAGTTCTTGAGAAACTTACCAAGTCGAACTTCTTCACAGTGGCGGTGAAAGGAACCAGACGTCCACCTCTAAAAAGCTCCCTCACAAAAGGTTACTACATTATCTGCTGACAACTGCACCCTTGCACATTTATGCACATTTATTTATTTATTACTATTGCACTGTCATTTCTACAGGTCGACAGTTATATTTGTATTTCTTGTATATATTTCTTGCCTCCTTGCTTTTTGTGAAACTGCTACTGGCTGTTAAATTTCCTTCGGGATCAATAAAGTATCTATCTATCTATCTATCTATCTATCTATCTACATGAATTGGTTATAAATGTGCCGCATGATGTCTGAGACATTGTTATATGGTAGATTTGTCATGAAGTTTTGGCATGTAAGGTATTTCAGATCGGTTTATTTTAAAGCTCTCATGGCGGAGGGATACATGAAGGGTGTTCTAAGAAAAAGTAATCCCCACAGAATCTTTTTGTTTCCAGATTGACCGCCATCATCAATGTTACAATGTTTAAAAATACTCATGAAGGTTCACTGGTGGTTTTGGGTGGTAAATAAAATGGTTATATTTGAGTTGTAGACATCAGGGCCCCTGGTTCCCATCACCACTGTCTCTAACATTTTTCTTTTCTGTAACTTTTCTTCTACAGTGAGTCATTTCACATCAGCCCTCTCTCAGTGACCCTGTTTTCATCTCAATCACTGAATTATGTATAAAATTTCAAAAACTGGTGAACCTCCCCTTTAAATAGTGCATCAGAAACATTCAGGTGCCTGTGCTTCGTATTCAGAGCACATACTGCAACATCTAAACGATGTCTATTCATTTTCAGCACACAGAGACCAATAGAAGTACCGTTTGTTGTTGCTGACTATCAAAAGCAGCAGAGCGCAGTACTATTGAGCTTATGAGTCTCTGCTAACCCGATGTCCCACTTAAAGGGGGCTTTTCCAGAAAGTCTAAACAGAGTCATTTTGAATGTTTTGGTTTATTTCTTCTAGTCAGAATTCCTCGCAGTGGTGGTGATGGGAACCAGACGTCCAAAGAGTTCAATGCCTCACAGAAAGTTACAGCAAGAACTTTTTAGATATATGCTGCCTGATATCTGACACATCATTTTATAATAGTTGTGATAAAGTTTTGACTAAGAATGTATTTTAACCCATTTATTTTAGGGCATTCATGGTGGAGGGATGCATGCTGGGTGTTCTAAGACAAAATAGTCCCCAAAGAAAACCACCACCAGCATTCCGTCTAAAGGCTCAGAGGACAAGTGTAGGTTCACACATGTCCTCTCAGGTGGGTTTGGATAGTAAATGATGGATATATTAGAGTTAAAGACATGGTGACCCCTGGTTCCCATCACCACCACAGTAAAGAAACCAGAGTCTGTAAGTCTCTCTACAGTGACCCATTTCACATCAAACCACTTTAAATGGACCTGTTTACGACTAAACAATTCATTTAGATGTAAATAATTCAGACATTTTGAAACATTCGTGGAGTTCACCTTTTAATGTTGATCTGACATTTTATTTCCTTGAGTTATGGTAGCAGATTTTACATTTTGCTTGAGTCATTTTTTTTAGACAAAGACACATTAATATGGATCACATCTGTATTTATCTGGACTGCATTTATATTAATGTGTTAACCTGTGTCTTTATACATTGATGTAAAACTCTTTCTGTCTTTCAGGTGTGTGCTTCAGAATGGTAAGAGGATATTCCACCTAAACTAAAGTCAGCAGTTCAGTTTGAGTCTTACCAGTGCCTTAAAATAATACAGGAGAATAGAAACTAGTTTATTTTTAGATGTTCAATTTTCACAGAAAGCAAAGCTTTGACTCAAAATACCTTTGAGCAGCTGTGTATTATATGTCTAGTGCTGGGCGGTATTGATAAAAAATTTACGTCAGAATATTATAAGTATGTCATGGTATCTAAGTGTCAAATTAGTTACCATTAATAAGTTAATGTGCAATAACTTCCATCCTCTATACCAGAGGGGCCCAAACGTTATATCATAGGAGGCCAAAGAGCAGTGTTTGTGGTGGGCCTAGGTAGGGCTGTGTAATATGAGGGCTAAGGGCTAGATATATATTGTTATGGTGATAAATTATGTCACAATGCAGTTTTTCTGAACATATCATGGGTATCATTAGTACTTGTGGATCACCAATCACCTGCATGTTTCATTATAAAACAAAGAGCAAAATTAGTCCAGTTTAAATATTGATTACAGTCTTGTTTATTATTATTATTGTTAATTTTTTCTCTCTGTAATATCCCAATAGTGTATTTTTGCCGTATCTGCCAAGTATTAACAGTGCCAGCCGTGTACCAAAAATACAAAATGGTATACAAATAAAGACTGAGTTTTAAAAATGCGCTATATTTAGTAGGGGTGTAAGAAAATCACAATATTATGTTTTGTGATACTGTATCGATTCTCAAAAACATAGTATCAATGTTAATCAACAGTCATCATAATTAAAGTTTGATCACAGTGTTTTTGTGTTGCATTTAATGCCCCGACCACTAGATGGCAGTGTTGTTCACTATTTTCTCTTTCACTCTAATATAAACAAGTAGCAAAAGGGCACACTGCTAATGTTAGCATTAGCAAACCTATGCATTCTATTTAAAAATAATTAAATATAATCGCAATATATCAAATCGTAGCCCCTGTATCATATACGCATAGTATGGCCAGGTTCTTGCCAATACACAGCCCTAATATTTCGTTGCCAGATTGGTTCTTCTTCTCTCACTGGGTGAGGGATGGGCTGGGGTAACTTGGGTGGACCACATATGCCAATTTAGGCCTGCTGGTCACCCTGCTCTGCTCTACATTAAAGAATGTTCTATAATCCTGACATAGCTTCTTCTGAGTTAATGTTGTATTAAAATGGCATCAGAGGGATCCTTACGCAGTATAGTAACCACTGACCAGACGCACATTTCCACACTGAACAAATGTACATACAGTATATCTGCCAGGTGAGTAAAGCACACGCGTAACAAATTAAAAATGGACGTTATCATGGATATAATGGTCATTCTGTATCACATATATATCACCAAAAGTATCGCTCAAACTGAACAGCAATATAAGAGATATAGTCCAGCTCTAAGCTCAACTGCGTTGTCCTTCCGTTGGCTGAAAGAGCTAGTAAGTGTCTCAGGGGCTGTGTGACTGTGCTGTGTGCAGTATACAGAGGATCAGGGGAAAAAGCTGGGGGTGAACGGCTGGGTGAAGAACACCAGACAGGGCACCGTGATCGGACAGGTGCAGGGGCCTCGGGACAAGGTGGATGAGATGTGAGTACACATGTTCCTTTGTGGTGTTTGTTAGCTTGGATTATCTAACTGGTTCTAACCTGATTTGAACTAACTGGCTGCAGTGTTTTGAGGCAGATGGTTTTAATACGTTTGTGTTTGTTTGCTTTGTTTTCTGGCTGAATGGAGGTTTCAGTTAAATTAAGCCCCTATTTTAAGCTGTACTAAATACCTGACCAGAGAAAAACATATTTGAGTGTTATTGACAGGGATGGACCATGGCCTTGTAAGGTCCCTGAGAGTGGACACCAGTGTCATAATAACAAAAACACAGGACTGAAAAAAGTGAGTTTACACAAAATTGAGTATTTATTTGGAGGGTTAACATATTAACTGAACTACTAACAGAACAAATGAACCAAATCTTCTTTATTAATGTGAAGTGTTCTGTGGTATCTACCTTTAATGGATTCTGCTTTTCTCTCATTCCTTTCAAGCCGTTAAAGAGTAAAGGCTAATAGTACTTTCACGCCACAACCCCCCCTTGAATGTCAACTGCAGATCCCATGAGTCAGTAACTGTATAAATCATGAGGGGACATGCAAACAGATGTAACATCTTGATTAATTTCATTCTTTAAGTCCCATTCATATACAATGGCTATTCTAATGTTTATATGCAGTGTATTGTTCCAAGTATCTGGGCCACCGCAGGCCTTGTGAGCTCAGAAAGTGTAAGGTGTTAGTGTACTGTAAGTAGTGTGTTGTGTACAGTAACTCAGTAAATGTAATGTGTTAGTGCACTGTAAGTAGTGTGTTGGTGTACAGTAACTCAGTAAATGTAATGTGTTAGTGTACTGTAAGTAGTGTGTTGGTGTACAGTAACTCAGTAAGTGTAGTGTGTTAGTGTACTGCAAGTAGTGTGTTGGTGTACAGTAACTCAGTAAGTGTAGTGTGTTAGTGTACTGGAAGTAGTGTGTTGGTGTACAGTAACTCAGTAAGTGTAATGTGTTAGTGTACTGGAAGTATTGTGTTGGTGTACAGTAACTCAGTGAGCGTAATGTGTTAGTGTACTGGAAGTATTGTGTTGGTGTACAGTAACTCAGTGAGTGTAATGTGTTAGTGCACTGTAAGTAGTGTGTTGGTGTACAGTATCTCAGTAAGTGTAATGTGTTAGTGTACTGTAAGTA
>CM067489.1:5666761-5694319 GCA_034552555.1 Semaprochilodus insignis
AATAATAATAATAATAATAATAATAATAATAATAATAAAATGCAGCTTTTTTTATTATTATTGTATTATTGTATTGTTTTGAGAAATTCTTAAAGGGAATGTTTTGTTTGTTTACCTTCTTATTAATATTCTTATTTTTGTAATAATATTCTTATTACAATATTCATTATTGACTGTAAAAGGAAATGTGCATATTTTATTAGTTTATGATTATTATAAGTGGTGTTTGTTGTTTTCTGTTTTGTTATTAAATAAGAAATAATAATAACATAATCACAAACTATAGAAATAAAAGAGTCCTCATACACCAGACGTTTAATACACACATACAGTCTGATGCCTGTTTCAGGAGCACCCGCTTTATGGAAATCCACCAATCAGAGGCTTCCTTTACTCTGTTTCCATGGTGGTTCTGATCTGTGGTGGTCTCAGGGCTTTGTTGGCCTGTTCGTTTTAACTTGATGAGAACTATATGTATGTGATGTAGACACTGTTTACGTACACATGGCCTCTCCTGAACACCACCCGTGGGGTCACCCCTGCTGCACACACACTGTAACCCTAGCAACAGACACAGACAATCTCCTCTGGGCCTCCTCTTTCCCCCCAGCATGCTGGGCTGCAGCAGATCTGCATGCCCGCTGGCAGGGCGGCCGCAATCCTCTTAACCAACAGCGGTGAGATTAGATCAGAGGCTTACGGTGGGCCAGGAGACAGGCGCTGGGTAAAAGCTGCTCTTTTTCTACTGACCCAGGACCAGCCTGCACTATCACAACCCCAGTCTTAACCATTGGAGAAGAACAGACAAATCTGGTCCCAGATCAGCTTGAAAAGTTGCAGCCGTTGAAGTCAGTGGTCTGTGCTGGAGCCGGATGCGACTGAATGAAACACTGAAGCCCAGGACCCTCACTGGAATGCGCTTTGTGTTTGGGCCCTTTATCTGCTGTCCAAACGCACTGTGTCATCACTGAGTCTGTTAGCTGCCTGCAGCACTTGACAGTCCTCTGCTCTTTCATTTGTGCAGCAGTGATCTGTTACTGATTATGTAGCTTATGTGCCACCTAAAAACAGCTCCATTTTATTTAAAGGAGGAATATGTAATATTTTTAGTTTAAAACATTCCAATATTTACTATAGTTATCAACAGAATGTGAGAAATAATAGTTTTGGCAAAGTGTCAAGATGCCTATGTATGGTATTGCAGAGATACCTTCGAAACATAACCAGCTAACCAGCTAGCCCGGGCCTGTCCTGTCTCGTAATACCACATTGCACCTCAAGAGGTGATAGTGAGTCACTGCGGCGTCTGTAGCGTCTAGTATGTCTGGCATCAGTCCAACATGAGAGGATAAAGAAGTAACGCTGCTGCCCCAACTGTGTATTCTAACCTATTGTCAGTCATGTTAAAGGTCCTGCTCCCCGTCAGATTGCAGTACTATTGGGAAGGAAGATAAAGGTCACCAGGAACAATAAATGATGATACATTTAGACTGATATGGGCAATACTTATTGAGCTACACATACAGAAATAGTGTCTCTCAGTATGGCGTAGGCCACCATGTTTGCTAACGCAACGTGCCAGACATCTCGGCATGGAGTTGTAGAGGTTCCTAATGTGTCCTGTGATAATCCATCACATTCAGCTGGAATATTCTCACACAGTTCCTGCAGATTGTGCGGTAGGGGTGGAGGTGGAGGGACACCAGGCTTTCTGGAAGTATGACACGTGACAACAAACTGTTTATGTTGGCGCTGACCACAGTGCCCCCACACATGGATTCGTAGGTTGTCTCCACCAAGACAAAGTGAGTCACTAAAGATGACCTGCTGACATTCTAAGTCACTCCACGACAGTCTGGCACGACACCATTGCAGTCTTTGGCGATGTTGACGTGGTGTTAAGGGCGGTCGTCGTAACAGTCTGCATGCATGTAGTCCTGCGTCGTGCAGCCATCTACCATTGGTGCTGACATTAACAGGATGACTCATGGAGGGCATCACTGCTCACTGAATGTCTGCAATCATGGCTGTTGGGTCAGTCAGGTACAGTAATAAAGCTTGTCCTTGCTTACATCACATGTGTGGCTGAACATGGAACTTGAATCATTTGCATGTCTCACAATGTCAAACCTACCCAACAAGTTTCATTCCTGCCGGTTGATTCCTTCTGGCTGCAACTATTTATGCAAATATTATTTTGACAATGAGTGTAGTATTTCACTAATGATGTAATATCAGATACAACACAGAGCTTTTTGTTCCACTGTAATAAACCTTGCAGTAAAGTCCCCATATACTGCTGTACTGGATCTTGGAGGATCAGATGATGGGATCACAGCCTTCTGCATGACCCCGCCTACTGCCAGGCCTGTTTTCATTACCGCACTTAAAGTTGTCCAGCTACGTCTAATCCCAAGGAAGATAACACAGCCAGCAGACGTTCTTCTTATCTAATCCATTCTCCCCCCCCCCCCTCACCATGTAGTACCTTTCTGTCACTTAACATGCTGATTAGGTGAAAATGTGCACGACTAAATGACGAAATGTCTTTTTATAGCAGAACGCAGCCTTCACTGTGTTGTTTCCACTCAGATCCCCCTAATGAGCTCTAATCACATTACGTGTCAGCTTGGAAAAAAAACAGGAGTGCAAATCAAAACTAAGCAGGCAGGAAGCTGTGAAAGAACACAGGAAATTGGTTTGTTTTCAAATTTCCAATAACCTTCCTCAGTGGGGCTGAAGCTTATTTCCAGTATGTGTACCAGGTGGCAACTGTTTGTGCCAAGCAAAGTTGTTTTCTTTCTTTCTTTCTTTTTTCTTTCTTTCTATCTTTCCTTCTTACTTTTCAAATACTCTGACTAATGTGCACTCATCATTAAAATAGTAGTTGCACCCAGAAGGAGTCAACTAACAGGAATGAAACTTGGTGGGTAGGTTTGACATTGTGAGACATGCGAATGATTGAAGTTTCATGTTTGGCTGTGCATGTGATGTAAGTAAGGACGGGCCTTATC
Organism: Semaprochilodus insignis; assembly: GCA_034552555.1. Lineage (NCBI taxonomy): Eukaryota > Metazoa > Chordata > Actinopteri > Characiformes > Prochilodontidae > Semaprochilodus > Semaprochilodus insignis. The sequence goes on from CM067489.1 coordinate 5,669,776, forward strand.
GCTGTACCTGACTGACCCAACAGCCACGATTACAAACATTCAGTGAGCAGTGATGCCCTCCATGAGTCATCCTGTTAGTACCAGCACCATTGCCAGACGGCTGCACCACGCAGGACTACATGCACACAGACTGTTATGACAACTGCCCTTAACACCATATCAATGTCACCAACGACTGCAATAGTGTCATACCAGACTGTAATTTAGTTTCTCAGAATGGCAGCCGGTCATCTTCAGTGACGAGTCCCGTTTTTTTCTTGGTGGAGACGACCAACGGATCCATGTGTTGATGAGATGAACAGTTTGTTGTCAGGCAGCACACGTCCAGGAGGCCTAGTGTCACTCCACCCCTACCCCTACCGCAAAATCTGCAGAAACACGTTGTGCTAGCAAACATGGTGGCCCGACGCCACATTGTCTCACATTGAGCACACTATTTCTGTATGGTAGCTCAAGAAATATTACCCATATCAGTCTAAATTTATCATCATTTATTGTTTGTGGTAACATTTATCTTCCTTCCCAATAGCCTTGCAGTCTGATACTTCCTTCTGGGTGCAGCTGTTCTTTCTGATGATGAGTGTATATCCTGATCACTGACTGGCGCACAGTAGGTGTAGACCACCAAAACTGTCCCCATCAAATAAACAGCACGTAGAGCCCTTGTCTTTGAAAGAGAGAGGAGAAAATCTGGCTCCACTCTTGCTTCTTGCTTCAAAATATCCATCCAATCGGAAATATATTGCCTGCATCTAAGATGCTTTCACACACCAGTGCCTAATTTTTTCAGTGTGGGGCATGCAAGATATTCCAGTGCCATTAGCATGCAAGCCAAACAAGCAGTGAGCTAAAAGCTGTGATTTTCTAGGTGTCATTAATCCAGGCTGACGTACTTTCATTGAAGTCGTATATGCTAGTTCTCTGATGACTAGGCTAAGGTGGATCATGTTCCACCGAGTAGGCCTATTGGCCTGGCCTGTCACAGCAAGTGCACATCCTCTCCTCATTTATCACTGCCTGTGTGAAAGGAAATCAAATGTACTTTCTTGCAGTGCTCAGGAAGGTTCATGTTTGATTTCAGGTCCTTTTTTTTTTTCCATCCGGCCCGTCCAGGGTCAAATTACGGCTTGTCCAGGTTGCTCAGCAACTTCCAAACAATGGAGCTTACTTCGGAGTGAAAACAGGACCAAAAAGTCGCCCTCTCGAAAGGACACTGAATACTTTGCTCGGGTTGTCAGACCTTGTGTCTGTTTTACCTTTCGGCGGCCTGCAGAGCATGTGACTTTGGGCTGTCAAAAGGCGTATTTCTAGCAAAGTAGATAAGAATCAACTGTGTCTTCTTGAAGGAGAGATGTATCAGCGTGCGGAGATATGTCTGCCTCGAAAGAAGAAGGTACTAGACTCCTTCCGGTAGGTGTCCCAGTCTTATCTGAAATCAAACATTGCTGATGCTGCACACTCATTCTTGGTTAAAATATGCACTACTCTCTTAATACGGCACCAACACAGGCTCCAACACAGGTGCTCAGTCCTACTTCTACACTGTGGACCAACATCTGGTGATACAATGGTCTTGTATTTTATCATATCATGTGAAAAAACTATTTATGGCATAGATGTAATCTTACAATCCCACATGTTCTGCTATTATGAACTCTGACACCTTCTCAGAGGTTTGACAGAATTCATGATTCTGTATGTTTTTGGTTTTTCATCCATCAGTGATTTCTAACTGCAACTCTTGGCCTCGATTACCCAGATATTGATACACAATTGCTGGAGCGGGGGATCCCCCAGCAGAGATAAGGAAATGATGATATACAGGCTAATGAACATCGTAAGTTCCTAGCTGTGAGTTAGCTATCTAGCTTCTATCTGCATTAGCCAACTAGCATTTAACATATCAAATAGCCTGTCCCCAGTCAGATGTAGCTTTCTGAAAAAAGGGCCTCCAACCTTCTAACTACATGATCAGTAGATGGTTTTCTAAGTCTTTACACCATAACATCTCGCTCTAGAGACCACCATAGCACCACTGAAGTAAAATATACACCCACCAGTCACTTCATTATGTACTCTTCCCTATACCTACACTCACTGTCTATTTTATCAGCTCTACTTACCATTACCATCTACAATTATAGACTGTAGTCCATCTGATTCTCTGTATGCTTTATTGGCCCCCTTTAACCCTTTTTTTCAGTGGTCCTGTGTGGGCGGGGCAAAAGAAAGTTTACACTTCCACACTTTAATTATTGCCATAAACTCTGCAGGCACTGTGTGAGAATATTCAAGCTGCATGGGATGGATTATCACAGGACCACCATTAGGAACCTCTACAACTCCATGCCAAGACGTCTGAATGTTGCGTTAGCAAACATGGTGGCCCAACCCCATACTGAGAGTCACTACTTCTGTATGTGTAGCTCAATAAATATTGCCCATATCAGTCTAAATTTATCATATTTTATTGTTCCTGGTAACCTTTATCTTCCTTCCCAACAGCACTGCAATCCCACACTTCCTTCAGGGTGCAGCTGTTCTTTTGACCATGAGTGTAATAATTAGAGAAATCTGGTTCTTTATGACTGGCTAAAGCTCCGCACCATGGACGAAGTAGATGTGAAAGCGCCCGTAGACTGTGTAGTCTTCGGTTTGATTCCTCCTGAAAACACAGTTAATGCAGAGGCCTCTCTCTCTTTCTTGCTCTCTATCTCTCTCTCTCTCTTCTGTGACGCAGTTCAAACACCTACAGGGTATTTGACGAAAATGTCCCAGAACGATTAAAACCAGACGAGGTCTACAAGGACCATAAATATGCAGCCAGAGATGCAGCTGAAATGGAGCTTCTGAAGACGCACAACATCCCACAGCCTTACAACGCCAAGTTCATCAGGTCCAACGTCAGATTCCTCAATGAGCCCGTTGCTCATATGGGGACGGAGAGCACGGTGGCTGAACAGGTGGCTGCGCAGAGTTACACTGGACTGCTTTAATTGGGTTTACTGGGTTAATTAATAATCATTAATAGGCTGATACTGATTACTTTGCTCGTGTTATTTCATGGTCATTCCCATTAGTTTAAATGGTGGTCGACTAACCTGGACAGAGCTCGGGGTAGAAAAACAGTATACAGTAAGGACAGCACTCAGAGAAGTGACTACCAGGCCATCGCATGCACTCCAGTGACCAGAGCTAAAGTGGAGAGGAACAGACCTCCAGCTACAGGAATCAGTAAGCAGTGTGTGGGTGGGTGGGGGTGGGGGTGTGTGTGTGTGATTATTTATTCATCAAACATCCCTTTACACTGCTAGTTGTGTGGCATGATTTATATAGGTTAACTCTTTGTTGTAAAGCAACATTGTTAAACCAAAAAGCTCATCATTTAAAAAATAAATAAATAAAAAATGAACCACAATAAACAAAAAATTATGATAAATTTAGACTGATATGGACAATATTTATTGAGCTACACATACAGAAGTAGTGTCTCTCAGTATGGCGCTGGTGCGCCATGTTTACTAACGCAACATGCCAAATGTCTCGGTATGGAGTTTTAGAGGTTCCTGTGATAATCCATGCAGCTTTAATATTCTCAAGCAGCTCCTACAGGTTTTGCCATAGGGGTGGAGGTGGAGTGACACCAGGCCTTCTGGACGTGTGACACGTGACAACAAACCGTTCATCTTGGCGCTGACCACGGTGCCTCCACACACGGATTTGTTGGTCGTCTCCACAAAGACAAAAGTCGCACTTGTCATTGAAGATGACCCACTGCCATTCTGAGTCACTCCATGACAATCTGGCACAACACCATTGCAGTCTTTGGCAACGTTGACGTGGTGTTAAGGGCAGTCGTAGTAATGCTCTGCGTGCATGTAGTCCTGCATTGTGCAGCTGTCTGCCAATGTTTCATGATGTCAAACCTACCCACCAAGTTTCATTCCTGTTGGTTGATTCCTTCTGGGTGCAGCTATTCTTTTGATGATGAGTGTATGTTTTGCAACAGTAACCTTCAGTTTGAGTAAATTGGTCTACTAGATGAGAGAGGAGTCTAGTCTTGTATGGCTGGAAATGAATGCCCTTCAGGCAGTTGGTAAAGATGGCTGCAGAGTGAACTAACTTTGTAAATTAGGACTTTGTAGTCGACACTTGTGTAGCATACCATGAAAGCATTATGAAAGCCATAATAAGTCTAGTCAGGCGGAGTTGATCATAGTCGGAGCTAAAGTCTGCAGGAAGGTAGATGTTCAGGAGCAGGGTTGGTGACCAGTAGACTAGATTCCACAACGCTTTCCCAAAATGTCAGTTTTGACAGCAAAACGTGGCCAGTTCAGATTTTAGGACCAGCCATGTGTCTTTTAATATAACATTTACTACACATGGCTTTTGGATCTTTGCAGTTCCGACTCTGAGCCCCCTTGGCCAGCCTAAAGAGCTAGTGGAGCACATGTCCTTTGTTCACCAGTTTGATTCCAGAAGACTGCAGGACCAGCCATACCAAGGAAAAGTAAGATCATTTATATGCCTGCATTTTCCATTCTTCACATGACTCAAATCGTACGCACGAGAGCCATTCCCCTAGTGTTCAGTGTACTGTATTCAGCAGTGGCTGCAGAGTCATTCGTATTTGAAAGCATTTAAATGAATCTCAAAAATCTTCACCTCACCTGCAGGACCCCTGCTGCTTTTACAAGGCCTGGCAGGAAAATGCAACCACATTTTTCATGATGGGCATTATGCTGGAAGGCTGTTCTACTTTGTGTGGTCATTGTATTTCAGCTATAGTTTGTTTTGTCAAAAGCCCGGAGGAAGAACGTACCACTTCCACCCATTTACGCACCACACTTCCATGGCGTGATCAGGAGCTGGTTGTTGATGGACCTTTGGGTCCAGTTCAATGTCAATGAAACAAGATTAAATTTTCATTTAGGTCATTTCATTTAGGTCATTTAGACCTATTGGTCTTAGTGGTACAGCTTAGTGGGTAACCCCCCCACTTCCCATGCTGTAGACTGGGGTTTCGATCCCCTACCTGGGCAAGCACCCTACATTATACCAATAAGAGTCTCTGGGCAAGATTCCCAATCCTACCTTCACCTACCTGTGTAAGAAACGATCATATTGTGAGTCGCTCTAGGTAAAATAAATACTGTGAATGAATGAATAAACGAATGAATGTATTGTTAAGTGGCTATGTCAGATGTGTTAAATCGGTTAAATTGTGTTGTGTTTGCATAGCATGTCCCCCAACGTTAACCCCAGCCTGTATTTATGTTAGGGTTAGCTTTGAGTGTCAATTCTCTCTTGCTGCTGCAATGTTTCCCTCTTCTTCTTCTTCTTCTTCTTCTTCTTCTTCTTCTTCTTCTTCTTCTTCGTCTTCTTCTTCCTCTTCTGCTCTAGGTAAATGTATCTTCCAAATGCTGTGAATGAATGAATGAATGAATGAATGAATATATCCATCACAATGTCCAAAAACACTACTTCTGAGTAAAGCCAGCTGCTTTAATGTACATCCATTGCTGACATAGGCATTTGATTGCAAGCACACATGATCTCCACAGAAAGGTATTGCCAATGAAATGGGATGCTCTGGAGCAGCTGTACTTAAGCCCAAGGCAGTAGTCAACTAGGCCTCCCCCTGGAGATCTACTTTCCTGTTGAATTTTGTTCCGGCCTGCAATGGCTGCAGCCAATTGCAGGTTGGAACCAAACCATTGCATCAAGAACTTTCTGAAGAAGTTAATTAGCTGGAGCATGTGCAGCAGATTGTGGATGGAGCTAGACTCAGTATGAATGTAGATCTCCAGCACCAGGAGAATGGTGACCACTCCCCTATGGTCACTAGGCTTAAGTGTTGGCCAGAGGGTTATAAAGCTCCCTAGCTATGGGCAGTAGAGCAGTGGTGCTGGAGCCCCATCTAATACCTTTGATATGAGATGGAATGATGTTTGTGATCCAAAGCTAATCATCCAACTTCAGTACCTGGCCTCACTAATGCTGTTGTGGCTGAATGCAATCAGATCCTCACAGCAATCATCCAACATATTGGTGTAAAGCACAGTGTAAAGCCTTTTCAGAAGACTAGATGCTGTTACTGCCCCCAAAAAAGGAACTCCATTCTTAATACTTCTGATTTCAGAAACCTTGGATGGGTAGGCTTCGGGGCATATAGTGTAAGTTACACAAGTTACACAGCTGGGAACTGAAAATGGTTTGAATGTGCTGGCAACAATATTTTTCAGTATGGTAGCATCCAGCCATGCACACAGGCTGACAGGGGCACTGGTACCCCGTAGAGGAGACTTTAAGTTTTGTAAATAGTTGCTGCTGTGTGGACATTATTAAGCGGCTATGTCGGGTGTGTTAAACAGGTTAAATTGGGCTGTGTTTGCAAATAGGGTGGCCACTTTCATAACCCTCAAAAGGAGGACATCCTACCCCCAAAAGGAGGGGGGATGGGGTGTCAGGGCGGTCACATGACCTTAGTAAATCAATGAAATTCAAAGCATGTCTTTTGACACGGACGTGAGCCAATGGCACATACAATATTGTTCTTGTGTGAACACTTTAAATAGTTCATCCAGAAAAGAGGGCTAACAGACGTCCATCCAGGTATTGCGCCGGACGGAGGACTGGGAGTTGAAAAACCTGACGGTCTGGCCTAAAACCGGACATGGGGCCACCCTATTTGTGTAGCATGCCCCCCAACGTTAACCCCAGCCTGTCTTTTTGTTAGGGTTAGCGTTGAATGTTAATTCTTTCTTGCTGCTGCAATGTTTCCCGTGTCTTCTTGATCTTCTTCTTCTTCTTCTTCTTCTTCGCTGACATAGCACTGGTCTCAGAAGTGGGATAGTCAGTGTGGCATCAGCAAAGAAGGCAGCACGTACAGGCAGAGGTCATTTAGCCACACATCTTCTCTTCATGGTAGACCACACAAACTGCCCCACTGCTTGTCACAGAATAGCATATGTACCCCAAAAGCACTAGACCACAACAACTTATTCACGGAATAAAGTCTCTCCTACTGACAGTGCGGCGCTCCAGAGAGCCTTTGCACCCCGCCTGCCCCGCATGTTCCTGCCAGTAGCAGGACGCCACAGTATCAAAGAATGTAAACGATCGGTTTTCTTGTTTAATGATTTCAGCAGTGAATTCATTCCGGCGTACAGACACGTTCTTATCTCAGTGGTTTAAACTGCACGCAGCCAAACTGCTGTCACACTCACATACAGGAGAGCCAGAGCGATATGCAGTACAGTTGGTGTTACTGTACATAAACTGCTTGTGCGTGGTGGTCTTATGGTGGTCTTATGGTGGTCTTGTGCATTAAATCGAAATATTGTTTGTCATAACACAAATACACACACAAATTTTTCTCATAAAGTCTCGACAGTGGAGAGTAAACGTGGTCTGGAATGACTTCTGGCAGTTTGTGAGCTGTGAGACGAACACACCACAGCTGGATCCACGCCCCCCTTCCAAACACACCCCAAACACACTGCCTTCCCCGCTTTCAATCTGGTTTATGTTTGCTCCCCACTTTTCTCTTCTGGTCTCTCTTCTTCTTTTTTATCACCCCCTCCCTATATCTCATTCTCTCTCTGTCTCTCATGCTCTCTCCCTTTTTTCTCCTATTCTCTATCACTCTCCCTGTTTTGTTCTCTTCTTCCCTCTTGCTTCATTCCTCTCTCAATCCCTTTCTTTTTTATTCTTTCTTACTCTCTTTATTTCCTCACTTACTGTTATTCTCTCTCTCTTTTTCTCTGTCACCCTTTCTCTCGCTCTCTCACTGTTATTCTCTCTCTCTCTCACACATCTCTGTTTTGTTCTCTTCCTCTCTCTTGTTCTATTCTTCTCTCAATCTTTTCGCTCTTTCTTTCTCTCTCTCGTGGTCTTTCTTTTTTCTCTCTCGCTTACTGTTGTTCTCTCTCACTGTCTTTTTTTTACTCATTCACTTTCTCTCTCTTTCTCCCTCACTCATTCACACTCTCTCTCACTCGTTCACCTATTCTCTGTCTCTCTCTCTCTTTGTTTCTTTCTCACTATTATTCTCTCACTCATTCACTTACTCTCCCCTTCTCTTTCTCTATTCTCTCTCACACAGTCATTCACTTACTCTCCCTTTCTCTTTCTCTATTCTCTCTCCCACACACACTCATTCTCTTGCTCTCTCCTCTCTCTTTCTCTCTCTCTCTCTTGCTCACTGTTATTCTCTCACTCATTCACTTACTCTCCCCTTGTCTTTCTCTATTCTCTCTCTCACACACTCATTCCCCCTCTCTTTTTTCTCTTTCTCTCACTCATTCACTTACTCTCTCTCTCTCTCTCCCACTGTCTTTCTCTCACTCACTCATTCTCTCTCTCTCTCTCTCTCTCTCTCTCTCTCTCTCTGCAGCGTCACGGTGCGTTTGTGTGGAACGAGAGGGGAGCGAGGGGGTCCGGCGCATTCCAGAGTGTGGAGGGGCTGAACTCTTCCCAGCATGCACCCCTCTCTCGCTCCCCTCTGCAGATGTGTGAGTCCACAGGGTCCCTCTCCACCCTCTCCACCCAGCCAGACCCTGACGCCGGGGGCTCCTACAGCCCCACTGAGAAAACTGAGGGGGTCTAGGGGGTCCCTGCTCACTCGGGTGGGGCCGCACCGGGTTTAAAAGCCCCAACATGTGGAAGAACCTTCAGCTACACCCAGAGCAAGTGTCCTCGGTTTCAGTGTAGGCACTACAGTGACCTGACGCAGAGGACACTTCCTGTCATTACTATTCAGTAATGTTTTTTTATTGTATTTCTGAGTAAGAATGTGATATGTAAGTTATGAAGAACTGAAGTATGGGCCAATCTGCAGACCATCAGGTTTAAATTTGGGCTTGCCTTGCAAATGAAATATTTTACAGTGAAATGATTAAAGGACACTAACAAACAAAAGCAGTACATTGATGGATGGATGGTTACTGACATGGCACGACATGTATTTGTTCTAATGTGTAAATAAACTCTCCTTGCACAGATACGTAGCCTTACATGTAAGTCCCTTATGAGGTACTGAGCACTTCATTTGACCACTGATTGCCCATCAGCTCCACTCAACATATAGGTGCAGTTTGTAGTTCTACACCTACAGACTGTAGTCCATCTGTTTCTCTGTCTCTGCATACTTTGTTAGCCGCCTTCTTTAATGGTCAGGACCCCCACAGGCCCACCACAGGTAGCAGGTATTATCTGGGTGGTGGATCATTCTCAGCACTGCAGTGACACTGACTGGTCCACCTTGTAGATATGAAGTTAGAGATGATAGGTCACCTGTTGCTGCATAGTTTGTGTTGGTCATCCTCCAGTCCTTTATCAGTGGTCACAGGACGCTGCCCACAGGACGGTTCCCACAGGACACTGTTGGCTGGATGGTTTTGGTTGGTGGACTCTTCTCAGTCCAGCAGTGACACTGAGGTGTCACACACAGGTATCTGATCCACTGACACAAGCACAACACACACTAACACACCACCACCACCACATCAGTGTCACTGCAGTCCTGAGAATGATTCACCGCCCACATAATACCTGCTCCGGGGGGTCCTGTCCATTGGTAAAGGTCATGATAAAATGGGCAGTGAGTGTAGATACAGGGCAGATGTACCTAATACAGTGCTCACTGAGTGCATGTCTCTATGTATAGCAAGCATCTCTATGCATAGTAATGCATGTTTGAATTATTTGCACTTGAATGTTATGTAGTGTTCATGCTAAGAGTCTTGGAATGCATTTGTCTTACAGTAATCAAGTAATGACTGACCATTAACCCGTGGCTAATCAATGGGGTCTTTCCCACCCCTTACATTAAAGCAGATTTGTGGAATTAGGGTTAGAATTCCTTGAAGTAACTTATTTCCATCGGTGCAGCACGCTGAGAATCACTCCAATCATAGAGTGGACATAAGAGTGACCTGTACGAGACACATTTGCATAGCCAGTTGTCTCGGTCCATCCAGTAGGAAGTCCACTGTACTCTATATGTTAACGTAATGCCTCATTAAATATGAATGCTTTATGGATGCACGGTACGTGAACAAGCTGCAAGCTGGTCAGCTGATTGAGTACAATCAGAAGCTTTAAAAGCTTAATGGAGAGAGAGTGGGCCTGCACTTATTCCCATCTTTAGATACTGTATATGGCTCAGCCCACCACACTGTTATACACATCAATCACAGACACGGCAAAACTGTGCCCTTGTATTCTATTTCATGTTATTCTATTTCATAGCAACAACTATATACTTGTTATTGTTTTCCTTTATTCCTTCTTTATTATCTAATGATCTTACTTTTCTTACTTTACCATTTGTGAGTGTGATTCTGAGTGTGCTGTGTCCATATGACCCTGACCTGATGTGCTGTGTTAAAACATCTGTCCTCCATTAGTGTAAGTACTCAGTGTACTTCAAGACTTCCTGTGCAGTTTACCATTCATTGCTCACCCCAGTTGAGCCATGTTTGCTAACGCATCATGCCAGATGTCTCAAATGCCAGATGATGGAGGTGGATTGACACCAGGCCTTCTGGACATGTGACGCGTGACAACAAACCACTTATCTTGGAGCTGACCACAGTCCCTCCACACACAGAGTCAGTGGTCGCCTCTACCAAGACAAAAGCGGTACTCGTCACTGAAGATGACCTACTGCTATTCTGAGTCACTCCATGACAGTCTGGCACGACACCATTCCAGTCTTTGGCGAGGCAGTCATTGTAACAGTCTGCGTGCATGTAGTCCTGGGTTGTGCAGCCGTCTGCCAATGGTGCTGGCACTAACAGGATGACTCATGGAGGGCACCACTGCTCGTTGAATGTCTCCAATCATGGCTGTTGGGTCAGTCAGGTACAGATCATTACCTGTGATCATTGCACTGTCTCACTGTAAACCAGCCAATCAGAGCAGAGCTTGTTAAGTTCTAGCATCGAATCATAGGATATGAATGTGCATGTACAACAGCATCTGGGTGAGCAAAGTCCTATACAGACATTAGAGAACAATTTTATATGTTAAATAAATGCACTCTATAGCACCTTTAAACCTCTGCTGGACCAGTGTGTCCAGCTATGTAGCTGTGTAGCCCCGCCCCTTCCCGCTCAGTGCAGCAGTGGCACTGCTGAGACGCGTTATTTTTTCCCCACCCCTATTCCGTCAAAACCCCGCCCTCCTACGCTACGATTGGCTAGCGGGTTATATTCACAAGCAGATGTATCCGTTTTCTGCCTTCAGTGCGTGCCATGTCCCAGCCAATCATCGCGCAGGAGGCGCGATAGGCCTAGCCAATCCCAGCACAGGAAGGCGGGGCTTTCCGGAATACGGGTGTGAAAGAAGCCCATAACGCTGCTCGGGGAGAGAGAAGGAGGCAGTGCGGATTCCGCTGCTTCGGCCAGCCTTCTCGTTTGCCTGCTGTAACGCGGTGAAGTTCATTGCTTATTCTTCGATAGGTAAGTGAAAATAAAAGGACTCATAGTGTGCGGGAGACTCGAGTGCTGGGTTTGGGTCCTGTGGTGGGGCCGTGTGAGGAAAGATAGAGCGGGTTTACTGCGGTGGAGGTTGGAGAGACAATTCGCCAGTTTGCGTCAATGAGATCAATCTGAGTCGATACACTGATTGCATGTAGTCTACCTGTTAGAACGGCTAACCGCCCGTTAATCTCAGACATGCGTGGGTCATTTATGCCGGGCTTGGATATTTTAATTCCATATTTCTGTGGTCTTGTCCTGTGCAGTCTGGCCTGATGGCTGTGCAGTAACGGTACAGTAGAATGGATGCAAACAGGCGTGGTCGGATCCTGGAGCTGCTGTAGTTGTTATTGAGAGGGCGTAGCATGAACGGAGGCTGCTTTGCTTAGATCTCATTATTCAAACATCCAGTGCTTTATTGAGGGGGGTCCTCAGGTACACACCTGCTGATCTTTTCTGCTGCTGTATTTTTATTCATGTATTTATTTACTTATTATTTATTTATTTGTGTTGAACTTGAAATGGCCGTTTCACGTCACATCAAAGGCAAACCCTTCTTCACCCACTGCCGTGCAGCAGTTCACAAACTGCTGCCACACATGTGCGTTTCGCACCTCCGTCGGCGCCAAATGGCCTCGGAGCCTGAGTGTGAATGCAGGATGGGATGTGGGTGATTTTTATTGAGTTTTATGATGTATGTATTTTTCCCCTCTCGGTCTTTCGCCGCAGGAGATTTTATTCCGCCATAAAACATTCCTGCTCTGCGGAGTCTCCTGGAGCGAAGCCGCTTCCCCATACAGCAGTCTCGCCAGCCAGCGCGAGCGTGTTCTACACGCCGTAACCGCGTTAACTGACTGGAACCATGGGGCCGGTGACGTCACGCCGCCACGCGCAGGCCTCTTGGTTCTGCCAGTACCGCTTCGATGAACCGAATGTTCGATTCGACGATTCATCAATTCATAGAGTGCGTTTGAATGAAGCTGTTTACCCAGTTTTTGGTAAACTCATGAATATTTTAATGAGCTCTGCTCTGATTGGCTGGTTTACAGCGAGACACCGCGATGATCACACATTAGCAACATGTTGAAGTAAGCACAGAGGCAGGAAAATAAAATGAGCCTTCATGTAAATAAGATAGACTGTTTAGCTAGCTATGCTAGTTAGCTTGCTAGTAGCTAACGTTACCTATACTAGCTACTCGGTTTCCATCTGGACATCAACATAAAGTAGACTGAAGTTGTTCCTCACTATGGAACTCTCGGTTTAAGATGATCTGAAGCTTCAACCAGCAAACACTGATACAAGCACACAGCATGGCTGCTACTTACAGGCTGCTGTTGGGGTTGTGATGCTAATAAGAGTCCAAGAGTTTGGGAAACTGTCCAGAGTGAAATGTGCAGATCAAACTAACCTCTGAATTAAAGTTGTCCAGGATCATGAGAGCNGAATTAAAGTTGTCCAGGATCGTGAGAGCTGGAGTTGGCTTCCTATCTGCCAGCTTGTTTTGCAGATGTTCCCGTCCACCTTAAATGGTGCCGCAGTTACATTTGGGAGCCTGTACAAGCCGTAGCATTTAAGGTGGAATGCAACATTCGATTAAGAAGCTGTTGAATGGGAATGAAAAGTACCGACATCCTTTCACAGTCCGGATCCGTCAATCTCTCCACCATGACCTTGTAAATACCGTTTTCTATCCTATGGCATTGTTTAAAGTATGTCACACTTCGTTATGGTTTGAGGGTAAATTGTGAAAATAAAAGTTTTATTAGACGTCTTCAGTGTTTATAGATGGTGTGATACCACTTTCCAATATAGCGTAGCCTTTGGAGTGTCGGATTCTGGTACCGACCCCTCTTCGAAAACCACTTGGCTCTAAAATGATTTAAACTGAAGTACTTTAAATGCAAACTCAACTACTTTAGATGACATGACCCAGCGTTAGTGTGGGATGTTTTGGGCTAGATTTTCCCAGTTATGTGGATGGTTGGGTTCATTTGACAAATAAACAAACAAGCAAATAGACAAAAATAATAATAATAATATGACTACTGTTGATACAAAACCTCATATCTCCAGTTTTTCAGATTTGAACATCATTTGAAAATGCCTATTGCCCTTTACATTGNGAATTAAAGTTGTCCAGGATCGTGAGAGCTGGAGTTGGCTTCCTATCTGCCAGCTTGTTTTGCAGATGTTCCCGTCCACCTTAAATGGTGCCGCAGTTACATTTGGGAGCCTGTACAAGCCGTAGCATTTAAGGTGGAATGCAACATTCGATTAAGAAGCTGTTGAATGGGAATGAAAAGTACCGACATCCATTTCACAGTCCGGATCCGTCAATCTCTCCACCATGACCTTGTAAATACCGTTTTCTATCCTATGGCATTGTTTAAAGTATGTCACACTTCGTTATGGTTTGAGGGTAAATTGTGAAAATAAAAGTTTTATTAGACGTCTTCAGTGTTTATAGATGGTGTGATACCACTTTCCAATATAGCGTAGCCTTTGGAGTGTCGGATTCTGGTACCGACCCCTCTTCGAAAACCACTTGGCTCTAAAATGATTTAAACTGAAGTACTTTAAATGCAAACTCAACTACTTTAGATGACATGACCCAGCGTTAGTGTGGGATGTTTTGGGCTAGATTTTCCCAGTTATGTGGATGGTTGGGTTCATTTGACAAATAAACAAACAAGCAAATAGACAAAAATAATAATAATAATATGACTACTGTTGATACAAAACCTCATATCTCCAGTTTTTCAGATTTGAACATCATTTGAAAATGCCTATTGCCCTTTACATTGTGCATGAATCTGATGATGAATGGGACAAAAGAATTGGCCCAAAAAGTCTGGTTACATCGACTTACATTCAAAGTAACGTAGGTTGTAAAGTAGGTCCTGTAAAGTCATCATTCTGGAGGTTTGATGTTGTGTACAGACAGCAGCAGTATATGGTATGTATGTGGACTTTCCTGTGCAATATCAATTCCAGAATTATCTACTGATATCGGTCTGATACCGATACCTGGTTTTCTACTGGAGCAGTCCCTGTACACTCATGAGCTTTGACTCATTTGGACCTGAATCAGTTTGACCAATTTATCCCTTGTAAACAAGACCTGTAGTAGCATATACGATTTCTACAATGCTGTAATAATCTATAATACTATCTATAATCTGGGTCTGCTGTACTGCTGTTCTGTAGTAATCTGGAGTGCTCAGGAGTAAACTTCTGCTTATACATAAGGACTAAAATGTGTGATTAGGTAGTAGGCTAGTTCTTATACAACACCCCCCCCCCCCACACACACACACACATGCGAGCTGTGTTGTTGTGTTGTATCATTTGTTAATTGTTGTGCTGGTGGGCTGTTGGTGGGTGGTGAGAGATTTGAAGGTGCTAGGAAAGATATCAAACCTGTGAATCACTTAGGAAGTCCAGATGGTTGGGTTCCAACCATGGTGCTAACCCTGGCACCCTGCAGGGCTGAGGGTATTGTGTGGGCTTGACCTCAAAGTCACACCTCTGGTAGTTCATGGATCTTGAGGAACTCTCCGAGACTAATGGAACAATGTGTGGACTTGTTGAGGTGTAATGTTGGTGAACTACAGCAACTAGCTGGGTTTATAGCATCCTTCCTCCACAAAGACTTAATGTTACACGTGTTGTAACTTCATGGCACTGTAGATCATGGTTCTGCTTATTGTCCCAAGGAGCAGTTCCTGGACCTGGTCCAAGGGCTGTTTTCCTCAGAGGACTCCAACCGTAGTAGGCTTTGTTTATTCGCTTGCTGTAAACTAACAAGCTTGCTTGTTTTCTTCCTGCTTCATGGCTATTAGCTAAATTAAAATTTGACCTGTTTTTATAGCCGTACATCAGAGTACCGAGCCCAGGCAGGCTTAAAATTACAAGCTTTCATTCTAGTTGTGGTTGAGTTTTACGCGTTGGGTAGCTTGGCATTTACCACTTTAGCACTTAAGTGTACTTTCCAATTAGATTTCTTTGCTTTATAGACGAGGTCCTGTGCCGACCTAATCACTCTTTGCAGACGAGCGGTCTCCTCGTCTTCAAGGGCGGGGTCACCTTGTAATGGAGAAACGCTCTGACTACAGAGTGCAGTGAGACAGTGGTGCATGTTCACATCCCTTGGGGTGGGGTGGAGGGTTGGAGGAGAGCGGCGCATGTGTGCTCATGGTAGAGTGCGTGTCAGGGGACCGGGGTATTTGTGTGTTTATAAGGTTTAGTACGAGATGTTCACCCTGAGTATGTTCGACCCTTTAACTATGTGTTCTGGATAAGCGTGTGCTTTGTATGCATATTTGAGAGCACAAAACCACAGAGCTCAGTATTAGAGAGGTGGGTATATCTGTTTTGATTCCAGGTGCCAGGATTATAAATAGGGCTGTGTACTGGCAAGAAACTGATGCAAGAGAGTTGCGATTCAATATATTGAGTTATATTGTTATACTGTAAGCAAGGTGATATATCGCGATTTTTCAAGATCTAGTCTATATATATTCTAAACTTCAAAACAATATTAAATAAAACAAAAACAAAACATAAAACAATAATAAAAATAATTTTAAAAAACATAGTAAAATTTGTGCAGTATATATGTATTTATTTTATAATATATATTTTATCTAGTTTTTAATAGCGTTTGTTGATACACTATTTTGTTGATACACACCAAAAAAAACCACATATGCAGTAATGCAGTATACAGGTTTGCTAATGCTAATGTTAGCGTTGTGCCCTTATGCTATCTGTTTACATTGGAGTGGAAGAGTCTAATGGCTGTAGAAAGATCACAACACTGCTATTTAGTGGTTGGGGGTTTAAACACAGCACTAAATGAACCACGGTCTGCACCAATACTGTGTTTTTGAGAATCTTTACCATGTTATAAAACCTAATATTGGGATATTCAGTATTTTTGATATTTTCTTACACTGCTAAGCATTAGGCTAATAAAGTGGGTTCATTCAACTTCAGAAAACTGTTTTCCAAAAGGTGCTTTTGAGGTCATTTTCCTTCTCCTTGTAATTTGGCCATCATTGAAAGTGTTGTGGATTTAATTTGTAGTAAACTTGAGGATTAAGGAGTTCAAGCTCTGTTTGAACTGTTAGTCTTGAGACAAATGCCAGAAGGCAGTTCACTTTGGAATTATTACCTAACAGACATGCAAAAACACTGAGCTCGTCTGTATACACTCAGATGACAGCCCCTGTATGTCCTCAGGTAGAACTAATACAGCTCGAATAGGGCTTAAGAATCCGTTACTATTCCCACCTGCGCTGAATATGGGGTAACTCAGTCCTTCATACATAGCAAAACTCAGTCCTTCATACATGCAGTACTATTAATGGTCCTCACTGCCAGCCATGCACCACTATAGCAGTAGAACCTTATTTTCAAGGCTGTCGGAAACTGAGTACTAGGCTGAATACTGTCAAGGAGGAACAGAAGGAACAAGCAATTGGCAAAAATAAATTGGGCCCATTATGGGCAGAGACCCAGTCTGCTGCTTGTTGCCATGCAGTTTATGCAGTTACTGTACACTGGTGGTAGTTGCTGTTTACAGTCTCTCCATATCTGGTCTAAAGCTGCCTTTTTATGAAGTGCATATTTTTATCACAATGTTGATTTGTCATATTGCTCACCCCTGTCTGGTTCCCTATTTGGTCTATTGTAACCGGTTACTATGTATAGCTTGTTATTACCGTGTCCACTACACACGTACCCTCAGTAAGAGCCTGTGTGGTCTTATCCTATTACTACTGGCTACCTGTTGGATAGAGTGCAATTTAATTAGTTTCACAGCACAGACACAGTGTTAGAGTGGGACAGGTGGCGGGGGGCTTCAGGGAGGGCCAGTGTTTACTATCCGAGCAGGGCTGTCCTTTAAGAAAAACTGGGACGGGACTATTGGCGGGTGTGGAGCGGCGGAGGACCAGCTGTCGCAAGAGGGTAATGACAGGTGAGGGACACATGGACCCCATGGGTGGCTCCCAGGGTGTCCGGGGAAGGGGTGGAAGAGGGGGGCCTGCTTTGAAGGCATTCGTGTGAGCTTTCTGCCACCAAGCCAAGCAAGGCAAGCATCTTGGCCATCTTGGTCCTGTTTTCCCAGCTGCCTCTCTTGGGACTGCCTGGAATTTCGCCTTTTATTTTTGGGTCCAGAGTCTGAGAATCTCGCAATGCTGCAGCGTAGGGGGCGGAGGGCTATTTTTTTCTGTTCCTGTTGTTCAGATGGAAACTGGTTAAATCCATTTGTGACCTCAAAGGAAATAAAACTAATTACATTTTCCATTTGAGGCCGTGAGCCCATGTGTTTGGAGAGAAGCAGTGACAAAAGTGCATGCATTATGATCCGATTGCATGGCGTGGTGCACATTTGGTGATCGATACCATGGAAAATTCTGCAATGGCCGAATCGTCCAGACTTTCTGCTTAACTCGCTATTTTCAGCACACTGACTTAACCTCATACCTTATTAATCTTAAGACTAATTATTTATCCAGTTACTGAAATACAGTAACTATTATGAGTTATGATAACTCCTACATCAAGCATGTTCTAGTCATGTAGTTATGAGGAACTGGCTCATACAGGTCTAAGGGTTTAATAGCTGTATGTGATGAATGTGATTATTAATATAACTATGAAAAACAGTTTGGGATTGTTTTGTAGCCCTAATAAGACCATGGTATGAACTGAAACACGCCTCAGAGCAGAGGAGATATCTCTGTGCTGATTGCAGTTGTCGGAGCAGAGCCATAGCTGACGTACTCACGGCTGTCTGAGCCCAAAGTGAATTAGAGGAAATGAGAGAGACCCCCAGGGACTGGGTGAGGCCTGCAGCCCTGGACCTTACTACTTCTCTTCTCTTCTCTTCTCTTCTCTTCTCTTCTCTTCTGCTCTTATCTCTTCTTTTTTTCTCCTCTTCTCTCTTCTACTCTTCTTAAGTTCTTCTCTTCTACTTTACTCTTCTCTTCTTATGTTCTTTTGTCCTCTACTCTACTCTACTCTACTCTACTCTACTCTACTCTTCTCTTCTCTTCTCTTCTACCTCGCTCTTATTATCTCTTCTTTTCTCTCCTCTTTTCTAATCTTCTTATGTTCTTCTCTTCTACTTTACTTTTTTCTCTTCTCTTCTACTTTACTTTTTTCTCTTCTCTTCTCTTCTCTTCTCTTCTCTTCTCTTCTACTTTNTTTCTAATCTTCTTATGTTCTTCTCTTCTACTTTACTTTTTTCTCTTCTCTTCTCTTCTCTTCTCTTCTTATCTGTTTTCTTCTCTCCTCTCTTCCTCAGTCTTTCCTTCTGTTCTTCTCTTCTCTTCTCTTCTCTTCTCTTCTCTTCTCTTCTCTTCTCTTCTCTGGATACACTGTAACTAGCATATCACTTGCCTTCTGCCTTCTCACCTTTCACTTTCTTGATGACTCAGCAATAATTATATGATTGTTATATATATGATGGTTTGCATGATGACCGTTCATATTTTCAATGCTCTGAAAAACAACCCGATGGACACTCTCAGCTACGTATTTATAACGGACGTCCTGTTTTATCTTCTTCCAGTGTAGTATTTTGAAATGCATGGTTGGTCCAAGCGCAGTCCATGTTTATTGTGTGGCCTTTTTTAACCACTCTGATTACTCAGTCACTCATAGTGACAGCCCCAAGCACATGGTCTGTATCATCACTATCATCATGAGAAGCTCTATGACATTTCACAGAGCGTCTTCCTCACACTCCGAACGCTTCCTCCGTCCCCCAGCTGTATCCCTCAACTCTGTTTAAACAGTTTAATCGCAGCTCGTTATCCACCCATCCGCCCCCAGCTCTTCCAGCTGGATGGACGGACACAGCCTGGCCTGGATGGTCAAAGGTGCACAGCTGTGCGACAGCGCAGGCCTTGACCCCGACCCCATAACTCATCCAAAACTCTACACAAGGCCCGGACCTCCGGAGGACAACACATGGCTGCGGCTGTCTGAGTGAGTCGAGTGAGGACGTCATGTTCCAATACACAATGGAGACGTTAGGTCCTGCTGAACCATAATCCTTCCAGCACAGAGGTCAGTTGGGAGGCTAGCTGTTAGCCACAGCGTGAGTGGGGCTGGGTGTAGCCTCATATGGTGCGATGCTTTAATGCAGCTCGTCATTGGGGAGGTTAGCTGTTAATCATGGAGGTGTTACCATGAGCGGGGGCTAGGGGTGCT
Organism: Semaprochilodus insignis; assembly: GCA_034552555.1. NCBI lineage: Eukaryota > Metazoa > Chordata > Actinopteri > Characiformes > Prochilodontidae > Semaprochilodus > Semaprochilodus insignis. The sequence continues at coordinate 5,689,491 of CM067489.1, forward strand.
GCTAATGGTTGACTGGGAACTGGAATTTCTTGTTAGCTTTCAGTTAACGTGCTTCAAGACCATTGGGGAGGCTAACTTTTTTTAGCAATGGTAAGACCAACAAGAGTCGTGTCGGTGGTCCGACTCTGAGGTCAGTGGGAAGGCTAGTAGTGAAGCTTCAGTGTAAACTGAGGTCAGCAGCTAGGCTAGCCATTAGCTTAGAGGTACTAGTATAAGTGGGTCTGGGTGTAGACCTGTAAGCGTTACTGTTAGCTTTGAGCAGCGATGCTCACCAGGCTTTGATGCAAGTTTGCGTGAGTACACTAACAGGCACCCGGAGACCTTTTCGGTTTGTATGGATAATGTGTTTCCTTTTTCCTGGAATACTTGTTGTTGGCCATAATGGAAACAAGGAGGCCATAATTTGCGTTCCTCGACAACAATACAATGTCATAGTGCAATAATTGATGATTGATAGAGGCTTTGACCTTCCTGTGAGTTCAAAGGAAAGGTGTGGCCATGTCTCTGTTTTGATCTGGATCCTTTGTTTTTATTGGAAACTCCATAGGAAGCTTCAGTTCCATGGCGTGGCTTTAAACAGACGCTTCCTGGCTGTATCTCAGCACAATACTCTACCATATGCTTGGTAGTCCATGTGGGTCATCAGATTATGCTCCTGCGGCTGATAGGGGTGTAACAATAGACCGATTCTGATAAGTACGGGAATTTTCAAGACTACAGTGTCATTCTGTTGATTCAGAGTACAAGGAGCCATATTGCAGAACTATTTTGTTTTGTTCTAGATCATTTTCCAGTGTCATAATAATTATCTGAGCCCAACAAACCTAGTTTTGGTAGTGTTTATTGTGATGGACCAATAATAAGAATTGTTTTATGCCAATATCCCATATTTTGAATGTACATATCTGCCATATTTCTATATATCAACGCTTAAAAATGTAGAAATTAGGGCAAAAATGTACCTGAATTAGCTTTATAGAGTAATGTAACAATTATTTATTTGTGGGGTTAAAATACAGTAAAATTAATAAAATGCATTTTTGCATAGATTACCAACATCACCAAAATATTCTGTTCCTCTGAAGTAGAAAAGAAAACGCTTAATCAAATAAAATGAAATATCAGTCAAATTTAAACATTAAACATGTCTGCATGAGCAAATATCAGCTAATTTGGTAGCATAATTGATATAGAATTGTAAAATTAATACAGAAAGTTTTTTTTATTCTGTTTTTTTATGTTTCCAGTGTATTAAATTCAGAAATTCAACAGTATTTTTGCATAAAATTGTGCAAAAAGTGTGGATTATTTTCACAAAACATTGAATTTGACCAGAGTCATCCACACAGGTTACTTACAGCTATATATTCAACATAATCTCACTGAACAAATAATGAGTCACCTGTGACTGAAATGTACCTAGTAGCGTGTAATACCTCCACAAGCACGAATAACAGCTGTGATTGGATTTGGCATGGACTGGACAAGTTTCTGGAAGTTGGCCACATCAATGTTAAGCCACTTTTGCATCAAAGAGTTGTGCGGTTGGTCCAGATTTGGTGGATGCCTTCCCTGGAGTTTTACTGGTTGTTCCAGGTAGTCCCAAACTGATTTAATCTGGAGTTTTTGTGGGCCAGTTCAGATGTGTGAATGATCCTGAGTGTTCATCATGACAATCAGTCACATGTGCAGCCTGATTGTCATTTTGGAATACAGGGATAGGAATGTTATGTTTCTTGGGAAAATGATGAGCAAAAGCCAAAACCTGGTTGTCCAGCAGTTCAATGTAGGTTCAACCAAACCTCAACCAAACGACCCAACACATTAAAACACACCCAGAACATCACAGAGGTGACTAATTCTTTGTCCAGGGCGCTTATGTGGTATGTTATAATGACTCTGCAATGCGGCTAGATACACAGTTAAACCAGTGTTTCTTTAAGCCAGTTGTTCCAGATCATATTGTCGTTTTGCGGATCACAGAGCAGAACATCTGCAATATAATACTGACCCGGTATCACCATGTTTGGGTACAACAGTGTACATTTCCACAGTATATTTGTCTTTGTATATGAGAGAGAGAGAGAGAGAGAGAGAGAGGTGGAGGGAGAGCAGGGTGGAGGCCAAAAAACCAAATCAAGCTGTACAGACCAGCCTTTCCCTTCAGTATGAGAAGCACACTCTAGGCACGTAATCCATTTGTGATCGATTCCTGGCCTTTACCCGTTCTCTCTCTCCCTCTCTCTCTCTCTCTCTCTCTCTCTCTCTCCCCTTGCACTGGCTGAACTCGGGCAGCTCGTCATCTGAAGCGATAGTGATCTCATCTTCAAAGTCCTGGGAGGAGGAAATTAATTTGAAAAGTCTGTGTTGGCCTCACGTATCACCAAACACATCTTTTTGGGGTGTCGTTCTAACAGTTGCGTAATCAGACCATTTGAATCCAGAGCCAAGCCTGTCTTCGCTGTGTGTGTAACAGGTCATACACATTCCATATACACTCGTCATCAAAAGAATAGCTGCTTCCAAAAGTGGGATTGCAGTGCTGTTGGGAAGGAAGATAAAGGTTACCAGGAACAATAAATGATGATAAATTTAGACTGATATGATCAATATTTATTGAGCTACTCATACAGAAGTAGTGTCTCTCAGTATGGTGTCGGGCCGCCATGTTTGTAAAAGCAACATGCCAGACGTCTCGGCATGGAGTTGTAGAGGTTCCTAATGGTGTCCTGTGAGAATCCATCCCATGCAGCTTGAATATCCTCACACAGTTCCTGCAGATGTTGTGGTAGGGGTGGAGGTAGAGTCATACCAGGCCTGCTGGACGTGTGACATGTGACAGCAAATCGCTCATCTTGTCTCTGACCACAGTGCCTCCATACACGGACTCGTTGGTCGTCTCCACCAAGACAAAAGCGGGACTCGTCAATGAAGATGACCCGCTGCCATTCAGAGTCACTCCATGACAGTCTGACACGGCACCATTGCAGTCTTTGGCGATGTTGACGTGATGTTAAGGGCAATCATTGTAACAGTCTGCGTGCATCTAGTCCTGTGTTATGGAGCCGTCTGCCGGCCCTAACAGGATGACTCATGGAGGGCACCACTTCTTGCTGAATGTCTGTGATCATGGCTTTTGAGTCAGTCAAGTACAGTGAAAAGGCATCCGTCACATGTTCTGCCGAGCATAAAAATTTGAATCATTAGCATGTCTCACAGTGTCAAACCTACCCCCCAAGTTTCATTCCTGCTGGGTGATTCCTTCGGGGTGCAGCTATTTGTGCTACTATTCATTTGACGATGAGTGTACTTTGAACTACTGTTTAAGAACCTTGTAGTGTTCACTGGATTATCCTTATCTTTATCTTTCTTTATCTTCTTTATCTGTTTATCCTTTTCTCTTTTTGTCCACCATTTGCCCTCAATTTGGGGTTTTAATTAATCGTAAAAGCAGTTAAAGATGCTGACACCACAAGATGGAACCCACAATGTTCCAAGCAGTCTTTCAAGGTCAGGCCTGCAATCTGTAATCCAGATTTGAGAAAGCTCCCTCACTCTCTGTCTCTCTCTCTCTCGCGCACTAGCTCTCTTTCTCTCCCCATGTGTCTCTACTTTCTCAAGTGGATACAGTGCAGCCCTTTCCCCCTCTCTTTCTCTCTCTCTCTCTCTCTCTTTCTCTTCATGACATTCTCAGTTGTTTTTCTCATTACAGTGACCTGCTCTGCTGGCCTCAGTACTAGCCCTGTTTTTACAGTTGCACCATATCCACCAGAGCCTCGTAGCGGAGTTTGTGTAATAATGAGTGCTTTCCAGTTCCCCTCGGGATAAACCGATGCCTTCTTCATGTCTTGCAGATGTGCAAAAGTAAGCAGCATTTGACTCTGTACAATAAACATGTTGTAACCACTCTGTAATAGAGTCCTGCTTTACCTTTTTTCCTTCTCCTGATTCTCGTCCACACGCCGTGGAAGCCGTCAAAGAGGCTTCGGAAAACATGAGGTCATCTCCGAGAGGCGCACACTTCCTGGGTCACTGGCCCCACTCCACTTATCTCCTCATTTTCCCATAGTCCTCCTACGCGACTGAAGCAGGAAGTGTTGACCCGTGTCCTTGCTGGTGCAGCCTTGATGTGAAATCTCTGTCGTGAAAGCCTGCGATGGCACTGTGGTCTTTGGCTGCTCCCCACATAGGATCCTGACCCAAAAGTGTCTTGGACAGCTATTAGCTCATTTCATAAGCCTTCTGTCCAAGCCGTGTGTGTTAGAGGACCCCACAAGGGTTTGATTAGACTGTTTAGCCCTTGTTGTTTCCACTTGCTATGTAGGTCTCCCCCCTCACACAGTGGCACCAAGAAGGCGGAAGGCGAAAACATGCATGTGCTTTCATCAAGTCACAAGAGAGGACTGTCACAATTACTTGAGCTGATCTCAGTTATTTTCCACAGAGGTTAGTGCAGTTTAACAAACGTACAACCAGAAGGAAGTGTCAGATTGCAGTGCATCAGGCGTCAGGCCACCGTGTTTGCTAACACAACATGCCAGACATCTCAGCATGGAGCTGTAGAGGTTCCTAATGGTGTCCTGTGAGAATCCATCCCATGCAGATTGAATATTCTCACACAGTTCCTGCAGATGTTGTGGTAGGGGTGGAGGTGGAGTCATACCAGGCCTGCTGGACGTGTGACATGTGACAGCAAATCGCTCATCTTGTCTCTGACCACAGTGCCTCCATACACGGACTCATTGGTCGTCTCCACCAAGACAAAAGCGGGACTCGTCAATGAAGATGACCCGCTGCCATTCAGAGTCACTCCATGACAGTCTGACACG
>CM067489.1:5694569-5711590 GCA_034552555.1 Semaprochilodus insignis
AGCAGAGAGAGAGAGAGAGAGAGAGAGAGAGAGAGAGAGAGAGAGAGAGAGAGAGACACACACGTCCAGGAAGAAAACATTACATCAGCCTGTACATAGGTGTGAAAGTGAATAATATGGCCGTATTTGCGATGTGGACTTCAGGACCCCTGGTTCCTATCACCACCACTGTAAAGATACCTGAGCCTGTAAGTTTATCTGCCATGAAACGTTTCACCTCAAACCACTCCGAATGACTCTGTTTACATTATAAGGAGTTATATACAGTAGTTCTGTAGAAATTTTGAAAGATTGGCGGACTTCCCCTGTATGTACACAGCTACAGGCAGTAATAGATGCAAATTGGTCACATTAGCCTCATAGCTCCAGTGCAAAGCTAGAGAAGCAAACTCTACACAGCAGACACATCTAGGCCCTCTGTCTGCCGGTCTCCCTCTCCTCACAGTGTGCTCTCTGCTCTCTCTCTCCATCCTTTCGTTGTCGTGCCCAGCAGCCGCCCACTGCAGGTACTCATCTGTCATCCGCTGTGGTCCGACTGTTCTGTTTAGCGTCTGATTAATGGGACCTAACAGCCCGCGCCCAAAACTGCAGCCCTCACCAGAGAGACAGAGAGGCGCAGGGCAAGAATATGATCAGTACAGGGTGGAGGGGGGCGGAGCTCTGATTAGAGTGGTGATGGGTGGTTACCAGTTGAAATGATAGACTGTGAAATAAAATCACACCTTTACTTTTGAATAACTGTGTGCATGATTACCGTCTTTCTAAAAAGCAACAGTGGAAGTAAACAGCTACAGGCTCCCTGCGGAGCATGCACCAGGATATATATATGTATGTCCATTTTTTTTCACTTTTATGCATCATGTGAACACAGCAGCTGCCGTTTACATGATGTGAGAATTTCATGATGAATGGACCAACAGGAATGGCCCAAAATTGCTTGGAAAAAGTCCGGTTCCATTGAGGTTTTTGCCCTCTGCTGTAAAGTTGCCATTTTGGAGATCCTTGTTTTTCATTGGACCATGATGATAGCTATACAGTATATTAATATACAGCTGGTGATAAATTTATATTTATTTGAACTACATATTGATACATTTGGTGCTATAACGACATAAAAGGTTTGATAAAATATCCAAGTCATGTTACCAGATGAGGTGAACTTTAAACTGGAACTAAATAAAGAGTAGTGCTGGGGACGACATGGGAAAAACGTAATATTGGGACACATGATATGTCACTGTATATGGTTCATCAGACCTTGGAGATATGTTTTATCAGGTCATTTGGGAAAAAGAAATAGATTAATGATGTTTATTCAGTATTTTGGTGGTGCAGTGGGTAGCTCTCTTCCCTCACAGCAAGAAGGACCTGGGTTTGGTTCCCTGCCAGGGCGTCCGGGGACCTTTCTATGTGGAGTTGGCATGTTCTCCCTGTATCTGTCTGGGTTTTCTCCCACAGTCCAAAGACATCCAGTCAGGTAAACTGGAGATGTTACATTTCCCCCATAGGTGTGTGTGTTTGTGAAGGTGAATGACCCCAGTGACGGACTGGCAGCCTGTCCAGGGTGTTTCCTGCCTTCCACACTGTGAGCGCTAGGATAGGCTCACACACCCACCATGACACAGTAGGATAACAGGCTTAGAAGATGAATGAATGAATGAATGGATAATGAAACAGGCAGGTGGTCAGTGTTCTACAATACTATGCCGGTACAGTCACCCAAAGAAGCCCCCTGTAGACAGTTCCACTTAGCTAGCTTGCGAAGCTTCTCAGATATAAAATGATGTGATCTGATTTTTTGTACAATCCCATTTCTGCAGGAATTTCTCTTTTATTTCAGAGGAAAAAGAGATTGGGAATGAGGAACGTGAAAAGTGAGTGTGAGGCCTGGAAAAGACTGTGTAAGAGATTCTAAGAGAGAGAGAGAGAGAGGGAGAGAGAGAGAGACGTCCAGGAAGAAATGGCAGGGAAGGGAGGGAGGGAGTGTGAGAGTGCGAGTAGGAGTATAATGACATCCAGACTTCGCCACGGAGCCGTGTGTGTTTTCCAGCATTTGGTGTCCGGGTCCAAACGGGATATATTCAATTCCAGCTCCGACTCTCTCTGGCTGCCAGTGACTAGGGCGTGGTGAGGCAAGGTTTAAGAGGCTTGGAGGCGATGCCATGTGGCTAGGGTGTTGAAACTGCAGAGTTAAATATGCGTGGCCTTTGGAGAAGAAGGCTTGCGTTGCTGCTGCGCATTTTTTAAATAACACATTTCATTTACTCTCCAGCCCGTACGGTCCAGGGTTGGAAAATCTGTCACAGAAACAGCCTGTATTGAATTCACCACGTCTATGATGTCACAACCGCTGAACCATTTACATATGGCCACTCACTCAGCAGTCTGGCCCCACCCACTTTCATACTGAAGTGACGCGGTGTGCTGTTACTTCGGGCTGTCTGTAGCAGCGGGGTCAGTGATTCAGTGATATGCTGTTCTGGGCTGGATCTTTGCAGCCTTCCAGGACCCAGACATCTGAAAGGAGTGGCTGAAGATCATTATTCCCTGAAGATCACAGTCTGGATTGCTTTCCTGAACAGTCTTTCCTCTGTATTTCAGGCAGGGCTGCATTCTGAACGAGGCTTGATACTAGTCAGCCAGTCGTAGCTGATGTCATTTACATACAAACGTTTGTAGACGCCTTCTCATCCGTTGATCCTTCAAGTAATCAAGGCTATTAATATGAAGTTTGTCCCCATATTCGCTGCAGTAACAGCCTTTGTTCTTCTCGGAAGGCTTCACTTTAGATGTTGAAAAACTGGTGTGAGGATTTGATTGCATTGTGTGAGGTCAGGTGCTGATGTTGAATGATTAGCTCTAGTTAACCTCATCTATTCCCAATGGTATTGGATGGAGCTTTGTCATGCAAGCACAGGTCCACTGCTCCTTACCATTGTGCCTGGGGGTGGGGTGGGGTGGGGAGGCGGTCTAACCATTGCTTGGCGCTGGGCTTGGTGTCCGTAGACATATTTAAACCTGCTCTGGAATGTCATATCCTATGGGAAATGCTTTGCTGTTGAGATTATACACTTGTATGTGTGCCATTGTGATGATGGATGCACCTTAAAGTCGCTGAACGTTAGTAATCAGTAAAGGGTGCTCACCTCGTATTAATTGTTGCATTCAAAAAAAAAAAAGCAAAAATATAGAATATGTGCCCCTGACTGTGTATGAGAGAGAGTGAGTGACAGAGAGAAAGAGAGAAGGCACCAGTGTAAATCATAGAGCACTTTACTGCGCCTGTCCTGGTAGTGCAAAGGTTTGGACCGTTATTAAAGACCCCTGGCAGTGGCATCAGCCTGGACACCTGGGTAATCCCATAAGGTTTCTACCTTCGATGTACAAGAGCCTGTATAGTCTAGGAGAGTTTGAGAGTGGAAATGTTGGATCTGTTAAGAGGACAATGGTGCGCGTTTGAGAAGTATCTTGGTCTTTATATAGCCTGGCCGTTTCTCCGCAGTGCTTGCTGCTTCAGCTGAGTGGCCATCATCATCAGGAGTGGGCATTGAAAATCTATTATTCGTATAATGGAAACGGATGTGGAAGCCAAGTTGATGTCGATTGTGTGTTAATGGGACAGACGTTGACGTGTTGTTTACGTTAAGACTGTTTTATTTTAGGTCTTTATTGGACCATTTCAAAAATGTTGGTTGTGAAAATGACTTTCTGACTGGAAGTGAAATGACGTTCACTGGGGTTCCGTGCAGAGTGCCAGTGTGAAACAGCACTGAAATACTGTATAATATTAGTATTAAGAAACATAAATCCGGTTAAAAGTAACACATATTTCATATTTTTTCAAAAAGGGTTGAGATTCTTAGAGATTCTGAACTCCTGTTGTTACTACAAACAGGCATATGATATTAATATAAATACATACATTATTATTTTATTGTACACATTTAATATATATATAAAAAAACACGTCACACATGGAACAAAGGCAGACTTTGTGGTAAAGTCCTTGGTCCAAGACTGAGACCAAATAAAGCTTTTTACAGAATATAAAATAAAATAATAAAGTTTGTGGTTGATGGTACATACAGGGGTTGGACAATGAAACTGAAACACCTGTCATTTTAGTGTGGGAGGTTTCATGGCTAAATTGGACCAGCCTGGTGGGCAATCTTCATTAATTGCACATTGCACTAGTAAGAGCAGAGTGTGAAGGTTCAATTAGCAGGTAAGAGCACAGTTTTACAGTTTTGCTCAAAATATTGCAATGCACACAACATTATGGGTGACATACCAGAGTTCAAAAGAGGACAAATTGTTGGTGCACGTCTTGCTGGCGCATCTGTGACCAAGACAGCAAGTCTTTGTGATGTATCAAGAGCCACGGTATCCAGGGTAATGTCAGCATACCACCAAGAAGGACGAACCACATCCAACAGGATTAACTGTGGACGCAAGAGGAAGCTGTCTGAAAGGGATGTTCGGGTGCTAACCCGGATTGTATCCAAAAAAGGAATTGTATATGTCATTCCCAAGACGAACTGACGCTGTATTGGCCGCAAAAGGAGGCCCTACACCATACTAATAAATGATTGTGGTCTAAAACCAGGTATTTCAGTTTCATTGTCCAACCCCTGTTTATTATCATTCAATATACATTACATGTACATTGATAAACATTTTAAAATACAGCCTGTAATTGATAACATACGTAGCATATAGCCTGAAAGTATGATTAGGTATTGCAGTCTTATGCCCGATTAGGACAGGATTAGTTTTGCATGAGGAGGCGGGTAATGCTGATTTTTTTTTCTTGTTTGATTTTCATGTTGATTTTAGTTCTATCCGAACGCACCATGTTAGTCTTTTTTACATGCTGTGGCTCTCGCATCAGCAGCAGAAATAACCCCAGTGTATACTAGCCCAGTGAGAATCGACATGTCAGTAAAAACTAGGGATCCACCAAAATGAATGAGCCAGTGTTTCATTAATTTTGCCACTTTGTCACCACTGAATAATTTAAATAGGCTAAATCCCAGATAGCAAGCGGATGTGGGCCACATCTGCCAAAGATATGGCACTTCTGGTCCACTGTCGGCACTGGCAATCTGCTGTGAGCCAAAATTGGCCCGCATATTTACCTGTCCCAAAACATATCTGGTCCACTTCTGGCACAGATACAGAATAGTTGCCTACTTTTGGCGGAGGCATGGCCCTAATGTGGTGCATATGTGGTCCACATCTTGCTACTGGGAGCTGTCCACCCAAGTGCCATCAACGCATCTGGCAAGTGGGCCAGCTGAAAATGGGGAATGTGGGGAAGATTTGGGCCATAACAGTTTTGCTATCTGAGATGTCTTTTTGTCTTGGTTTTCAAAGAAAACATAGAAGAACTAGAAAAGCTAACAGCGCCATTGAAAACGTCATTATTCAGAATAAATTATTTGGTGTTTTCATTTATTCACCCTGAAAACTCTGTGCTTCACCAGTGAAAACAGACTCTGCTGTAGAACATACATTTCTTAAGTACGGAGGCACTCAAAGCTTACTTGTGTTCTACGTGGCTAATTTCAAGCAGATATACAACATTACCTTCCTACCTTTCACGTACATGAACATGTAAAACTGCAGCGGAGGGACGTTGACTGTTTGCTGTGAATTCCCAAACTAATGGCGGCGCTAATGACCAACTGCGTTCGCTTCAGAAAGCAAGATTAAAACAAAATGATGGCTTTTAACCTTTTCTACTCTTTTATTGGAGTAAAGATGGAGTAGCCACTCCCATCTCTGTCATATAAATACACCCAGACTTCTTATCCCATGGAAATTCCAGACATCCTGTGGTAAACAAGCATTCCATTCCCATGGAGAACTAATCCTATCCTAGTAGGGCTTTAGTCCAACTTTGCACTATCAATGTCAATGAGCAAATGATAAATCGCTATCTAAGTTCGACCACACCAAACAGCATAAATCCATCTTAATTATGAAGTGAATACGCTAATAGTAACATTCCATTCTGGGATTGAAGTTGAGCCGTCATGGAAAAATCGATTAAATCCTCAATTGACAATGAACAGCTTTCGGCTGGTCTCAACAAGGACTTCAGAGATCAAGAAGCTTTAAAAATTTTATTTAATTAAAATTGTAATATTTTATTCATTTAAATAAAAAAAAAATCTTATTAATGATTGACTTGGTTAACAAAATGCTATCTAGAACAGTTTCTTGAGCTTGAAAAATGTACTGTGGTCAGCACCAAGATGAACGATTTGTTGTCACATGTCACATGTCCAGAAAGCCTGGTGTCACTCCACCTCCACCCCTACTGCACAATCTGCAGGAACTGTGTGATAATGTTCAAGCTGCGTGGGATGGATTATCACAGGACACCATTAGGAACCTCTACAACTCCATGCCGAGACATCTGGCAAGTTGCATTAGCAAACATGGCAGCCCGACCCCATACTGAGAGACACTACTTCTGTATGTGTAGCTCAATAAATATTGATCATATCAGTCTAAATTCATCATCATTTATTGTTCCTGGTAACCTTTATCTTCCTTCCCAATAGCACTGCAATCCCACACCTCCTTCTGGGTGCGGCTATTCTTTTGATGATGAGTGTATAATATGGTGATATATCATAAACCATGATAAGGGTGATTGCCATAATATTATTTTTATATTGTTATATTTGTTCATAACTACACGCAGATAAATGCTGTTGCTTACAAGTTTGGATCTGCTGGCTTGTGCACAGTACTATACGTTCTATTAGTGACCTTGCTGAGTGCACTGAAATGACGTTCAACTACTCAGTCTCTAAAATGACTGTTACTATTTGTCCACTACTAAATATTGACTATACGTTCTACCTTGTGGTCTTCTCGCTGGAATGTGGGTATCAGCAGCACCCCCACTTACTAACAGGGTTCAAAGGCCACAGACTGTCAACGCCACACTGCAGGTTTTCCCACACTTCAAGCCTGGCTGAGTCCACTCTCTCCGTCTAAGTGGGTCTAATTTTACTGCATTCCACAGTCTGTCTGCACGAGTTAAAAAAAATCCCTTTTATCGCAGAGCACAGAGGCGCAATTCAGCATAGACTGACTTTCTCAAATTAGCCGCAGTTCGCTTCGTCTCTCTGACGAGACTCTTCTGAGTAAAGTCGTTCTCTGCCTCGGACAAGCCTTTGGATTTATTTCTGCTGCCCTCTTTGGATGGACGTGATGTCCAGTAAGTCTTTGTTAAGGGCGTGTGGGGATAAGGGGGAAAAATGCCTAACGTTTTCCAGAGATTCAGGATGTGAGGTCATAATGAGGTTCATTCTCCAGCGCGTGTGACATTCACGGCACATGACATCTCCAGCAGTCCTAACAAAAGACAGATGACCCATCGCATCATTTGTCCCTGTCAAGCTGCTTTTTTCTCATTGATTCACAGTAACACTCCCTTACAGGACAGCTCGGTCCTACAGGCACGGACGCAATGGCAGAAATACAGTGCTAGTTTAGACACGGCTGCTCGTAGAAGGGTTCCTTATGTTTATCTTAATGCTTTAATTTACAATAAAAGTGAATCATAAAACTATAAACTAGCGTTTATGGAATTATGCAGTTCACCTTAAAAAAAACTCAAAATGGAACTTTACAGGAGGATAAAACAGCTTTCTTAACCTGCAGTGGAGGCTGATATATAACAAGGTTTATTGCTAAGCAGTTTTGGACCAGTTCTATTGGTCTGTCCATCATGAATATTTACTAAACTGAAAGGGGAACTAGAGCTTTTAACCTGTGCAGAAAAGAGATATTTTTTTGTGTAATTGAATCTTTATTAGAGGTGGAGATATGGCAGAAATATAATACTGTGGTACATCAAGAGTATGTGTGGTATATCAGTATCAGTATCAATGTTTCAGACTGTTTCAGACATCTCATGAGTTGAACTGTTAAGTGGAGGACTGAAGAGTCTTTAAGATCACCAACAACATCCATATAGTTGGGTGTGTCTAAACTTTTGACTGGTAGTGTATAACATTACAATACATGAGATGCATTACAATTATTTATATATATATATACATATATACATATATATATACAATACAATATAATATAATATAGCATTTGTATACAACAAACTGCACAGCACTGAATCCAGTTAAACAGGCCTGAATTAATTTGTAATGAAACATCTAGTTAGTCAGAAAATTGTCACATAATTTATCACAGTAACAAAAATATTGTCATATTTCCCTCTCCTAATCACAATATTGACTAGCCCCACGTTTAGTCACTGGGGTGTTAACACTCCTGTGTTCCAGTTTTAAAGGCTGTGGATTATGAAATACTGAGCTTTCCTTCTCTCTTTTCTTTTTTTGTCAATAAAATAGTTTGATATATTAATGCAAATGCTGTCAAAGCACCCTTTGACGCCCCCCTCACCCACTTCCCGTTACTTTAACCCAAATGGGGGAAATGACATCACCAACTAACTGATTATTAAATTAGTTGCCAACTAATCTGGTCGTCGATAATCTGGACTAAGTCGATTAATCATAGCAGCCCTACTATCTGATAGATCACAGTTTCAAAACATTCCGCTCTGTTCTGTACCCACTTAACTTCTAAGCAAATGTTTCAGGATTTTCCCTGTCAGTCAAACGGCCTTTTCCTGCCAAAGTAGGCGGTTCTTGGCCATGTTGAGCGACAAAACGCAGCAGTCTCTCTGACTACAGGCAAAGTTCTGTCTGGCAAGACCTAAAACATAGAGTCTAGTGCTTTTTGTCAGGGCGGAGAAATGGAAGGCGATGTGACAGTAGTCCATTTGAGACCTGCTGCTTCCATCTTGTATTGTACCTGTAGACATTAAATCCAGACACCTGTAGCGCACATACTGCATGTATGAATATGAAGATGCAGCATCTGGAAAATATCACATGGCGTTTCATATAAACTCCGTTTCTCTTCCTGTTTCTCGTAAGCACTGCTTTTTGTAGCATCGTGAACAGAGAGCGGTACGGGGTCATGCAGCTTATCTAGCATTCCGCAGGATGGAATATCTGCATTTTCTTCATGTTCCTCATCATGGATCTTAAACATCTGGTGTGCGTAGATCATGCTAGCTTTTTATTTTGTTCCCTTTACTGTGGTCAGCATCCATCTTGCTAAGGGCCAAACAGTATCTAATAGAAAAGGTTCTGGACTGGCGCCTTTGTAAACAGCGCTCTGGCTAGCTAGTACAGAATTTGTCAAAAGAGGTACGCCAGCAGCTTCCGTGGCCAGACTTCAGACTCGCACGATTCCTGCTAGCTTTTTAACAATGGAAATCTTTCGTCGGAGCAATTAATTCCACATGCTGCCCAAAGAGGGATATTCAGAGGCTGGAAAAGTAAGCGCGACTCCAAATGGAGATTGATAATCCCTTTAATGAGGCAAATGTTGTCCAAACAGTATTCCTTCATAATGAGAAAATGGCCGACGTGGTGTTGTCTCTCGTTGAGAGACTTGCCTTAACACTCGTTCGGAGAGTATCTGTCATTGTAGAGTTCGAGCCCTGAATGTGTATTTCTGTTGTACGATGTTTCATTTGGTTTTCCCGCGCAGGAGCTGTTTGGACAGGACGAACTCGCTTACGGAGATTTAGTGAAGTGGTAGTGGAGTGGTGCCGTGTGTCCTGCTTCCTTTCTATATAAATAAATGCTTAAATTATTTAAGAAGAAAACAAAGGAAGACATACAGAAGGAGATGGAAGGGTATAAGGAGCACATTGCTGACCTCGTCACTGTCCAAAGAAAAACATGTATCTCCATTTTTGTTGATTTTTACTTTTATGCTTCATTTGAACACAGCAGCTGCTGTTTACACCGTGTGACAATTTCATGGTGAATGGACCAACAGAAATGGCCCAAAACTGCTTAAATACGCTGAAAATGACCAAATATTGCGTGCAGAGTTAGCCAAAACTGACCCAACGTGTTACTAAGTATTACACCTAGCGCAATGGTCACCTGCAGCTTATAGGGCAAGCTAGATAGCTTACAATGGGTTAGCTAATGGCATATAAACATGCTTTTATATCAGTTTACTAGCTGATAAATAACCACAGCTGATAACTTCCCCTGATTTGTATAAAAGAGCTATTCCTAAGTTGACTGTTGATGGTTGATGGAATGCGTAATTTGTTACATCCATGTTTCTTTATGTTGAAAACTTCCACACATACAGTACAGTCATGTACCAGGTAAGCCACAGTTAAATTCCCAGTGGTTATTATTACTGTTTCCAATGTCATCAATAAATCTATCATTTAAACCATACAGTTTTATTACGATACTTTGAATTAACCTGAGGGCAGGGAGGTTGTGGAACTGGGCCTGTGACCAGAAAGTTGCCTGTTTGATCCCCTGAACCGACAAGACACGAGTGCAGTTCCCTTAAGCAAGGCACCTAACCCCAAAGTGCTTCCTGGGTGCTGTGGATAGGACTTCTAACCGCTCTGGGCAAGTGCACTCACTGCCCCCTAGTGTGTGTGTGTATGTGGGTGTTTCACTGCACTGATGGTTAAATGTGGAGGTCGATTTCCAAAGCACAAATGGCAAAATGGTTAAAGCACTCCGGAAATCTGAAGGCTGGCCATATTTTGAGTGCAGAGGGAAACGTGAATGTAGATGGTCACCCTACCTGCAGAACACGCAGACAGTAAGACTCAGCTTCTTATTCGCTAGCTTTATCTTGAGATTTTCTGGTTCCACCTTAAATGCAGCAGGAGTTACTATAATGTGACAGAATATAACAGCTGCACCATTTAAGGTGGAATGGGAAAATTTGAACTAGACCCTGATGACTAGAAAATTTGAACTAGACTTCAGCCTCATATTAGAACTACATGTATGACTTTTTGATAGTCTGAATGTCCTTTCATGAAAATGAAACCAGCATTAAAATACTAATCAGGATGTTTTGATAACCCAAATCAGCAGTGATATTAATTAACATTAAAACACAATAAAATGGTTGAACCTCTCATGGTCACACGGCACCAACTTCAGTGTTAATGCACATTTGCGATGGTTTTCATATGTCATATGGGCTTTTATTTGTATTTGTGGGTGTCAGTATAAACCTCGGTGAAATGGGTTTAGTTTGTTTGTCTGTAGTTTTTGAACGCTGTCAGCACATTTTAATTTTGGCCACTGTAATTGTGATATTACATGTTCATACCGTTTGATCTCTCTACTGTGCTTTTTGAGAAGTATGGTTTTGGTTAAGCTGTTGTTGTGGCTTAAAGTTTACACTAAGTCTTTTTGCGCTGTCATTCTGTCGTCTTTTGTTGGCTTCGCGAATGCTGTTGTGTTAGTACTCGGTGGGCCAACATAAAATATGCCTTTCATCAACAACCTCATAAGTGATTTCCAAGAGCCCCATCATGGCAGCCGTGGGAATGCGGTAACCTCCAGCATGCGGGGAGCAGCCAGAGCGCCCTGTTCCCTGCTGCTCTGTGGGGTTGTGTCCTCATATCCTCCGTGCCCTGTCTCTCCCACTGCTCTCTGACCAGGCTTTAGGGGCTATGCTCGTCCCCCTGGTGGGGTCAAACGGAGGACTGTCCTTTGTGTCATTTCAACATGTTGCTCATGGTGCCTTTTGTTTTGCTGTAGAACGCTGTCTCCTGAACATGGTTTAAAGAGCAAACTGAGGTTGCAGAAGGCTTCTGAAGTATTCCGAATTTGTCATCATATGGAAAACTGAGAATGAGTTGTAGTGTTAACCATTATGGTTGGTTAAGGTCTTGGAAGGGTTGTCTTTGGCTTAAGTTTTTGTAATCTGTCACTATAGCGAGCCAACCGCCTCTGAATGCTGCCGATGGCCTTTGACTTGACGTGCAAGATAGTACCAAACGAGGGACCACATGCAAGCCCATCAGCCACCGTGGCTTTAACATCTGTTGTCAAGATGCTTACTCACCTGCTAGCGTGGGGCCAGAGTCGCCTCAAGAGCAAGATTTTCCAGTTTATTTGTACTCGAGGGAAAACCCCCTTCTGATTATGTGTCCTGAAGGTGGAAGGAATCTTAGAAGAGGATAGTTTCGTTCCATCAACTTCTAGATTATCGAACCTAGAACCTTCTAATCAGTAATCAGACGCTTTATCCCACCTGTAGTTTTGTACTCCATAAAGATGCAGTTGATGACCGTGGCAAGAGATACACAAGCTGCTGCACTGTCCCAGATCACCACAACAAAATGGGAAGGAAGAACCTTTTCTTCAGAGGTTCCGATCTGTAGACCCCTGGGCTATACTGTAAAGAATCCTTGAAGAACCCCTTTTAAAGGGTGTATGGTTTAAACACCTGTCCACCTTAAATCCAGATTCTGGCCCTGGAGTTTATACGCACATACAGTTAAATGAACATACAAGTTCTTACACAATCCAGGACCAGGAACTGGATTTCTTCAGAGGTTCCAAGCTGTAGACCCCTGGCCTATACTAAAGAACCACTCCTTTTAAGGGTCTATGGTTTAAGCACCTGTCCACCTTAAATTCAGATTCCGGTCCTGGAGATTATAAGCACGTATAGATGATTGAACCTGCCAATTATTACAAAATCCAGGACCAGGAACTGAATTTCTTCAAAGGTTCCACTATGTAGACTCCTGGCCTATACTAAAGAATTCTTGAGGGACGCCTTTTTAAGGGTGTATGGTTTAAGCACCTGTCCACCTTAAATCCAGATTCTGGTTCTAGAGTTTGTAATCACTGATGTCTAATTGTACGTCCTGGTCATTACAAAATCCAGGACCGGGAACTGGATTTAAGGTCCAGATTCAAAGACCCATGGTCTAGTGCCTCCATGGCAAGGTAGACTGGATTGGTTGACTGGAGGTCAGGATTGGCTGATCACCACAGGGGTTCCCAGTTGTTGGATGAGACGCATGCTGGGTATTGTAGTGTGAGAACTACAGTAGAACTACTGAGGGATACAATGCCGTGATGATGCATTACACCACAAATAACATATTGAGCTGTTTTAGGCCAGAATTCCTCTTTCATTGCATGATCTGTGTAGTTTGGCTCCTAGTTCAGTTTTCCCATTAGACGTTCATAATGAGCCTAAATTACAGGCCCGCCTGCTTAATCATTTAATCAAACTGGTTCCCGGCAAGTGTGCAGGTGTCCACAGCGAATGTTCCTGCACAATTCAGCTAGCGGTTTGCGGTCAGCTGGTGGTCGTCCCTCGTTCTTTCCTCATGTTTTCTGGGTCTGAAACCCGCAGGCCCGGAGTGGCATAGGCACATGCAGCAGCGCCAGATGGTGCCTCTTATTCACCACCAACACTGGCTGGGTTTGTTACTTAGCAACCCCAGCAACTGCACAGGAAGCATTGTCTCATTGAGTGAGCGAGCGAGCGAGCGAGCAGACACGACAATAGCCATACTGTCTACTGAAGCTATCTAGGGTCAAGCTGGCTGCTTCTATGGTTTCAGAGGAGTCAAGTCAGCCAGACACATTCTGCACTCTGCCGGGTCGGCATCATTCGTTAGCCTCAGACACACCCCAAATGCCGGGCCATTACTCACTGAGAGGCGCTGGTGCGGCCCGAGGGGAGTAGTATTTTAGGTTAGCATGTGCCAGGCTAAGCTACATACCGTAGATAGCAGGCATATCTGAGCTGTAAGAATGCATAGGGAGATATCTCAGCCTGTGGCGGCTGCTTTGTGAAGAGCGTCGGCTGCCTGGGAACAGTTGGCTTTCATGGAGCGCTCGGCAACGAGGGCTTCTGCCCAGCATGTGTGTGTGAGTGTGTGGGTGTGTGCAGACAGAGCTGAGCTTGGTAGCGTGAGCGAGCATGTGTGTATGTGTGCGTGTGGGTTGTAACAGGAGGCGGAGAGCTTCGTCAGGTTGAAGGATGTGTCCCTGTTGCTTCTCCATCCCACTCGACCGCTAGGGCAGCGCTGTGTCAAACTCTCTGGTATGAATGATTTTCACCAGAACACCAACCTCCTCCTACACGTACGCATACTAGTACACACACACACACACACACACACACACACACTGATCTCAGATGTTCTCAGATGCTCCGGCAGAATGTGGCTTAAGGTTCAAAGCACCGCACCGAGCTGGAGGTAGCCCTATGGAAACTCCTCTAAAGGAATAAATCACGGATAGCTCGCTAAGCTAGCCCATTCCTGGTCCTGAAGATCTTCCACCCATGGTTGAGTTGAGATCCAGGACACCTGGCTGTAATATTCAGTTGTTCCTGGAGGCCTTGGTTACCTGAATCAGGTATGTTGGATGTGCGTTGGAGACTCTGCAGGGTAGTAGATCTCCAGGACCCGGATTAAGTATCCCTGACTGCAGCAGTGAAGGAATGGAAAGCTGGTGGGGAAAAATGCGTTGCAACTCCAGATTATGAGTAGACATACAGTACATCAACATGGCCACTTCACAGACTAGATGGTTTTATGCAACAGTGAGAAACAGACAATGCCTGGCGCGATTCAAAGCCGTTTTTCACCACAGTGTTACTAGAGAATAGAAAATAGGTTGCTATGGATGCAGAGTGCCATGGTGTGACCACGAATCTGCGGCCAGGCTGTTACAACCGGCCATTTGTAATGGTAGCGGGAGAAGCATAAGTGTACAGATGCTGCACATGCTGTATGGTGTCATTTAAAACTGACCCTGTAATGAAACGTCAAATATCTTCTATCCAAACATGCTGCTCGGGTCTTGGCTGATTAACTAGGCCATTTAGGTTTATGCACAGGGCAAATGCACATAATAGCTTATTTAGTTGAACTAATAATTTAATAATACTAATAAATCTTTTTTGCACCACCTCTGGAAAATGCATTTTAGGGCAAAACCTAAAACCCAGGTGTTTCCTGCCTTCCACCCAGTGAACACTGGGATAGGTTCCAGCACCCTCTACAACCCAGAAGGATAAAGCGGTTTAGAAGATGAATGAATGAATAATAACAATATCAATATTTGGTGTTGTGATAATATGCTGAATCGACCCGACCCACCCCACCCCTGCTTCGCAGTGACTCAGTAGTGAGCTCAGCTATGCTGAGAGTTTATTTAACACGTTAATTTTAGTGTCCAGCCAATCCTAACCTATAGGAAAGCTTGCGTAGATATATATACACTCATCGTCAAAAGAATAGCTGCACCCAAAAGGAGGTTTCAGATTGCAGTGCTATTGAGAAGGAAGATAAAGGTTACCAGGAACAATAAATGATGATACATTTAGACTGATATGGGCAATATTTATTGAGCTACACATACAGAAGTCGTGTCTCTCAGTATGGCATTGGGCCACCATGATTGTTAACGCTACATTCCAGACGTCTCAGCATGGAGTTGTAGAGGTTCCTAATGGTGTCCTGTGATAATCCATCCCATGCTGCTTGAATATTCTCACACAGTTCCTGCTGATGTTGCGGTAGGGGTGGAGGTGGAGTGACATTAGGCTTTCTGGAAGTGTGACATCTTGTCCATCCAGTCATCTTGGTGCTGACCTTGGTGCCTCCACCCAGGGATTCGTTGGTCGTCTCCACCAAAACAAAAGCAGGACTCGTCACTGAAGATGACCCACTGCCATTCTGAATCTCTCCGTGACGGTCTGGCATGACACCCCTGCAGTTATTGGTGACGTTGACGTAGTGTTAAGGGCAGTCATCGTAACGGTCTGTGTGCATGTAGACCTGCGTCGTGCAGCCGTCTGCCAATGGTACAACGATAAGGCACGAGCCGAGCGTGAAACTTGAATCATTTGCATGTCTCACAATGTCAAACATACCCACCAAGTTTCATTCCAGTCGGTTGATTCCTTCTGGGTGGAGCTATTTGTGCAGCTACTATATATTGTCTGTGGCTGAATAGCTTTGTGCTGAGCTGGACTGTAAGCTAAAGGCGGCTGCTTGTTCTCAGAATCAAATGTTATCTGTGCCAGCATTAGATACGGGCCTGGTGTGTGTGGGAGTGTGAAGGAGCAGCAGGGTGGAACCAGCAGCTGTTTTGTGGAGCTCAGTGTTTGCTGGACTGTGAGAGACGTGTTGCGTTATCATTTCAACAGCTGCAGAAAGATGGGTGGAGCCTTTTAGCTGAGGTCCTCAGGCGCAGCACCCTTTGGGAAAGTTTGAGCCCACATTTTCACGTCTTCTCTCATCCGGCCAGTAAATCCCCCGGAGCCCAGATACAGCCAATCATCATCAGCTCCAAATGTTTAATGGGTTTTCCGAGTGTTGTTGCATGAAGTAAAGCCACACAACAGCGCCCCCTCCTGGGGACGAGCCAAGCGTCTTCTGGAAGCGAGACAAACCACAGACGTTGTAAATCTCGGGGACAGACCGCAGCTCTCTTTGTGATTCTCTCTTCGGTGTTGCCATGCCAAGCATTAAGAAACCTTTTTATTTATCTGACCACACTAAGCCTGGAACAATATAATGTCACTGTGAGCCTTAGACCTGATCAATCATAGCGGGTTCTGAGCTCCAGTCTTTGCAGGGGGGCTTGTAGAAGTTGGCCCGCTGCGTCCGTTGGCTGCCATCACACTGTCTCTGTCTAAGCTAAGCAGGGGTCCATGCGCTGAGCCAAGTTTACAGAGATTGGAGGCTCCAGTTTCCTGTTTCATAATAATGGCCCTCTCTGCTCCCACAGGCTTCGGAGTTGTTTTCCTTCACGGGGAGGAGAAAAAAGAGAGAGAGAAAGTAGGGGAGGCCATTTGTTGGAGCGAGAGAGAGAAAGAGAAAGAAAGAGAGAGAAAGAGTGAAAAGAGGAGAGAGAAAATAGGAGAAAGAAAGAAAATAAGAAAGAAAAATAGAAGAGAGAAGGAAAGATATAAGAAGTAGAAAGAACCAAATAAATAGAGGCAGAAATAAGAAAAAGAAAGAAAGAAAAAGAGAAATAGTGATTGAGAGGGAGAGAGCAAGCAAGAAATAGAGAAATAGAGAAAAAAAGCAAATGAAAAGAAAAAGAAAGGAGGAAAGGATGAAAGAAAGAAAGAATGAAGAG
>CM067489.1:5711796-5752843 GCA_034552555.1 Semaprochilodus insignis
CAAGACTAGAAAAGAGAGAAAGAGAAGAGATATATGAAAAGAGAAAGATCAGAGAAAGAGAGAGATCAAGAAAGAAAAAAGAAAAGAGTGAGATTATGAGAGAAAGTGAGGAAGTAAAAAAGTGAGACAGAAAGCGAAAGGAAAAATAAAGAAGAAAATGAATAAAAGAAAGAAAGAAAGGAAGAAAGACAATACCGGGGACAAAGTGAAAGAAAAACAGAAGGGCAGGACAAAAACACTGAAGTGGAGACAGTAAAAAAAAAAGGTCTGTAAAAAAATAAAGAGAGAAAAGAATAGAAGAGAAAGAGACCAGAAAACGGAAAGAGAGTAGAAAGAGAAAAGAAAGACGGAGGAAAACAGAGTGAGAAAGGAAGAAGGAGGAGAGAGCATCACTTCCCTGTAGCTCCACTTACTGACGGTAAACCGGGCGAGTAATGATGCTCGCTCACTTATGAGCGGACTGCTGATCTGAAAGATCTCCACTGATGATCGATCGGCCGTATCAGCACGCTGAAGGCTAATGCTCTCTCGGCTCGCTGCCGACCATAGGAGCTTTACTAAACAGCGTTAATGTATACACAGACTAACCGATCGATCCGGATCAAATCGATCACCACGCAGCCAAATGTGTCGTCCGGCGCTTCGCTGAGTGTATCCGTATGAGATCTGTATCCAGCATGTTTACACATAAAGACTAGGAAGAGTTCCTGAGGAAAGGCAGAGTGATAGCGCAGCATGTGCTTGTTGCTACCCGGTTACTAAGGTGTTACTAAAAACAAATGGGAGTGTGTGGGAGGAACAAGGGGTGAATAAACGACACATAGAGGAGTGCTGTACCTTATAGCTGTGCATTAGAGCTTGGGCACTTGCCTTCAGAGAGTACGTGCAGTTTGATGGCTGTAGGTTAAAGGAAACAATAGAGCTTGAATGGGGGTTAAAAATGAATGGGATTCTATGGGAGGAACGAGGGATGGGGGAAAAAAGACAAACAGACATGTGCGGGTCATTGAATTTGTGCTTGTGAGTCTTAAACATGGTGGAGATGGTGTATGTGAAACGGTGTCTGTCAGCCGAGCGGAACTACAGTAGACATGTTTCCATCCCATTCATTCTTAGTGGGAAAAAATTCCAGAAAAATCTGTGGAAACCGTGTATCCGATCAACAAGCTGTACACAAGCACACCATTCCCGATCAGACCATTGCGCAATCACTAAACAAAAAAAAGTGCTTTTCCATCTTTTAAAGAGCTCCCAGACGAGAGATGAGAGTTTGGAGGCAGGCTATTTTAAGGTGGAGTCATCCGAACACCATAAGCACATCAAACGCAGTCGAGGAGTCGTGACTCCTTGATCTGATCAGTGAGGAGCCACTCCATCTGACCAGGTTGGAGCGGGAGTTAAAGCCAAACGACTCATCGTCTGTAACAAATGACAGAAAAAAGAATTGCGTTCGAACCTGAATAAGGATTGTTTAGTTTGGGCTTTTAAATGTAAAGTGCCATTTAATCTCCAGAAGTCTGACCGCAGCACTGCCTGGCGGGCAGCATAATGACCTGTCTCTATGGTGACCTGGCAGAGAGAGCTTTGTATCCTGCCTTGTTTACCAGCTAATGGAATCAGTGGAAGAGGAGTGGACAGAGGAAGGGCTTGTAATGACCGCTAAGAGATAGAGAGAGACAGAACAGGAGACAGCGAGAAGGATGATGATGATGGTGATGAGGGTGATTTGAGAACAGAGCTTCAGGAAGCCTGAGGTACAGTGATAAAGCGATGATGGCCCGTAGATGATGAATCATGAAGATAATGCATGATTTATGGGTTTTCATTAAGATAAAAAGGCTTTGAGTAGGTCCTACTTTGGGACAGTAGGTGGCGTTGTGCACCTGGTAGCATGAACTAGCAGAAATCAGATTGTAATCAGTTATGGAGGGAAAACAGAGCGAAAGAAAAGACTGGTCAAGCATGGAGACTAGGTACGTAATGTCTAGGCCAGACGTCCTCAACCCATGGGCCCCGGACCACCAATGGGCCATGAGGCACCCTCTAGTGGTACATGGGCCTGTACTCAGGTGGAGGCAGTCATTTGTAGTGGGCTGGAAACCTTATATATAACCATATTAGTGATACATATGTAATAAGTATGTTAATGTAAATATTATGTATATTAATGCACACATGTACAAATATAAACGTTGCAGGAGCAGCAGGCTAATTTAAACATCTTCAGTTCGAGACCACATTGCCGCTAGCTCGTCACGTATGGCGGGTGAGGTTTCTTGGGGCGCTTTCACAACTCCAATGTTTGAATTTGGAATATTATAATATTTCTTTAACCAAATTTCTTGAATAAATGATATTCATATAAGTTGATTTTGGTTTGCTGGTGGGCCGCTATGCTTTGTAGTTATTAACAGGTGGGCCTTGAGGCAGAAATGGTTGAGAACCCCTGGTCTACGCCAAGGTTCGTTCTGCTTCAGGTCATGTTGTTATGCTATGTAGCTATCAAAATGAAAGTTGGAAGTTGGATGGAAGCTGTTTTCAGAAAATCTATATCCCAATTCCAGGAAGCGTGAGCCGGCTCCAGAGCTTCTTACTTGGTTCCACATGCTAATGTACAAGTTAGGTCTGAAAAGTGGACCCTTATACAGCACACGTTTTATTAGCCAAAACAAGTCAGCTGGAAAATTGGTGGCCAAAGTTGCACAAAATTGCAGCAATTGTTGTTGCCCACGTCGCTGGTCAGTCATCGCCTGTGGGCATTTTTAGACTTGAGTGGACAATTCCTCCGTCTCTAGTAGGAACCAAAAAAGCACTGTGTCACAGTGGCAGAGATGAGGATGCCACCCAGCTTAATGCTGAGTTCCTATAGAAAAAAGTCACACGGCGTCACCAGTGTTTGCGATGCCTCCTGATGCTGGAAATCGCCAGTTCTCATTGAAAATGAATGAGCCGCATGAACACAGGTTACACTCAGGGTGTACTGAAGACCACCAGACACTGATAAGATGTAAATATTAAATACTACAAGCCATTCATGGTATCAGAATTAGCGGAGAAGCTGAAGTGCCTTTCAGTTTGTTGTCGGGCCAGGCCCCACATAGCTGAGCCACCTAGGGACAAGGGGTGGCATAAGGATTGGATACCTAGTCTCCATGCTAGGCCCCAAGAGACCAGCTGTTTCTTTCTCTCTGTTTTTTCCCTCTGTAACCCCTAACAATCTGGTTTATGCTGGTCCGGTGCTGGTTTAGATGGCCATACAGCAGGGTCATGCTGCCAGCATCCAAAACAACCTATGCTTGTGACCAAATATGCTAAGTTAGCAGTTTTCAGTAATGAAACTGGGGATTAAACAGTCTGTAAATTTGAGGAAAGCATCTCAAGAAGAGGAGACTGTGGAAAGATATGGTTTCATCATTATGTGGATTTGCGTCGATGTAAAGGGCAGTTGATATTTTCAAATAAAAATAAAACGAAGGAAAATAAAATTTAAAAATGGAATTATACCCAACCCTACTCTCCTCTCTTACAAGCACTGCCTCTGACCTGAAACATACTAGCTAGCCATGTTTGTCTCCTTCAACAGCCTGTAACAGGAGAGCGGCTAATGGGGACACATTACCAGAAGACCTACAGGCTCTCTCAGATACCCCACCATTACTGTAAATGGCCCTCTCAGATTCTCACATTCCGATGACCCGATGATAATCCGCGACGGCAGAAGAGTAGTTCGAGTGCTTGCACTTGGCCGGACATCGTTGCTGTTGTATAAACAAATATCCGTCGACCTGAGTTTGTTTTGTTTCAGTGTGGCAGGAGTCCTGATGGGTAGTGTACAGGATACAGCTACAGATAATCAATACATAAGAGTGCAGTGCATGACTTACGGGATCTGGAAGCCATATGGAAGATCAATAACGCAGTGGTTTTTGGCAGCGGGGCGCACCTTTTCGGCTTTTAGGCTTACCAATATGCTGTGAGTCTCAAATAGGGATGGACGCCGCCATTTGTTTTCAGTCCAAAGCAAAGGAATATGAAGGCTAGTACAGTTGACACTGGTCTCTTATGCAAGCTGATTGGTATTTGTAGTAAGCTTATTAATTTTAAATAAATACTACTGTTTTTGAGAATCTGTACAGTATAGTATATAGACAAGTATTGCAGTACTCAAGCATATCAGTACTTTCTTATGCCCCTAATGATAATATTAATAAACCTACAGCTACAATAAGTGACTTAATTATGCATGATTTGTAATAAAATATGTATGTCTGTTTTTTAATACTGACAAAATCCACAGTTTGATAACATCAGCCATGTGTCACACTGTATACTGTATAAAAACACTTTTCAGTTGCACATTAACTACAAACAGAATCCTATTGAACTGACCCATCAATAGGATCCACCCATCCAGTCTCTAATCTGACCATCAAACAATCTTATGTTATTTAGAGGCTCTCATTGTGCCAACTTTTCCCGCGGCATCCTGTGGAAAGTTGGGCTTTTTGGGAATTACATGAAGTGCGTTTGAATAGCGCATGCCCACGTGGTCTTTATTTCAGGTTGTGCCACTTCCTGAAAAGTCAGCGTATAAATCTGTCCTTTGGACCTGTGTGTTTATTTAGTCCCGTTCTTCTGTGTCGGCGTCCGGTCTAACTCCAGCTCCCGCGCCCTACGCATGTAAAGAGCCTGGCCCAGTGGCGGGGTTATATTTAGCCAACTCCACCACCAGGAGTCTCAGAGCCACAGCGTTCGCTCTCGCTCATACACAAAGAGGCTGATACGGGATGGAAACAGAGGGGGTAAGGTCTCAGCAAGAGACTTGTTCTGCCTAATTGCGGTAGTTGAGCCCAATCTGCAGTGAAATTTTAATAAAGCGTTTCAGTTGCACAGCTAGACAGGCCAGCTAGCACAAACCTCTTTGTGAGCGTGTGGGTGGTATGCATAGAAAGAAACTGTAGGGGGGAGGAAAAAGAATCCCCACAGGACTGAAGCACATTCTTTATTTTGCTCAGGCCTTATGGTAGCAATTAGAAAAATGAACACTGTTTTAAATGGAGTAAATGGAGTTTGAACCCAAGAGTGCCACAAAGCAGGCATCGAGAGCAGCCCTGCATTCGCACTGAAAAAGCAGCTTCTATTTAGCTTGTTTTGTTGTGTCTGGCACCTCCGCAGTTAGGCCTCACGCATGCCCGGGACTGGGCCCTGGTTCATAGGTTTCCTGACTCTTTCCAGGCATAGTGCTGACAACGGATTTTTATGTGCACGCATACACATAAGAGGTATTCGCTGAGCTTGTCAAGCTGAGATGCACTCATGCATTTGAGGGCAGAGTGCTGATTTCAATTAAGGGGAGCGAATCTGCACGCAGCAAACAGGGAGAAGACCTTGGCAGGAGCCGTTATGGTCAGGTAGCTCTGCCAGAGGCCTCCCTATGCTGTCACTGTTACGAATTGCCTTCTAGTGAAGAACACCAATAAGTGTACTTGTCCACGCTTGCTGGATACGAATGGTTTGATGTGGTACAGAGCAGTTCAGGAGTTTGCCCAGAAGGGGGCGATATGTCTCCTCAGCATTTTGTGGGAAGAGGTTCAGCATGTGGTTCACTTTGGCGTTAGATAACTCTTGAAAAGTTCACAAAGGCTCATCTCATGGAGGTGGGTGGGGGTGGGGGTATCCAGTGATGGGTCATGACTGCTCATCCTCCACCCACATTTAAGAAAAACTGATGTGTAATACAGAAGTGATGTGTCATTGCCAAGCAAAACAAACCAAAACATTCACAGCTGTGTGTGTATGTGTGTGTGTGTGTGTGTATATATATATATGTATGTATATCTTCATATGTATGTGTATGTATCTGACCTGTGCTCCCTCCTTCTGTTCTGTGCAGGGCTTCAGAGGAAGCCGCCCATGAGGAAGTGTGATCGGTGAAAAGGCGAGAGGTCAGGATGACGACAGTAGCCGCAGAATATGACCACATGGACATCCAGCAGCAGTACCAGGATACTGTCAACAACCGCTGGGATGAGGACTGGGACAACGAGAACAGCTCCGCCCGTCTCTTTGAGCGCTCGCGCATCAAGGCCTTAGCAGGTGAGGCGCAATGTTTAAAGGGCTTAGAATGGAACCCTGAGGAACTCCTCAGCTATAACAAAGGGTGTTAGGGAAGAATCAACGCAGCGTTTAGTGGGGCTACATAACTAATTGGAAAGATTGGACTTTTCAGTATGCAAATGAGTTCTCTAATAAATCACAGATTGTACTGTGTGCTATGAGCAACCTGTTTTTTTTTTCTCTTTTGATTAACGATTTCCATCAAAGATAAATAACTTTTGTGCAGGCAATTCTTCAACCACATCACAAAGGGTTCAACAATGTGTTTCTTAACATACTGCAGCCATCATGTCTCAATCACAGTATGCAGCTATGATAACATTAGCAACATGCAGTATGGTCTATATTTTGCAGCCCTGCTATTCAAAAGAACATGGACCTTTTTCGTAGCAAAATACCCCCTTGGTTGGGTGGACTGTGAATAGATGATCATGCTTGTGGAGTTTTAAACACTAACCCTCTAAATCACATAGTGCACAATGGGTAGTTAGGAGGTCATCCCTAGTTTACTGACAGACCAGAACACAGGAAGAAGGAGAGTGGGCACTTTAGTACTTGCAGTTTATTCCATTTATTCTCCCTCCCTCTTTTACCTCTCCCTCATTTATCCCTTATTTGATAAATAAGCTTTCTTAGTGTTCCTCAAAAGGCACCTAGCTAATGCTGTAATACGACCCATGCTTTTGTGCATCATGTACAGCAAATGGCTCAAGGTGCAGAAAATCAATGTTGAGGGTCGGCCTTGGGTTGCATTATTTATGAAGTGAATTCTTGATGTAGTCTCTATATAAAGTAGAGCTAAGAGCTAAAAACGCAATGGGAGGGTTTGAAGTGTTTCTGTGGGCCCATAACCCCCCCCCCCTTCCTCGCCACCCACCCACCACCTCCCCACCTTCCCTTAGAGGGAGCCTGTAATTAGTTTGGATATTTCTTACTGATGCCATGTTGGTAGTAATATTGCTTCTGGGAGAAATGCTCCGAGGGCGCTGGGCGCTTTCATACATCAGCATGTTATCATATTTTAGTATGCATATTAACATAAGATCATATGTAAAGAGCCCATATGATATATTATTCTTGTGTTTTATTTCTCCCCCTAAGGTTTTGACATTTGCATGGCCTTATGCACCAAACAGTGGTCATAATTCATGTTTACAAGATCATTTTCTGACCTTTCTTTGTTTGTTAGAATTATTAAACAGTTTGTTCTTGTTTCTGTGACATGTGCCAAACTTTGAACAGCCCACGTCAAATGACATAGAGCGGAAAACTAAAACACGCCATTTTTCTGCTAATTTCTGTCTATTTTCACCCTATTTTCAGTTTATTAGAAATTCAATAAAATATATACACTCATCGTCAAAAAAAATAGCTGCACCCAAAAGGAATCAACCGACAGAAATGAAACTTGATGGGTAGGTTTGACATCGTGAGACATGCGAATGACTCAAGTTGCACACTCGGCTACACACGTGACATAAGCAAGGACGGGCCTTAGAACTGTACCTTACTGACCCAACAGCCACGATTGCAGACATTCAGCGAGCAGTGAGGCCCTCCATGAGTCATCCTGTTAGTGCCAGCACCATTGGCAGACAGCTGCACGACGCAGAACTAAATGCACACAGACCGTTACGATGACTGTCCTTAACACCACATCACCAAAAACTGCAATGGTGTCATGTCAGACTGTCATGGAGTGACTCAGAATGGCAGCGGGTCATCTTCAGTGGCGGGTCCCACTTTTGTCTTGGTGAAGACGATCAACAGCTCCATGTGTGGAGGCACCGTGGTCAGCACCAAGATGGACGGTTTGTTGTCACGCACCACACGTCCAGAAGACCTGGTGTCACTCCACCTCCACCCCTACCGCACAATCTGCAGGAACTGTGTGAGAATATTCAAGCTGCATGGGATGGACTATCAAAGGACACCATTAGGAGCCTCTACAACTCCATGCTGAGATGTCTGGCATGTTGCATTAGCAAATGGCAGCCTGATGCCATACTGAGAGACACTACTTCTGTATGTGTAGCTCAATAAATATTGCCCATATCAGTCAAAATGTATTATCATTTATTGTTCCTGGTAATCTTTATCTTCCTTCCCAATAGCACTGATGATGAGTGTAATTTAATCAGGGGTGTCTGTTTTGATTGGCTGCCCTTTATTGTTCTAAATTAATGGGCATTTTGTGACATCATAAAACCAACACCTTCAGAATGCAGGTTCATTTCCGTATGCGGAGTATTCGAGCTCAGGAGTAAATAATATATTTCTACAATATAGTTACAGTTAAACTATATATCAAACTCTTATTTTGATTCTATGATATGGGGCCTTTAACTATGTTCAGGCACGTCGCGGTTCACATTTCTAGCCGTTTTCCTTCATGTACGCAGGAATAGCAGGGAATCGGTGGCGTATCTGCTGCCTCTGTTTTCAGTCACTTTCTCCATGCGCAGGGCGTCCTAAAGTGCTGTATGTGCACTGTTTACAGAGGTGTGATGTTGTTTATGATGGCTGAATATTGAAGGGCTGTAAGATGGCAGAGCAGAGGGGGAGAGAGAGCACTCTTAAGTGCACCGGAGCAGCTTGGGCTGTTATTCCCGATGGGCAGTGGAGCTTAAACAGGCCCGGCTTCAAACCTCCAAAACCTCCCTTTACCCTCCACCCCACTCGGTCCAGGAAGTACTTCAAATATTTCAGGAAAAAGTAGGGACGCAAAATAGAATATGGAAAGTGTTTTTCGGAGTTCTTCTTTTGCCCGAGACCGCAGTCTGTTTTGGGAGGGTTGAAAAAAAAAAAAAGCCCCCAGAATTCCAGCGAGCATCCTGCTTTTCACATGATTCTGTTTTCCTGCATTCCTGAGTGCTAAAGCATACGCCTTTCTCTCTCTCTACACTCATGTTGTGTCTCTCTCACTCTTGATTGAAATGGACGTGGGAAGGGTAGAGTAAGCTGAACAGTCAGGACGCAACCATGTTAGCCATGTAGTTTTTGGCTTGAAACCTTTTTTTTTTTTTGCCCAATGTTTGTGGCTTATTCACATCTGAGGGATGAAGAAAGAGAGAGAAGGAAAGACAGAAATGAAGTGGATATGGGTATATAGATTTGTGTCTAGCTTCTAGCTTAACCCCTTAATGCCTGGTGGCCATTCCTGCCTTGTGATCGGGTCTTCACCTACACAAGTCCATATATGTGAGCAAATGCATGTTTTCAAACATACCGTCCATATGGTCCGTATGTAACAGCTGTGCGCATGAACCAACTCATGTACATATCACCACCTATTCAGCCGACCACGGTTTAAGCCCCTGTTTAAGCATGCAGAAGTTATAAGAAGTGTTCCAGTGCTTTTTGAGGGATAGTACAACACAGCCAATCAGAGGCCTGAGTGATTATCTTATCAGTCTTAAAGGCACAGTAACAAACATAGCCTGGGATAAAGATAGGTTGGAAAATGGCCATGTGGAAATGAATTATGGCCATTTTCAGTGCATAAAAACAAGCAAATATCATAAGGGAAAAAATAAATTCAGGAAAATGTATATCGTCGCTGTCCAAAGAAAAACATGCATCTCCAAAATGGCAACTTTACAGGAGAAGGCAAAAACCAAATTTAATTCTAATATAAGTCAATGGAACCAGATTTTTTTTCTGAGTAATTTTGGGCCATTTCTTTTGGTCCATTCATCATGACATTTTCACACAATGTAAATGTCAGCTCATGTGATCAAATGATGCATAGAAGTAAAAATCAACAAAAATGGAGATACATGTTTTTCTTTGGCCAGCAATGATATGTAGGAGAGCAAACCTTTCACTAGC
Organism: Semaprochilodus insignis; assembly: GCA_034552555.1. Classification (NCBI taxonomy): domain Eukaryota; kingdom Metazoa; phylum Chordata; class Actinopteri; order Characiformes; family Prochilodontidae; genus Semaprochilodus; species Semaprochilodus insignis. The sequence continues at coordinate 5,721,745 of CM067489.1, forward strand.
CTTCCTTCTGTCACATACCGCCCTCTCTGGTGCCTGTGTGTTACTGCACAGCTTTTCCTGCTCCGCCCTGGCTCCACCCACTCTCACACCTGCAGCTGATCTAGGACTCATTAGGACTGCCATTTATACCCTGTTGTTTGCTCGGCCTGTTTGCCAAGTCTCTGTGTTCCCACCAGAGTCCCGAGCCGTGGTTTTCCTCTGTTGTGTAGCTGTGTTTGAGTTGGTTTCTGTGGTTTGGTCCCTTGTTTTGGTTTCTGGGTTTTCGTGTATATGGATATGTCTCTGATGATGCCTGCCTGTGTTCTGACTCCTGCCTGTTCTCATACTGATTCCTGGACAACCCCTATTAAAACCATTCTGCACTTGCAACCTGCCTCAACCTCCATGTTACACTTTGCCTCTAATACAATATGTAAATGACATGATCTACTAAAACTCATCATTCATAATCATTGATTTTAAATCATTTTTCCCTGGAACACACATAGGTAGACATGTACTTTGTTCTTCACTTGCCTTTTATTGTTATGTTGATTAAACAGATCACAAAAAGTCCTTGTTCAGAATAGGGCTGCACAATATATCGTTTCAGCATCTGCGCCACAGCCTGCCCGTGCGCAATACTCACATCGCAGGACCTGCGGTGTCTAGTAAGACAAATTAAACGAAACGTGTCATGCTACAACTTTTTTAGCTGCTTGATGCAAAAGAAGAACCTACACGGTTCCTGGACTCTGATTTAAGGCATAGAGAAGAGTAGTCATAGCGCTCAACTGCTATTGTGTTTGGTGCACTGAAACAGATCATAGAGCATTAAAGATCCAGAGAAGACGATGCCCACTCACAAAAGTATTGAAAAGTAATTTCTCAGCTTTTTATTGTTATTATTTATCATTTTCACCCCATATTCATTTTACAGTGAATAATGTCTTCTAAACACTGATGTTCGAATCATGTGGTGAAAATTTCAGAATATTTTTTCATATCACAATATATATATATATACATAGACCTAGTTCGGAGGCTGTGTGCGTGCTCGCTGACAATGCATCCAAAAATAAAGGCACTTAAATTAGTGATATTACACACTAAAACTCTGATTCCACATGCTGATCCGTTTCACAATACGAACATGACTCATCTACGCTGTCGGGAGATTTTGTTGTTGTTTAATGTTGTTGTTTGAATATTGTTGGTTTTTTCGGTCTATGAGAAAGCAAAGATGGAGTCTCTGTATGTGTTGTCTGTGATGTGTTAGATAAGGGTAAATTCGTCATGTTGGACTTCCAGCACCTTGTCAGTCCGATCATCCCATACTCACCTTTTAAAGGGAATTCCAGACAAAGTGAACAGTTTAACCATTGCGTCATCCATCATCAATCATATTGAGGGGTCTTCTATGGCAGAGCCGCAGTTGTCACACTGGAGGGACATTATGGAAAACTACAACTGCTTCGGGGCGGATGGTGCAAGTTGGCTAATACAGAGAGAAGCTAGATAGGTAACAGTTCTGTTAGGGCAGTTTTTGGGATGCTGATGCCATTACATCAATAACTTCCTTGTGGGTCATATGATGTAGTTGTGTAATACATGCTGGGCATTATAAACTGGGAAAACATTAATGTCAGCAAACTCAAAACGGAAGCAAAGACATGAATTCTGTCGAGCTAATGGTGCTGTGCCATAGAATACTGCAACATATTAAAACATAATAAGCTCAAATAATGAGTCACCTGTGACTGAAACGTACCTAATTACATGACAAGCACCAGTAACAGCTGCGATTCGGTTTGGCATGGACTGGACAGGTTTCTGGATGTAGCCCACATCAGTGTTCAGTCACTCTAAGCATCAAAGTATTGCGCAGTTGGGCCAGATTTGGTGGATGCCTTCCCTGCTGTTTTACTGGTTGTTCCAGGTAGTCCCACAGATTTCCAAGAGGATTCCAATCTGGGGATTCTGCAGGTCAGTCCAGATGTGTGCATGCTCCTGAATGTTCATCATCCCAATCAGTCACGTTTGCAGCCCTGTGAACGCAAGAATTGTCGTCTTGGAATACAGGGATAGGAATGTTGTGTTCCTAGGTAAGATGATGAGCAAAAGGCAAAACCGGATTATCCAGCAGCTCAATGTAGGTTCAATTTTACTGTCACCTCAATTAAAGAGCCCATTTCCACATAATTAAAACACCCCCAGAACATCACAGAGGTGACTAATTCTCTTGTCCGGTGAGCTTATATTAAATGTTAGTTTTGGGCGGGATTGCCTCTTTCAGCAGAACCCCCCCAATACTGCCCCCTGACTAAAACCTGAAGAGTCCAACACCCACATATCATCACATTACAGACACGACATCTGCATTCTGGGAGGGTTCTTCAGAAACACTAAACTGCTGTTCCACTCGCTCGCATATCTGATCTGATCATTGGTGACTTAGACAGGAAGTGCGATGTAACGCTAGCACACATTCTAGTCCCAGTGGGGCGATAAGGCAGGAGTCCCCCCCCCACCACCACTAGCAGTCAGCATGCCCCACTAATGTGGACCATGTGGCTTGCGATGAGAAGAGCCAAAACTATGACATCCATCCTCCACTGCTTGCAACTCAGCTCTCCACAATTATGGGTTGCCAGATTGAGAAAAAAAACAGACTATCATATTGTGGCTGAAAAAAACAAAACAAAACATAAGCGCCCTTAGAGGAATTCCCCCAAGGGCACGAGGGGGTGTTACATTTATGGACTTTTGTTTCTTTGACTGTAGTGTTTTAGAAAGAGGCGCAGTTCAGGAACAATCCTCAGTTTTTCGCTGTAGTGCATAAAATTGGCTTGCGTTCCATTTAGTGGATGTTTATCATTGTTGGCCATCGTTCAACAAGAATGGAATGGAATGTATATCAGCTTTCAATTTCATCAGAAGTTGCTTCATGGTCCAGAACCTTGGTGAAATCTGGTGGACTTTAGAGCTGGCGTAGGGGCCAGACTCCAGCAAAGCCTCCTAATTTTCCTGTTCTGACACATCAGGTAATCTTTGAATTAATGAGTTGGATCAAAGGTGTTTAAGCCAGAGATGTGGGTCCAAAACGTAATTCACACTTGAGAACATGAACAAAACACATTCTTATATGACCACCAGCATTAACTTAGCAAATTAATAGAACCTAACTCATGAAAAGAACTTCCAGCTTTGTGCGGGACTTAAGTGCGTTCGGCTGTAGCATGCAGTGGCGTCAGGATCTTCACGGCTTAAAATAGTGGGCCTTTCACTTCAGAAAACCTTCAGTCTGATAGATAGAATTGTACACTACATACAGTTCTGTCTACAGACTGAAGGTTCTTCTACACTCATGGTCAAAGAATCATTCCACAAATAGTTGCATCCAGAAGGAATCAACTGACAGGAGATAAACTTGGTGGGTAGGTTTGATGTTGTGAGATATGCAAATAATTCCAGTTTCACGCTCTACCGCACATGTGACGTAAACAAGGACGGCCTTATCACTGTACCTGACTGACCCATCAGCCATGATTGTGGACATTCAGCGAGCAGTGATGCCCTCCATGAGTCATCCTGTTAGTGCCAGCACCAACTACACAATGCAGGACTACATGCATGCAGACCGTTACAACGACTGCCTTTAACACCACATCAACATCACCAAAGACTGCAATGGTGTTGTACCAGACTGTCATGGAGTGACACAGAATGGCAGCGGGTCATCTTCAGTGACGAGTCCCGCTTTTGTCTTGGTGGAAATGACCAACAAATCCGTGTGTGGAGGCACCGTGGTCAGCACCAAGACGAACGGTTTGGTGTCACACGTCACACATGTAGAAGACCTGGTGTCACTCCACCTCCACCCCTACCGCACAATCTGCAGGAACTATGTGAGACTATGCAAGCTGCATGGGATACATTATCACAGGACACCATTAGGAACCTCTACAACTCCATGCAGAGACATCTGGGATTTTGCATTAGCGTATGGCGGCCCGACACCACACTGAGAGACACTACTTCTGTATGTGTAGTTCAGTAAATATTAACCATATCAGTCTCAATGTATCATCATTTATTGTTCCTGGTAACCTTTATCTTCCTTCCCAATAGCATCGCGATCTGACACTTCCTTCTGGGTGCAGCTGTTCTTTTGAGGATGAGTGTATAATGAAAGACTTATTACAGGCTTTTAGTGTGGCTTACTTTTGTACACTGCAGTGCCTGCAGCTAGTAACAATGCCAAAATAAAATTCTCCACTAAAGTCTTGAGATATGACTTGGAGCTGCACCTGGTTGTTCTTCTAATGCAGCAGTCTCCAACCCTCTTCCTGGAGAGCTGCTTTCCTGCAGAGCCTAGTTCCATCCACAGTTTGCCACACCTGCTCCAGCTCCTTCATTGGTTGGCTCAGATGTTTTAGAGTTAAGGAAGGGGGGGCTGCTCTCCAGGAGAAGGGTTGGAGACCACTGTCCCGCATACAGTTCTTAGTACAAAAGGAAACAGCTATGAATTCCCTGTTCCTTCCTTATGGCTTCCTTCCCTGCGTACGTCGGCCAGATGCTAGTAAAACCTCGCTATGGTAACGCTAGCATGCCTGTCCTATAACATCATGCTCTTACACTCGTTCACCCTCTCTCACACTTTGACTCGCTTTCCTGGCCCAACAGCTGCCACAGCTTGGTTTCGCAGTGCTGAAATCAGCAAAGACGATGAGCTAAGGCCCAAAGAAATGTCTCTGTGACATAGAATTGGCCTGAGTTGTTCTCGCTGGAATTGCGCGGATTCATGAGGCCCGTCTGTTTGAGATCACGTTGGAACGTCATGTGAACTCTTACGCAGGAGGCTGCTTTATATGCCTGCTAAAGTGGCTGCTGTCTGCTTCGTTGAGGCTTAAATAACCACCATTGAAACACGTTTATCTCACAAAGGGGGTACAGGGTATGGATGCATAGGGCTGAAAGATTCATTGGTTTGGAAGAAGCAGTTTTCAAACAGCAAGAGCTGCAATTTGTATAATAACTTACATTATCAGTTATGTTGGCAGATTTAAATTCATCCTAATAACACAATGCCATGTGCTGTGTACATGAACACAACTATAATTAACTGGTAGTCTGGTGTGTTAAGTATCTATATTCAAGCCTTAAGCAGGACAAAGTGGATACGCTAGTCTCCTTGACCTAAAATAATTCATGGGCCTAAATTTATAGATAATCGCAATTTAAGTTGTAATTGCAGTATTGGTCAGAGCAAAATCCCTGTTAGATATTTTGACTACCGTATGTGACTTTCTCAGTTCTAAAGGTTTTAAGTCAGTAAGTCTTTATTTCTAGAGCACTTTCAAAGTCTCAAAGTGCTTTACTCACAATAAAATACAATAAAAATCACACAAATATACCAAAACACGACCAAACAAAGTTCACAAACTACTAAAGACGGGAGAAAAAAAAAAGTTCATGCGAACGTTTTTCAAAAACACGAACTGAGGCTGAAGGGCTGATGTCATGTTCAGTTGACATAGAGGATAGTGTATTATTATAGCACTGGTACAGGTTTTAACAGAGCAGGATACGTGACAGTCGACTGATAACGGCATTTAAATCTAGCGTGGAGTCTGTAATTAGTGTAATAGTCCATCCATGTACCGTTTTAGGTCGTCTTCTCGTCACAGTCAGGATGCACCTTAATTTTACCACTATTTAACATTATGTGATCAGCTCATGGAGTTGAATCTTAATACCCTCATTTCCTGTGCAAGTTAAGAACGTATTTTTCCCTCCTACTGTGGGTTTTTTTGCCAGCCAGACTTCAGTCGCTTTTGGTGCAACTGTGAATTTACATGAATTTACATTTACAACGTTCCTGCATTTCTGTTAGAATTATGCTCTTTTTATTTTTCACAGCAGTGAATGGTGTTTTGTTTGTTTGTTAGTTATTGCTACTTACCTTAAGGATAAGATTTCTGCTTATGCAGCAAAAAAGTCTGTGCATGTAGGATATCCAGTCGGAAGCACATTGTTTTATTAATAATTCATTGCTTCTTATATTTGCGACATTCACCAGCTTTACTGAACATTGTCAATGTCGTGTAGCCCTAGTTGCCACCAACCCTCCTCCTGGAGATCTGCCTGGATCCTCATCCTGGAGATTCCAACCTCTGTTGAACATGAGCCCCCGTACCAACCCCCAACACTGTTCCCCAACGTTAGTCAGAAACAGAATCTTTATTTCGCCAGCCAAGTATGTCACATGTACAAGGAATTTGCATTGGTGAGGCACACTCGTGTGACATGTGACAAGAATACAGGCTGTTAAGTATTACTCTAAGGGAAAAGTCCAATAAGATGCAATAAATAGAATAAAGAATAGGAATAATAGGAATAATAGGAATAATGAAGAGCCTGGAAAGAGATATACTGCATGAATATCTATACTTAATATGTAGCTGCTGTTTACACTGTGTGAAAATTTCATGATGAATGGACCAACAGAAATAGCCCAAAATTGCCTGGTAAAAACTCTGGTTCCATTGACTTACATTAAAGTTAAATGAGGTTTTTAGCCTCTCCTGTAAAGTTGCCATTTTGGAGATGCTTATTTTCCTTTGGACAGCGGCAATGTGCATTAATATATAATTAATGTGTAAATTAATGCTTCTGATTCAGCTAATCAAGGACGTCGGAAGACCTTAATTACCAGGGGCAGGTGAAGCAGATTCTTTGCAAGATGGTCCATCTCCAGGACCTGGGATAGTGACCACTCATGCAAGAAGCATATGGTCAGATTGAGCCAGGAAAGGGCATTCTGATCTCTTCTGCATATGAAATGAATGTATCTTACAGAACCATCAACCCAGACCGAGTGGATCTAGTTTTTACTTGAGTCTGATTCGATTCAAACCTCCATCCCTCCATTTTGGACTTGTTTGAGTCAAACAGATTCATTGTTGCGGTGGCTGACTAACCCATCGTCCGGGAAGCGTCCCCTCCCTCCACCACTCAAAGTGAAAGGAGTGCAGAACAACTTTCTGATGAGGAGCCGTTCCACAGCTTAGGAGTCGGATACGCTCCTGATAGAAAACAGAAGTGCATGTAGAGGTCAGGAAAGAGCAGCGCTGCCTGTAGGGGTGTGGAGACCACGTGGATGCCTTGTGACTGCCCAGTGACACAACCACAAGTGTTTCTCTACAGTATCCTTCTCAAAGCCACCCAGCCAGCCCCAAGCCCCTTACCAGGCTTGAGGCTCGAATCCCACGCTCCATAAACCCCGGCGCATAGTTAAATATTGTGTTATAGGGAAATGAATGGTCATGGGGCTCGTTCGACTGCACCACATTTTATTTCTGGTCCTCGTTCGCTGTACCACGAGGCGCTCTCATGAAAGGAATGGATGGGACTCCCAGTCTGGCTGCACTGCAACAGTAAAATATTCATATGAGTAGAAGGGATGGGTTTGTAAAAGTCTTATAATATAATATAATATTTAACTACAGGATTAACCTAAAAACTGCCATATACACCCACCAACCCCTTCATTAGGTGCGTCTACCTTGTGTCTACACTCATTGTCCATTTTATCAGCTCCACTGACCATATAGGTCCACTTTGTAGTTCGACAATTACAGACTGTAGTTCATCTGTTTCTCTGCACACTTTGCTCCCTTATTCACCCTGTTCTTCCATGGTCAGGACCCCCACAAGACCACCACAGAGCAGGTATTTTGTGGGTGGTGGATCATTCTCAGCACTGCAGTGACACTGACATAGTGGTGTAGTGCGTGTTGTGCTGGTGTGAGTGGATCAGATACGTTTAAAGCAGTGTCACTGCTGGACTGAGAATGGTCCACCAACCAAAACCATCCAGCCAGCATCATCCTGTGACCATCATCCTGTCCTGTGGGCAGCGCCCTGTGACCACTGATGAAGGACAAGAGGATGACGGACACAAACTGTGTAGCAACAGATGAGCTATCGTCTCTGACTTTACAAGGTGGACCAGCTCCTGTGTCACCACCCCATTGGGGAAGTAATTGTGATTGATCGTTGATGCATCCCTGATGATGACATACGTGACCAAAAATGTCAAGTTAACAAACTCAAGAGTGTATAACTCTTTAATACTTTACATACTTTATTTTATTTTAGTACAGGTTGTGCTAGATAAGCCAGCATAATTAACAGATTAGTAAGCGTTAACTCGCAACCTTGGGATTAATAAGGAACCTTGCCATGTGATATCATGACTATGCACAATATAATGGACCAAGTGGATTAGAGGATGTTGTGACAACGTACTAGCAACGTTGTCACAACTTTCTGAGGAATTATATTTCAAGGTTTTGACAACATTGTGGGCACCGAAACAAAAGGTTGTCACAGCAAAACTAGTTAAGTATAACCTTGTTGGTTCACAGGTATGAATGAAGCTGATTATGAATCAAGATATCTTATTTAGCATATAAATATGGGAAAACAGAACTACAAAATTCATTTGCAATGGAGACGATGGTCTTTTGCAGCTTCAGATGATTTGGTTGCTACAGTAATGATAATAACACAGTGCGGTTTGCTGTAGCATTACAATATTGTTGTTGGGTCACAATAGCCATACTCAAAATTAGGTGTGCACGAAAAAATTGGAAAAAAAATGACATTGCCATACTTTTTTTTCAGAATATGTATTGCGATATGAAAAAGTTTTTTTTTTTTTCACCAGATGACTTGAACAGCATTATTTAAAAACATTATTCATTATACATTGATAATAAAAATAAAATAAAATAAAAATGAAAAATAATACAAATGAAAATAAAAATAATACAACGTTGAGAAACTGTGCTGAAATGATATTCATTTCATATATTAACATGGAATGCGATATAAAACTAAGACTAAGTATTATATTGACTTAAACACTGTGCTTTATTCTAGAAATCACATTACAGATTCTTTAGGATCCAGATTTACATCGTTTCCATAGAATGAACTAGAAGCACCCAAACATGGGTACAACCCTGCTAGAGCCCAACCCAAGTCTTGTGCAGAGTCTGTGTTCTTTAAGCATCCAGAGTACAATAGAGAACCCAAGCAGAACAAACTAGCTAGCAAAATGCTATCGTTAGCTAATAGAACAGTTCGAATAACCAGTGTTAACAAGTGCACCATCACCCCACTGCTTTGGACCCCGCCTTCGCTAAGCACTGGATTGGTTTGCTCCCACCCTTATAAGTCTGCATTCCCCCCCACATTCATCCCAGCATTTTTCATGGCCATTCCCAGACGATCCCATCTGGCCTGGAGATTAAGGTTCTTGGAGATTCTCCGGGTGCTTGCTTGGCTCCCACTGTTTGCACATTTTTTGCGCAAGTCTCTCTGGATAAGGGTGTTTGAGTAACTGCAAATGTAACATAGACATTGTACCTTTTGTAGTTCGTTCGCAGTCATACTTCAGAAGCTTGCAGTCATCCCTCGACTCTTTGTTCACTATGAGATTAACAATGTTTCATGCACCATTCCTTTTAGCACAACGTCCTCCTAAAATATGTCCCAGAATAGATCTCTGCAAATATCTCATCGGCCCACAGCCCCTTTCTCTGTCCGCCCGAAAGGCGAAAGGAGGAATGATTCTGCTCTGTGTCCCGGTAGGGGACTGAGGGCTGACAGGATGCTTATGGAGACATTTATCATCAGCTCATTAATCATAAGCAAAGTTTCCCTCTGCGATATCCTCTAGTGAGAGGAGTTGAGTGCAGGAGTGGAGCCCCATCACAAAAGACCCAGCTTGTGCTCTCCGAGGAACTCTAGCACTAAAGAGAGTTGGGTATTATTCCAGTAAAGTGTTGGGTATTTACTTACTTGGAGCATTTTGGAATTCAATATGCCCCATGCTGAGAGAGGGTCTCTCTCCTGGTGCTTTGAATAGGGATATAAAAAATGCATCGGCACTGTATTGTTGGGAAAGCTGTGGCTGAACTGCCTAGATTTTGGAAATTTACCACCGATTATGATCGCTTTACACAAGGAACAGTATGTTACTGTGGATAACATTTATGAGTGCAATTTTGTTGCAGGTGCGAGTTTAAAGCCTCAAATATTTATTTTGTGGATTTTAATAGGATTTCAGGATGATATCGGAATTGTATCGGAATTGGCAGCTAATTGCCCTTAGGACTGCGGAATCTGTCCACCCCTCGCTATTGTATCTGTCTTGATTCATTTTGCCGTCTGCACTGCGCTAATAAAGTTATTTCCTGTTCATATTAATAGTTATGCATATATATGTATATATATAATACATCCACAAGCCCTTCTGCATGTAGGCCACATCAATGTTTAGCCATTCATGCATCAAGGAATTCGCAGTTGGGCTAGATTTGGTGGATGCCTTCTACGGCACAATTCTGAGGAGAATTCCCTGTGGACTGGGATATTAGCCACTGCTGGTAGACCTGTATGACCGTACGCTTCCATACACCTGCAGATTCAGCTACTTCCTTCACACTATAGTCTTTGGCACGCCCAAATACAATAACTCCTTTTAGCCAATCATTAACATCCGCTTTGGAGCCATTTTCCACACATGGAATGAGACATTCACTGTACTGTAGCACCTCTGCTCGATCTATGGATCTATCTATGTATTTATAGCCCCATCATCCTCGTGCAGTGCCATCTGCAGGAGCCTGAAGTTACTATCACCTTAAACACGCAAGGTGGCTAATTTGTCTGGTGAGCTTGTATATAATTTAATTGAGTAATATGGAACGTTGAGATTTCGTTGAATACTTTGATCCATATAAACTGTGTATTTTTATTAATCGAGTTGCTGAGGTTTCTCAAGGAATTGGTCAGCATTAACTGCAACGATATCGGCAACAGCGAAATCAATATTTGGCCGATGTTTCAAACCCATATATATTTATGGTGCTGTGGAGGAGCAGAACGTTTAGCTGACGCTGAGCTACTGTGCTGAAATACCTGCATGTTATTCCTTAGAAGGATTGACAGATATGTACATGAGAAGTATTGGCATCGGCTCACAAATCAGATCTAAATGCCACGTTCCAGCACAAGGGACATGTCGATTAGCAAGGAACTAGTGAAAATCGAAGATGCATACATGGTATGTGCTCTATTTGGGGCTAATTTTTAACATATAAATAAGTTAATAAAGCTAAATTGCTTGCTGTGTTGTTGTCCATTTTCCACTATTGTGTTCCTCCAGTCACAAAAGCATTGAACTGAGTCATGTTGGCAGTTGAGACTTGGGTGGGCCTTAACAGTTTGGTGATTTCCCTGCTCAAACACATCTGATTCAACTCTTCAGTTGGGTTCTAGGTTTACTGGATGTGTTTGAGCAGGGAAATCACCAGATTGTGTTGGACTCTGGAATTAGACACCTCTATGCTAAAGAGGAACGCAAGTGTGGGGGAGTAGGGAGCTGGATAACCAAAGCAGGATGTTAGCAAACCAGCCTTAGACAGGACGTTGGTTACTCTAACGTCCCAAAAAAGGCTTTTAGCATATCTCATTGCAGCATATTTCTGTCATTCTTGACTCCAAACAACAATGCAGGGAAGCTGGACGGCATCCTGTTTCGGCTCGCACCCCCGTCTTTTCTGGCGGCTTGGTACATTCCGCCTCCTCCTTCTTTCCTTCTCTCCGCCTACTGCCTGCTTTATGGTAATGAGGTGGTGAGATCATTGCTCCACGCACGCCAATGACCGGGCCTGTGTTGAAATTACAGCCCCGCGTTCTCCTCCCATCCCCTGAGAAAGGTGTGCTGTGTGGGACAGAAACCCTTTCATTGCCTGTTTTTTCCACCCCTCTGCTTCAAGCACATCTTTGGCTGGTCTGAGTAGTCGGCGGTGCTAAAAAGATTTGCAGCTTTCACTCCTCCTCCCCCCCCCAACTCCACCCCCTTTGCACTAACTGCTGTCTGAGTGAGTAAAAGCTTTCGGGTGAAAGAGCACCCTCCCCTCTCCGGCGCTTGCGACAGAGAAGGGGTGTGGGTGTGTTCATTTTAGGGGAGGGGGTAGGGGCTACTTTTGAATGGCCAGGGAGGGAAGACAGAAGAAGAACAATCGGGGGAGAAGCAGCATGCTAACCCCCCCCCCTCCTTCTGGGACGTATCCTGCCGTATTATTCCCTGTTCCTCGAGCGCTGGACTGGGCTGAACCCTAACGGACCAGCCCCTTTCTTCTCCTCCGGATAGCTTTTCTTGAAACTTGTGGTGGAAAGAGAGGGAAAGAAGGAGGGACTGGAGTGTGAAGGAGAAAAGAAAGTGCAGCGGACCTCTCCTTCCCTACCCTTCCCTTCCCTCCGATTTTTCTTGTCCTGTGCTCTTGCTTTCCTGGGACCTTTTGAGGGGCATTTGGATCTGGCTTTCCTGCAACTAAAGGGCCATGGATACAGAATGGGGGTCTGGGGGGGACCTCTTTCAGGGAGCTGTTCACACCACTCAGATGCCCTTCAACTACAACCAGCTGGATGGACGTTTCAAGCAGCTGCAAGGTAAGGTAACATCTGCAGGTAAAGCTTCTTGTATCCATGCAAGATTGCAGCAGATTCTGAAGCTCCTTGGCTGAACATGGACCTGCTGCAGCTCTGGAACCTCCTATGTTGGGAGCCCTGCAACCCTGGCTCTTTGTTTTGCTGTGGTTCAGTGCCTGTAACTGACCCACATGGACTTGCCACAGTTCCACCTCCTTCTAAGTTAAGCAGGGGAACCGAAAAGGAGCAACCCTGGCTCTTTGTCTTGCCATTTTTCCATGTTGTTGAGAGCCCATAACTGGCCCCTATTCCTAGAAAGGGGGGGACCAAGGGAGGTAGATGGTTGCAGCATGCCTGCTGTTTTTGCGGGAGCCGTCCAGGAGAGGATGAGTTTCAGATTGGAATTCGTAAGAAGGGATTTAAAGCTACGACATAAAGGAGAATAATTGCTCTTGGGTTGTGAGTGTTTGTCCCCATGTGAAAGGCCGCTTTTCATTACAAACATTCCATGACTATGTTTTACTCCCCCTCCCCAAAGGACTAGCGGCGCCCAATGCCGATGGGCTAAGTCAATAAAAGGGCCGCTTAGTCTGAATGGGCCGTCACGCACAACAATGGCCAAGCCAGGGAAGGTGGGAGTGGTTGTTTTGTTCTTGCCTTCGTGATTGTGCTTGTTTCTTGGTACCAGTCTACATGGGCATATTTGGGCATATAATCGCAATATATGGCTTTACTTTTGAACGTGAGCCTTTTCTACTCAACGCCGGCAAGACAAAGGAGCTGTTTTAGCACTACAGTTCTTTTGTTGTCACTGACTGGTGATGTATTGGCAGTGAAGTGATGTAGTTATAGGCCCAGTCCTGATAGGCCTAAAAATGAAAAGCTTTCTTTTAGTTTGGACTGTCAAAATGTCTTCTCTAAATGAAAAACAAAACGGCAAAGCTGGGCGGCTAGTTCACAGATGATTTGATTCATTGCAGCCAGGATGGGATTGATCAGTCGGAGTGCTCTAGGCAATCCTACCCCACTCAGCAATTTCATGGTTTTATGCTATTACAATGCTTTGTCCTCGCAGTAGCTTTCACTCGTGCCAAGGACTTCGCTGAACCTGGACAAGTCCTGTTGTCATTACTCCACTTGTTTTTCATTCTGAAATTGCCCTCTGCCCTTCGCATCACGCGAGCACTTAATGGACGGATGGTACTGGGCAAAAGACCACCCTTCATTCGTTTCACTTACAGTCAACATGGCCTTTAAGTACAAGATATTCATTTTTCAGGGTTGGGGGAAAAGAGGAAAACAATATCATGCACAGGAACATCCACAGCTCGAAAGATTTTATACTTCTCACGGTACAAGTAATCCCCATAACAAACGTAGCTCATGTCGGTGCCGAGTTTCGGTGCTCGGGTGCCAATTTTCTTCTTTTTTGGTCTATTTTCTTTTCTCAGCAAGGGCTTCCTGGCAGCTACACACCTTTTTAGACCCTTAGCACTGAGTTGTCTTCTTACAGTGATAGGATGAACGGAAACACCTCTTGATTTCCTCCTGTCTCTCAAAGATGATTGTGCTTTAAATGATTAATCAATAATTAGTATCTTAATAATGGCATTATGATGGTACTTATCGTATTATTATGGTTACCATTTTGGCAGACCACCATGGTCTTGCAGGGTTGTTAAGCGTGCTGTTTTGTGCTCGCAATATCACCTGAAGAAATAGGCTAATGTTCATTAATGGTGCACATCAAAACAACCAGACGAGCATGTCCTTGACCATGCTTACCGATAAGCTTATACTCTAGCAGTTAGACATAGTTCATTGACATATTAATGACGGTCTACAAATATGGACAGCCATAAGTTGGATGCTGCTTTTTTTAGCTATGCTAATGTGCTTTAGTTCATGTTTATAGATGACAGTGTGTCATGTAGTGTCGGAAACCACATAATCAAGTCTGTTGAAGATAACTGGCCTTCTCGTGTTTGGCATTGTGGCACAGTGGGTAGCACTGTTGCCTCACAGCAAGAAAGGCCTGGGTTCGGTTCCCAGCCAGGGCGTCCAGAATCCTGTCGGAGTTTGCATGTTCTCTTGTCTGTGTGGGTTTCCTCCGGGTGTTCCGGACATTCAGTCAGGTGAATTGGAGATGCTAAATTCCCCCCTAGGTGTGAGTACGTATGCCTGGGTGTTTTGTGATGGGCTAGCCACCTATCCAGGGTGTTTCCTACCTGCTGCCCAATGAGAGCTGGGATAGGCTCCACCCCATGTGACCCAACAGGTGAGCGGCTTAGAAGATGAGTAAATGGATGAATTACTCATTGAGGAATTGATGCTGTTTGGTGGGGAATAGCTTCCGTTACTTCTTAGCAACATTAGCCTCATAGCTAAAGTGGTAAAACCAAGGAAAACAACTTCAAGATACCAAGTACCCTGTAAAAAAAAAAAAAAAGAAGCTGTTTTGACTTAAAAATATATGCCTTTATATATTATGAGTTATTTACATACCTCAGATAATACGTGTCTGGGCATAACACAGATTCTTGTTGTGTACACTTACTATTTGAAGTTCAGTGAATTCAGACTTTGAAGGCAGCCTGAACACTAACTTTTTTAGGCTAAAACAATTTTGTTCTTTTACAGTGGATATGTATCTAGGATGCTGAGCTACGTTTGAAATTAGGAGGGGAATTTCATTTAGAGCCAAACTATGGCCTTAATGTCAGACTTCTGAATACACAGTATGTGCAAGCAATTCCCAAAGCGCTTCCTGTGTGCAATCTGAGACTTTTCATCAATAGTGGTCAAGTCTGTTTCGTCATAGCACTCCAAGTTAGCAAACTTAGGATTAGCAAACTTTAGTATTTAAACAGATCGTACTTTAT
Organism: Semaprochilodus insignis; assembly: GCA_034552555.1. NCBI lineage: Eukaryota > Metazoa > Chordata > Actinopteri > Characiformes > Prochilodontidae > Semaprochilodus > Semaprochilodus insignis. Next base: position 5,737,116 of record CM067489.1, read on the forward strand.
GAATGGTGGTCTTTGGTGGTCACAATACTGTGTCCTGCCACATTAACATACATTCCAGTTAATAACCTTTTTGTCGAGCAAAATTTTGGAGATTTAATGACTTTATGACTTTATGGTTTTTATGACTTTTTATGATCATAACTGCGATGTAGACCACTCCACACGATAGCCTGAAGCAAAGAGCTTCAGTCCTGGAAAGTTATTTAGAACTACAGCTGAGGTCACTAGATAGAGGAGAACCAGAGACCAGGAATCGAAGTGAAGGACACTTTATTTCAGGTTTAAAGCTTAAACACAGCTACACTTGATCCCTGCATATCACGGGCAAGGAAAGTGCAGTGCACGCTCTCACTAGCTAATCAGTAAACCTTCCTGCCGACCCCACCCTTCATCATAAAGGACTTCGCAGCAAAGAAGAGTACTTGACCTTTCATCCGCGCCTGCTTGGGACGGTTCACTCCACATGAGTCATGGAAGTCCGACTCGAATCGGATTCCAATAAAAGCACTTTTGTAGCCTTGAACTTGACATTGTGTTTGGTTGTAAGTTTCTTCCTGTTCTTTCTCGCCCTAAACTGATTAATGGATCACGCAGATATGGAGGCCTGGCGTTCGTCCTCATTCCTATCTTAACGGCCCCATCTCTACATGCCGTTTCCTCCGGCAAGGTTTTCTTGCTTCATCGCCTCCATTTTCCTCGGTTCTGTCTCTGCACACGGCGTGGAATTCTTCCTCTGGTTCCTCGCTCGCGGAGCATGTCATGTAAATGTACCTGTCGGTCAAATCTCAAATAAATTCTGTTCCCGAATGGCCTACTGTATTAGTCTGCTATAACTTCCATTCAAGCACTACAGTGTCAGAGACTTTCCTTTACTTAGGCATTAGTTTTCGATGGTATGGAACGTGGAATCCCGACACCGCTGTTCTTCAGGTGAAACTATATGGGCACATTGTTGTGCATGGACTGTGGAAAATAGCTTTTGGCTGATTGGTCACTGGGCAGCATGGTGGCACAGTGGGTAGCGCTGTCACCTCACGGTGAAATCGGCCTGGGTTCGATTTCTAGCTGGGGCGTCCAGGATCCTTTCTATGAGGCATCTGCATGTTCTCCTCGTGTCTGCATGGATTTCCTCTGGGTGCTCTGGTTTCCTCCTGAATTGAAGATGCTAAATAGCCCCTGGGTGTGAGTGTGTCTGTCTGTGTGTATGCCCTGTGATGGACTGGTGTCCTGTCCAGGGTGTTTCATACCTTGTGCCCATTGTATGCTAGTATAGGCTCCAGCAAGTCCCACGAGGGGACAGCAGGATAAAGCGGTTTAGAAGATGAGTGAGAGTGAGTAAGTGAATGGTCACTACTATGCAATTTGGATAACACTGAAACCAGCTGCAACTTTTCTTGACGCACCCCGAGTCATGTTTGTGCCTCTTGCTATCCCACAATCCCCTGGGCATTTTTCCACTACTCCTTATCGAAAATAAGGAGGGGACCTGAAATTTCTGAAATTTCAAACTTGAACCCCCACTTCTGTTTATCAGGGAGGGGTCCAGACTTTTAGCTAAAAGCAGAAGCTGCTGTCCCAAGCGCTCATGGTTCTCTCCCCTCTTGCAGTTATGCAGTGTCCCTAATGTTGTTGTTGGAACAAAACCTTGTAGGTCCATGTAAAAAGCCATTTCTGTTGGCCTTAAATGTTTACACGATGTTACACGATGGAAGCTGGCATTTGGTGACAAACAGCACCGAAAATGGAGATACAAGGTTTTGTTCTGACAACGTGTAGAAGGCGTGGTCCGAACCAGCAAACAGTACATAATGGAAAGGCTTCGGGATCGTGGCGCAGTGAAGGCATTGACACTAGCATCCAGTTCTGTATGCTTGAACTTAAATATACCAAGTGGAATTTAAAGAGTGACACTGACCATGCTAGCTTGTTCACCAGACTTTCTGGACTCTATAAATCAGCCAGGACAAATGACTATAGACTTGGACTGCATCTACTGCCGAGCAGCTTGAGATTAACCAGAGCAGCCCAGAACAAATTACGCTGTGCACTGCTGGCCTATAGCTTAAGGTTTGCTAGGAGAGAGCATCCTGACACTGTTTGTGAATACCTGCGTAGGTGTTAGCTAATGGTTAAAACAGCTTTGCTCTTAGGCCTATTGGATGATATCATTTTGGGTAGCAAACCACTGATGTAGCGCATAGTGTTTACTGATGCCTGCATTACCACACCTGATCTTCAAGAGCTAACCGGTTTTAGGCATGGCTAGATGCCACGGGGCACGTCTATACAGCACCTCGTAGTGGATCTTGAGAGCGGGCCGTGAAGGAGCATGCAGGATCCGTGCTGAAGAGCTGCTTTTGTCCTCTATATGCAACCCTGCCAAGCCACCTCCCCTCTCAGTCTGGCCTGCTCAGTGACCTTCTGTTGGGCTGCTGGCAGGGCCACGGCCACCTCAATGGGCCCTGAATGAGCCAGGAAGGTTGAGTTAGTCCCAGCACGTGTCTGTGTAGAAAAGATTCCCTGACTTCACGGCAAATTCCCAGCGGTATATTAGAACTAATATCGCAACAAAGACCTGTGGCTTTTCGAATCCCTAGAGTCATAATTACCACCAGAGATCACACAGCAGTGAAATAATTCAGTATTATTTTTTGCTCTTAGTTTATTGGTTGTTCGTTAGTATGCAGTCTGCAACACTATTGTTATCCATTTATATTCTTCTTTTTCTTCTTGGTAAAGAGATTTGTTGTCAGATAACTAGTCCAGCAGTTTTCCAGATATCAACACCGTCCCAACTCCGGAATGTTCGGTCTGATCGGGAATGGTGTGCTTATATACAGCTTATATACATGTATTCCTATTAAGAATGAATAGAGTGGAAGAGTATACGCTCATCTACTATACTTCTGCTGTCTCTGAGCAGACCGCTGAGCACCATCTCAGAGTAGACCCCCGAAAGCAATGTTGGTCTGTCCCGCACTCGTCTGTTTGTCCTTTTTTTCCCATTCCTTGTTTCTCCCATAGAATCCCATTTATTTTTGGCCCCATTCAAAGCTTACTGCATTACCTCCAAACTGCATGTACACACTCAGGGCAGAGCTCCAATCCACAGCCATACTGACCCACACTGCTCTATGTCCGTTTATTCATCCCTCGTTTCTCCTGTAGACTCTCATTCTTTTTGGCAAACACTTAGCAACCACCAATAACAACCCTTACACCATAGCAGCCACCTAGCAACACCTTAGCAGCCATCTGGGACATCACAGCAGCCACCTAGCAGCACCATACCAACCACCTGAGATACTAAAGCAACAGCCTAGCAACACCATAACAACCATTTGGGATACCATACCAACCAGCTGGCAACACCAGAGCAACCACCTGAGATACCATAGCAACCACCTAGCAAATCCTTAGCAACCACCTGGTATATCATAGCAACTGCCTAGCAACAAGCTTAAGATGCGCAGTCACTCTGCATCTTCCTCAGCAAATGCACTTTCCTAGTTCATAATGCATTTATGTCATTTACTATGCAATTATGTACTTATTTGACGAGTACAGCAGAACAAAAACTCCAGACTTCTAAGGATTAGCTTAATAGCATGTTGTCACTCTGAACAAAACCTTGTATGTTCAAAATGATTTTACAGGAGAAGGAGAACCAGTTTAAGCTCTTAATGGAAGGAAATGCAGGGATTATTTATTCGGAGTGCTTGCTGTTTGTCGGTCCATAAGAAGACTTTGCTACAGGACTTCAGGTTGGCTAAAAGCCACCTAATTACCATCAACCGTAAGAGAAATGGTATTATATGCTGACAAAAGGGGCAGTTGATGGTTTGCTGCACTGCAGAGATCAAAAGAGAACAGTGCATTCAGTTCTCCTCCAGTCTCTTTATCTCCTCTCTCGGTAGAGGTAGAGAGCACTGACAGCTGCACAACATGACCCTGTAGCCACCACACATCCGGCGTTAAAGTAGCCCTGATTCAGAGTAGCTTCTCCATTCATCTCAGTAATGCTCACTTTTCCAAGATCCTCCTTTGTCTCGACATGATAGTGGGTTGACATTTATTTAGTCATGTCCTTTTCCGCCTGCCAGTTAGGTCATCCCCTGTCCCACAGTGCAGCCAAGGTGGACCAGTGAAGTCAGGCAGTGACCTCACTTCAATAACGGGCAGCGCCACCACTTCCTTTTCAAACTGCTGATAATGCAACCTCATTGGACAGCGCAGCACGTTTGGGGAATACTAACTGCGAATTCTGGTACGTCAGTTCTGTAACGTTAATTTTAGAATGTCAGTCCTGTTATGTCCGCTAATACTATCCAATTCTGTAACATCAATTCTGTAACGTCAGCTAATTCTCTTCGGTCATCAATCTTGGTATGTCAGTCCTGTGATGTCAGTTCCATGTATCAGTCCTGTTACATCAGTTCTGTTATGTCGACTTTGTTACATCTGTCATGTCAGCTGACAGTCCTCAGCATTACCTAGCATGGTGCAGACTGATGGTGGGAGGGCCGTTGCATCCACCCTGTTAGAGTGAGCCCTCTCGTGCTGTCTGGTCACTTCTGGTTACGGTGTCCCTGGGGTTCAAACTAGGGCCAGTGCTTACAATGCAATGGCCACACCACTCAGGAGCCTGTAACTGACTCTATTTTGACTGTAGTTACAGTATTTATGTTTGCTCAGTCATGTGAATTCCTCCCTGATCAGTCAGGATGCTCAGCTCACAAAATAAAACATTCAGTGATTTTGTTTGAAGGCTTATTTGCATTTTACAGCATTCTGCGGTTTCTGTATTTGCGCATTTGATGTCGGAATAATGATTAAGGAATGTTGTGTAGCCCAATCTTTCAGCGCGTTCATCTGTCCGTTCAGTCACACGGAGCAGATTTCCATCTCCACATTCTACCCTACACCCTCACAGCCTCACTGACTGTATTAGCTCTGCTTAGCTGCTGGAGCAAAGGGACAGAGTCTGCAGGGATGCAGTCACTCTCCATAGAATAAAACAAGCTGGTCAACAGCTTTAGGTTCTTGCACGTTCACATCCCATGAGGGATATTATTCAGCAGATACATAAAAACACTGCAGTTAAGTTATATCTAAGTTACTGGTTACTAAACTAACCAGACAAAAAATGAGTCACCTTGTGTGTTTAAGGTGGTAGTATCTTCCGGCTCCTGCAGATGACGCTGCACAAGGATGATGGGGCTATAAACACCTGCAGGGTGTGAGTGATGGGGTTCATAGATTGAGAAGAGGTGGTACAGTGCTGTGAATGTCTCGTTCCATGTGTGGAAAATGGCTCCAAAGCAGATGTTAATGATTGGCTAAAAGGAGTGATTGTATTTGGGCGTGCCAAAGACCATAGTGTGAAGGAAGTAGCTGAATCTGCAGGTGTATGGAAGCAGCGTACGGTCATACGGGTCTACCAGCAGTGGCTAAAATCCTAGTCTACAGGGAATTCTCCTTGGAATTGTGCCAGGGAAGGCATCCACCAAATCCGGCCCAACTGCGCAATTCTTTGATGCAAGAGTGGCTGAACATTGATGTGGCCAACATCCAGAAACCTATCCAGTCCATGCCAAATCCAATCACAGCTGTTATTTGTGCTTGTGGAGGTATTACACGCTACTAGGTACAATTCAGTCACAGGTGACTATGTTGTTGTCTGTTGAGCTCATTATAGGAGTGAGGAACGGAGTAGCCTGCAGATGTTGAGGACCGAAGTACTCAAGGCCAACACTTTCATTTCAATTCTTAATTCTCATAACTACATATATAACTTACATTTATGTTTCAGAGTAATGACTTTCAGAGTTATTCATACTAGATACGTGAAAGACCTCAAAGGCCAATAAAAGTTTGTTGACAAGGTTTGATGGGAAATTTTCACATCAAAGTTCAGCAAATACTCCTTATTTAATCGGTTGCGGCAAACAAAGTCACTGTGGTTTGGTGTGAATCGCTCCGTTCTAGAAAAACCTACGGTCAGAGCTGTTTACAGTGGTGGTGACGGGAACCAGACGTCAACCCATAAAAGCTCCCCCCATAAAGTTATGACATGAAACGGTTATGAGTGTACTGCCTGATATCTGACACATGGTTTTATGGTAGTGTTGTAATAAAGTTTTGTGGTGTGGACCATATTTTAAACCATTTATTTGACCCCAGTCTTGGTGGAGGGCTATGTGTATTTGCGCAGATGTAGACATCACAACCACTGATAAAGAAATCTGAGTCAAACCTTTAAGATTAATAGCTGAACGACAGTCTGCTGCTGAAAGAGCTCATGTCATGGGAAACCAAATTTTGCTTGAAATAAAAGAGCTTAAGATGATTTGAAAACTGCACTCTGTGGCTTGTAAGGTCCGTATGTTTATATGGCATAAAAATCCTTATTAAGATCAATAAAAGTTTGTTGACAAGATTTGATATGAAATCTTTCTGCACAAGCTGCTTATTTAAATGGTTGCAGCAAACATGTTGCAAATAAAGCAGCATGTTTTGAATTGAATTAAGCTTAATTTGAATATTTGGAGTATATTCTGTATTCTATATTTATGTCTATTTAGTGTAATTACATTCTATTTTTTATAGATTGCAAAAAATTCTGTATTTTTGTTAATATCTATTCTATTTTATGTTCATTTTTATCTTGTTCTTGTCTTTATATTTTATTCTATTCTATTCTATTCTATTCTATTCTATTCTATTCTATTCTATTCTATTCTATTCTATTCTATTCCATTCCATTCTATTTTAGATATTAGATCTTCATATTTTCTTATTGTTTCAGGTAAGCCGGGAAGTTGTCTCATCATTTCACTGCTAGCTTTACCGTGTATGATTATGTATATGACAAATATACTTTTTGATTGATTTGATGTGATTCTAGAAGAGGGTGGTGTAGAAATGGTCTTTCTAAATTTGAATTGTGTTTTTGCTGCATAATCTCATACACGCATCATAAAGGCCATCAGAGACGAAAGTAACTTTAAGAATAACGTATGGAGGATATTGGAGGGGTTTAAGGGGTTGAAGGTGCAACTTCAGGCAACCGATACGATGAGAGAATGATCAGCCGTGCTAATTCGCACTGCAGCTTAGCCACTGGCACTGGCTGCTCTTGGGTCAGCTTGTCGGGTTGCAGAGCAGTTTCTGAGTCCGTCTTACCCCAAGACTGAGACAAGGCCAAATTATGTCAGGACCAGGACAGAAAAATAGTATCTGGTTTTGAGACACACAGTCTGATCTGTATTATGAGTGTAAAGTTCAGAGAGTTTTGTTTATACGTTTTGTTGGTTTTGGTTCCCTCCTTGTGACCTCATCACGTTTTGTGGTTCAGTTCACGGAGCTGCTAAAAGTTACTGAATGTCAGCTGTACGCGAACAGTCGTGATCAATGGGCCTAATTAGTCACAGCTGAACATGCAGCAGCACATCGTAAACCTGAAACCTGGCTTTTGGCATTGTTTCCTCACAAAGCAGAGCGTTTCTTCTCAAGCACGTCATCCATCCTTCGCTTATTCCTTTAGAAGCTTATGCAAGTGTATAACAGCGATGTCATCAAATTAAACAGACTCGCGTACGGTTAGGTGCTCGGACGCCCGCTCAAAGGACCTGTCCTGCTATGTAGTGTGATGTTACACTCAACAGATACTATATGCGACTGTCTGTGCATTCGTCTGAGTAATGCAAGAACTCAATTACTGTCACTAGTGAACCGTCTTTGTGGTGAACAGTGTTAGTTTATCTAGATGCTTGTGCAAACAAGGGGCAACTCGAATGTGCAAAGCCTACAAGCAGCACAAAGCAAACACAAACAGGCCTAAATGTTTTGTCCCAGTCTATTTTATTTCCTGTCAGGCACAAATTCCAAGACTTGTTATATTTTTCCTGAGTGAAAAGATGGAAAGATCGGCCCACGCCTGATTTGTGTTTGCACTGGTTCTCTAAACTCAGAGTTGTGATCTCAGCGGCCGTCCGCGTCCGTAGTGCACAGGAAGTCTGAAAAATTCCATTCTGCTGAGCTTCACGCCACAGGATGCTGATACATCAGAGAGAGCGAAAGGAAGCCACCCCTGGATTCCCAGAGAGAGACCCCCGGAGCTGCTTTAGAATGACTGACAAGGCCAGAGATGGAGCCCCCGATTACCTTTTAAAAGCAGAGCTAATATGTGAGCGGTCCTGCAGGATAAAACTAAAGGAGTCCGTATTAATCTACTGCTCAAACGTCCGGGATCACTATTCAAACAGATCCACTGATTACAAAGATGTGTGTAATATGGTTCTATGCTTGTAGTCCTGTGCAACTTTGCAGGCTGCAAATAATTTGAAAACTTAAATAAACAAACAAACAAACAAGCAAATAAGTAAATAAATAAGAAATTTCTGCTGTATCCAGAGCTGTAGATTAATCTAAAATGAGTAAGAGAACAGCAAGAATGAAATTATGGTAAAATGAATATTTGTAATGTCCCATATTTAACAACTTTAGTAGCGTCTGTTTTATTTGCACAATTTCCCACGTTTTCCATGTGTAGTCAGTGAACCAAGATGTTTGGTGTCCAAATTTGGCTTCTATAGTTTAGCCCTGGAGCTACATGGCTAACGTAGCAGGTTGAAACATTGAAGTTTGGGTATGTATAATTGGGGTGACTATTGACTTCTAGTGGTTTTTAGCACCATTAGATTTTTAACTCCAGCACTAAACTAAACCATACAAAATTTGGACGCCAGACACATATTGACTGATCAATTACATCTACATTCTTCCACATATTACATGTGGGAGGGACAGCATTTTTTTATTAAACTTGTTTTTATTTAAAAATGAAATCTAAATCATGTTCGCTTTAATAGGAATAAAAGAGATCTGTAAAAGCCATAAACAATGCTAAAACTAAGTATTATGTAAGTGTAAATGCAGGTGTTGGGGTTTGGGACATGCACCTCCCTACTCTATAAATGATACATCTGTATATATTTAGCTTATTACTATCTTGGTGAATGCATGGGGAGTACATAGATGATAATGTAATGATTGTAAATATGGAAAGTCTGAATATGACTTGTTTTTATAATAGGGTTTTACTTTGGGACTGCAGTTTGGGTAGGGTGGCCCACATCATCGCTGTCCAAAGAAAAACATGTATCTCCATTTTGTTTTTTTTTATTTTATTTTATGCATCATGTGAACACAAAACTGCTGTTTACACTTACACTGGTGTTAACATTTCATGATGAATGGACCAACAGAAGTGACCCAAAACTGCTTGGATCTGGTTCCATTGACTTCCATTAGAATTAAATGGAGGTTTTTGCCCTCTCCTGTAAAGTTTTTCATTGGACAGCGATGATATGTAAAATGCCAAGTGATTCCAGACCTCTGAACCGAACTACGTGCTCGTTTTAGGTGTTGGCCCCATGGCATACTTTACACTGTTGTCCTTGGGATGGTTTCCTGGAAGTGATGTAATCAGAGGGGTCCGCTCAGAGGAATCAGATGAAGCGCAATGAATCACAGGATAGTATTGTAGTCTGCAGGCCACATCCGTTTGTGTTTCCTGTAGGCTGGGAGGGGAAAGGCTGGAGTAGGCTGACCTCTGATGAGCGTGAAGGACCTCGGCCTAATCAAGACTTCCCGTTCCTGAAGCGGACACACCACACTAGAATGGCATGTTCATTGACTGTGTAGAGCCTGGACAAACATTGTAAATGCAGTTGTAAATATTGGCCTGCATTATTTTTGACTGGAATGATTCATGTTGGATTCCTTGTTCTGATTGGTTAGAGGGTCGTTTGCATATTGCACCTATCTGCAGTATCAGTATTGTGAAGGTCAGTATCATGCTAACCATTATCTGCACTATGTAAGATTTGGGGATTTGGAGACCTCTCTGGCGGGAATGTGTAACTGCACACGATGTGCAGAAGTATGACGGCTATGGTATGAGCCAACTCCCTGAGCAGAAGGGGTCGCACAGGCTTGTCGACTGCTGGCCAGTGAGGCTTTAGACTTCATGTTGACTAGTCGCTGATCACATGATAATGACACCAACCCCATGAAAGCCTCAGGGAAAACAACAGGTGAGGAACCTGGTCAGAATCTCTGCTTTCCTGAAGACTAGTAATGCAGTCCATGGCTCGTTGGCAAGGGCACTACTTGCTCTACTGTGGGGTCTGGCTTTGTTCTAACTGAACGTTGTTACCTCTGGTTTCGCGGAGGCTACAACAAGCAGTCATGTGTCGGTGGGAGAGGGAGCATAACGTCCTATAATCCTACAAAGTTTGAAGTCGGTTACTTTTATTAATGGCACGTGACGGTGCTCTAAATTTCTTTGGCCCTCCAGACCTCCACCGTGGACGAGCATATCAGCAAGGGTCAGCTTCTCCAGTTCCCTGAAGGCTAGCAGTGCCATCCATGGCTCGTTGGGATGGGCACGTCCATGATGACGCTGAGCCTTTTTCAAGGATTTTTAAATTCAGATTTTTGAGGAATGTTGCACTGCATTCCCGTCTGATGTACTTTTACTCATGACGTCATCAGTTATTAGTCGACTGTGACGTGACTTTCATCACATAACAGTGGACTTATGTAGCCATGCAGCCCCAAATGAGTGGACAATCTTGATTGATTGGCAGCATGTTGAAAGAGAATTCAAACAGTCCAGAGGATCCAGTGACATTCGGAATGTTGTACACAAAACCAGCTTAGACACAGAATTCCTAATATGGCCCGACTACAGAATGACAAGATGACTCCTGTGGTCTGTTCACAGCTTAATAGTGTCCTGCTAATTATTCAGATCTAGTATATTAGGATTGATTTCTGTGTTTATCTGCAGCCATTCTTTATTAGTATTGAAAACACTGATTCCCGTCTTTTCAGCATTGATTCCAAAGCTTTGAATGCAGGTGAAGTGGAGCTGTCTCCCACGCAGGGTTTTTTTTTCACCTCTCCCTTTTTACATTTGCTTTCTAGCTGAGCATTTAGGCAGCTGTGTCTCTGGGTTGCTGGTTAAGGTGTGGTTTGTTTGAATTGCAGAAATGCCAATAAATCTATAGGCCTTGGCCTGTTATGACCATGTTGAGACACCTCCAGCCTGTTTGGCCCAGGCCTATTCTTTTGTTCCCTTCTCCAACAAAAGACAAAAGAAAATGACCGACAGCTCTGGGATCAAGGTCAGGCAGCTGTGAACAACCTTGTTACTCTTCTCTCATTTTGTGAACTGGCTTAGTACATCTCGCTTAAATAGCCTGTGTCCTTCATGTTTCTCATTCTGGTCCTCCATGTACGACATTTGTGCGGTTTTATGTACCAAAAACAGCTTTATTCATTTTTATATTACCATTTCAAAAGAATAGCTGTACCCAGAAGGAGGTGTGGGATTGCAGTGCTATTGGGAAGGAAGATAAAGTTTACCATAAATGATGATAAATTTAGATTGATATGGACAATATTTACTAAGCTACACATACAGAAGTAGTGTCTCAGTATGGGGTCAGGCCGCCATGTTTGCTAACGCATACTCTCACACAGTTCCTGCAGATTGTGTGGTAGGGGTGGAGGTGGAGTGACACCAGGCCTTCTGGATGTGTGACAACAAACCGTTCATCTTGGCGCTGACCACGGTGCCTCCACACACCGATCCGTTGGTTGTCTCCTCCAAGACCAAAACTGGACTCGTCACTGAAGTTGACCCGCTGCCATTCTAAGCCACTTCCTGACAGTCTGGCATGACACCATTGCAGTCTTTGGCGGCGTTGGCAGCGTGTTAAGGGCAGTCATTGCAATAGTCTGCGTAAACGTAGTCATGCAGCTGTCTGCCAATGGTGCTGGCACTAAGAGGATGACTCATGGAGGGCATCGGTGCTCGCTGAATGTCCACAATCATGTCTGTTGGGTCAGTCAAGTCAAACCAAGATGTCAAACCTACCCACCAAGTTTCATTCCTGACGGTGGATTCCTTCTGAGTGCAACTATTTTGACGATGACTGTATATAAATGACTTCCGTTCTCAATTCCCATCAATTGTTCTTACTTCCATATATGGACTGAGAAGACGTACATATTTATTGCATCAGCATACTACACCAGACTCCACAGGCCCTTTAAATGAAGTTAAATGATAAATGATAACCGGATATTGTTAGCAGAACTAAAGCTTATAGTGTAAGTACAAATATACAAGCTATATTAACCAAACAGACCCAACACTCTGGATTTGATGGACTATCAGAAAAGCAGACATTGCTATTGATTGCACTGAACATGCTGTGTTGCCTAAAGGCCTCCAGATTGACCGTCAGACAGTTAAAGGCGTCAGTCACTGTAATAAATAAGTCTCCGTTTTTCTCAGCGCAGTTTTTACCATTCTTTCAGCTACCTAGCAGCTCTTTAAGTCTATATAAACATAATAAACGAGTATTTACAGCATGGGAAGAGTTTATAAGAGCATAAGACGTGTTTATTGTAAAAGGGCCCTAATCGCTCGCCGGGGCTAGTTCTAATGGTAGGGGGTTAGAGAGAGAGAGAGAGAGAGAGAGAGAGAGAGAGGGATGTGTTTACCTAACGATAAGACCAGATGCTGCCGCATTCCTGCAGCCGTCCCCGGGGTTCGTGACGGTAGCGGAGGGGAGGAACACTGCCGCCATTGTTCCTCTACCCACAGTCCCGCGGGGGAATCCACAGGGTCTGCTAATATGTAGCATTCAGTGGCATCTGTGGTGATGTTGTCGGCTTACAATGAAGCCATAGTCTGTCGTATATGCTGAGGCTGGTGAAGAGGATGTAGTCTAGAGCTTATAGAGTGAAGAGCATTAGAGCAGAGGTCGGCCGAACCCCAGATAGTTTTGCGCCGGAGGTACAAGGCTAATGTGGCTAGCAAAAGTTTTTAGCATTAGCTTTGTGCAAAGTGAATGCCTAAATGATGCTGCTGGTCAGTGGTCTACAAGGACTGCCCAAATCCACAATAAGTATACAAAAATATGGCGTAATGTGTCATGATAATAATATACGCTCACCGAGCACTTGGTGGTGGTGGTGTGTTAGTGTGTGTTGTGCTGGTGTGAGTGGATCAGACACAGCAGTGCTGCTGGAGTGTCCACACACTGTCCACTCTATTAGATTCTTCTACCTTCCTGGTCCAGCTTGTAGATGTACAGTCAGAGACGATAGCTCATCTGCCGCTGCACCGTGCAGTGTTGGTCATCCTCTAGTCCTTCATCAGTGGTCACAGGACGCTGCCCACACAATGCTGTTGGCTGGATAGTTTTGGTTGGTGGGCGATTCTCAGTCCAGCAGTGACACTGAGGTGACCAGCAGGACAGCTGTGTCTGATCCACTCACACCAGCACAACACACACTAACACACCACCACCACGTCAGTGTCACGGCAGTGCTGAGAATGATCAACCACCCACATAACACCTGCTCTGTGGTGGTCCTGTGGGGGTCCTGACTATTGAAGAACAGAGCAACAGAAGATTAATGACGTATACAGAGAATCCGATGAACTACAGTCTGTAATTGTGCTCCTATATGGTCAGTGGAGCTGATACAATGGACAGTGAGTGCAGAGTGTATATGGTCATATTGCCCAGCTGTACTTTAACGGTCCAAAAAACAACTCGAGAAATACCCGTCCGATTACTGACGGCATTTGCAGACGACTAAAAGCACGTTCTACTGGAACCTGTTAAACTAAGGAAAAGATGCATGTTACGTTTTACCGTATGTTAGATTGTGTCCTGCTATCTCCTAATAAATGGTGTAAGTGCTGCAGTGTAGACCTTGAATTGCACTCTGGCATGTGGTATGACGCCTGTTTAGATTGGCAAAAGAAGGATGAGGGACCTGTTGTATCTCTGACAAACAGTGAGTGTATTCTAAGTGTCATGCGGAACAGGGCAGACCGGCACTGTTCTGGTCGGAGTTTCCAACAGCAAAACAATACTTTAGGCTGTAATTTGCGAGCTCCACTTCATTTTATGGCAGTGGAGTACAACACTGCTTCATGTTTAGTGTTATTACTAAATAAGAGTTAGTGGCTCTTATTTAGCATGTTGTGGGTGAATGTGTGGGTTGGTTTGTTTTAGTACTTTGCCCAGACCCACAGATATTTCACAAAAGCTGCATGTCACAAAAGCTGCATATATATATATATATATATGTGTGTGTGTGTGTGTGTGTGTGTGTGTGTGTGTAAAACAGTAAAATACAAAAGTAATTTCCAGTCAAAATTGCCGTTAAGTTACCACCAGCACTTCAAGATTTTATCAAGCTCCACTCTTTCTTCAGATCTGAAAACATCCACAGGTGTTTCTGTGCATCATTCCACTGTGAGAAGACCCTTCAACACTATGGGTCTAAAAGGACATGCAGCTGTTCAAGAAGCTCCTTGCTGAGAAAAGGAGATACTCGTTGAGAAAGAGAGAACAATGAACTGACCACACCAGTCCAGACCTCAACATCATTGAATATGTATGGGATTTTTTGCATAGTAAGAAGCAGAAAAAGCTAAAAACCAACTTCCAAGACTGAACTGTGGAGACGTGGGAAAATATCTCTCTGGATTACCCTGAGAATGGAATTCTCCTGAATGGAATGGCTTTTTGCCTAACACTGAAAAATAAAATGATCTTAATGGCTGTTTTGGCTAGAAAACTAGGTGAATGGTGGTCTCTGACTTTCACGCTGCAGGGTGTCCAGTGCTGGTCCTGGAGATCTACCAATTTGGCCTTAACCAAGTGCCAGGTGTAGTGGATCTAAACTGTGGCAGCCCTGTTTTACTGTATATATAAGTTATATAGAACGTGTCTAATAAAAAGGAGCCGTGTCCTGACGCTGTATAAAAACAGGTGTGTGCGTGTGTGGGGGTTGGAGTGACAGAGAGAGATGAGTTGGGGTTGGAGTGGTTCATACACTGACTGCTCTGCAGCTGCAATGCATGTGCTCCCGCAGGGTGCTGAAACATGTGGAACGTGTAGACATATAGAAGAGAGAGACGCAAGGTCAGCACTTTTCAGACTGAGTGCATATTCCAGCTTTATATGAAGAATGAGGTCACAGTGTCGGGTCTCAGCCCCTCGTTTATTTTCATGGCCTCTTATTGACACATCAGTCCTCATTCAGGGATGCACAGCTCACCTCTTCAGTCTCTGTCCTGGAAGCCTTTCAGGCTTTGGCCATGTGAACGCGTTATTTGTGTGTCGGCTTGTTTTTTTACATATTGTACATTTTTCTTGCATTTTAGTTTTTCCCACTTACAGGCATTTATTAAATGTATGGACAAACAGCATGATACAAACAACAACAAAACAACAAACAACAACTCAGCAAGTAATGCAACTAACGTTAGCGGGTTACAATTCCTGCTGCAATGCTCACCAGTTGCTATCACATGCATTAGAAGCCGTTCCACCTTACATGGTGCAGCAGTTCCATTCCAGAGCCTAAGCTTCTTGTATGAATTTTCCCATTCCACCTTAAAAGGTGCAGTACTATTGCTACACAGTCTGCAGCTACAACACAGTTTAGCTTAAGCAGATGGACCCAAACAGATCATTTGGAATTTGTGGGTTGTGATGGATGAATCCATGATGGATTGAAAACAGGTTGTTTTAGTTTCCATTTAATAATAATAATAATAATAATAATAATAATAATAATAATAATAAAAAGCATAAGAATATAGTAATAAAAATATAACTATA
>CM067489.1:5753184-5783093 GCA_034552555.1 Semaprochilodus insignis
TAATTATTATTATAATTATTATTATTAAATTGCTACACAGTCTGCAGGAACAGTGTATATATATTATATATATTATATATATATGTAATAATTTATATCTCTCCAAGGCTCAAGGTCACTATACAGAGCATCCAAAACAGGCCAGTAGAACAGGCAACTATAAAACACAAAAATATCATAAAGAAAACAAAACAAGAGTGACATTTATGGGCCGAGGAGCGAATGGTGCAGAGGTTGGTAGAACTGTAAAAGTTTAAAACGTTTAAAACTCTGTTTTGTTTCAATAAAGGAAGGACATCTTGCTTTCCCATATTACGGGCCCTTTAAACCTAAGAAAACATAAGAGCAAATGCCCATGCTGTGCGTCTGACTGCCTGCTTACAGCATACTTGCTTTGTTCTGTTTGGAGGCTTGTTTGGCCTCAGCTGTCATCCGTTTGGCCTGGTGCCCTCTGGCCACTCTCGCTGGCAGATGTGCTTTTCCTCTGTTTGTTGATTTTCTTTTGTTTTGGGCAGAGTTGTCAGTTACGGTGACCCCCATCGGTTGCCCTCTCTCTCTCTCTCCCTCCCTCCCTCTCTCGCTCTCTGACCCCGCCCTAGACAGTCAACAGGTCTGAACGACTATAGCCATCCTGTCATCCTTCATGTGCAGGGGTCGGTCAGGAAAGACGCTGGAGGCGCGAGAACAATTGGACGAGATGCTTACGCCTGTGCAGGGATAAGGAATGCAATAACAGGAAAATTGCTGGGATTATAAATAAACTCCTCTGTGCATGCATCCATGTGAACCAACAGGCCAGAGGCGGGGCAGGGCAGACCAGGATAAACAGGATAGCCGGCTGTCCACCTGTTTAATACGGCTGATTCAGTCTGATTGGTGACGAATCGGCCAGCTGTTTCACAGGCCATTGGACAGTGGAGGTAGTGGTCAGCATCCCGCAGGGGATTAGTTTTGCAGCTTAAAGAAGAATTCCAGAGATTTTTCCAAAATTGTGTGATCCAGGGGCTGCGATGTGAAGTGGTTTATTGGGGGAAAGACAAACGCACGACTCTGTTAGGAATTAGGGCTTGTGATGTCTAGAGCACACATGTATCCACTTTATTTACTATCTAGAAGAACATCCTCTCTTGTGCTTTTTGAGTTTTTAAATGTTTTGTTGATTATGGTAAAATACCTGGCAACTCTGAATAAAGGTGTTTTCTTTGAGGGATGTACGATGATATCAGGATCATATCAGTACTGGCAGATATGTGCTTTTATAGATTTGATAGCGTGTAATACCTCCACAAGCACGAATAACAGCTGTGATTGGATTTGGCATGTACTGGACAAGTTTCTGGATGTAGGCCACATCAATGTTCAGACACTCTTCCATCAAAGAATTGCGCAGTTGGGCCAGATTTGGTGGATGCCTTCCCTGGCACAATTCTGAGGAAAATTCCCTCTAGACTGGGATTTTAGCCACCGCTGGTAGACCTGTATGACCGTACGCTTCCATACACCTGCAGATTCAGCTTCTTCCTTCACACTATGGTCTCTGGCACGCCCAAATGCCCAAATCACTCCTTTTAGCCAATCATTAACATCTGCTTTGGAGCCATTTTCCACACATCGACCGAGACATGCACTGCACTGTACCACCTCTGCTCAATCTATGAATCCCGTCACATCCTCGTGCAGCACCATCTGCAGGAGCCTGAAGTTACTACCACCTTAAATATGCTATGGCCCAAAATTCCCATATCAGTGCATCCCTGTTTACTGTGGGCCCAATTTTGGCCAGAACGAAAACGCTGCATGTGCCTCTTAATGCCAAAAGCTTATCGCAAAAACCATTGCAAAACAATCTCTCAGGCATTAAGCAAGATAATTGTTTTATCTGAGGCAGCGTTAAGAGCCGTGAAACACTTTAAAGGTCTGGTTCCTGTCTGGTGAATAATCCTGAACTGTGTATGTTTTCCGAGAACAGAGCATTTCATGTCAAAGCATCTGAAGGCGAGGTGGAATTCCCCTTTAGGATAGGGGCATCAACACAGAATGAAGATCTGATGTGGAGTTTGTTTGATCTAAACCAGGAACAGACACATTATGTGCTATTAATATTTTTACAACAGTAATAAATTAGCTTCCTGGGATAAATATAAGCTGGAACAAGTTCTCTGTGTGTTCTAAAGTTCTCCATGTTCTTGTCCTGCAGATGAGCGTGAGGCGGTACAGAAGAAGACCTTCACCAAATGGGTCAACTCCCACCTGGCCCGGGTCTCCTGCCGCATCACCGACCTGTACATGGACCTGCGGGATGGACGCATGCTCATCAAACTGCTGGAGGTGCTCTCCGGAGAAAGGCTGGTGAGTTTCTCTCCGTCTCCTTCTTCTGCTTGGAGGAATCGTGTTCCCTCTAGCATCCAAATCATGGTGACTGTAGAACTGAGCTAGCCGAACAGCCCGTAGAACATGTGATTTAATTGTCTTTTAGGTCTTTTGTTGTACTTTGGTCTCTGCAATTAGCTCCACTTTTCTCAGCCTTTGACGAAAAGATCCGGTGACGCACTCTTGTAGGGAATTCAACTCGGATCTCCTTAATAACAGTGCTGTCAGTAACAAAAGCAGTCATTCTCTAAGGGGGGGTGGGGTTGGGAACACTTTCACCCAGATGATTGCATACGTCATCTACACAGTCGAATCACATTATTATGACCACCAGCTGATATCCAGAGTAACCGCCGTGTGCAGCACGGACAGCAGCTAGACGGGTTGGGAGTGACTCAGTAAGGTCCTGGTAGGTTGTCACAGGTATCTGGAGCCATGCTGACTGCAGTGCATCCCACAGCTTCTGGAGGGTGCGTCAAGGAGGATCCATAGAGCGAACATGCCAATCGAGGCGCTCCCACAGATGCTCAAATGGGTTCAGACCTGGGGAATTAGGGGGCCAGGGTAGTGCTTGAAAGTCTTGGTCATGCTCTTCCAACCCATGTGAAACATTCCTAGCTGTGTGACATGTGGCATTGTCTTGCTGGAAGATCCCATCCGCCCCAGGGAAGACAATCAGCATGTATAGGTGTATGTGATCTGCAAGGATGGATTCATATCCAAATCGGTTAAGAGGGCCTTCCCTGGATGAGTGGGCCCAGAGAATGCCACGAAAACGTGACTTCCTTCATAAGTTAGTCATCATAATAGTGGTCATAATAATGCGACTCGACTGTGAGAGGAAGAGAGAGAAGCTTTCCAGCGAAGCACTGGCATGTAGACGAATGACAGACTGCATTCTGGGTAGATGTGTGTAGAACTATGGATCTATATTATTGACTTTTGTATTACATGTATTACAGTTTTCTAGTTTTTTAGTTTTTGCATAAAGTCAACTTAAAACAGTCTGTATGATTTACAGTGATGCATTTTTTCCAATGTCCAGTCAGAATGGCCATTTAGTACCAGTTGTTTATTTTTCGGCATCAGGAAAAACAGATAAGCAAAGAAAACAAACGTTCTGCAGACAATTACACAGAAGCTTCAAAATCTGAATATAATATCATTTTCTTAAGGATATAAGCATTGAGGCTTGTAATGTGAGCATAGCCTGAGAGTCATTTTAGTGTCTAAATAAGTATAAACAGTAGTTTTTCTTTCTGCTAAACAAGACACACAATAATAACATTTCATGAAATTCAAGCCATAATAAACCTTCTCTTCTGCAGCTCACAGACACAGAGGTGGAACTGCATGGAAAGTTTAGAAGTCAAATAATAATGGACAATCTAAGAAGAGAGGGATGAACTGAGATGATTAAACTAAAGACCCCAGTACAAATCTGCACATGGTCAGTCTGGCAGGCTCTGCTGAACCGCAGAGATCTCCCACAGTTTCTCTGGTTTGAAGATAAATGTCGTCTATAATTCAACACAGTGTCCCAGCAACTCTCGCACACGTGTAGTTAATCTGTCACTTTGTTGCTAGAAGGGTTGTGACCTTATGTTTTCTGCTCAGTCCCTTATTGAACTGCGTTAGGCTGATAAGGCCTTGCTTAAAGGGCCCATCTCATCAAGTTTGTTGTCATATGTAAACACTGTTAAAATTTCTGAATTCACTTACATATAATCCACATTCGGAAATTAAGCTAGAAATACACTTTAAATTGGTTGTTATTGTGACATCACAAATCCAACACATGATCCCACCCATTCGGGATACAGCAGTTAAGCTCGGTAAGGAGGACGGCTGTTTGTGAAAGCCACTAAGCAGAAAGCAGAAAATCAGAACACAAATCCTTTATATTTATCAGTCTTAAAGACACAGTAACAGAAACCACATGTTTCATTGTAGGTGGTAAAGACAGTTTGGAAAACGGTCACATAAAAATGATTTATTTGGGGGACAGTGTGTGTGTGTGTATATGTGTTATTTATTTATTTATTTATTTATTTGTTTATTTGTTTGTTTGTTTGTATTTAATTTTTTATTTGTTTATTTATTTATTGTTAATCTATTGTTAGTCTTATTTTATGTAAATTTTTACTGTTATGCATCATTTGAACTTGGCAGCTGCTGTTTACATTGTGTGAAAATTTTAAATGCTGTAGCAGAAAAACAATAATAACTCAATATTAGCAGTTAAGATACAGATCAGTTACCAGGTCAGTATATACTGTGGCCCTCAAACTCTGAGGTGTGACCATCAGCTGAGATCTTACGAAAGTGTGATGCAAAAAAAACATAAAAAGATGATTATTATTATTATTATTATTATTATTATTATTATTATTATTATTATTTTCAGTTATAAATAAATAAATACAAATAAAAAGTTTCATTTACGTAGCCCCTTTCACACACCTGAAGTTACTTTACATATTTTGGAGGAAAAGTATTAAAAATGATATTACAATAAAAGAGAGCTTAAAGTTGTGTCGTAAAGGCTGGGATGGGGTGAGATCATGGAGAGAGACTCTGAGGAAGTGAGTTACATAAGGAATTTACCCTTACACTCTATTTACGCATTTCCTCATTTGAGTGAAATGGAAACCCCTTTTTTGCTATTGGTGACAGTAACTGTGCCTTCTAAGCGGTAATAATGATTTTTGGTATGATATATTATGATTTTGGTGTATGTTCTAGTGCTCTGTACTCCTGAGAAAACAAGCTGGCCGCTGTTCTGAGATTGAGGTGTTAATCCGTAATTGTAGACATGCGGGCGTGTGTGAGCGCTCTGCAGCCACGTGTAACCGTAGTGCATTCGATTCACACGGACTTTCACTATCGTCCCCAAGGCTCCTGATAAGATATCTTCCCTACCTGGCAAACACAGCCTACAGCAGAGGAAACAGTACCCAGACACACCCTCAGAGCTGCTGTCCAGGACAGTTCTCAGCACGGCTCCCAGCTTGGGCTTTAACCCTTATCTACTGTGTCAGTGATGCGTTCAGATAGTTCGTCTTCTGGAGCATTCTGTGTGCTGCCGTGTGTTCTGTTACTGTATACAAGAAGCTTCATGCTGTCTTTGTTGTTGGGTGCATCGTGATCATGAATTGGGCTTTACGCTGGGAGTTAGGTGTGTGTTCTGGTACTAGCTGACCATATTGTTGTTAATATATATGTGTCTTTAGTTTGGCTTTCCAGCTTCATGCCTTGAGCAAAAGTTAGTCATGGATAATAGATAGCTGTTGACAGTAAACGTAGCGGAGGACAGTGGCTGAACAAGCTGGGTGCTTTGTTTCAGCTTGGCCCGCTGGTGGTTGTGCAGGCTGTTGAAGTCAAGGACACTGTCAGCTCACCTGCGAGGGCAGGGTCAGTTTACACTGTGGCATGTGGCGCAACTCAAGATGAGGATGATTCCACTTATATACACTCGAGGGGGGGCGGTGGTATTTTACAGGGGCAGGATTTCTCAGTTAGCTGCATATCTTTAAGCCCATGGTCAAGCCTGTACAACCGGTGGAGCGCTAGCAGACCATTCTTCTGGACAATCCACACTTTGGACTTAAGATCTCCAGCTAATCCTGTTTTGGTAACCACCCGTGATCGTCATCCAACTGTATCCCTCTTCAGGCCTCTTATTGCTGATATCTGATATTATCGCGAGCCAAGCCCATCCACCTGAAGCAGACTAGTTTACACGTGTCTTTTGAATGCGACATTTCCTTCCTCCTGAGCACATAGAGCTTTCTGTGTACTCAGGTTTCATCTCCAACACACCGAGCATTCATCACATGCTGCCGACGCTGACGTTTCAGTTTGAGCACCGTTGTGGGTCCGGACTTGCCCTCTGAGCTTGAAAGGACATGAGTGCCATATTTTGTGTTATGTATTTATCCTGTATTCATACCAATGAGGTTCAGTCCCTTTTATGTAGGGAAAAAAAGGTACTAAATGGTCACTGGGGTGGTGCTCCTCGTATCACTGGGGCGCTACCTTCAAGGGTATGTTTTCAGGACCTTTAGTTCCTGAGCCCACCCTTTCATTTATTTAGTTTTTACGCAAAACGGTCATTAAGAGCTCAACAGCTAAACATGGTATCATTCTTCTCAGTGCCCCCTGTACCTTTATTGCAGCATGCAATCCTTTCCGGAGACCTGCTTTCAGTTTTTCATGTATATACACTCATCCTCAAAAAAACAAGCTGCACCCAGAAGGAAGTGTGGCATTGCAGTGCTATTGGGAAGGAAGATAAAGGTTACCAGGAACAATAAATGATGATACATTTAGACTGATATGATCAATATTTATTGAGCTACACATACAGAAGTAGTGTCTCTCAGTATGGTGTCGGGCTGCAGGTTGTGTGGTAGGGGTGGAGGCGGTGTTGAACCAGGCCTTCTGGGCATGTGACGCATGACAACAAACTGCTCATCTTGGCGCTGAACACGGTGCCTTCGCACATGGAGTCTGGCACAACACCATTGCAGTCTTTGGCGACGTTGACGTGCTGTTAAGGGCAGTCATTGTAACAGTCTGTGTGCATGTAGTCCTGTGTCGTGCAGCCGTCTGCCAATGGTGCTGGCCCTAACAGGATGACTCATGGAGGGCATCACTTCTTGGTTAATGTCCACAGTCGTGGCTGTTGGATCAGTTAGGTACAGCAATAAGGCCCGTCCTTGCTTATGTGACATGCATGGTCGAGCGTGTACCTTGAATCATTCGCATGTCTCACAATGTCAAATCTACCACCCAAGTTTTATTGCTGTTGCTTGATTCGTTCTGGGTGCAGCTGTTTGTGCAGCTGTTTTGAAGATGAGTGTGCTGCATGTTTTCTGCCACTGCATAAGGAATAACATGCGCTTAATAGCAGTTTTGAATGGAAACAGAGTACATGGCAGATTGGCCGATAAGCATGTCACTCACTCACGTTCCTGCCCAGGCCGCTTTGACGAATTTAGTGATGTAATGGTTTTAAAGAAAAGTGCTGATGTCACTGTAGCGCTCCATACTGCTCTCTGCCTGCTGTGTGTGTGCTTGCGATCTGCATCTCAAAGAACCGCAATGCCACTGCAGTGTGTGTGTGTGTGTGAGCGTGTGCATGTGTCCGCAGGAGACCTTCTCACACACTCAGCAAGGACCATACCAACCACACCTCTTAGGGGGGGATACACACATAAACCCCCTCCTCTTCAACAGACTACCACAGCCCCACTTGGCACCCGCCTGCTGGATCAGGCGACGTCTGAGTCTCCTCTCTCAAAGCATGACGGACTGCCTGGTCCTGCAGGAACATGGGCGTCCACCTCCCTTTCCCCGCCTCATCCATTATTTTATTCCGTCTGTCCTCAGGCTCGGCCACCACACCTCAGTGCAAAGTCTCCTCACACTCCTCATGTCCCAGGACGCGGAGCTCTAGCTCACCAGCCAGTTACTCATTCACTCACACTAACAGACAGACAGGGCTCTTTAGAAACCCAAGAGAGCTTTATTCCCGGGAAAGGGGAATAGCATAGTTAAAGCATTAGGATTAGGCATGCACATTCCGAATAATTCCGATATTCAAGTATCTGCAACCAATCCGACTTTTTTTAGTTCCAATATGATACATAAACTTTGCATATTGGTTGATACTCGATACTGATCTGATACCGTTGTTTAGTTGATAGACTTCACCATGTGGGAGAGACTTAGGGCATCAGGATTGACTTAAATGTAACTTACCAAGTTCCTTCCTATTGTACCTGCTGAAATGCCTCTGCACAGCTGGCTCTTTGGCTCGCTCCATGTTGTTGTTCCTGTTTGTAAGTAAAGTCCACTGGCACATATAGCCTAGCAGATGTCCCAAACGAACAAAAGTGAATGGATTGGTCCCATGGATCAGCCTAATTATCCCATAACAAGTCCAGCTAATTTTGTTAATATCTGTACCAATATCCAATCCTGATATCGGATCGGTGCATCTAACTGCAGCCGACATTAGCGTAGGGCTGGAGCTGGAGGCTTACTCTCTTTGATGATTGCAGTGGATGATGTACCAATGTGTTCACATCTGCACAGCTGAATAGCTGCACCCAAAAGGAAGTGTGGGATTGCAATGCTATTGGGAAGGAAGATAAAGATTTACCAGAGGTGGAGTGACACCAGGCTGTCTGGACGTGTGATGCGTGACAACAAACCGTTCATCTTGGTGCTGACCACGGCCGTTGGTCGTCTGCACCAAGACAAAAGCAGGACTCGTCACTGAAGATGACCCGTTGCCATTCTGAGTCACTACGGGACAGTCTGGCATGACACTATTGCAGTCTTTGGCGACGTTGACATGGTGTTAGGGGTCGTGGTAACAGTCTGTGTGCATGTAGTCCTGCATCATTCAGCCATCTGCCAATGGTGCTGGCACTAACAGGATGACTCACGGAGGGCATCACTGCTCGCTGAACGTGTGCAGTCGAGGCTGTTGGGTCAGTCAGGTACAGAGATAAAACCCATCCTTGCTTAGGTCACATGCGTCGCAGAGCGTGAAACTTGAATCATTCGCATGTCTCACAATGTCAGACCTACCCACCAAGTTTCACTCGTGTTGCTTGATTCCTTCGGGGTGGAACTATTTGTGCAGGTGTTCTTTTGACGATGAGTGTATATCTCGACTATGTGTGGAACAGCAAGAGTGGTTCGCCTGCTTTTTCAATCACATTCCTAACAAACGGGCCACTGGCAACGCACTCATGGCTGTTTCAGAATGGAAAATTGTGATATGCTTAGTCACAAGTATGAGCAAAACTAACATTTATAGTCCTGTTAAATAAAACAACAGTGTTTCTGTTCTCCGCGTTAGCCCTCAGCGTTAGTCTGTATTTACTCTGTATTCCTGAACAAATACCTGAATAATGATTCCAGCATTTAAATACTGGGGTCTTGAACCCATACACTTCCCTAGGTAAGATTTAAACGAAGCCATTCTGAATGGTTTATCGTGAAGTGCACTATACTATCAATAGGAAGTAGACATAAAGCTTTTATAGCTAATTCACAGAAAGATATCACATGAAATAGTCGCAATAAAAATAATACTGAAATAGTCGCACTGCCTGATGGCTGAGTTTATGATAGCAGACATTGTAGTGGACACTGTGGATAGTAGACACTGTAGACATTGTGACGCCCTGTTCTTATCAGCACTATTGTAAAGAATAGTCTATAGAGTTGCTAAGTGTCTCTACAATGAGCCATTTCATATCACACCACTCAATGATCCCAGCTCATCTGATTATTTGGGAATTTGGAATTCTTCTTTAAGCATTCAGCCAGTCTGCATTGTTTCCCATGTAATTACTGAATAATAGGCATTAAGATGTAATAAGTCTGGGAATTCCTGGATTTAATAAAGGTAAAGATCCCATGCTTACTGAGTGCTGTTACTCTACGCTAGTAGAAAATATTAGACACTTAAAAGAGCTTATTTTGATTGGACAGTTCAGTTCCGTTAACGTCTCTGAAAAATGGCACCAAAGGGAATTGTGCATGACGAATGAGACAATTGTATGGAATGTGCTCCTTGTTGGTGAATACCAGTTAAACCTGAGATCAGGGTTGGGCACATTGGAGATTAATACAATATAAGTGAATTTGAAAGACTAGTACTTGTAATTTAGTCTTAGCCAGTAAAGCACAAATGAAGCCAGCTAAACTACCTAAACGTATCAAAATCTGTATTTTTCACAATATTAAATTCCATCAACTGATATTAAAATAAGTATATTATATTATTATGTGACATGTGACAACATACTGTTCACCTGCTGCCATTCAGCATTTTGGCATGACACCATTGCAGTCTTTGGTGACGTTAATGTGGTGTTAAGGGCAGTCGTCGTAACGGTCTGTGTGCACATGGCCATCTGCCAATGGTGCTGGCACTAACAAGATGACTCATGGAGGGAATCACTGCTCGCTGAATGTCCGCAATCATGGCTGTTGGGTTGCACTCCGCATGTCAGACAATTTGTTGGTTCTCTCTCTCTGTGGTTTGTGTAGGTCTCCCAGATCCTTCATGTCGCTGGTACGTAACTTCTTTTATCCACTGCCGCCAACAGTATGCTATGGTAGTATCCACACGACTGGTATACTTCATCCTGCTTCCAAGAGCCCATCATGTGCCCCCTGTCGAACTCATATAGCTGCTCGAATTGCTTTCGATCTTCTCTCTGAGGTATCCTTCGCTTGCGAAGGATGCCACCAACACAATAGCATGAGTCAGACTGGAAAGCATGTGCAACAGGACGACCTTATATAGTCAGTCAGATATAGCGATAGGGGCTGTCCTTGTTTACGTCAGATGCGCATCTGAGCATGAAACTTGAATCATTCACATGTCTCACAATATCAAACCTCCCCACCAAGTTTCATTCCTGTCGTTTGATTCCTTCTGGGTGCAGCTTTGTTTTCGATGATGAGTGTATGTACTTTTTTTAATGTGATCCAATTAGATTACTGGCATTGACAAATATGACCAAAAAGTCATCACTGATGAACTGATAAATAAGTTCAACCTGCCAGAAATCAGGGAGGAGTGGAGATCCACCCTTGCTGACGGCAGTCTTTCAGATTTGCTTCCCATATTTAACAAAAAGGAAGAATAACTGGGCACAAAACTTTGGGAGCGTGCGTGCGGATTTCCTCTTTTGTTTCTGTGGAAGATTACTGAACATCATCGCATCGTTCGAGAGATTGGCGGATGTATATGCTGAGTTTTTATTTTGGGCTCGTAGTCATTGATAGTTGCAAGATAACAACCCTTATCAGGGATTAAAACACAGGCAAACAGAAACAGGAGACAATCTATTACACCAAACCAGGAAACCAGGCGTATTAGCCAATGATTGCCAAGGTCAGAGCCAGGAAAGCTGCATGCTATTACAGAGAGCATAGGGTAATGAAAAAACAAGTTAACTAGGCTAAAAATTATACAAGACATTTGGTTTAGGATTGTAAGATGCAAACTTACATATTAATACTCCAGTACTTCAAAACTGATCTAGTTTTACTGGTGTTGACCACCAAGGAGCCCAGTCCATAAAACAGTCTCAGTCGCGAATCAATGCATGATTCCCTTTGGTTTCATTGTAAGAGGAGAAAACAGAACAAAACTGTCCAATCAAAATAAACTTTTTCAAGTGATTTTCTTGACCTCATCTGGAGCATCATCCTCCAGGTGCTTCCAAGGCTACCGCTTCCAGGTCATCTATTGGTCCACTGGGTTTACGTTGACTGTATTCAAAATGGTACACTACTGTACTGCACACTGTATACTACAGTAGTATGTACTGTATACTGTATACGCCCCCTGTGTGTAGTATACAGTACAGTAACAAGTTCTGACCTACAGTGTAGTATACGAACACAGTCACATGACCAGTTACCTCACATTTACCTCAGAGCTGTTATTACTGTACCACTGTTTAGAGCTAGCTGCTGCTAACGCTGCTCAGTTCACCTGAAATACATTTAGCCTAGCTGTTAGCTACCCTCGGCTATTTCTCTCTAAAACTGATCCTCTAAAGCGAGTTCATCTTTTATTAATCCTCAGACCTGTATATTTTAACTTTCTGAGGCTCATTCTGATGAAAACATACCCCACTACAATCACTACACCCACATTTATACTCGGAGTTGGCTGCGTTTTGCTCCCCAGTGTTACCCGCCACCATTTTCTTTGGCTGAAGCAGGCTGAGCTGGTGAGGCCGGGGTGCATGGATACAGTACACCATGAACACAGCTCCCCCGGTATACTAGAAACTCTGACTGGAGTAGAACACCATCTGGGTATCTTCAGTGCACTACAGACTTTAAACAGAGTTTGGTCGCATACTGCATACTACATACTAATTTTAGGCAGATTGAGTATGCAAGTAGTATGTAGAATGCCGTTTCACTGGACTGTGCTGTGTTCCTGTAGACCAAACCAGTGGTGTCCAACTGCAGCAGTATTCAACCAGTGGTAGAGTAGTGGAGTAAGCGTGGGATCTTTACCCTTATTAAATCCTGAAATTCCCAGACTTATTACATCTTAAGACCAATTACTCAGTTAAGGTAAAGGTGCACAAAGAACAGGACTGTTTATATAAACAGGAGCAAAACAACTAAACTAGACAAGGCTCAGGTGGGAAGAGGCACACAGGAAATAGGGAGAGACAGGGTGGAGCCGGGGTGGAGCTGTAGCTTTATAACAATAACATCATGACATTTGATGACCATCATAAAAATAATAGATTAGGTTAACCCAGGACTAAGAAGCAAGCACTAAAAGTGTAATGAAGAGAATGGAAGGGGTGATAAAGGCTAAAGGGGGTGGGGCGGTGGCAAATGCAAAAGCTTGCTGAGGATTCTGTGTAGCGTTCTGCTAAATATATATTTTCTGCTTTCTACTGCCGGAGTAACATGTGCTTAATGACCGCTTTGCCTGGAAATCAAATAAACAAAGGGTGGTCTCTGACTCAGCTCTGCAAGAGCATACAAAGGTGAAATAGATGAGTCGACCTTTGCACATCATGCACATAAGTCGTTTGTTGAGCAGGACATTTCCTCCAGAGTGGCTCAATCCATCTTGCGCTCTGACACTTTGCTTTTCCTGCGAGGGACACTTTCCTCCATCGCAGGTGTCAGAAAAGAAACACAGGGTCGGTGCGTCCCAGAGGCCGTAGTGTACATCATTAACTCCGGCTGAGCTGGGCCTTTCAGCTCCAGTTCCGTGTTCCTGCTGGGAGGGAACTGGACTCCGCCGGCTTTTCCGTTAACCCGCGCAGCTCTGTCGGCCAGTGCACCTGCGTGAACTCAGGTTATTTGTCTTTTGGGAGCTACACTTTGGCTTTCTATTTCAAGCAAGACAAACTTAATTCGAGGCAGACCTGCAGCTTTTGTAGGAACGCTGAACTCCTCAACCCAAAGCACTGCTTGTTGATCTTTGTAGCTGTACTGTATCTCATGGGGGGGTGGTGTGCAGAGCCAGCTGCAACACTCGAATCCAGTTGAACTTAAAAATGTAGCTTTCGCAGTGTGAGGACATTAGGAATGACTCTGCTGTCTGCTGTCCACAGCCTAAGCCCACGAAGGGCCGCATGAGGATCCACTGCTTGGAGAATGTGGACAAAGCCTTGCAGTTCCTCAAGGAGCAACGGGTCCATCTGGAGAACATGGGCTCCCATGACATCGTCGACGGCAACCACCGCCTTACGCTCGGCCTCATCTGGACCATCATCCTCCGCTTCCAGGTCATCTATTGGTCTATTCGGTTTACATTGCCTTTGGTGTTTTGCTTAAACTGTGCAGTGTTCCTGTAGACCAAACCAGTGGTGTCCTGCATTGTGTTTGGAGATCTACCTTCCTGGAGAGTTTAGTTTCCAACCCTTATCCACCGCACATTATCCAGCCAATGATTCTTGATTGATTGCATCGTTTGCATTAATGATAGATAAGAAAAAGGGGGCAGCATGTTAGATGTTGGTTGGAACTGAACTCTATTTGAAGGAGACCTACGCATGTAAACAAGTCTACTAGTAGCTGTTTCTAATAAAATGGCCAGGTAATAAATGACTATACTGTCTGCTGATAAACTGAGTGTGTTATTCTGTGCGGAACAGATCCAAGACATCAGCGTTGAGACGGAAGACAATAAAGAGAAGCGTTCAGCCAAAGACGCCTTGCTTCTGTGGTGTCAAATGAAGACAGCAGGGTGAGTGGACTCCCACAACAGCTGTTGCAGTTGTACCTTATGTCAAGGAACCTATGGGACATATGAGAGATGCTTTGTAATAGGCTAATATGCTTCTGGGTTTCTTTACAGCTATCCAAATGTCAACATCCACAACTTCACCACCAGCTGGCGTGATGGAATGGCTTTCAACGCCCTCATTCACAAACACAGGTAAAAACTCGTTGCAGCCTTGGTTCATAGTTTTAGTTCACTGCTCTGTCCGTCCACTTTCTGTCCCCACCCCATGTCATTGGGCTTTCCTTTCATACCCTTCTCTTCTGGTGACAGGCCAGACCTGATTGACTTTGACAAGCTGAAGAAATCCAACGCTCACTACAACCTGCAGAATGCCTTCAACCTGGCCGAGCAGCACCTGGGACTGACCAAACTGCTGGACCCCGAAGGTAGGAGCTTCCTGTGGTCCAAAGCACCCTCATATCAGCTTGTTAATGGGAAACCAACGGTGTAGTGAGCTGATGTGATTTGCTTTGTAGATATCAGCGTGGATCATCCTGACGAGAAGTCAGTCATCACCTATGTCGTCACATACTACCACTACTTCTCCAAGATGAAGGCCTTGAAGGTGGAGGGCAAGCGTATTGGGAAGGTGAGTTTTTGCACCCTTGTATCAATACACTATATGTATTTCATATTTTTAATATAAGTAGAAATAAAGAGGTTTTATTACAAGCAGTTTGGGTAAATTTCTGTTGGTCTTCATGCAGTGCTCACACAATCTAAGGGGCATCTGCTGAATGATGTAGAGGACTACATAAGCTCAGCAGCTGTGACTGAAACATACCTAATAGCGTGTAATACCTTCAAGAGCACCAATAATAGACCCGTATGACCATACACTTCCATACACCTGCAGATTCAACTACTTCTTTCACACTATGGTCTTTGGCACACCCAAATGCAGTCACTCCTTTTAGCCAATCATTATGAGCCATTTTCCACAAATGGAACAAGACATTCACTGCACTGTACCACCTCTTCTCAATCTATGGATCCCATCACTCACACCCCACAGGTATTTATAGCCCCATCAAGCTCGTGCAGTGCCATCTGCAGGAACCTGAAGTTACTACCACCTTAAACATGGATGTGGTTCATTTTTTGTTCAGTGAGCTAATATGTAGTTAAAAGAGTTAATTGTTATCCAGAGTGGCACACTTGTCTAAGCACTTGCCATATCAGGAAGAGATCAGTGCCACAGCCACCCACAGCCAGGAGTCCAAAAGCGTATAATTGGCCTTGCTCTCTCTGGTTGGGTGATGGTTCCCCCTTTCCCCCCCATCATGCCCCCAGTCAGACAGCAACTACAGGCATCTGTAAGCTGGCATAGCATAATTGACATATAACATTCCCCTCCAAGCGTGTAAGGCCATCCACGCTCCCAGCTTGGAACATAATGTGATGCTGAATCCTAGTGAAAACTAGCAGGTGGAAGTGGCCATGGTTAAACTGGACAGAAAAACTGAGTGCGAATCAAAATGAAAGAGTTGTTTCTTTTCCGTAGGTGCTCGACAACGCCATCGAAACAGAGAAGATGATCGAGAAATACGAGTCTCTGGCCTCCGACCTGCTGGAGTGGATCGAGCAGACCATCATCATCCTCAACAACCGCAAGTTTGCTAACTCGCTGGTAGGGGTCCAGCAGCAGCTCCAGGCTTTCAATACCTACCGCACTGTGGAAAAACCCCCCAAGTAAGTGGGACAGCCTTTTCATTCCTGGCAGTCCTGGGCTTTAAACTGGGCAGATTGTACGTTTGTTCAGGAATCAAATCAAATGGAAATTGAATTTACTTTGTTGACTTGGTTTTTCACCCCTTTGTCCAGGTTCACTGAGAAGGGCAACCTGGAAGTCCTTCTGTTCACAATTCAGAGCAAGATGAGAGCCAACAACCAGAAAGTGTACATGCCCAGAGAGGGCAAACTCATCTCAGACATTAACAAGGTGAGACACCGTCTCTGTGAAACAGCCTCTTGCCTCTGGCAGCTGACATGATGCTGTTAAGTCAGACACTGTGAAGGATTTGTATTCAGCCTGTATATACCAGGCACAGCATACTATAAAAGACACCAGGAGTCCTGTTACTTTTAGAACTATGCTTCGGCTCTGGTCAGGAATGGTGGGAATGTTAGTTTGGAATTCAGTTGGAAAATGATTTTAATGTGGTGGCAACTGAGAAAGCTGTAAAAAGTTCTAATCAAGTTAATATCATGAATATGTATCTGGCAGGCGTGGGAGCGTCTGGAGAAGGCGGAGCATGAGCGGGAGCTGGCTCTGAGGAATGAGCTGATTCGCCAAGAGAAGCTGGAGCAGCTGGCACGCCGTTTCGACCGTAAGGCTGCCATGAGAGAAACCTGGCTCAGCGAGAATCAGCGGCTGGTCTCACAGGTGACCCATACACACATCCCATCACTCCATGAAGAGACAAATGCTTCAGTTGAGTCCTTAGAGACTCCTGGCTGTTCATCTTCAGTCAATGAGGAGTTTGTATTTCTTGGATATATTCTATGCATGATGATTCGGAAGGTTTGGACACACCGACGTCCAATGGAAAACACATAGTAATTAGAATGATATAATATTTGTGACTTCCAGCTCAATTTTCCAAATCTATTTTTGTCTAAGAAATATTCTCTACATATATGTTTTGTTTATTTTATGCAATGCATCAGTTATGGTTATTCATATATGTCTTATAAGCTAGACTTGCGTTCATATCACTTTGTGCAACATATCAAATGAATCAATGAAAGGACTGGCCTGAATGACCTCTACAGTACACATACACGTTTATGATGTGCCTCCTAAACAGCGTTGACTCAGCCATGAGTGTGGTGCAGTTACAGTGCCATTGCGTGTTGTTTTAATCCTGATCCAATCAGCAAAGGGGACATTTGAGGCAGCATTTGAGGCTTTTTGCACCTCCTGGTGGTCATAACGAAGAAATGTTACTTTAGCACAAACATTACAACCTACAAAGTCTGCTATTTAAGTCTAATCACAGAATAATTGTCATAATAACGTAATATACGTTCAATTATTAATGTATATTATGTTGTTAAATATTTATATGCAGTTTATTGTCCATGTCCGGATCTCAGATATGGATTCCTAGGTAAGGACAATGACATAACAATGCAAAGGATGAAATTCAGATCACTATAGAATATCTGTTGAAGTCATTTGACTGCATTTCTTTGCTTAATTAAATATGCGAAAGAAGAACAACATAAAATTAAATCATGCTTTTAGTTTTAGGAGTGTTGGTGGTTGGTGGGCATTGAGACCTAAATTAACCCCACTTGTTATGTAGTATTCTGTCCTGTGTCTTTCAGCTTCAGTGGTTTGACAGAATTCAGTTTAGTCATCTGTTTTTATCCTTCGGTGTTCTCAAACTACACTACCCAAAATGCATTTCATGAATCTCTTGTACAACCATTGGGAATCCTGACTATACTCGACCACTTAATCCTGAATGCTAGCTACTGATCTAGAGGCAACTGGTCAGCACACTTGTTGGTTAAAGCAGCACTATGTGTGGTTTTGTTTGTTAGAAGTTTGTTCAAGTCTCGCTGTTGTTGATAGAAGTAGCGTCACTGAGTCATTAAGGAAACAACACACTGAAATGTGGTGTCGGTGTGAAGCTGCGAGTCACCCTGTAAGGCCTGTATTAGTCATTTGAAGCCTGTGCATGTGGTTTTAATACATACAAGAAGTGTGGGGTCAGACTCTGCAGGAGCTTTTTGGACCACGTTATACGTCTTTATCTATTAAAACCACATGCACAGGCTCGAAAAGAAGGTCCGGCTTGATGTTTAGGCTTCAAGTGCAAAATCAACATTATACTGATGTAGATATGATGAGAATATTAGATCATTCACTCACGTCCTCGATAGACGTGACCTTTACCAGGTATTGACAGAGTTCTCTTTGAATTCTCCGCTCAGAGGAGGCGTCCAAAGGAGAGATGGGATTCAAAGTAGAGAGTCGATTCTTCGTTTCTTGCAGGTCTGGAAGAGGGGCTCGACTCCTGACCAGTAACTCCAGGAGTCGAATTGCTTGGAGTCAACTGTTCAATTTGTAGCGGCCATAATCAGGGACATTCTGGCGGAGGAGAGAGTCTGAGTTTGAGTAGTGAGAGTTTCATGACCAGCTTTAAGCAACAGCAGTGCTGCTCACCAGACACTGTGATCCCAAACTCTGCTCACAGAAGCAGTTTCCATACGTCCTGGCCTCCAGATCTGTTGCTTAGGCTCACAATAAACAGTAAATAGAAATGGTACAAGGAATGAAAAACAAAAGCTGGGCTGTGGAACAGAGGATGAAGCTAAGATATGCTCCTTGTTTCAGCTTATTTAAAGTTCCGTTCCACCTTAAATGGCGCTGCAGTTAAATTCTGGTGCCGGCACACCATAACTGCATTTAAGGTGGACTGGAGAAGGTGAATAAGAAGCTGGCAAATACAAAGGCACCTTCAGCCTCTTCAACTCAAAAGTGTCCAAACTAGGTTTAAGATGGTTTAGTCACGGCTATCACCAGCTCCGATGCCCTCTTGGTCAAAATTAAGTGAAGTCAAAGGTCAGAGTCGATTCCAGAAGACTTGGAGTTGTGCGTCACTAGTCACTTCACTAGGGGCAGTCCTGGGCTGGAGGTGAGGGGACCACCTGAACTGATAGTAACGACTGAAGTGCCCTTGAGCACCTTCAAGTTGCATCATCATCAGAAGATTTTCGTAGCTTCAAACCAGAACATCTGACCTTAAAGACTATCGAGGCACCGCTGTAGGAAGCGAGTAGGCATGTTTATAACAGATGATGCCATGATTCCATCTTTCGTTTTGGCTGTTGTGGCTCGAGTGCCCCTTTACGAATGCTATGCTTTGACATGCTAAGTTTATTCTCACTCTCCTCCTCCAGGACAACTTTGGCTTCGACCTGCAGGCGGTGGAGGCAGCTACCAAGAAGCATGAGGCCATCGAGACAGACATTGCCGCGTATGAGGAGCGTGTACAGGCTGTGGTGGCCGTGGCCCGCGAGCTGGAGGCGGAGAACTACCACGACATCAAGCGCATCACCGCCCGCAAGGACAACGTCCTGCGCCTGTGGGATTACCTGCTGGAGCTGCTGAAGGCACGCAGGCAGAGGCTGGAGATGAACCTGGGCCTGCAGCGCGTCTTCCAGGAGATGCTGCACATCATGGACTGGATGGACGAGATGAAGGTAAAGCGGGGGGGAGGGAGGAAGGGATAGAGGGTGTAAGAGTGGGTGAGAGAAAAGAAGTAGGAGCGTTGCAAGAAAGAGGAGGGGCAGAATTGCAGTGTACAGAGTGAGAGGAGAGGAGTGCAGAAGAGAATAGAGTGCGAGTGGAAGAAGAAGGAAGAAGAAATTTCTAGAATGAGACATCAGTGTAAAAAGCTGCATCCTGCTCATATAGGATCTAGCATACAGGCTTTCATACTTCTATTTACTTATACATTATGTACTTGTGTTATACGTATACTTACACTCCTTATATGCTTGTATTACTCTTACGGTTATTGGTATATCTGCTAAGGATTATGTCAGGGCGATGGCCGTTCTGTAGTAAACACGTACAAGCAGAGGTCACTGAGGACAATGGACTTTCTATTGTAAGGCAGGAAACACCTGCAATCAATATTTGAGGTAAACATCTGCAAGCAATGAGATCAGTCATCGGTAAGCTCTGTAGTTTCAAATGAGGAGATATAAACAGGAAATAGCCACAGCTGAAGAAAGAAAACATATGCCACTGATAACATATCGGATCGGTATTGATCATCTGACACCGATCAGTTGTATCAGTGGGTTGTAGTATTATTGGTATCAATATTTCAATTTTAGAAGACAAAAAGTGGCATCACACCCTCTAGTGTCAACACATCTGTACAGTGTTGTTAAGGCTTTAAATCTTTGACCTTGCAATGATATGATTCAGTCATGATTCTTAAGGAAGCGATGCGAAAACTCATGAGGTTTGATTCTGTTATTTTGATAGGATTCAGATTAGCTTCTCAAAAACGGACACAATGCAAAAATGTGGATGAAAAAATGTACACACAATATTACAATATTAAATACAGTAAGCCAACAGAAACAGTACAAGTTATACTTTATTTTATTTTATTTTATTTTATATTGTTATTTGTTCTTTTTTTTTTTTTCAATTTTATTTATTATATTGTATGTTTTAATAATTGGAAGAATTTTATTTTGGCCAAAAACATAAGTGGGCCTGTTCAGATCAGTCCGTCATAATATCCAGTAAAGGATATGCTAATATTTGGGCCTCGTTAAAATTGCCTGACAATTTTCAAGTGTCAATTAAAAACTGTAAGCCAAACAAAATCATCCTAATTATTATTATTAATTATTATTTATGAATTATTATGATTACTTTCTGACCTGTAGTTGTGTGAGTCTTCTCTGTGTGTTTTAAATAAATTTTTAAAGTGTACCAAAATTAACCAAGCCAGTACAACAATACATACAATTTCATAATTTGATTTAAAACATCTTAACAGTATCCCAGTCTAACACTCCTCTCGCCAACTAATTAGCCTTGGTGTTGTTACATCCCCAAAATGAGAAATGCACAATGGTGAAATGTGAGATTCTATAACGGACTGGATCAAAAGTAAGTCAAATCAAGTGATTTACACCCCTAGCAGTGACGCAGATCAGTGGACTTCTTGCGAGCCGTATGTGGTGACGCTCTTATTTCTGATTTTGTCTGTAGATGCTGCTGCTGTCTCAGGATTATGGGAAGCATTTGTTGGGAGTGGAGGATCTGCTTCAGAAGCACGCACTGGTAGAGGCTGATATTGGCATCCAGGCTGACCGGGTCCGGGCTGTCACCGCCAACGCCCAGAAATTTGCTGTTGATGATGACGGTGAGGAGAGATATCTGAAACAGTGCCATACAGTGTTGTTATACTGGGTTACTAGAAAAAAGTGTTGTGTAGAGACAGAACCTATTCCAGGTGCAGATAATGGCATCTTTAACCTATTATCATCCTCCATCTGTTTCTCTCGTTTGTTCTCTCTTGCTCTTACGTTTGTTCTTTCTTTTATCAGGCCTTTAGTGAATCCCTTAGAGGTCTAGAGTTATCGCTGTATGAATATGCAGTTATGTAGTGAATTACGTTTAAACGCAGTTTGCGTCTTTAGTAATGTTACTCTTTTATTTCTTTATTTGTTCCTACTAAGAGTCTTTAACTTCACAACAGATCAATCTAGTTACAGTTCTTTACTAAATGTTTACATGAACCATAAAATCTCTTATTTTGGGTTAAATCCACTTACTGTGAGTGTTTTGGTAGGATTATTTCTTTTTATAAAAAGTAGGTGAGTTTAGATGATGCTGTGGGTTGAAAAAGAGTCATTATGTAAGCTCACCAGACAAAACACCTGTCACCTGTGACTGAAACGTACCAATAACAGCTGTGGTTGGATACTGGACAAGTTTCTGGATGTAGGTCACATCAGTGTTCAGACACTCTTGCATCAAAGAATTGCTCACTTGGGCCAGATTTGGTGGATGCCTTCCCTGGCACAATCCTGAAGAGAGTTTCCTGTAGACTGGGATTTTATCCACTGCTGGTAGACCTGTATGACCATACGCTTCCATACACCTGCAGATTCAGCTACTTCCTTCACACTATGGTCTTTGGGACGCCCAAATGCAATCACTCCTTTTAGCCAATCATTAACATCTGCTTTGGAGCCATGAGCAATTCACTGCACTGTAGATCTTCTCAGTCTATGATCCTCATGCAGCGCCATCTGCAGGAGTCTGAAGTTACTACCACCTTAAACACACAAAGTGGCTAATTTTAAATTCAGTGAGCTTACCTTAAACTAAACCAGATGATTCCCAATAATATACAGCCAGAATTGATATGTATACATGCATGTAATTTTAAAGTGTATATATTCATCAGATGTATTTTGAAAATGGCGTGAGAATTAGATTTTGAGCACAAACTAATCAATTATAACATTCCAGGTTTAATGCGGTTGAATTTTTCAGATCAGTGCATTTTACCATCTGTTCCTCGCCCACAAACTCATTCCACACTCTCACTCCCTTTCGTCCAGGCTATAAGCCCTGCGACCCGCAGGTGATCCGAGATCGCGTGGCCCATCTGGAGTTTTGCTATCAGGAGTTGACCCAGCTGGCAGCGGAGAGGCGGGCACGGCTGGAGGAGTCCCGGCGACTGTGGAAGTTCTTCTGGGAGATGGCGGAGGAGGAAGGCTGGATCAGGGAGAAGGAGCAGATTCTGTCCTCAGACGACGTCGGCAAGGACCTGACCGGAGCCGTGCGTCTGCTAAGTCAGCATCGGGCTTTGGAGGATGAGATGAGCGGGCGGGCTGGACACCTTCAGCACACGGTGCGCGAGGGACTGGCCATGGCTGACGCTGGGCACTTCGGCGAGGCCCGCATTCGGGAGCGTGTGGCTGAGGTACAGGCCCAGTGGGCAGCACTGGAGCAGCTAGCTGCTGTCCGAAAGGCCCGTCTGGAGGAAGCCTGCGGCCTTCACCAGTTCCAGGTTAGAAAGATTTTAACATTGTATATATTGTGTATAATAACATCCACTGTAAAAAGCTGTACACCAATCAAACTGAACTAAATCGGGCTGATCTTAATTCCAGACTGACGCAGATGATGTGGACGCCTGGACGCTGGATGCGCTGCGCATTGTGTCCAGCGGTGATGTGGGCCATGATGAGTTCTCAACGCAGGCCCTGGTCAAGAAACATAAGGACGCAGCAGCCGAGGTGGCCAGCTACCGACCTGTTATCGACGCCCTGCAAGAGCAAGGCCGGGCGCTGCCCTCGGAGCTGGCCGAGACAGCCGATGTAAATGGACGCCTGGCAGGGATCGAGGAGCGCTACAAGGAAGTGGCCGAACTGACAAGACTGAGAAAACAGGCTCTGCAGGACGCGCTGGCGCTCTACAAGATGTTCACCGAGGCGGACGCCTGCGAGGTGTGGATCGACGAGAAGGAGCAGTGGCTTAACAGCATGGAAATCCCGGAGAAACTGGAGGACCTGG
Organism: Semaprochilodus insignis; assembly: GCA_034552555.1. Taxonomy (NCBI): domain Eukaryota; kingdom Metazoa; phylum Chordata; class Actinopteri; order Characiformes; family Prochilodontidae; genus Semaprochilodus; species Semaprochilodus insignis. Next base: position 5,776,437 of record CM067489.1, read on the forward strand.
AAGTCATTCAGCACAGGTGAGGGGCCCGGGGGTCGTGAATGTGCCTATGCAGGCTCTGTCCACAAAGTAGTCACTTCGTAGCCAATGTTGCAAGGTGGGACAAGCTCCACAGAACTTTAGAAAAGCTCCTATTTTATTACTGCATTTATTATCTTTATTATCAATAAATCTTGATGACGGGCCAAAACAGGCATACAGATTAAGTAATAATTAGATATATGAAAAATGATCTACTACACTTTCTTATTTCAAGTGAGTTTTTATTTTGTGTGCCTTTGAAATCAAGATTTTTAGAAATAAACATCATTTATTTCTAATAATAAACATGACTGATAAGTCTTCAGCTGTTTTAATGTTGCTAGCTAGCAAAGCCTACAGCACTAGCTATTGTAGCTAAGCGATTTTCCCCTTTTACCTGCCATATATAAACACAAAAAAACTTTATTTATACACAAAATGGTACAAATTTGTGACATAGATATACACAGAGGTCAGAATCTTTAAATGCTGTTGAATAAAATGATAAGCCATATAAGAAATGGTCAGTTTCTCTTTGGGTTGAATGGGGTTTTCAAGCTTCTGTAAAGCTTGTCCAGTCTTATAACACTAACTATGACAGAACAAATTTGTGGGCGAAGGTGTGTGGAAAGGTCAGTTTGCAGTTTCACCATCTAATGTTAGGATCAATCAGGGTCCCATTATTCCCCTCAAAGAGCCTTTAAACTTGTAGGATTTGGTATAAAACTGGTATGAAATATTGCAGTATGAAGGTCCAGAAGTTTGGAGGGCCGGTGTGGGTTTGCGTGTGTGTGAGGAGGACAGCAGAAATGGCAGATTAGGAGCATTTAGTGCACCAGATGTTCCTGCTGAGTCAGACAGAGAGATAAGGAGGCCAGAATCACAGCTCTGCAGCCTTGCTGTGGTCAAACAGCAGATCAGCTGACACCATACGCACAGTTTTATATCTACTGCATACGGTGTTTGACAGTGATTCATGCGGTCACATGTTATTCACTGGAGTTGGCTGTATTGTGCATTTGCATACATTGTACAATGGCTTCAGGGAAAATGCCGGTTCCTTATGACTTTCTCCTTATGTTTTTTTTCCCTTTCATGGACTAAATGGCTGAATAAATGGTGTGTTGTGTCCCAGGTTTGAGAGTCTGGAGCCTGAGATGAATAACCAAGCATCTCGCGTCGCCGTTGTCAACCAGATCGCCAGGCAGCTGATACACAGTGGACACCCAAGCGAGAAGGATATCAAGGCCCAGCAGGACAAACTCAATACCAGGCATGTTCAAACATTTAGATTTAGGCTTGAACTCACATAACACGAAAACATTTTTCCCTCAAATTTAAGTTTCAGACTGTGACTGAAACGTACCTAATAGCATGTAATACCTCCAGGAGCACGAATAACAGCTGCAGTTCGATTTGGATGTAGCCCACATCAATGTTCAGACACTCTTGCATCAAAGAGTTGCGCAGTTGGTCCAGATTTGGTGGATGCCTTTTACTGGTTGTTCCAGGTAGTCCCACAGATTTCCAAGAGGATTACAAATCTGGGGATTCTACAGATTCTACAGCCAGTACAGATGTGTGCATGCTACTGAATGTTCATCCTGCCAGTCAGTCACGTTTGCAGCCCTGTGAATGCGAGAACTGTCAACTTGGAACACAGGAATAGGAATGTTATGGTCCTTGGTAAGATGATGAGCAAAAAGCAAAACCTGCTTGTCCAGCAGCTCAATGTAGGTTCAGATTGACTGTCACCTCAACCAAAGGACCCAGTTCAATGTAATTAACCACCCTCCCAGAACATCACAGAGGTGACCAGTTCTTTTGTCCAGGGAGCTTACTTGCTGTGCAGAAGTATTCAGATCTCTTTGAGATTTGGCAGCCTGTTCTGGACAGTGATACTTTGTAGACCTTTAAATCTGCAGAATATTTTTGTAATATTTTAGCTTTGAAATTTCAGTGTCATAGCATGTAATTCTTTTTTATAAAATGCTGTTTGGAAATCATTTGTAGATGAGAAACTGAAGAGGGTAAAATACTTGAACGGCATTATATAAACTATATATAAGTATGTATGCATATATATATATATAAACTATATATAATGCTTCAGTCTTTTATTAATTTGTTATTCTATGCTGTGCATTTAAAATGATAAACATCCAAAATATATTAAAGCTACAGCAAGTTCTAAACAAGATAAAAGTAGAAGTTGTATATGTTGTAAATGTATGTTCTTGTATAAGTTAGAATACAGATTCTCTAAATGTCTCCGCAATGCTCCACTGTAGATGGGGTCAGTTCCGAGACCTGGTGGACCAGAAGAAGGAGTCCCTGAACTCAGCTCTGGGCGTGCAGAACTACCACCTGGACTGCAATGAGACCAAGTCATGGATCCGAGAGAAAACCAAAGTCATCGAGTCCACCCAGGAGCTGGGTAACGACCTGACGGGCGTTATGGCTCTGCAGCGCAAGCTAACAGGTATGGAGCGCGATCTAGCCGCCATTGACGCTAAGTTGGGTGACCTTCGGGGTGAGGCGGAGCGGCTGGCGGAGGAACATCCCGAGCAGGCCAAAGCCATCACGGGCCGGCTTGCCGAGATCGACGCCGTGTGGGAGGATATGAAGGCCACGCTTCGCAACCGCGAAGCCTCCCTGGGTGAGGCCAGCAAACTGCAGCAGTTCCTGCGCGAACTGGACGACTTCCAGTCCTGGCTGTCCCGCACGCAGACGGCCATCGCGTCCGAGGACATGCCCAACACCCTGGCCGAGGCCGAGAAGCTGCTGGCCCAGCATGAGGGCATCAAGAACGAAATCGACAACTACGAGGAAGACTACCAGAAGATGCGGGACATGGGTGAGATGGTGACCCAGGGCCAGACAGACGCCCAGTACATGTTCCTGAGGCAGAGGCTACAGGCGCTGGACACCGGCTGGAACGAGTTGCACAAGATGTGGGAGAACAGGCAGAATCTCCTGTCCCAGTCCCACGCCTACCAGCTGTTCCTCAGAGACACCAAACAAGCTGAAGCCTTCCTCAACAATCAGGTAATTCACTGCTAAGTAGAGTTAGATTATTATATTTGCCTGGATGACGTGGACTGGAGGTTAGGGAGCCAACTGAAGTGACCTTGAGCAAGGCATGTAACCCCCAACTACTGCCCAGTCACCACTGATAGGGCTGTCCACTGCTCCGGGCAAGTGTGCTCACTGGCCCCTATTGTATTTGTTCTCTAGTGTGTGAGGTTAAATGTGGTAAACAGATTCCTCTGTGTGCAAACACTTTTGGCAAACGGTTCTAAATTCTAATTCTAATTCTAAATGATGACTGAAAACAGCCTATAGGTTTAACCTTTAACCTATAAGTTAATAGTGTAAGATCCTAAAAGTGCTATGTTCAGTGATTACATCTGAACCCCCTGGCAAACACTGGAGGCAGACCACTACAAACATTCGAAATGTGCTGTTACACAGAATATAGGCTATTAATAATGGTATTAATTAATGCTTAAAGATATTGAGGCTGTGTCCACTGCATTATATCACTTCTTGTATTCTAGCAGCAAAAGTTTCTCATACAGTTCCCGACTTCATATCTTCTCTCCTCCTATCAGGAGTACGTGCTGGCCCATACTGAGATGCCTATCACTCTAGAAGGAGCTGAGGCTGCCATTAAGAAGCAGGAGGACTTTATGACCACAATGGATGCCAATGAGGAGAAGATCAACAGTGTGGTGGAAGCTGGCAGGAGACTGGCCAGCGATGGAAACATCAATGCTGAGAAAATCCAAGAGAGGGCAACCTCTATTGATGACAGGTAGTACACCTTTAGCCAACTGAAAGTACACCTACACCTAAAACTAAACCTAACCTCAAATTCCAAAGACAAGAAAAAGTAAATTCAGTTGCCCTATCACTGTGATGACATTAGGTCCCCACACGTACAGCTAGACAAATACACACAAGAGTAAATGCAGTGTTCCAGTACCAGTCAGAAGTTTAGACACGGCTACTCATAGAAGGTTCTCCTTATGTTTATCGTAATGCTGTACTTTAGAATAAAAGTGAATCATCAAACTATAAAACAGCACTCGTTGAATTATGCGGTCCACCTTAAAAACCTCCAAAATGGAACTTTACAGGAGGATAAAACAGCTTGCAATGGAGGTTAATATAACAAGGTTTTTTTCTAAGCAGTTTTGGACCCGTTCTATTGGTCTGTCCATCATGAATATTCACTAAACTGGAAGTTGAACTAGAGTTTTTAAACTGTGCTCAGATAGACTAAATATATATTAGAGGTGGAGATATGGCAAAAATATAGTACTGTGATACATCAGGAGTCTATGTGGTATTTTAGGATATGTGCTGTTTCAGACATCTAATCAGTTGGAGCTGTTAGGTATAAGCCTGAGTCTTTAAGATAACCAATCATGGGTGTGTCTAAACGTTTGACTGGTACTGCAGGTTCAAATGAGTTTAAATTCTGATCATTGAGAATGCGAGAGCCTTTTTTGTATATGCCCCCTAGTGGCCTTTCTGCCAGTAGAATAATAGTCTGGGTACTTTAATTAATATACATATAAATGCAATAATCTTTTAGCATTATAACTTAGCTTGGTCACTGTTGGCTCTCTGAGTGTAAGCTGATTTTGACTCCAGCGAAGGTGGTGGGGGGGGACGGGGGTGAAAAACCAACACAATAAAAAAGACATTTAAGCATCATAAAACCCCTTTAATGACTTGTTTGCTCACTAAGTGAGCAGAAGTTGTGTCATTTGGGTGGTTTTAAAAGCTTGGACATTTGACCTGCAGACATAAGAAGAACCGCGAGGCTGCTGTGGAGCTGCTGATGAGGCTGAAAGATAACAGAGACCTGCAGAAGTTCCTGCAGGACTGCCAGGAGGTACACTTTCACGTCTTAACACTATGGGAACCCTTAGGGCTTTGTTTGTGTAGTTTGTTCTCCCAACAGTGAGTACACTGATCACTGATCCACCATCTCAGCATCAATTCTGCTCTGTCTTTTCCTTAAAAGCTATCCCTGTGGATAAACGAGAAGATGCTGACAGCACAGGACATGTCATATGATGAGGCCAGGAACCTACACAGCAAGTGGCTCAAGCATCAGGCCTTCATGGCTGAACTACAGTCTAACAAAGAGTGGCTGGACAAAATTGAGAAGGTGAGCTTGCTGATATTAGAGGCTTTATTATACTACACAAATCAATGTAGGTTTTAGCAAAGCATGCTTAATTATGATACACTGTATATACTAATAATAATATTTGCATAACACACTCACTCACTCGGTCAACCTTCTATAAACTCTTTTTCCCCCTCTCTCTCTCTCTGCAGGAAGGGATGCAATTGGTGTCTGAAAAGCCAGAGACGGAGGCAGTGGTGAAGGAGAAGCTGGCGGCGCTCCAGCAGCAGTGGCAGGAGCTGGAGTCCACCACGCAGACCAAAGCCCAGTGCCTGTTTGACGCAAACAAGGCGGAGCTTTTCACGCAAAGCTGTGCTGACCTGGACAAGTGGCTGGCTGGTCTGGAGGGACAAATCCAGTCAGACGATTATGGCAAAGATTTAACCAGCGTCAACATCCTACTAAAGAAACAGCAGGTCAGAACGGCATGAGGGCAGCATGGTGAAAGAGGGAGAGAAAACTTTGATGCAACTGTAAAAACACTGGCTACGTTTTTTACGGATTTTAATGCTTTGCAGTGGTTGACAAAGTACACACACCATGTAGTAGAGATCCCCAGGGTAAAATATTCCTCCAGTAGAAGAAGAAGTTCCTCCCTTTAGACCTCCACTGGAGTAAAAGTACTAAAGTATTTACCTTCAAATGTACTTCAGTATGGAGAGTAACAGTAACATGATTTATTATGGCTCTAATGTACTATTATCATTTCTGGAACAAGACTCTTAATCAGCTCAGTTTAGACTCTAGTGTCTCTCAGTCCACCAGTCTTTAATAGAAGGTCATTAATTAGTCTGACACTGACGTCTATTCAAATGATCATAAGCACAGAACACTGAAGGAGAGCCGTTTCCATTAGCTAGAACCAAGCTCTGTCCAACAGGTCAAAACAAGCTCAAAACAAAGAGACCGCTGGACCCTGATTGGTGGGCTCGCTTCACACTTCTTTAATTTGGACATGTGATGTTTTTCTGCACACATAAGCCAAAAGGAAGGACAAATACACCACCACACTACTTACAGTACACTAATACATTACACTTACTGAGTGATTGTACACCATCACACTACTTACAGTACACTAACACATCACACTTACTGAGTGATTGTACACCACCACACTACTTACAGTACACTAACACATTACACTTACTGAGTGATTGTACACCACCACACTACTTACAGTAGACTAACACATTACACTTACTGAGTTACTGTACACCGACACACTACTTACAGTACACTAACACCTTACACTTACTGAGTGATTGTACACCACCACACTACTTACAGTACACTAACACATTACACTTACTGAGTTACTGTACACCAACACACTACTTACAGTACACTAACACCTTACACTTACTGAGTGATTGTACACCAACACACTACTTACAGTACACTAACACATTACACTTACTGAGTTACTGTAC
>CM067489.1:5793032-5806391 GCA_034552555.1 Semaprochilodus insignis
GTACACTAACACATTACACTTACTGAGTTACTGTACACCAACACACTACTTACAGTACACTAACACATTACACTTACTGAGTTACTGTACACCACTAATAAATACATGGATTATCTTATATAATTTTAATTAAACAATGTTATTAATAAGTATTTAATATGGATAGAAAGATCTTTCCTAATTTAAGGTGGAATTCAAAGTGTGTGGCTATCTAAAAAGCTATTCTGCTATACAAAACGTGAGCGTGTTGGTAGTGACCTTTCGTTTCACTTTGCTCAGATGGAGTTATTGGAAGTGAGAAGACAGCAAGAGGAAGAAGAGAGAAGGAGAAAACCCCCGACACCAGAGCCAGTGCAGGAGATCCAGGAACAGCAGAGGTGAGCACACCAGCACAACCGAAACAGCACACGGCAACCACAGAGTCAGTGCCACACCAAAAGGTCATCTGTATTTGTCCAGACCTTCAAATGAAGCACTGGACTTTAGAAGACGTCTATCTGAGTTTTCCAGTCAGGTTTTTCCTTATTAGATGTTTTAGGTAAGTACTAGTCAGACATACAGTTATTCCCGTATTAGTTCTCTAAATGTACCTTCTTTCTCCACAGAGAAGGAGAGCAGATTGCCCAGAACGGACTGCCATCAGACCAGGAATCTCCTCGGGTAAGTTACTGAGCCTGTACCCATGGCAGTCCTATGTGTCTCTGTACTTCACAACTCAGTTCTAAACTCAGCCTAATAGAAAACAGTAAACGAACTCGCTTTAGTCCTCGCTAGAATGTGTTTTAACTGTCTGTATCACAGTTGGCTGGGTATTTCACAGAGCTTTATTGTAGTCATCAAATGCGTGTTGGCATAGTGCTCTAATTGGGCTTTTTCCTAAGTTTAAGTTGCCTTCAGGAAAACGTACAAAGGTAAAAGGTCTCCAGGGAAGAATGCATTTAAAAGTATGTCTATATGGGGACTGAGTAAAATGAAATCTTTTTTTCAGGTTTTAAATGTTTATCACATATTACGTATGTGTATGTATATATATCGTTCCTGATATATATATCATTCCTGTCCAAAGAAAGAAAGGCATCTCCATTTTTGTTTTTATGCTTTACTTTTACTTTTATGCATCCTTTGATCACATGTGCTGCTGTTGTGCACATTGTGTGACAATTTCATGATGAATGGACCAACAAAAATAGGCAAAAATTGCTTGGAAAAAAGTCTGGTTCTATTGACTTACATGAAAGTTAAATGAGGTTTTTGCTCAAATTTTCAAAAATTTTCAAAGTTTTTCTTTGGACAGTGACAGTGACAGTGATCTATAATAACTTTTCTTACCACTTCACTGTCCGTGATATCACATATTGAAACCTCGGCATCGCTTGCCATTGTTACTTAAATAATAATGTAAATACTTAACTTATTAATAATGTAAGTACTTAAATTAATGTAAATAATACTGTATTTTGCACTTCAGGTTAGATGCTAACTGCATTTCACTGGCTCTGTTCTTATACTCTGCGTAGTAACAATAAAATTGAATGTAATCCAAGTTTTTACTTGCATCAGCAGTTTGGTATTATTAATATCATTTGATTATTTTTGTATGAATATTGTTCAGTTGTTCTACTGAGAGGCAAAACAGTCGTAATTCATGGTGTATCGGCGTGTGTATATAATCAGCGTAGTAGCTGACTAGCACTATATCATCACTATCCAAAAACAAAAATAATAATTAAATAATAATAATTAAATATTATATAATAATAATTAATAATAAAAAGCTATATAATTAGTCTTTTTCATTGTGTGGAAAATTAATAATGAATAATAATTTTCAGATTTTTTAGTCTGAGATATATTTCACAGGTAATCCACAAATAGCCAGAAACCAATGACATGGCTATAATATTTGAGACCTGACTCGGGTTTGTTGTCTTGGATAGTGCTGCTGGTTCCATACTGCTCCTGTTATTTTTTTTTTTTTTGCTGGATCGTAGTGGTCTTATTTCAAGAATAGGACGTTCACTGTCTCTCTGAAGTGTAATACCACCGTGTAGCCAACTTCTGAACTTCTTTCTTTCTGTTTCTCTATCAGGAGGGAGTGGATGGAGAGATAGTGAACGGCGTGCCTGAGCGCAGCTCTAAAGAGCCCAGCCCCGTCCCGTCCCCGACCTCAGGCAGACGCACCAAGGGCAGCCAATCATCCACCCTGCCAGCCAAGAGCCAGGAGTCACCCTCCGCTCAGCTGGAGGGCTTCCTGCACCGCAAGCATGAGTGGGAGGGCCACAACAAGAAGGCCTCTAACAGGTACTGTACCAGCCTCCATTCGTGGCCCGTATCATGGAAAACAAAAAAAAAGAGTCTCTCCATTCACACTGAAGCTATAAGGACTGTTTCACACCAAACCATTCTTAAATGGGACGCACTACAGGACAGCCAATAGCAGCAGAGGTCATTTGCATATTCACCCACTGGCTACTTCATTAGGTACAATCGTTGTTCATTTTATCTGCTCCACTTACCATATAGGAGCACTTTGTAGATCTGCAATTACAGACTACAGTTCATCTGATTTGCTGAGTACTTTGTTGGTCCCCTTTCACCCTGTTTCTCAATGGTCAGGACCCCCACAGGACCACCACAGAGCAGGTATTATGTGGGTGGTGGATCATTCTCAGCGCTGCAGTGACACTGATGTGGTGGGGGTGTGTTAGTGTGTGTTGTGCTGGTGTCAGTGGATCAGACACAGCAGTGCTGCTGGAGTGTTTAAACACTGTGTCCACTCACTGTCCACTCTATTAGACACTTCTACCTTGCTGGTGCACCTTGTAGATGTACAGTCAGAGACAAGAGCTCATCTGCTGCTGCACAGGATGTGTTGGTCATCCTCTAGTCCTTCATCAGTTGTCGCAGGATGCTGCCCACAGGACACTGTTGGCTAGATAGGTTTGGATGGTGGACGATTCTCAGTCCAGCAGTGACACTGAGCACTGCTGTGTCTGATTCACTCACACCACCACAACCACACTAACACACCGGCACCACCCACATAATACCTGCTCTGTGGTGGTCCTGTGGGGGTTAACAAAGTATACAGAGAAACAGATGGACTACAGTCTGTAATTGTAGAACTACAAAGTGCTCCTATATGGTAAGTGGAGCTGATATAATGGGCAGTGAGTGTAGATACTAGGATGTGTACCTAATGAAGTGGCTAGTTGGTGTATATTAGTCTTATAGGCACAGTAACAACAAGATCTGGTTTAATTCCACGGAATTAGCAGAGGCTGGAAAATGGTCATGTAAAAATGAATTATGACTGTTTTGCCTCTCAGCAGAACAACTGAACAATATTCAGTCCAAATCCAAATAGGCTTTTCACTGCAGCACATGCTTCTCTCTTTTCAGATGTTCTTGAAATGCCTGTGAGAGCTCTGTGAGGCTTTACAAATGATCATATGCAGGTGATAAAGATGAATGACCCCCTGGCCACATCCTGGTCTTGGGATAATGTGAGGCACTAGGAGGTGACCACGATCATGATGGAATCCACTGCACCTCCACTGGCTCGCTCAAAAGTTACATCACTAGGCCTGACCTGTAGATAATCCCCAAAAGTGGCAAACGAAAATACTCCAGTACCCTCTGGACAGTAATTCACCTGACAGCTAAATGATGAGAATGGTTCATAAATGGCCTTTTGGATCATAATCCACTGTGCTAACACAAAGACCTAAGGTTACTATCAGCCGTGAATCTGCTTCCTTTGAACAGCGTTCCACCTGCTGTTTTCCTACAGATCCTGGCATAATGTCTACTGCGTAATCAACAACCAGGAGATGGGCTTCTACAAAGACAACAAGAACGCCGGACAGGGAATCCCATATCACAACGAAATCCCAGTCAGCCTGAAGGACGCCGCCTGCGAGGTCGCTGTGGACTACAAGAAGAAGAAGCACGTTTTCAAACTGAGGTAAGCAGAGAGATTAGGGCTGATCATCACTTGGCAGTCCCGAGTCTGTGTTTTCGGGAATCTTGTTTTCGGAGTCGAGGACCCTCAGGCAGGTTTTCTGAGCTGATTTTTGTCTTCTTCTTTACAGAGTGACGGATGGAAACGAGTATCTCTTCCAAGCCAAAGATGATGTAAGTCACCCTCATCAAGAGTTAACATGCAGCACGCAGATCCTTTTTTTTCCCCAGGCAGTTTGCTCAGCAGGGCCCCCATGTGGCTGGAAACAAAACACGGTTAAATAAAACAGTGGAATTCAGCATCGACGGCTTGTTTCATGTTGACTGATATGGGTTTAAATCTTGTACACTGTGTAAGCGTATGGATATTCCGTTTGGTTGAGACTAGCTCTATAGCGAAAACAAGTTAAGACGTCTTCTACAGTGAACATACAGTACATGAAAATGGCTTTTATGCTAAGGTTGGTGAACGTTTGTTTATTTTCTGAGTTTAACATAATGGAAAAATGCAGCATAAAAAATTAACCCTAACTTTTGCACAGGCTTTTCTTTTTTTTGTTATGATGTTAAGCTAGTAAACAGTAACTGTGCATTCTATTGTGCAGCGTGTTCTCTGCAGATGACATGTTCGCTTTGTTTTTACCAACAGAATTTAATAATTTAATTGTAATAATTTGAGCATTATACAGCAGTATGTGTCCCTATAGTGCAGGGTTCACATTTTACCACTGAAAGCACAGGTATTCTTGGTACAGCCGGCAATATAGCAGCTTAATTTGGGACATTACGGATGAGCTTGAACCCATCACAGTCTAACAAGCTAAATTGTACTAATGAGGGGATTACAACAAACTCTCATGAGGTACATGCCTGTGCTGACTTAGCTTGCTTATATGAAATAAGAAGGTCTAAACAGCTTACAGCCTTGCAGATTCATTCTGATTCGTTGAAGCTTTCCAGGCACGCATTTAGAGAATAAGACCTCAAATTTGAGCAGGCAAATCTGTGGTTTTCCATGTGGAGCTGTGAGTTCAAGCTGCTTATAGAATGGTCTGTTTATTCAGCAAGCATCTTTGCAACGCCCCCAGGCAGTTATTTAGATGTTGCAATAGGGGTGGAGGTGGTGTGACACCTTCTGTACATGTGGCGCGTGACAACAAACTGTTCATCTTGGTGTTGACCACAGGACCTCCATACACATATTCGTTGGTCGTCTCCATCAAGATTAAAGCAGGACTCGACGCTAAAAGTTGACCCGCTGCCATTCCGAGTCACTCCATGACACGACACCATTGCAGTCTTTGTTGACGTAGACTTGGTGTTAAGGGCAGTCGTCGTAACCGTCCCCGTGCATGTAGTCCTGCGTCGTCCAGCCGGATGCCAGTGGTGCTGGCACTAATAGGATGACTCATGGAGGGCATCACTGCTCGCTGAATGTTCGCAAACATGGCGTAATCGCACATATTCGGACTGTCCGTTGGTTTTCTCTCTCCGGGGTTCGTGTAGGTCTCCCAGATCCTTCTTGTCGCTGGTGCGTGCCTTCTTCTATCCACTGCCGCCAACAGTGTGCTATGGTAGTACCCACACGACCGGTATGGCATGCAGTATGTTGATAAGACCATCCCACTTCCCAGAGTCCTCTCTCCTCTTGAACTCTTCCAATTGATCAAATTCCTTTCAAACTCCCCTCTGAGACATACTTCACTTGCAAAGGCTGCTACCAACACAGCAACACGAGTCAGAATGGAAAGCACGCACAACAGGATGACCTTATATAGTCAGTCAGGTAGAGCGATAAGGCCCGTCACAAGCACAGCCGCAATCGCGTGTCTCATGATTCTCTTACCTACCCACCAAGTTTCATTCCCGTCGGTTGATTCCTTCTGGGTGCAACAATTATTTTCAACGAAGAGTGTATTTTGTCCGCTTACCCCTACATATGTACCTCTACTTGAGTGTATGGATATTTTCCATGTATGTAATATTGTGTTTCTGCAGTTTCATACTGTGTGTATTGTTCTGTTATACAGCCGTGGTGGAGCCAAAGAGCAAATCTCCAAGAAACGGAATTCTAAATCCACCTTATCTTTCCGCAGGAGGAGATGAACACATGGATCCAGGCCATCCAGAACGCAAACACCGGCTCCTCGCCCTCCGAGAAGTCAGAAATCACCCCCAGCAACCAGAGCACTCCCGCCTCCAGCCGCGCCCAAACGCTCCCGGCATCTGTCACCCTGACGACCGAGTCCAGCCCGGGCAAGCGGGAGAAAGACAAGGAGAAAGACAAAGAGAAACGCTTCAGCCTCTTCAGCAAGAAGAAGCAGTAGAGGCCTGTTCCCATAGCAACGGAAACATTCCGTTCCCTCGCTTCCTCCCCCCCTTCCATCTTTCATGACTTTTTTGTTTTTCTTTTTTCCTCCTTTTTGCTTTTCTTTTTCTCATTCGTGTCTGTCTGTCCACCTTGAGTGATATTCCAGCATGCAAGCTCAAGAACAAGTACACCACACTCTGTGCCTAAAGTCCCTCTGATCGGGTTCCAAAGTTGCATTAAAGGAAAATAAAAAAGAGATGATGTTAAAAATATAAATACGTTTAAAAAAAACAACAAAAAAAGGTGAAGATTTTTAGATAGGGTGTGTGGTATGTCAGGGAGCTCCACCTTCCAGTCGAGTTTGGAAAATTCCAGAGGACCAGATGTGTTTTTTAAGCTGTTCTGTTTTTATTGTCATTGAATTTGAGATTTGACGGTTTAATTATTGATTATTAATATCACTCTTTTTTGTAATTGCTGTATGGTTGAAGGGTGTGGATATTTAAAACACTTTCCTCAATTTTGTGAGGCTGTCTCCGAGAGGGGGGCGCCCGGCGTCCTCTCTCTTCGCTTTCGGGGAACAAGACAGTGAGGCGGTCGAAAACCGGTTCCGTTGCGCGAGTCCGCCTGTGGGTGGGCCCTTGCAGGAAATTCCAGACGAATAAACTTTCGCAAAAATTCCATTCGCTTCAGTTAGTCGCTACACCCAGTTTTTGCCTTTTAAGAACCGCAGACTCTAAAGTTGCAGAAATATGAAGGTAGATGAACATTCGCTTGGGGCCATGCTTGTCTTGTGTCCTTCGGTGGGTCTTACCAAATTCCCAAATTCCTCTGACCTGTAAGAATGTCGCTATATACAGTACAAAAGGACTAGAAATCCTTTATTATTATTAATTTGTTTTTTTTGTTTTTTTGTGTTTTCCTTCCTTTCCTTGTTCATTTTGTTTGTCCTTTCTTTTAAGTTGCATCATAATATATGTTTCAAATAATTCTAGTACAGAGTATTGAAAAACTAGATGTATTATAAACTCTATAGCGTCAATGTTAAGTGGAAAGTGGAACTTAAGCATTTACTGGAAAAAGGTAAAGTTACTCAAAAGAGAAAAAATACGGTTGCTTGCTTGTTGGCTATAGCACTACGCATTCTAATTATGTTCTTTTTGCTACATTATCCCGCTATTTGATACATAGTGTGCATTTCTCTGTCACTGTATGTAATGTAATGAAAAAAATAAATTCATCTACTGCACAATCAAAAACTACATAATAGGAATGAAATCCTTTTGCGAGGTCAGGGCTGCTGGGGGCGTATAGTAACCTCCTGCCTGACTCAGATGTATGAAACTGCACCTGTAGACCTTACCCCTCTCTGTTAAATATGTGCGATGTCATTAAAATGCTTTTAAACATTACTGCCTTCGCTGTTTCTTGTCTTGTATACTACAGTGATGAGGCCATAGAGCAAGATGCTCACCTGTACACCTGTGCACTCAAATCAATCAATCGAATCAATCAATGCAATCAAATCAGATACGGGCCAGCACTGGATTTAGAATGGGATGTCGTATGGATTTAGAAGGAGATATATGGATTTCCCTATGAATTTAGAATGGGATGTCATATGGATTTGCCTATGGATTTAGAATGGGATGATATGTGAATTTACCTATGGCTTTAGCAAGAGCTATATGGATTTCTCTAGAATGGGATGTCATATGGATTTACCTGTAGATTTAGAATGGGATGTCATATGGTTTGCCTATGGATTTAGAATGGGATGTGATATGGTTTGTCTATGGATTTAGAATGGGATGTGATATGGTTTGTCTATGGATTTAGAATGGGATGTCATATGGTTTGCCTATGGATTTAGAATGGGATGTGATATGGATTTGCCTATGGGTTTAGAATGGGATGTCATGGATTTATAATGGGATGACATATGGTTTGCCTATGGATTTAGAATAGGATGTGATATGGATTTACCTATGAGTTTAAAATGGGATATCAAATGGATTTGCCTATAGATTTAGAATGGAATGTCAAAAAAGCACTTGTAGATACAATGTGTCTACAGTGTCCCAGTACTTTTGTCCATATAGTGTACCTTGCTACATGACTGTCGATGTTGATTTCATGATTGTCAGTGCCAGACAGGCTGGTTGAATATTTCTATAACTTCTGATCTCCTGGGATTTTCACACACAGCAGCCTCTATAGTTGGTGCAAAAAAGAAAACACACCCAGTGAGCAGCAGCTCTGAGGACAGAAATGCCTTATTCATGAGACGTCAACAAAGAAGACAGAAGCTCAAATAACTCAAATAACCACGCTGTACAGGGTTGTCAGGATGCACAGCACGCCAAACCTTGAGGTGGATGTGCTACAACAGCAGGAGACCAGGTCAGGTTCCACTTCTGTCAGCCAAGGACAAAAAACTGCAGTGTGCACAGGCTCACCAAAACTGGACAGGTGAAGGCTGGAACAATATAGCCCTGTCTGATGAATCTGGATTTCTGCTGAGGCACACAGATGGTAGGATCAGAAATAAGCATCAACGGCATGAATTCATGCACCCACCCGGGCTTGTTTCAGTAGCCCAGGCTGGTGGAGGTGGTGTAGTAGATCATGTAGGGGATGTGTTCTTGGCACATTTTGGGCTTGTTAATACCAATCAAGCAGCCTGTTTGAGTATGGTTATAGACCATGTCCATCTACAAATGGCTACATCCAGCATGATAATCCACAATATCACAAAGGAAAATCGTCTCAAACTGGTTTCATGGCAACAGGTTCATTGTTGTTCAGTGACCTCTCAGGTCAGCAGATCTAAACCCAATAGAACACCTTTGGGATGCTCCTGAAAAATCTGCAGGAATTGCACAATGCACTCATGTCACCATGGAGCACAATCGCAAAGGAATGTTTCCAACATCTTGTGGAATCCGTCCCAAAGGAAGGTATGTGTTATTATCTATCTATCTATCTATCTATCTATCTATATATATATATAGGCTCATTTTTCACTTTTTGTTAGCAGACGAAAGCAGAAAGCATTAAAACTAATTAATGCTTAATGTATAAAACTAATTAATGTATAATATATGTATAGCCAGTTTTAATACTTTCTGCTTTCACCTGCTAACAAAAAATGTGAAAAATCGGAACCACACACACCTGTTCCCAATCAGTCTGTTTGCTTATATGCCTTTCTCACTCGGACACATTGTGCAGTATTGCCACATGTTCTTCTAGTTAGTTACTCTGGTTTTGACTCTGTTCTGATTCTCTGGTTTACTCTTCTTGTCTATTCACTTTTGGTACCTTTGCTGGTTGGATTGTTTGCTTGGTTTTGACTTTTGCCTGTTTCCTAATTCTGCCTCTGTTCAGTCCTCTGGTTATGTCCGCCCTGATCCTGTTGTTGTGTCTCACTATCAACCTGTTTGATAAACGTCGCTTTGCTTTCTGTTTGTCAATCATCATACTTGTATACTTGCATATAACTTTTATCCTACATTTTATCCAAACACAATGGACATTCAACCATATATTCCTATGTTTTTCCTTAAATGTGTTCCTGTAAAAGATCCTAAGAGAAATTTCAGTTCTTTGCGCTGGGGGTATGTACATTCTGTCTGGAAATCTGGAAAGTACATGCATGCTTTTTTAGTAGTGTGCAAAGTCAGAGACCCTGTTTCATATGTTTACCTTCCAGACAAAATGGTCCTTAAGGAACACATTATTCATTTTTAGGGTATTTTTATTAAACACAAACATTTGATAACCTTTAAAAGAAGCTGCTGGTGTTCTCTGACCACCCCAGAGTCCAGGCCTCACTGAATCACTGAAGTGTTTGGACTGTGAGAAGCTGAGTAAACAACCAACTTCTAAGACTGAACTTTATGAGGAGTAAGACTGTTTTTCTCTCTCTCCCTCTTTAGAGGAACACCATCTGGGAGCACCATCTGTCTGGGATTAGGTTGTGAGGTGGCCCCTACAGGCCCTTAACTTATCCCTAAAGAGCATACCCAACCCGTACCACAGTCTACAGCATTAATAACCAGTCAAGTTATAATTATTCGCTTAAGCTGCAGGCTTATTGTTCAGTTACCACTCATAAGCGTTTAGATTTGGTAACTACCAAATATAGATTTGGACTACTGTGTAAGCTGTGTAGTTATGAGAGTACAGAGTCCTTATTTATGGGCCCTGAATTTAAGCGGGCACTCAAAACTAGCTTATTTTAATCTAAAGTCCAAGATTAAACTGAAATGAGGTTTAGGCTCTGACTTTGAACTAGTTTGGTAGAATGATCCATGTATGTAGTAAGGTACACTATATGGACAAAAGTATTGGGACGCCTACACATTACACCTACAGGAGATTTTATGACACATGTTGTAAATCCACCACCCCCCCACCCATCCCTCCCCCTCTCTTTGCAGCAATTATAGCTTTCACTCTTCTGGGAAGGTCAGACACTGATGTTGGATGAGATGAATCTCAAATGACTCCCTGCACCCTATATAGTGCACTATGTACCGTAGATGATTAAACTGTCACTGTTACACTGCTAAACTGTGCTTGAGTCACACAACTTTAACTAAATATAACTAGCTTTCTACTAGACTAATAATGCCCAGCAGAGGTGTAAAAGCCATTATTCCATGGTCTACAAAGTGCACTACAGAGGGAGCAGGGAGGCATTTGAGAAGTGTCTCCTGTGTCTCTACTTGTGTGTTCAGTCAGAATACTCTGGAAGAGCTGAGCAAAAGAAGTTCACTCCATTGCACCCAAAATACAGTGCAGGTCCATATAGCCGCACAACAGCTGGTGGCCATATGCCACCAAATAAACTCATTAAAAGGGAATTTCATTCATTTTTACTGTACTACAAACCTACTGTATAATTAAACAGTTCAGATGTAAGCAAAGTCATCCAGAGTGGTTTCGTGTGAAATTCTCCTTTCTAGAGAAACTCAGTGAGCCAGATTTGTTCACAATGGTGGTGATAGGAACCAGACATCTAAAGCTTTATATTTGTAAATACACTGCCTGATGCCTGAGACATGGTCTTATGGTCAAGTTTTGCCATGAAACATAAGCTCACCAGACAACAAATCTTAGATGTTTAAGGTGGTAGTAACTTCAGGTTCCTGCAGATGTCGCTGCACGAGGATGATGGGGCTATAAATACCTGCGGGGTGTGAGTGACGGGAGTCATAGATTGAGAAGAGGTGGTACAGTGCAGTGAATGTCTCGTTCCATGTGTGGAAAATGGCTCCAAAGCAGATGTTAATGATTGGCTAAAAGGAGTGATTGTATTTGGGTGTGCCAAAGACCATAGTGTGAAGGAAGTATATAAATCTGCAGGTGTATGGAAGTGTACGGTCATACTGATCATCGGTTTCATCAGCTCCACTTACCATATAGGAGCACTAGTAGTTCTACAGTTACAGATTGTAGTCCATCTGTTACTCTGCATACTTTGTTGGACCCCTTTCACACTGTTTCACACTGGTCAGGACCCCCACAGGACCACCACAGAACAGATACATGGTGGATCATTCTCAGCACTGCAGTGACACTGACGTGGTGGTGTGTTGTGCTGGTGTGAGTGGATCAGACACAGCAGTGTTTCTGAAGTGTTTAAACACTATGTCCACTGTTATGACCCTATGGATCCTGTTAGGCACTTCGCAGTTTGTTTTTGTTTTTTTTTTGTATTGCAGTGCCATGATGACTCCAGGCCAGCAGGGGGCTCAACCTATAAAGGCTGGTTTTCGACCAGGTGGAAGTGTGAGGTGGGAGAGTGAGTTACACGCTGTTGCTTCCTGGTTCCCTGACCACCTGTGCGAGATATACATGCTTCATTAGAGTAACTAGTGGTTTATAAGGTGCTAAGGTTTATAAGGTGTTAAGGACCACTCACTGTCCACTCTATTAGACACTCCTACCTTGCTGGTCCACCTTGTAGATGTACAGTCAGAGACGATAGCTCATCCGCTGCACAGTTTTTGTTAGTCAATCTCTAGTCCTTCATTAGTGTTCACAGGATGCTGCCCACTGAAGATGCTCTGTGTTTGCTAACACTCGTAGCAGATGAAGATGAAGTCCATCACTATTACACAACCAGTGAGAGCTCCAGATAATACACCATGATAGCATTACGATATGTTTATTGCTGTTTTTAGAAATGTTACTTTGTGAAGATAGAAATAAAAGCTTTGTTTGATTCTATGTGTCACATACCGCCCCCTCTAGTGCCTGTGTGTTACTGCACATGGCTTCCTGCGCCACCCTGGCTCCACCCACTCTCACACCTGCAGCTGATCTAGGACTCATTAGGACTCCCATTTATACCCCGTTGCTTGCTTTGCCTGGTTGCCAAGTCTCCGTGTTGCTTTCCTGTGAGTATCTAGTCGTGTTCATGTTCCTTGGTTCTGAGTCCTGCTTGGTTCCTTGGTTATGGATTTGTGTCTGATGAGGCCTGCCTATGTGTTGACCCCTGCATGTTCTGATATTGATTCCTTCACAACCCTCAATAAAACCACTCTGCACTTGCAACCTGCCTCAACCTCCTTGTTACACTATGCAAGACCGTGTGAGTTTGTGAGCATGTGTGCACAGTGATGGAAAAGTTTGATTTCAGCCTGTAAGCAAGCTAAATGGCAAGTAATGCAGCTCTAGCTAGTTAGCCTGGATAGATGCTTTGCGGTGACATAAAATGAGTGTGTGAAAGTGAATCTTTCTTCATTAAACCCTGCAATTACAGGTTCGGCTGGTGCAAATTCATGATTACGTGACAAAATGTATGTACTTATAAGAACGTATCAGAGCAGCTCTGCCAGCCTTATCCACCTGGAAGTAAGGAAGCAATGCTTATTTGTCCTGCAAGATGCATTAAACTCTTAAAATCCTGAATCTGTAACTTTCTCTAGAACAGAGCATTTCACGTCAAATGACTTTGTTTACATATTAAGCATTTAGTTAAGTGCAAATTTTGAAAAATGGGTAATACTTCCCTTTAAGGCATGTCTGCTGGGTTTCAGTCAAAAGAAATTATTATTATTATTATCATTATT
>CM067489.1:5821206-5840410 GCA_034552555.1 Semaprochilodus insignis
TTCACCCGGTCCCTGCCAGTACACAGCCCTACTATCCTTATTCCTGTGTTCTGTGATGCTTTAAATGAGTTTTGGTCAGAACTTACTGCCAAGCATAAACAGTCTATCTGTGTTAAATGCTAAGACTATCCTAACATGACAGGAATGTGGGTAATAAAAATGTTAAATAATATTTATTAATGGGATGCTGAAATGCATTTGGGCTTCTGTTTGTAACTGAAATGCCAGGAAACCTGAACCTGGCTGAGTGAAACTATTTAGTGAATGGATTCTATTTACAGGAGACATGAATTACTCTGTTTTTCAATTTTAGCTTTTTAATTCTGTTATTCATCTCAAGTACAAGCATAAATCCTGCTGATGTTTTGTTTAAAAATCCATTAATTTGCTTTATTTAAACCAGTCCTAAGATTATGCTTCTCTTTTATTATAAAAGTCCCATGCTGTTTTAGAAAGACATTTTAAGCTTGTGTAGTTAACTTGCTGGACTCTGCCTTAATGAGAGCACAATATATCAAGTTACACTCATCGTCAAGAAAATAGTTAAACCCAGAAGAAATAGTCAGATTGCAGTGCTATAGGGAAAGAAGATAAAGTTTGCCAGGAACAATAAATGATGGTGAATTTAGACTGATATGATCAATATTTATCGAGCTACACATACAGAAGTAATGTCTCTGAAATCACCAAATCAAATCACGTTGTCACGCCACATTTACACAGGTGAGTGAAAATCCTAGGTGTGTAGTGCCTTGAGGTACTTAAATACACAAAATATATAGATTAGACAATAAATATACACAATACTGAACACCAGAATAGCTCTGTTTAACCAAGTATATTGTTTTATGTAACAGTATTATAAGTCATATGTTGTCTATAGAAGCTATGATTTGTCCAGATGTACATATTTCCATATATGTGCAGACAGTGGCTTGGTGAGTGGAGACCTTTAGAATCCCCCTGGTCTTCCTCAGACAGCAGCTTTTATATATCCAAGAGGTTTGGGAGCTAAACTCTGGTGATGTGCGGCGCTGCTAAGCACACCACCCTTTGCAGAGCTTTCCGCTCGATGGCAGTGCAGCTCTCATACCAGGTGGTAATGGAGCCAGTTAAAATGCTCTTCACAGTACACGCGTAAAATGTTCTGAACATGCTGAGGGTCTAGAACAAGACCAATAAACCATAAAGCCATACACCAAATAATCCATAAACCAAATAATCCAAAAATCAAATAATCCTAAAACCATAAAACCAAAAAAACAAAAAACAAATAAACGATAAACCAGAAAACTGAAACCTTCAGCACTGGACAGGTGACCTGTAAAGAAAGCGCACTTCCTGTTTTCCCATACTTTGTTGGGTGGAAAAACACCCAGACTGTAATGGACATATTTTTAAAAACACACTACATAGTGTTCCAGATATTCATTTGCAGAAATGAGCAACTGCCGATTGGCTTCTATAACGAGTGAGTCATCAGGTTATCTGGTCTTTTGTAAATAATTGCCCATGTGTCAAAATCATTGTCCCTGGAAATCAATGCTACAGGTGGACTGAAAGACTGAACAGATACAAGTTGTTAGCAGGTACTGTTTCTCAAATACAAGGAAACTCATTAAAGGTGGAGGATCGGTGAGTCCAGAAAGGAAATCTCTTCATTGTAAGGTGATCCATGTCCTGGGCGTCTTACTGCTATCAATGGCAGGGGTAGGGTCAGCTTTATCTGTTCCCTTCCTGACCTCAAACACATTGAGTTTGACCTTTACAACTGATCTCTAGACAGCCTAGTAGGCCTTGATGGGCATCCCAGTGAGCATCAGTTTCTCTGGACATGCTTGTTCAGTATAGGACACTTGACTCTTTTCTTCTACACTGCAGCATTTACAGTCATTAATATATAAGCATACTCAGATACACATGGCTGTTGCTCAGAGTCATTAGCATTAAAACCATGAGCCCTTGTACAGAGATGCATTCATAACCGAATTAGCCTAATGAATATCTCATGTTGCATTACTCTGCAATATTTATCATCCTCTGCAGCTGTAAACCAATTAGGATAATGATAAATGCATACACTTTGGGAATGCTGACGTGTTTTTCTTGTGTCTGTCTGTGTACCAGAAAAAAATGGCTAGCATGGTTCATAAGGGTTCAACCGTCATATTATTGATTCACTTATGCCTCAATAAAACATACTAGATCATAACAGCACAATACGTAGCAACAGAACAGCACTACTGGTGTTTTGTATGTATCACGCAGCCCCAGCATGGACTGAACATCACGCCGGCTCCAGAGGACTTCCATGACGTCCATCAGGCCCAATTACCCATGACTGACTGCCCTGTCCAATCACTTCATCTCCAAGCCTCACCACTCACTAGACACCAGCCTCAGCAGAGAGAAGGATTGCTCCCTCAGTACCTGCGTTCACAGTGCTCTCTATTAACTTGACGTTGTGAAATATGCTCATGAATTTTACATCTCGCTCAACGTCAACTCACACCAGCAATTAACGTGATGAACAGATGTTGTATCCTCACTGAGCATCCTGCTTTGAGTGATGTTTGGATGGATATATTGCGGTACTCAAATGACCATCAGTCCAGGGGCGGTAGCCGGACCTGTAAAGGTCGCCAGGTGCAGACCGAGATAAAGTGGTCAGCTCGACTGCAGCATTCCTGGTAACAAAGATTTGTTACGACTGCCATAATAAATAATAGCAGACAGAAGGAAGAAAGATAGCTAACTGTACCCTCGAGGCCGAATCTGATTACAGCTGTTAGTATGTGTGTTCAAAAACATTCACTCATTGTCAAAAGAATAGCTGCACAAATAGCTGCACCCAGAAGGAATCAACCGACAGGAATGAAACGTGGTGGGTAGGTTTGACATCGTGAGACATGCAAATGATTCAAGTTTTATGCTCGGCCGCGCATGGACAGTCCTTATCGCTGTACCTGACTGACCCAACAGCCACGACTGCGGACATTCAGTGAGCAGCCCTCCATGAGGCACCCTGTTAGTGCCAGCACCATTGGCAGATGGCTGCATGACACAGGACTACATGCGCGCAGACCATTACGACGACCGCCCTTAACTCTGTGTCAGCGTCGCCAAAGACTGCAATGGTGTCGTGCTCAATAAATATTGGCCATATCAGTCTAAACATATCATCATTTATTGTTCCTGGTGACCTTTATCTTCCTTCCCAGTAGCATTGCAAACAGACACTTCCTTCTGGTGCAACTATTCTTTTTGACGATGAGTGTAGTAACAATGGAAAGGCTGGATCCATAAACTAGAACAGCAGAAAGGACTAATCAGATGAAGAGATTGTGAAGCTACATCGGACTGGGAGGTTGCTGGTTTGATTTCCTGAACCGACAGAAACAACTGAAATGCCCTTTAGCAAGGCACCTAACCCCCAACTGCTCCCTGGGTACCGTGGATAGGGCTGCCCACCGCTCTGTGCAAATGTGCTCACTGCCCCCCTAGTGTGTGTTCACTAGTATGTGTGTATGTGGGTGTTTCACTTCACGGATGGGTTAAATGCGGTAGACAGATTCCTCTGTGTGCAAACACAAATGGCAAATGGATCTAAATTCAAGCCTAAATTAACAAGGGAGCTACAGGACCAGGCAAAAGTTTAGACACACCCAACAAATCCCAACCATCTTAAAGACTCTGCAGACTTACACTTAACAGTTCCAACTGATGAGAGTCTGAAACAGTACATATCCTGATATACCACACATACTCTTGATGTACCACAGTATTATATTTCTGCCACATCGCCACCTCTAATATTTATTTTGATGCACAGTTTAAAAGCTCTCGTTCCCCTTTCAGTTTAGTGAATATTCATGATGGACAGACCAATAGAACTGCAAATAGAATTGCAAAATATCTTGTTATATCAGCCTCCACTGCAGTAAAGCTGTTTTATCCTCCTGCAAAGTTCCGTTTTGGAGGTTTTTAAGGTGGACAGCATAATTCCATGAGTGCTGTTTTATGGTTTGATGATTCACTTTTTTTCTAAAGTAAAGCATTAAGATAGAAATAAGGAGAACCTTCTCTGAGCAGCCGTGACTAAACATCTGACTGGTACTGTACATCGCTGTAGACATCTTTGTCAGATTTGGCTCCAACAAAGGTAGAACCCTCTGGTGACCGTTTGAACAGAAGTGTAGTTTTCTTTGCAGTGTGGTTTGATGACAGTGGTAGGAGCTGTTTAGCTTGGCTGTATTTGTTAGGCTGTAGATCTGTGGATTGGCTAGTAGGATTGGTTGACATTAGGAATGGTACCAGATAGCATACATCGATCTGCTGGAGTGATGAGGTCGGTACCCCACTGCTGGTCCACTAACAGACCATCCAGATTATTGTCCTGCACAAAACACCAGTGAGCTGCCACCTTTGGCGTCAGCAGGCCAACAGTGCGCCACTACCCTCTTGCTGTCAAGCATGGTACACGGCCAGTGCCTGCTGAATACTGTAGTGAGAGAACATTGTAGTTTATTGATTTATTAAAGCACATTGGACAGCTAAAAACAGTAGTAGCATGGAGTCACGTCTTTAAACTTTGAGTACTTAGTTAAATGAGCCTCCAGTGTAAAACTACAGAAGCGCAGTTTGGGCTCGGAGCGCGTTTCGGCTGGGTGAGTATATTTGGGGTAAGGGGGGAAAGACTGTGTGAATTATTACTCTTGCTGATCCACTGCTGTAAGGCTGCTGCAGTGCTGGTTGAGTGCTTTACGCTCTGTCGTCCTGCTCGCTGTACGCCCTGAGTGCTGTGTGAGGCCAATTGGAATGGGCTAAGGCATTGCCGTATCTCTGCTGTCGTAGCCCGGCTTGGAATTCCCACTCCACTGCACAGTGCCGGAAGCGCTAGCCCTTCTTGCCCTGCTCTCCTCTGCTCAGCCTGTCTGTGCCATATTTCTCTCCTCCTCCATCTACCGCTGTCCTATTTTGTCCTCTTTCTTCTTCTTCTTTTCCCCTCATTTTCTTCTTGTGTTCTTTAATCGTCTTCTTTCACTTTTACTCCTATTCCACACCTCTCTCTGTCTCTCTATGCGCTATCTCTCTTGCTGTCCTTCTCCCTCTCTCTTCTTCTCTTTCTGTCTCTCTCTTTCTACCCCTCTGGTATTTCTCTGTTCCTCTTTCACACTCCCTCTTTCTTTTTCAGTTTCACTTTTTCCTTTTCTCTCTTTCTTTCTGTCCCTCTTGGTCATTTTCTTTCTCCATTTCTGTCTCCATCTATCTTTGCTCTTCTCTTTCTCCTTTCTTTCTTTTTCTGATCTTCTTCTCTCTCTCTCTACTGTGCCTCCTTCTCCTTTTTTCACCCCTTTTGCTACTCTGTAATTCATTCTCTCTTTCTGCTCCCATCTCTCTTCATTTTCTTTCTGCCTGCTGTCCTTCACTCTCTCTTCCTGCCCTCTCTCTCTTTGCATTCTCTTTCTGCTCACTCTCTCCCTCTTTGCTTTCTCTTTTTCTGGTCTCTCTCTCTTTGCTTTCTCTCTCTCTGCTCTTTGCTTTCTGTCTCTATCTCTGCTCCCTCTACACTCTCTCTTTCTTTCTCTCTCACTCTCGCTCTCTCTCCCTCTTCTGTTGGTTGGAGTCTATCTATGCATTGTGGTCGGAGGGCAGATCTATCCCAGAATCCATCTGTAATCACTGATTCACATCGAGCTTAGTGTAGTGGCCGCAGGAGCTGTGTGAGTAAACTGCTTTAAGACACCCAAACACACACATTCCCTAGACACGCACACACACATATTACGTGCACACACACACACACACACACACACATTCCCTAGACACACACACACACACACACACACACGCACGCACACATGCACACACACACACACATTCCCTACACACAAGCGCATATATTCCACACACATTCCCTACACACGAGCACACACACATTCCACACACACGCGTTCTTCTGCTGTCTGCGGCAACAGACTGATACAAGAAGCATTAACAGACAGTCACTCTCCAGAGAAACCTTTTACCTCTTCAGTTCAACAGTGTCTGAAATGACCAGCTGCCGGTTATAACAGGGACTCACCCAGATGGGTATTTAGTAATGTTAAACGTGTTCGGTTTAAGATGTCCCAGCAATACCCAGAGACAGGCGCTCTGTAAGGTTATGTCAAATAAGGAGACAGAGGACTCAAAACTGGATCTCTGATCACATAGATAGCAGTGAAGAAAGACACAGAAGTAAAGACAAAAGCAAAGTGATATTTTATTATCTTGGTTTGGCAACGTGTTCTCAAAAAACAAGAAATAAGTATATACTTGATTTAGGGTTCCAGACTGCAGACCAGTTTAGCACCTGGACTACGGAGCCATGCTGTTGTAATGTGGTTTTATATCCCAGTAATAAGCCTTCCCTGAAAATGATGTTGTATGGATGGCAGCTACACATACAGAAGTAGTGTCTCTCAACATGGTGTCGGACCACCATGTTTGCTAACGCAACATGCCAGAGGTCTCGGCATGGAGTTGTAGAAGTCCTAATGGTGTCCTGTGATAATCCATCCCATGCAGCTTGCATATTCTCACACAGTTCCTGCAGATTGTGCGGTAGGGGTGGAGGTGGAGTGACACCAGGCCTTCTGGACGTGTGACAACAAACCGTTCATCTTGGCGCTGACCACGGTGCCTCCAAGACAAAAGTGGGACTCATCGCTGAAGATGACCCACTGCCACTCTGAGTCACTCCATGACAGTCTGGCACGACAACATTGCAGTCTTTGGCGACGTTGACGTGGTATTCGAGCAGTCGTTGTAGTCCTGCGTCATGCAGCCGTCTGCCAATGGTGCCGGCACTAACAGGATGACTCATGGAGGGCATCACTGCTTGCTGAATGTCCACAATTGTGGCTGTTGTGTCAGTCAGGTACAGAGATAAGGCCTGTTCTTGCTTATGCCACATGCGTGGCAGAGCGTGAAACTTGAATCATTCGAACGTCTCAAAAAGTTTCATTCCTGTTGGTTGATTCCTTCTGGGTGCAACTATTTGTTCAGCTATTCCTTTGATGATGATGATGATGAGACCCTTCAGCATTAATGGAGCTTCACAGATGTGGAGGTCACTCATGCCATGTGGCCTATTTCCCCTGCATACCATCACGGATGCTGGCATTTGAACTGCCAGCTGATAACAAGCCCGGATGGTCCCTCTCCTCTTTAGTCTAGAGGATGCAGTGTCTGTGATTTCCAGAGAAGGCGGTGGTCCTTCTGGATCTGTCTGTATATAGTTTCTTCTTTGTATGGTAGAGGTTTAACTTGCATTAATGGATGCAGTGATGAGCTGCACGTGTTCACGGACAGTGGTTTTGGGAAGTGTTCCTGGGCCCATGCAATGATTTCTAATACAGAATCCTGTCTTTAATGCAGTGCCAACTGAGGGTCCGAAGATCATGACCATGCAATATTAGATTTGGGCCTTGTCCCTCGTATGCAGAGTCTTTTAATGATGCTGTATACAGTAGATGATGATATGCCCAAGTTCTTTGTTATTTCACATTGAGATTCCTGAGTTGTTGCACTATTTGCCTGCACAGTCTTTCACAAAGTGGTGAACCCCTTCCTGCCTGTCTAGGATGCCCGCAAGCTTTATTATTGTTTTTAATCATTTATTATATTTTTTTGGTCTTCTGTCGCCCCTGCCTCATCTTTTTGAAACGTGTTACTGGGGTCAAATTTAAAATGGGCATCAGTTCTTCTAAAATCGCATCATTTCCCTACAGTTATCATTTCAGAGATGTGAGATGTGCATATGTACAGCTAGGCCAGTGTAAGTACGTATGAATGTTAGTACGTGCTGTGCTGCAGAGGACATACATGTTAAGGGGATGTTGAGGGAAGCTCCAGTGACGCATTCTGTTCACTGTCATCATCAGCAATGTCAACACTTCCTATGGGTCAGCGTTTTATTTTTATGCCTACACAAACACACAGGCACTAGTATACAGACACACATCCATGTATACAAATCCCAATTCCAAGACCGACTGGACAGAATGTGAATGCTAATAAAAACTGAACTCAGTGAATTTATTAGTAAATTAAAAACACTACTAACACAAAAATTCATATATATTTATATTTATATCTTTATTGATTTTTGAAAAATATAGGTTCAAATTTGTTGCCTGCAACACATTCCACTGTTGACCACTGTGTTCAGAATATGCACTTGCATGTTGTCGCTCTCCAATGAAAACCATGTATCTTCATTTGTGTCGATTTTTACTTCATTTGAACACAGCAGCTGCTGTTTACACTGTGTGAGAATTTCATGATGAATGGACCAACATTCAAATTAAACGAAGTTTTGCTGTCCTCTGTAAAGTTGCCATTTTGGAGACTTTGGACAGCGACAATATGGACGTATGCTTTAGGGAGCCGGTGAATTGCATCTGCTGTATACTGCATCACTGTCTTCATTTCTTAGCAGTGCTGCAGTGTGATGCATTTCACTGTTACTGTATCAGATTAAACCCAGAACAAGATCACAAACAAAGTGAAATCGTTTGGTGAGAATGTGCGCTGTAGAGAGTGAAGTACTCAAGGGAATGTTTAAACTGCTAAACTGTCAGAAAATTGGAATTTTTGGTAAAGTGGCGAGCCTTGACCGCAACTTTGCTCGTAAAGGACTACGCCTTTCCTGGATGCTCCTTTCACCCCCAAGCATTTTTGCATCACATGTTTCCTTAAAATGTGTTTTAAGGGTTTACACCATTCCTAGTTTTAAATTGGCCCTTCTCATACACTACCAGTCAAAAGTTTTGACACAGCTGCTTATTGAAGGTTCTCCTTATGTTTATCTGAATGGTTTACTTTAGAATAAAAGTGAAGACATCAAACTATAAAATAGCACTCATGGAATTATACAGTCCACCTTAAAAAAACTCCAGAATGGAAATTTACAGGAGTATAAACCAGCTTTCTTAACCTAAGTTTAAGTTTTTTGTACAACTAAATATATATTAGAGGTGGAGATATGGAGAAATGTAATACTGTGATACATCAGGAGTGTATGTGGTATATCAGGATATGTACTGTTTCAGACTCTCATCAGTTGAACTGTTAAGTGTAAGACTGTAGAGTCTTTAAGAACACCAACAACATCCATGTAGTTGGGTGTGTGTCTAAACTTTTGACTGGTACTGTAACTCGTTACAGGCATCAAATTAATACTGAGCATATCTACAGATAAACAAAGAAGTTTATTTAGTTGAATTGATTCATTTTTTTTAGGATGTCCATTGAATATCTTTTCTGGGCTCTGTTTCTGTTTAAACACTAGGCAAAGTGGATTAACGGAGCTCTGCTACCTCACCTTACACACGAGGTTAGTACGTGCTGAAGCAGTTGTTTTACATGCGCTTACTGCTGTATTGACACATGCATCCCGTGATGATCTCTTCCATTTAGAGCTGTAGCTCGGATTTCACGCTACAACTTTGATCTCGACAAGCTCACTATCAAACACACGCACACACGGCTCATTCCCCATTCCTCCGGCTTTGATCCCCGCTTCATGGATTCTCCAGACAGCCGTCCTGTGCCCCCAGCTGAGAATGGTGAATAGATGACAAGGCTGAGGATCTTTCTAGCAGCCCAGCTGGAGTATATTCTGTCTAAGCCCAGAGGAAATGCCAGGGCTTTCTTCCACTCACACCGTAGACTAACTCCTGATTTATGACCTGAGACAAACTCTTATCTGTCGGCTGCATAGAAGGAAAAAGTTTGGTTTTGGGAAGTGTGCTTCCCAACAGCGTACTCCCTCCTTCTTGCAGTATATGAAACATTTGGCTATGCTATGTTGAAAACTGGACTTTTTGATCCTTTTAATGACTTATATTTTACTTCTGTCAAGGTTTTGCACTTATGGCTAAATAATGACTTATTTTATTTTTAATTGACTTGCTAGGTCAAAATAAATGAGTTGATACATTTCCATAAAGCATTTTAGCTGATTCCATATGTATATATATGTATAAATATTGATATAATAAGTCTAGATTTTGACATGATTTTTTTCTCCTCTATTTGATGGAGATGGGCTTCCATGTCTGATCTATCCAGAGCCAGTTCGTCACTACATTGGGGGAAAAAAAGGAAACTGATTGCCTTAGACCATCTAAATAACTTACATAATTCAGCCATAAATAATTCCCTGAACTGAGTTTGAACTCGCTCAGCACCATATATGACATTGCAGTTTTTTCCTGTGTCTCTGGTGCCTCCACACACGGATTCGTTGGTCGTCTCCACCAACACAAAAGCGGGACTCGTCACTGAAGATGACCTGCTGCCATTCTGAGTCACTCCATGACAGTCTGGCACGACATCATTGCAGTCTTTGGTGAGGTTGACGTGGTGTTAACGGCAGTCGTCGTAACGGTCTGCATGCATGTGGGTCCTGCGTCGTGCAGCCGTCTGCCAATGGTGCTGGTACTAACAGGATGACTCATGGAGGGCAGCACTACTCGCTGAATGTCCACAGCCATGGCTGTTGGGTCAGTCAGGTACAGTGATAAGGCCCGTCCTTGCTGACGTCACATGCATGCCTCACAATGTCAAACATTGGGTTGATTCCTTCTGGATGGAGCTATTTGTGCAGCTATGCTTTCGATAATGAGTGTATATACCACATCATACCAAACCATGATTAAAAACTGAGAAATTACTTTTTAACACTCTTTTAAACTTTTGAGTGTGAGCCACCTTGAACCTTATTGCTCTATAATCGGTTTCAGTGTACCAAACACAAAAGCAGGTGAGGGCAACTCAACTTGTTCAACACTAATCTAAATTAGTTCTGACAGAGACTGGATCATTTATTACAATGTAGAAAACACGCCTGTCCCCAAGGGAAGGTAAGCAGGGGAGAATGACAACACACATATGGTAGGTTAAACAAGGCGGAAATATGCGTCCAATTTGCAAATATATATGGTATCGGGAGCAAAGGTGGCAAATATTACTGTACTGTACTTTACTTGAGTGTTTTTGTCAGCTAATACTTTTTACTTTTACTCACCACATTTCAAAAGACAAAATTTGTACTTTTTAATCACTACATTC
Source organism: Semaprochilodus insignis (assembly GCA_034552555.1). Classification (NCBI taxonomy): domain Eukaryota; kingdom Metazoa; phylum Chordata; class Actinopteri; order Characiformes; family Prochilodontidae; genus Semaprochilodus; species Semaprochilodus insignis. The sequence continues at coordinate 5,832,328 of CM067489.1, forward strand.
TCAAAACAGACTCGTTACTTCAGATTTAACCGTCTATTATTTTAATCTCTCCATTAATGTATTTTTAATCAGGCGATTCTATTCAGGCACCTAATGAGGCGCAAATCGAAATCCTATTGGCTGTGGAAGGGGGCGAGGGGGAGGGGAAGCGGAGTGAACCTGCGATTAGCTACTTTCAAAGCTTTCGGGCCCCCAGCAGCGAACACGAGTTGAGCTCAGTGGTTTATACTGGCGATGGGTCTGAAAGAAACCTGCGTCAGTGGTCTTACGTCAGTGGTGCTGGAGTGGGTGACCAGGAGTGCGGGGAGAATTCCCGGTGAGCCGGTAGGGTTTTATGTCTGCTTACGGTGAACTAATGCATAACTTACATAAACACCAGAACTCTATAAATATTACAAATATTAGTGTATATATGTAACGTAGGGGTTAAACCAACGACCCCCGTCTCTACTGATACACCCCTGCTGTGCTAACTGTAATGTAGGGGTTAAACCAACGACCCCCGTCTCTACTGATACACCCCTGCTGTGCTAACTGTAATGTAGGGGTTAAACCAGCGACCCCCGTCTCTACTGATACAACCCCGGTGTGTTAACTGTAATGTAGGGGTTAAACCAGCGACCCCCGTCTCTACTGATACGGCCCCCGTGTGCTAACTGTAATGTAGGGGTTAAACCAGCGACCCCCGTCTCTACTGATACGGTCCCCGTGTGCTAACTGTAATGTAGGGGTTAAACCGGCGACCCCCGTCTCTACTGATATGGCCCCGGTGTGCTAACTGTAATGTAGGGGTTAAACCGGCGACCCCCGTTTCTACTGATATGGCCCCGGTGTGCTAACTGTAATGTAGGGGTTAAACCGGCGACCCCGTCTCTACTGATACGGCCCCCGTGTGCTAACTGTAATGTAGGGGTTAAACCAGAGACCCCCGTCTCTACTGATACAGCCCCGGTGTGCTAGCTGCAATGTAGGGGTTAAACCAGCAACCCCCCGTCTCTACTGATACAGCCCCGGTGTGCTCACTGTAATGTAGGGGTTAAACCAGAGACCCCCGTCTCTAATTGAAACAGCCCCGGTGTGCTAGCTGCAATGTAGGGGTTAAACCAGAGACCCCCGTCTCTACTGATACAGCCCCGGTGTGCTAACTGTAATGTAGGGGTTAAACCAGAGACCCCCGTCTCTACTGATACAGCCCCGGTGTGCTAGCTGCAATGTAGGGGTTAAACCAGCAACCCCCCGTCTCTACTGATACAGCCCCGGTGTGCTCACTGTAATGTAGGGGTTAAACCAGAGACCCCCGTCTCTAATTGAAACAGCCCCGGTGTGCTAGCTGCAATGTAGGGGTTAAACCAGAGACCCCCGTCTCTACTGATACAGCCCCGGTGTGCTAACTCTAACCGAGACTCGTAAAGTGGATTCAGTGAATATTTAGTATTTCATTACCATTCCACCTTAAATGGTGTAGCAGTCACGCTCAGACGAGTGGACTGGCGCTGCGTGTCTTCATGACTTTTTAAGGTGGAACGGAAATTCGGATAAGAAGCTAAATTCAGATCAGTGAGTCAAATTCAGTCCTGTGAATCTGAACACAGTATTGTCCGGTTTACAGCGCTGCTTTACTGAAGAAGCTAGATGGGCTTTGTGAAGATGCCAAAGCAAACCTCTAGCATTTTGTCAGGGCATCACGTCATTACAGGATTACACGATGGCAGTGCTGGCCTACAGTGATTAGATCTGGGTTTGTAAGATTGGGTCTGTCTGCGGTGGCAGTAAACCGTGTGTGTTTATCTTTGTGGGTCTAACTGTCTAATGTTAACTTGTTTGTGGTTTTCTCTGGACAGGAGGCTCTGTGATGAGCGACCATATGATTTATATGTGAATCTAGCTTTCTGACTGGTTGCTGTTGTTTGGTATCAGGGTGAGGTCTGGACTGCTGTTAGGAATGTAGTCTGAAGTAATGATCCCCATTGCTGGACATGTAGTGGGGTGTGTCTGGGTAGTTTGGAGTGTGCTGGTCTGCCTTATGTAGCTCCAGGTCTAAACACGAGTCCCACTATGATCTTGTCTTACATAAGGGAATAATAGGATCTGGGTCTCAGTGTTGACTGCTAAAATGAAAATCTGTTGCTTTAATCTAGTTAATTCTGTATAGACGAAAAGTAATACTTGGGCTCACGGTCTTACAAGTGAGCATAGCATCGCTGCCCAATGAAAAACATTTATCTCAGTTTTTGTTCATTTTTACTTTCATACATCATTTGAACACAGCAGCTTCTGTTTACACTGTGTGAAAATTTCATGATGAATCGACCAATGTAAATGATCTTTGTAAAAAAGTTTGGTTCTATTGACTTACATTAAAGTTGAATTAGGTTTTTGCCCTCTCCTGTAAAGTTACCATTTTGGAGATACTTGTTTTTCTTTGGAGAGTGACAATGTACGGTTAGAAGAGTGGTAAACAGTACGGCCACACTAAACATTGAACAGTCTTTAAAGGCAACCCATTACAGTACGTCTGTATATGCCTGCAAAGTCAATTTTACATTACAATTGTGGATATAAAACATTTGAATGAAGTTCCCTTTAGTAAGTGAATAAGTAAGTCTTTATTTATATAGCACTTTTGTAGAACAAAGGAAAACATGTATCTCCAAAAAGGCAACTTTACAGGAGAGGGCAAAAACCTCATTTAATTCTAATGTAAGTCAATGGAACCAGACTTCTTTCTAAGCAGTTTTGGGTCACTTCTGTTGGTCTATTCATCATGAAATGTTCACACAGTGTAAACAGCAGCTGCTGTGTTCAAATGATGCAGGAAAATACAAATTGACAAAAATGGAGATGCATGTTTTTCTTTGGAAAGCGACGATATGCTGAAAATGACTGAATTTCTAGGTCAGTAATTCCCTTTTGGTTTTAGTTTGATTTTTGTTTGGTATTTAAGTCGTGTTATTTATTTAGAATTATTTTTAGCATTAAAATGTGCAGAAATTCTCTGACCAGTCGTCTATAAGTATGTCTCTCTGTTCATGGCTTTTCTGTATTCCACAGACTTTAATCTGTATTTCCAGGCATGAATCATACACTGGGTAGTTTAACTGCTGCTGCTGCAGAGAGAAACGGCACTAATCATGTGCGAGGTCATTATTTCAAATCTAGGGCTGCAGCTATTGAATATTATCATTTATCGATAAACACTTGAATATCCTAGTGTTCTGTAAGAATAAGAAAAGCTCAAGCGTGTCTGATCAAAGACAGTAATGTAGCGTTATTTATTATTATTGCTTTTAATTATTATAGTTATTACATATTTTTGTATAATTGCTGGAATCAGTTTTATTTTTATTTTATACATTTATTTTATTCATATTCATTCTTTATAATAACATTAGATAATGTTAATGGAAAGACTATTAAAATTATGTTATTGTCATGGCAAGTAGAAATGGCCTGTGGCACACCCAAATGCAATCACTCCATTTTGCCATCATTAACATCTGCTTTGGAGCCATTTCCATACATGGAACGCGACATTCACGGCACTGTACCACCTCTTCTCAATCTATAACTCCCATCGCACACCGCCCACAGGTATTTATAGCCATCATCCATGCAGCGCCATCTGCAGGAGCCTGAAGTTACTACCACCTTATTTTTTGCCCAGCGGGCTTAACATGAATAAGGTTGGTAATTGCGGCTTAGCAATCTGTGTGCCAAGTTAGGAAAGACCTGAAAAGCCTGTCTGTGCAATATTTAAATGATTACTTATTCCCGCTTAGATATGAGTATACTGTGTATCAGATAGACAAGAAGTTATGACTTTTATAACACTGGGTGTGTTACACTCCATAAAGGATCCGACCACATCATATCAAACCCCCCCACTATAAAATGTGTTCCCAGACCACGTGGTCTTCCTGGCTGTGTATTGAATCCTAGGTAATGCATTTGCCAGGTAAATCAGCTCCAGGACCAGACATCTTCAGTAATAGTCACTGAATATGCCTTTTCATGCACCTGAAGTGCTGCACATCTCTGTAGGTACGCTTTCGCCTTGTGATGTCCTTGAGCAGCGAGTCTTCACAGTGTGGTGGAGCTTTTGCTGCGTGGAGACTGATAGAGCTCCACTCCCCCTCCTCAGAGACCCACCGTGATGAAAAGCCGTAATACATGGCGCTGTCAGGGAAGATGGAGAGGCTGCTCTTCTATCTGCTGAAATTATCCTGCTGTGGCTCCCTGCATTGATAACAGCTCCATTGTTTTCCCCCCTCTCTGTGGGCCTGCTGCGCCTGGTTCCTCCGCTTCCCTTTCTCTCCCATTACGTTTTATCACCCTCTGTGTGGTTGAAGGCTAATTCCATAATTAAATCCATTGTGAGAGAGTTGTTTTCTTTCTTTCTCTCTTTTTTTGGCACTGTGCTGCCATACGCTCATTATCCGGTTCACATTTGTATTTCGAATTTTGTCATTTGTGAATGAATTGAGTAGTCTATATTCTTCATTTAAGTCTAAATAATACACATGGTCTTGATCTGAGCATCACTCTACAGAGCAGTTTTCAAAGACACTAAAACGCTTTACAGGAAGGGAAGTCTTTGAAAATGCACACGTACAAATATGCATATATATGTGGCATAAAAATGGATTAACATATCTGTGTGTGTATAAATCATGCTTTCTCTCTTTATGTGAGGGAGAACTGAAAGAGAATTAGAGTATGTGCTGTGTAGTCACTGCATCTGTGGGGAATAGCAAAATGAAACACTTTTAAAGTCATTTTTAAGGCCATTTTGTTTTTAGGAAATCTTTAATAAACTTGTCGTAGATCTGTCTATCATTATTTAGCAGTGTTACCCGCATATATCGTCTCTTTGTAACACCCCTGCTAAGGTTTTGCTAATTTCCACTAGTGCTAGTCTATGGGGCTTTTGTTAGCGCAAAGCTAACTGTGGTGTACATTTGTTGCAACACTGACTTTAAAACTCAGGCCAGTTCTTCTTAAACATGGACATTTGAAGTATCTGAAACTAAAAACAGATTTAAATAGGCATATTGCAGTTGTTTCTTCAGTAAGCGTACCTAAATGTTATTGGAGGAGTCTGTTAGCTTGATAGCTGTCTGCTTAGCTGTTCAGTCTACACATATTTAAACTTCATATTTGAACAAAAACTTAAACTTCTGTTCATGCAGTTTGTCTGTTCCATAGAAATACATCAGCCTTGCATGAAGTTTAGTTACTGTTTTGCTAACTAACTGTCGCAGAATGTATTCAAAGGCATTAGCGCATAGACCGCTAGCTAATTGTGTCCGTAGTTTAATTTCGCTAGTCAGAGTTAAATTGGCTAGTGATTTTAGGTAGGAATTTGGCTGGTTTACAGTCTGAAAAAACATGTTTCCAAAAATCTGCCTGGACGGTGTTGAACCTGGCAGTGAAGTGCTATGTAAAGTGCTGTACTCTGTTTAAACAAGAGGCGGGTTAAACCATCAAGACAAAAACAAATTAATTTTTTTTGTTTTAAATCACAATTTCATGATATTATGTGATTCAGGCACTGGTTACAGTTATTTAGACCGGTCATTGAATGCAAGAACACTTTTAGCCCGTTCCACATTTGTGTCGAGTTCAATATGAGGTGTTCTATTATGATATAAATTTGATACAGTTTTGATGCAGATAATCCTTCCTTTTCGTTTCTTGCTAGCACTTTATATTAGGTGTTGACTAACTAACATGAAGTAATGCATATACAATGGTTACAATGCCTAACTACTGTTAACGTTAACGAATTTTACATGTTAAGTAAGTAACGCATTAACAATGATCAACTAATATTAGTTTATTAATGTTAATGTATTACTTCATGTTAACTAATGTATTAGTTTGTTAGTTAGTCTATTTCTTTTTACCAGAAGGACATAAAGTCTAATTAGTAGGGCTGTGTAATGGCAAAAAACTGCACTGTAAAAAGTGCACTTTAAAAAAATTACTTCAGTTACGAGCTATTGAATAAGTTTTACTCAATAATGAAGTTTTTACTAAAAAATGACTTTGACTGAAAGAACAGTTCGTTACAAGTCCTTATTTTAGGTTGAATTAACCTAGAGTAATTTTTTTAGGTTGGACCAACAAAACACTTTTACAGTGTGGCAATACAATATGGATCATGGTACAGGGGCTACAATTTAATATAATGCAATATACTGCACAACTGTAAGCAGCAATATATTGCAATTTTAAAATATAGTTTTAGGAAAACTCTCATAGTATAAAAAGACAATATGCACAGACTGTAAAAAGTGTTTTGTTGGTCCAAGCTAAAACAATACTCTAATTTGTTACAAGCAAATGAATTAGATTTTTCTTAAACGTATTTAATTGCTTATAACAAATTGGAGTACTTTTTTTAGGTTGCCCTTTTTACAGTGTAGGTTTGCTAATGCTAAGGTTAGCAATGCACCTATTTGTTACTAGTTAGTGTTGGAGTGTAAGAGCCTAATGGTGAGCACAGTAGCAGTCAGGAGTTAAACGACAGCACTAAATGACCCACTGTCTGTCACAAATCTTTGATTGTGATGTATTGATAGTCAGGATCTATATGATACTGTGTTTTTCAGAATCATTATAGTATCACTAAACATTATATTGCGCTACTCTATATTTTCAGAATTTTCTTACACCCCTACTAATTAGTCTAAACTAGTCTTGAGGAGGTCTTTTTGGGGTTCTTCTTATCAACGCTGTCGTTTTGGCCTTGACTTGGACTCAGCCTCCTTTAGACTTCATCTCAACTACTCTTGGCTTTGGACTGGAGAAAGGCAGGCTTGACTACAGTTCTAACTACAAGTACATGTGCTGTAGGGAGATACTGCTATTTCACTAAATGATGCCCCCAAAAGTAACTTCAGCTAAACTCATCTCTACGCCATGTAATCAAGAACATACTATTTTTAAATCATGTAGTCTTGATCGCCCTACTTTAGAGGTGAACAATTACAGACATTAGACATTAATCTGTGTGATTTGTCTACCACCCACTACCCCATCCATTATCGGCCCGTTTCTGACCACAGGACTGCTGTTAACAAGCTATGATTTGGACCTTTTTCAGCAGAGCAGTTACACTGGCATATTAAGATGCTGTGCTGCTGGTATGAGTGTATCAGACACAGCTGGAGTAAATGGTGAACACAAACTGTGCAACAGATGGGCCACAGTATTTAACTGGACACCCATCAGGTGGACCTACAAGTAGGGCTTTCTAATAAAGCGGTTAGTCGGTGTATAAATGACAGTCCATTACAAAATCAGCTTCACTGACGTTGTCCTTTAGGTCAGGCGTCTCCTTCTGAAGATGCAGATGTTGGTCTGGGTGGAGATGTTTATCTTGGCCTGATAATGACTGAGATCTCTGCTTGCATTAAAATGATTTTGTCTTCTTGTGTTGCAGTCTCGCTCTACACCCTGATAAGATTCAAGTGGCCACTGGTCAGGTGGGGAAGGATCCGTATATCTGTGTGTGGGACTCTTACACACTGACCACCGTATCCATACTGAGAGATGTCCACACACACGGTGTGGCCTGTTTGGCTTTTGACGCTGATGGGCAGGTGAGATCTGATGTCGTCCTCATTTAGAAAGTCAGCAGAGTCACAGGAACATATTTTTGAACTAAAAGAGACGTGGCATATGATGAACGATCTGGAGCCTGATTTAATTACAGAATATAGCGTCGGGCAGCAAGCAACGTATTTATGCTAAAATTAGCGCTTCTAGCCTGTCTTTTTAATTTCACTTTTAACAGCTCCTTCAGTAGGATGACCCTTCGTCTTTCATCTCTCATGAATAATGAATTCCTAAATAAAACCAAATTAGTCAATATTTAAATTATTTTTAGATGAAAAGGAGAACGGTAGACCTGAAACCATTTAATTATTATATCACCTGCGCCGAAATAATTATTTCTGGTTTATCGGCAGGCATATTAAGTGACTGTACTTATCTTTAAATAAAAATAATATTAGCTGTAAACAAATAAATAAAAATATCTGTAATTTAGGTTCTAAAATAATGGAATTATAATAAA
>CM067489.1:5869686-5969096 GCA_034552555.1 Semaprochilodus insignis
GATTGTTTTTGTGATGTCATAAAAACCAGCACATTTACATATTGCCATCTATTCACACTGTGGCAGTTTAACCCCACCTATTCACTGTGCAGAACTATACAGGGCATTAGCTTGAACTACCACTTGAATACACAAAACAAGGGGGCCAATCAGCACAGATATCATTTACATACACTCATCATCAAAAGAATAGCTGCACCCAGAAGGAGGTGTGGGATTGCAGCTATTGGGAAGGAAGATAAAGGTCACCAGGAACAATAAATGATGATACATTTAGACTGATGTGGACAATATTTATTGAGCTACACATACAGAAGTAGTGTCTCTCAGTATGTTTGCCAATACAACATACATAGTCTTGGCATGGAGTTGTAGAGGTTCCTAATGGTGTCCTGTGATAATCCATCCCATTCAACTTGAATATTCTCACACAGTTCCTGCAGATTGTGCGGTAGGGGTGGAGGTGGAGTGTTCATCTTGGTGCCTCCACACACAGATTTGTTGGTCGTCTCCACCAAAACAAAGGCGGGCCTCGTCACTGAAGATGACCCGCTCCCGTTCTGAGTCATTCCATGACAGTCTGGCACGACACCATTGCAGTCTTTGGTAATGTTGACGTTGTGTTAAGGGCAGTCGTTGTAAGGGTCTGCGTGCATGTAGTCCTGCGTCGTGCAGCCGTCTGCCAGTGGTGGTGGCACTAACAGGATGTCTCATGGAGGGCATCACTGCTCGCTGAATGTCTGCAATTGTGGCTGTGGGGTCAGTCAGGTACAGCGACAAGGCCCGTCCTTGCTTACATCACATGTGCAGCCGAGTGTGAAACTTGAATCATTTGCATGTCTCACCAAGTGTCATTCCTGCCTGTTGATTCCTTCGGGGTGCAACTACTTTTCGACAGTGAGTGTAAAAATGTACAGTAACTTTGAAACAGACTGTTCAATTCTAAGAGCTCAGGAGAAACTGGAAAAACACAAGAAGTGCAAGACATGGGTCCTTTAAGATATGTTCATGAACGCGTCTTCTTTAGTGCTAGACCAGTAAGTTAGCCTAGATTTAAAAGTCATCACAGTTTCTGATCTTTTATGTATAGCAGAATGATCCATCATTTCAGTTTTGTCAGTGCAAGTGCTTTGTCTCCTGCTATGTGATTTTAAATGTCATGACAACGATTTTAGATTTTTTTGTAGATGGGCTTCATTGTGTTTCTGTGTAGGGTACGACAGCGATGTGGCCAGAGAGAAGAACATGGACTACACCACTAAAATCTACGCTGTCAGCATCAGAGAGATGAGTGGAGTTAAGCCACATCAACAGCAGAAGGAAATTCTCGTGGATGAGAGGTAATGATTAGCACTGAGATAAAGCACTGCTAATTTTACCCAATCATCCACATAAGGGGTTTATTCGCAGACCGGAAAGTAGAGTTTGAAATATTGTAATTGTTTAGTTTTGATGTCTCTTTCCAAGTAAGCTCAGCAACCAAAAAAATAGTCACCTTGCATGTTTAAGGTGGTAGTAACTTCAGGCTCCTGCAGATGGTGCTGCACGAGGATGATGGGGCTATAAATACCTGCAGGGTGAGTGATGGGATCCATAGATTGAGAAGAGGTGCTACAGTGCAGTGAATGTCTCGTTCCATGTGTGGAAAATGGCTCCAAAGCAGATGTTAATGATTGGCTAAAAGGAGTGACTGCATTTGGGCTGCCAAAGACCATAGTGTGAAGGAAGTAGCTGAATCTGCAGGTGTATGGAAGCGTACGGTCATACAGGTCTACCAGCAGTGGCAGAAATCCCAGTCTACAGTAAACTCTCCTCAGGATTGCACCAGGGAAGGCATCCATCAAATCTGGCCCAACTGCACAATGATTTAATGCTAGAGTGTCTGAACACTGATGTGGCCTACATCCAGAAACTTATCCAGTCCATGCCAAATCCAATCACAGCTGTTATTCATGCTCGTATCTTGTCAGGTTTAATTCTGAATTTTGGCTGATGGGTTGTGCTCAGGTCAGTTTTCAGATGTAACACTTGATGATGTGGAGTCAGGTCATTCTCAAGTTCACGTCATATTTGGAGCATTGTCCTTTGGATCAGTTCAAGCTTTTAGGCTGTATTCGGGTTCAGACCACCAATTTCAGGGCTAAATAAAGCTCTGCTGGAGACTTGGTGAAAACTGAATTCACTCTCTCTCTCTCACTCCCTCTCTGTTTGTGTTCTGTAGGCCTCCAGTAAGCAGAGCAGCTCCTTTACCAGAGAAGCTGTTAAAGAATAACGTCACCAAGAAGAAGAAGCTAGTGGAGGTTTGTGATATGTTACTGTAATTAAAGGAATAGTTTAGCAAAAATTCGAGTTTGCATCAAGTGAAGTTGATTAGCCAAGATATTTGGGTTCTAACACATGTGATGTTTTATTTAAACATATTCAGACAAAACTTAAGGCTTCTAGATTTAGGACTGCTACTCCAGTTTTTATCTCTACAACAAACATTTGTCCAATTTTATCTATCATAATATGCAAGTCTATTATATGATAAGGAGGCACGGTGGCACTGTGGGTAGTGCTGTTGCCTCACAGCAAGAAGGGCCTGGGTGCGATTCCCAGCTGGGGCATCAGGGGGTCCTTTTATGTTTGCATGTGTGGATTTTCTACCACACTCCAAACTCATACTGTCAAGTGAATTGGAGATGCTAAATTGCTCTCCTAGGTGTCAATGTGTATGTCTGTGTTTCTGCCCTGCGATGAACTGCCAACATGTCTTGGGTGCTTCCTGCCTTCCACCCAGTGAGCACTGGGATAGGTTCCAGCACACCCCTGCCCCCCCCCCTTACCCGGAAGGATAAGCAGCTCAGAAGATGAATGAACGAATGATATAATAATACAGCACACTTTGAAATCTTCATGTGTGGAGTGTTTTACTTGTTGCTTGCTTCCCCCATGGACAAGAACAGTAATGGGACATTTATTGAAAGACTCATTTTATTAGCCTAACGTACCTCTGCCGATTGGTAGAGATGGCGCAATCAGGTCGGGTTAAGTTCAAAAACATTAAAGGGTTAAACTCTCAACTGGAGGAAAGGATTGGGTACACATCTCTGTCTCTGTCTGTGTTTAGGAGCTGGCACTGGACCATGTTTTTGGATACAGAGGCTTTGACTGCCGTAACAATCTGCACTACCTCAATGACGGGGCTGACATCATCTTCCACACAGCAGCCGCGGCGGTGATTCAGAACCTGTCCGCTGGTACGGAGGTGCTTTTGCTCTACATAGAACTGACTTGTGATCAGCTCAAATCAGTATCCCAAAAACGTGGCAACTTTGGTAAACCATGCTGACCCCGTGAGGATTTACAGTGAAATGCAGGGTTCTGTCCAAAATCAATCAAATGTCATAACAGAAACATTTTATCTCCATCATGTAACTTCACAGGAAGGTTGTAATATGATCAGACTGCAGTGAATCAATTATGATGCAATATATAATTGATTATATTATGAATTCAATATATAATATTCCTACTACAGCAACCCACATAATATTACTGTTCCTGCCAGTTTTGTAACCCGTTCTTCCTGCACCCGCGCAGGCACGCAGAGCTTTTACCTTGAGCACACAGATGACATCCTCTGCCTCACTGTTAATCAGCACCCCAAATATCAAAACATCATCGCCACAGGCCAAATAGGTAAGCTGCATTTAACATGCACGACGCACAGTATGAATAAGCTCACCATGCTGCATTTAACACAAAGACAACCACCATCATGATCATTCGCTTTAGTTCACCTCTACACTTGTTGCCTCCGTTCACTGTACACAGCTCTGTGTTCATGTGTTCATTATAACAGTTTGCTCAGTTTGCTCATAAGTTTGCTGGTTTTTATTTTAAATCTGGCATTTGACCTGCCTTGTCCCTGAAGTCCCTTCTCATTGCTTTTTTTTTTTTTTTTTTCCTTTGGCTGTGCTCTCATTCCCTCACCTACACTTCACCAATCAGGCGAGATCACTGATCTGCCAGGTAAGGCACTGGAACTACAGCCCCCATAATGCATTGCAGTCTGCTGTCCGTCCTACACCGATCAGAAAAGCTACCTTGTCTCCTGTTGTGGTCCCTTAGCATTCAAATAGAAGTGACTCACTGAGTTTACTCGATTTGTAAGCCGTATAACATTTCCACATGAATGAAATAAAACCCCAGTTCCAAAAAATATATATAAATGTTAATAACAACAGAATGCAATGTTTTGCAAATCTCATAGACCCTCATCTCATAGATCTATTCACAGTAGATCATAGAACACATATCAGATGTTGAAAGTGAGATGTTTTACTGTTTCATGAAAATTCTTAACTCGATGGCAGCAACGCATGTCAAAACAGTTGGGACAGGGTCATGTCTACCATGGTGTAGCATCCCCTCTTCTTTTAACAACAGTCTGTAAACGTCTGGGAAGTGAGGAGACCAGTTTGAGGAGTTTTGGAAGAGGAATGTTGTCCCATTCTTGTAGGATGTAGGATTCTAGCTGCTCAACGGTCCTGGATCTTCTTTGCCGAAGTTTTTGTTTGAAGATGCGCCAAATATTTTCTATTGGTGAAAGTTCTGCACTGCAGGCAGGCGAGTTCAGCACCTGGATTCTTCTTCTGCGAAGTCATGCTGTTGTGATGGATGCAGTACGTGGTTTAGTACTGTCTTGCTGAAATATGCAATATGAAAGACACATTGTCTGGTTGGGAGCGTATGTTGTTCTAAAACCTTATGTACTAATGCAACCCCATACCATCAGAGACGCAGGCTTTTGAACTGTGCACTGATAACAAGCTGGATGGTCCCTCTCCTATTAAGTCCGCAGGACACGGCGTCCCTGGCTTCCAAAAAGAATTTCAAATTGTGATTCATCTGACCACATAAGATCTCAATCCATATTAAATTAACTTTGCGCCCAGAGAAGACGTCGGCGCTGCTGGATTGCTGTTGATCGTATATTATGTACTGCTGTAGATGGTGGGATATCCAAACTCCTCACAATTTTACACTGAGGAACAGTTCTAGAATTTTTAGACAGTTTTTTTGCAGATTGGTGAACCTCTACCCATCTTTGCTTTGAGAGACTCTTTTTTTATACCCAGTCATGTGACAGTTTCAAATTGCTCCTCCAGCTGTTACTATTCCAACCTTTTGTTTCCCCTGTCCCAACTGTTTTGAGATGCACTGCTGCCATCAGGTTCTAATTGACTTAATAATTTTCATGAAATGGTAAAATGTCTCACTTTCAACATCTGATATGCATTCTATGTTCTACTAGGGATAAAATATGGGTCTACGACATTTGCACATCATTGCATTCTGTTTTTGTTTACATTTATTTACATTTAACACAGCGGCCCAACGTTTTTGGAATTGGGGTTGTACATAACATCATTTTGTTTTTCAGTATAATTAATTTTGCTAATAACTGTTATATAAATATGAGTAAAAACAGATCAAAATAGATATCAAGATTTTGATGCAGACAAGATGTGGTCACAGCTATGAGTTCAATGATTATTATTCAACATTCCAGCACACCACATCTAATCAAACTAATCAAATGAAACATGCAGCTGGTCAGTGTACTGATGGCATCCAAGATACTTGGAAATGCATGTTGTTAACCCCTGATAATAATAATATATGTTTAGAACTTCATTTATGTGGAAAATATGAACAGAATTTTGAATCAAGTAAACTCAGCACATCGCTATTTTATCAGAATGTACTCTTCCGTATTGTCATTCCTCCGCAATATGTGTGCCTGGAAGTGGTCTTCTGATCTTGGCATTATGGGATTTATCCCAGTGTTTTTATCCTTTACAAAAAGCAGTAGTGGCTTGCATGAGACATCCTGGAATCAGTTAACGTCAAACTTGTTCCACTTTGTGCCCTCTAGCATGGTGCCTTGGGACCTGCTCTAGCCATTAAAGCCATTTTACAATGTGTCCTGTACATTCCTCGTTTTCTAAAAACCCATTAGGCTGACCGTTCCTGCTCTGTATGATGGTGATCCCAAACTAATCCTCAGCTTCTTAGCCTTTTTAGTTTTTAATACTGCAAAAAATCGAGACTGTGGCAAGTGAAAGCATTATATAGACGTGTTTCAAGGACGAAATTGTAGCTGACAGTTAATTGCCATAGAAGTACTTGCATTTAATAAATCATTTTTTCCCCTTTCTTAGCTGTCCAAATTTGTTGATTAGCTGTCTTGATTCCTGAATGTTGACTCTTTAGCTGCTTTCACAAGAGGTGCGGAAAATTGGCTGTGGATGCTCAGAGCTGAGCGACAAGTGCAGCAGAGCGTTGAGTCCGGCAGAGTAGATGCGAAGGGTCATATAAGGTTAAAATGTTAGCAACATTTTAGTCTAGTCTTAGCATCGCTAACAAGAAAGCTGTAGGCATGTCTGATGAAACTAGCTTTCAGGTAGCGGCAGATCCTAAGAGCGCCACCCACTTTCTCTTTCAACCGGCTAGTGCTGTGCATACTGCGCTCAATGTGAAAAAACCTTTATTAGCTCCCAGCTGATGATAGAAACAGCTTGTTCAAATAAACAAACATTACTTAGCACCTCACTATTTTTCTTGTACTGACAGAACATGACTGAAGTGCCCTTGAGCAAGGCATCTAACCCCCAACCTCGCACTGGTCACCGTGGATAGGGCTGCCCATGGCTCTGGGCAAGTTTGCTCACTGCCCCCTAGTGTGTGTCCACTGCTGTGTATGTTATGTGGGTGTTTCATGAATAGATTAAATGCGGAGGTCAAATTTCTCTGTGTGCAAGCACAACTGGTGAATGATTCTAAATTGCTTTTCTAATTACTGCGTATGGAGGAAAAAACAGGCTAACAAAGGGTGGGCATGCGCTGCTGAGAGGCGCCTTGTTAATGGTCAGAGGTGTCAGTCAGATGTAGCAGGAGCCAATCATACATCTTCACGCAGAGCCTCGGAGAGCAGGTCTGGCTCAGTGTTTAGGCCTAGATTTCAAAACCAATACTATATCGATGAAGATACGATTCCAATAGTAGATGATTCACTCGCATCTGTGATAGGCACGCACGCAAGAGTTCTCTTTGAATACTCATTGTGCTCATAATCACCAGATTCACATGTTGCATACAATTACACACTTCCATCAAAGGGGTCCAAATCCAGCAAACATCAAATAAACAAACATTGCTTTGCCTTATTTACATTGATTTTTAGGCCCATTTAAATGTAGGCAGTACTTCTCATTATAAGTGCTCTGAGCTTATTTAATTAAGTGAAATCATCTTACAGCACTGGATAATTTGGAATTTCGTTCAAGCATTATTTTTTGAATGAGGCAAGTGTGTAAAAACAGGTGGAAAGATCTCAGTTCTCTTACGACAGTCACATAATGAGAAATATTAGATATACTTTCACTTGCTAACATGACATTTTTGCATTGTCCCATTCATTTTCCTATATATGAACTGTAGGAGGAGTTTGGAAACCACTATCAGTTTCTCTCAGCTGACCCCAAAGCATCCTGAGTGCAGTTAAACTGTGTTCGGAGTGGATATACACTGGTCTCATCTTAGTTTGTGTGTGTGTGTGTGTAGGCCTGGCACCCTCCATTCACGTGTGGGATGCCATGAGTAAGCAGACGCTGTCTGTGCTACGCTGCTCCCATGCTAAAGGCGTCGGCTACGTCAACTTCAGCGCCACCGGGAAACTGCTGCTGTCAGTGGGAGTGGATCCAGAGCACACCATCACTGTGTGGCGCTGGCAGGAAGGTGTGTGAGAGTCAGTCAGTCTGCAGAACACAGATATTTACACTATAAAAACAGGCTATTTCATTTAAAATATACTTTAAACAAGTGAAAATGTCAGATAATGGGTTGAAAAAATTCTTATAGAATTGCTTTTAAAATATATATAAAATCTGGATACATGTAAGCAGGTTAAAATACACTCATCATCAAAAGAACAGCTGCACCCAGTAGGAAGTGTTGGATTGCAGTGCTATTGGGAAGGAAGATAAAGGTTACCAAGAACAGTAAATGATGATGCTACATTTAGACTGATATGGGCAATATTTATTGAGCAATACATACAGAAGTAGTGTCTCTCAGTCCGACAACGCCATGTTTGCTAACGCAACAAAGCAGAGGTCTACTAGCCGAGGATGCTCTGAAAACTTTCATGTCTTTTTGAACAGAGTTTAAAAGCTCTAGGTACTCTTTAAATTTGGTGAATGTTCATGATGGACAGGCCAATACAATTGGTCCACAATTGTTCCATTTTGAAGGGTTTTGAAGGTGGACAGCATAATTCAATGAGTGCCAATTCATTGTTTGATGTCTTCATTTTTATTCTAAAGTAAAGCATTAAGCTAAAAATAAGGAAACCTTCAATAATAAGCTGTGTCTAAACTTTTGATTGGCAGCGTACATCATGTGTCCACTCACTTTATTGCAACGAAAAAGAAATGCCCCTGAAACCTCTGTGTGAATTCTTTCTCGGGTGTTTATTACTGACCTTTTTGCTGACCCTGCAGGAAGCAAAGTGAGCACTAAGGCCGGCCACTCTGACCGAATCTTTGTGGTGGAATTCCGGCCGGACTCCGACACCCAGTTTGTGTCTGTGGGGATCAAACACATCAAGTTCTGGACGCTGGTGGGGGGCTCCCTGCTCTATAAGAAAGGAGTGATTGGGGCAGTGGAGGAGGGCAGAATGCAGACCATGCTCTCGGTGGCCTTCGGTGCTGTGAGTAACACAAACAACACGAATAATACTCAGTACTACGTGGTAATCACAGTAGCATTGTCACAAAACTACATGATCTAGTTCAGCACAAAGTTAGACTTGAGGAAAAGACAGTGAGGGAAGTTAGTATTATTTATTGTTATTACTTATTTATATG
The DNA here is from genome assembly GCA_034552555.1 of Semaprochilodus insignis. Lineage (NCBI taxonomy): Eukaryota > Metazoa > Chordata > Actinopteri > Characiformes > Prochilodontidae > Semaprochilodus > Semaprochilodus insignis. Next base: position 5,878,605 of record CM067489.1, read on the forward strand.
TTGTTTGCTAATTGCTATATCAGCTAAGAAAGAGAAATAATAAAATGACAAGGAAGATGCTGCAGAATGGAGAATGTTAATGTGCCTGTTTTCCGGTGCTGTAGAATAATCTCACGTTTACGGGTGCCATCAACGGAGATGTATATGTGTGGAGGGATCATTTCCTGGTGCGTGTGGTAGCTAAAGCTCACACTGGGCCTGTTTTCACCATGTACACCACCCTCAGAGACGGCCTTATAGTCACAGGAGGCAAGGAGAGACCGTGAGTCAACTGTCTGTGTGTGTGTTTGTGTGTGTGACATCAGAGAGGTTTTATTTGCCATGTTATTTTTACTTCTGTTTTGAGAATCTAAATTGTAAAACTCTCATAAGAAATTTTGTGGAGCAGGAAGAACTTTCCTAAGATATATGAGACTTAATTTTTAATTTCCCATTTAATTTTGAACCCTACAGTAGTATGCAGAGGTTTGGCCATCCCTGGTCAAGCTAAATGCTTTGTTGAGTTTCTAAGTCAAGTTAATGCAGCCTTTACAGAGAAATCACTTCTTCGCACTTTGATGCCTAGTTAGTGGTCATCTGCTGAATTGAACGTGTTACTGTATCTATCACTGTATCTGGAATACTAGCCACGGAATATTTGAAGATGGATTTTTATTTGTTGCGCAAGTCCTCACTTAGTCTAAAGCTAGTGTTAAATGAAGAAAAGATAAATTGAATGTTGTGTTCTCATAGCAGTGTCTGCAAATAAGACCCAGCTCTCAGTGGGCTAATCTGTCCCTGTATAAATAAAGAGAAGTGATTTGTCATGAAGAGCTCATATACAAAGGGGATAAAAACAACAAAACCTCAAAAAATAAACATTTTCTAATGACAGTGAGTTATATGTGTCCTCCGCAGGACCAAAGAGGGTGGAGCGGTAAAACTGTGGGATCAGGAAATGAGGAGATGTCGAGCGTTCCAGCTGGAGACTGGCCTCCCTGTAGAGAGCGTCAGATCCGTCTGCAGGGGAAAAGTGAGATCTCGCTGATTGCTACTATAAAAAAAGCATCACACCCCCCCCACATCTTTCATCACTACACTGAGCTAATCAATCAATAATTTAGCTTATTAGGTTCTGAACATTAAGGTGGTCCTTGATGAATAATGACACTATGTTCAATAATGACTGGAACAGGAGGTTCGTATTGCACTTGAAGGAAATGCTGTTCTCTTTGAATCGAAGGGTAAGATCTTGGTGGGGACAAAGGATGGAGAGATCATAGAGGTGGGAGAAAAGAATGCTGCCTCCAACACGATGATAAATGGACACACGCAGGGCCGCATCTGGGGTCTGGCCACTCACCCCTCCAAAGACATCTTCATCTCAGCAAGTGACGATGGAACCATCCGCATCTGGGACTTAGCAGACAAGGTAACAGGTTCTTAAAAGTTCTATCATTTCTTTATCTTTTTATCCGCCACAACAGCAGTTAAATACACATTATTCAATTATACGTAGATAGTTATGACTAAGGTTAGATAAGATAATCCACTTGCAAATGTTCACGTGTTCAAAATTAGGCTTCTAACAACAAAATAAGACCTGGTAGACTATCAAAACTGTCCCCATCTGATAAACAGCACATACAATTTCATCTTTGAGAGAGAGGAGAACACCAAGCTCCACTCTTGCTTCAGATCTGAGAACACCTACAAGTGTTTCTCTCCATCCTTCCACTGGGAGAAGATACCTCAACACTATGGGTCTGAAAGGTTGTGTAGCTGTTCAAGAAGATCCTCACTGAGGAAAAAGAGACAGACACATTAAACAGACAAGCCGCTGGTGTTCTCAGAACAATGGACTGACCACCCAAGACTTCCACATCACTGAATGTGCTTGGGATCATGAAAAGCAGATCCCTGCTAAGACTGAAGACTTTGGAGAAGTTGAAAAATAGCCTTGCAGATTTCCTTGTAAAGTAAATGTAATTTACTGTACTAAATTATGGTTAGTCATTGATATTCGTCATTTTCTGTTTCCTGCTTTTTTCCTGAAAATCAATACCTTGCACTTAATGGCTGTTTTGACTGAAAGTGAAATGAATCAAACGCGGTATCAGACTTTCACACAGCGCTGTATGTGCACTCATCATCAAAAGAATAGCTCCACGTAGAATAAGTCAACCGACGGGAATGAAACTTGATGCGTAGGTTTGACATCGTCAGACATGCCAGTGATTCAAGTTTCACGCTCAGCAGCGCATGTGACGTAAGAAAGGACGGACCTTATCTCTGTACCTGACTGACCCAACAGCCACAACTCGTGGATGTTCAGCGAGCAGTAATGCCGCCCATGAGTCATCCAGTTAGTGCCAGCATCATTGGCAGACGGCTGCACAACACAGGACTACATTAATGCAGACTGTTATGACGACTGTCCTTAACACCACGTCACCAAAGACTGCAGTGGTGTCGTGCCAGACTGTCATGGAGTGACTCAGAATGTCAGTCGGTCATCTTCATTGACGAGTCCCGCTTTTCTCTTAGTGGAGACAACTAATCCGTGTGTGGAGCCACCGGGGTCAGCGCCAAGATGAACGGTTTGTTGTTACACGTCACGCGTCCAGAAGGCCTGGTGTCACTCCACCAGTCTGCAGGAACTGTGTGAGGAAATTCCAGCTGGGATGGATTATGACATGACACCATTAGGAAGCTCTACAACTCCATGCCAAGACATCTGAGATGTTGCGTTAGCAAACATGGCGGCCCAACGCCGTACTGAGACACTACTTCTGTATGTGTAGCTGAATAAATATTGCCCCTATCAGTTTAAATTTATCATCATTTATTGTTCTTCTTTCCCAGTGGCATTGCAATCTTCCTTTGGGGTGCAACTGTTCAATGTAAATAGGTGTATGCTGAAAGTTTAGTATCTGTACTTTTGACAGCATTTAATAATCCTCACATAATCTTGTTTCGCTGAGTTATAAGTGAGAAATGACTAACACTAAATGAAATGTTCTATCTCTGAATAAGGTAACTGATTAGACGGTGTGCTTTTATGTGCTTTCCATTGGAATCTGGATGTACACAGTGGCAGTTCTTTACGACACATCGGTTGATTTCCTTTCAGAAACTTCTGAACAAAGTGAGCTTGGGTCATCCAGCCAAGTGCACAGCATTCAGTCCCAATGGAGAGATGGTGTCCATCGGGATGGAGAATGGAGAGTTCATTGTGCTGCTGGTCAATTCGCTAACCGTGTGGGGCAAGAAAAGAGACCGCAGTGTGGCTATTCAGGATATACGGTAAGCACACAAACGTACACATCACTTAGACTAGTAGGAAGTACTTACACAGTAGTGGAATGTTGATATAGGAAAATTATTAATTAACAATTCCAACAGTCAAAAAATAGTGCAGCTCATTGATACCTTCATAGCATTTTTACACTCCTCTAACAGTTACCAAATCATTTGTAATACTTACTGAATAATGACCTTTAAACATGAATATCGTCGTTGTCCAAAGAAAACAAAATATCTCCAAAACTGCAACTTTGCAGGAGCAAAAACCTCATTTCATTTTATTGGCAGTAGATGGAACCAGACTTCTTTCCAAGCAATTTGGGGCCATTTCTGTTGATCCATTTTCACACAGTGTAATCGGCAGCTGCTGTGATTAAATGATGCATAAAAGTAAAAATTTACAAAAATGGAGATACATGTTTTTCACTGGGCAGCAATGATATTTTACAACCCCATATCAGAAAAAGTTGGGACAGTATGGGATATTTATATTTGATTTATATTTGCTTTGACTTATTTCACTGCAGCCGGTATGTACCCAAGATACATTTTATTTAAACTTTTTTTTGGAATGAACTGCAGGCTTGAAATGCAGGAATTGATGTATATTGACAAATTAAATGATTTGGACCAGACAAATCATGACAAATCTTGGGTTCATATTGTCTGTAATGAAACAAAAGTCAAAGTAAACAAAACAAACAATTTTATTAGGATTTTTAACTGTTCCAGCTTATTTCTGGTTTGGGGTTATAAAGGACCATTTAATTCCTGGAGCACAAGCTGGTGGTGGCAGTGTTATGGTCTAGGGAATGTATTTCTGGCGTTATCCATGTGGAAGGCGCTCTCAATCGATTTGGGTATGATGCACATTCACCCATACATGCTGATTGTCTTCCCTGGGGCGGATGGGATTTTTCAGCAGGACAATGCGACACGTCACATGGCTAGTAATGTCTAACATTGTTTGAAAGAGCATGACCAAGACTTCCAGGTACTACCCTGACTCCTTAATTCCCCAGACTTGAACCCAACTGAGCATCTGTGGGACCATCTCTATTGGTGTGTTCACTTTATGTATCCTCCCCCATGTGCTCTCCAGCAGCTGTGGGATGTACTGCAGTCAGCACGGCTCCAGATAACTGTGACAACCTACCAGGACCTTACTGAGTCACTCCAAACCCATCGACCTGCTGTCTGTGCTGCACATGGTGGTTACTCTGGAGATCAGGGAAATAATGTGACTCAAATGTGTATAAATGACTATAATTAATAATTGGGTTGCACCTGCAGATGCATTAGGCAGATGCACATAACCAGAACGTACTCATGCTATTTCCTCTGCTTAATCATAATCAGAGGAAGGCGAATGTAACATAAGTAGTCTTGCCCGAGGACTCATACTGATATTGGGGGGTGTGCACCTACTGCATGTGGTTTGAATTTAAGAACTGTGTCTGCAGGTTCAGTCCTGATAACCGGCTGCTGGCCGTCGGCTCTGTGGAGAGCGCTGTGGATTTCTATGACCTGACGCTGGGTCCTTCCCTCAACCGCATTGGCTACTGCAAAGACATCCCCGGTTTCGTCATCCAGCTGGACTTCTCTGCCGACAGCAAGTTCATTGCGGTCCGTGCCTGTGCTAACTGCTTTATTACCCACTGAATCATTATTCCTCTTCGTATTTTAAAGATTAGTCTTATTCATACTAATTCATGCAATAATCCTGCCAGTAATGGGTGCATGCCTGCGTATGAGTCACAACAAATAAGCAGACAAACAGGCAGTTTACTGTCAGCTAATGGCCTCAGATAATCCTGAGAGGGATTAAGGGATGTCAGGATGAAGCCTCTTTAATCTGAATCAGTGATTTAGCTCAAACAAAGGGGAAGCACTGCACAGGGCATTACATTATTTATTTGTCTCAGGGCTTCTGGCAAATAGTATTCAGCCGTTATAGTTTGTATTGTCTTATAATAAAAAAGGAATTATGGTAACCAAACACTGATTAATGGATATACAGTGTGCACCAAATAAATAATCAGGGCCATGTTTTCAAGAACCTCCAGCGCATTGGACCTGAAATGAAACTATGTTCTTACGGTACAGAATGTCAGGCAGTGAAGCATAAAGTAAAGCCTTTTTTCACATTTCAGGAGGCCAACATTATCTGGACAAGCTAGCAAACAACTTAAAGGGGCACTCCAGCCAAATGTAACCTTCTGTAAAATCTACATTTATAACATACCTACAAGAGAATGTGAGCAGTGTGGAGTGGGATGTGAGTTTGACCAGAGCATTTTATCAGAAAGTCAAAAGTGTTGGTGTTCTCTCTCACTCTATCTTGCGGGCCAGACAGTCCTTTTTTCCACACGGATTACCTCTTTGTGACACGAGGGATGCAGTAGTGACTCATTCATGCACACTATCTGCACTGCGGAGCTCTTTAGCAGACCTACACTGCAAAAAATTATATCTTGGCAAGTACAATTCTTATAAGTAGTTGATATATCTTTAAAATTCTCATTTTTATAGATGATTGAGCTGATTTACAGGTATTTTTACTCATTTTAAGTGATTTTAGTAAACAACTCACTATATTGTATCTATACTGGCAGATAGTTTCGCTTATTTTAACAAACTTGCTTGAAGCAGGACAATATAGTGAGAAAAATTGATTAAAACAGGTAAAAAATATCTGGAAATTTAAATAATCTTAAAATAAGCTTACAACAAAGTCATTTTATAAAATATCAACAACACTTTATGAAATATCAACTAAATAAAAGATCATTTTACTCATTCAGTCATCTTCCAAACCACTTTATCTTTCTGGATCGCAGGGCAGACACACAGACATTCACACACTCTCAGCCTGAATACATGGCTTTTGACTGGCTCTTTTTGCTGTGAGGTGACAGTGCCACCCAAAGCGCCGCCCATATAATAACTTTACTTGCCAATATATCATTTTTTGTATATCCTGGAAATTCACACTGATCGCAACAGGGTTATACAGACATTACACAGTCAGTCTCATGTCGTTCGTTTTGCTGCACAATTGGTAAAAAGGATGGTGTTAAAATCAGTCAGTCTACAATCAGAGTACATTGAGGGGGACCCTCATTTGCAGTGTAGCCAAGCATTGTACAAAACAGAAGGGATTAAAAACAGTAAACACTCATAATTAAAAGTATAGCAAAGAAATTAAAATATGACCACAAACTTAATTCTAAAGTGTTACAAAGAAATGAAAACTAGGAAACAAAAGATAAATTAGAGCTACTAAACAGATCAAATCAATAATGAATAATATTAAAAGTGATGGGGTAAAATAACTCAAAAGAGTAGGAATAAGAGAAAACAAGAATATTAATAATCAAAAATAAAGACAAATATAAAGCAAAGCAAATAGCAAATAAAATAAATAAATAAATAAATAAATAAGTATAAGAAAAAGGATAAAGGCTTGTGTGTTTACCAGCTAAATTTTTTCTAGCTTGTGATTAGGCTGTCTCTGTAAGCCTAAATCTTCTGAAAGCCTGTGTAGCACAGAATTTGCAGCTAGTTTTTCATTTAATAACCGCCATGAATAATATAATTAGGAGCGGACACGGAGCGGAGCGGTTTCTCTGAGCGAGGAGCGAGCACAGAGTGGGAAAACGGAAACACAGCTGAGCTGAAGCAGAGTAATTACAGAACACTTTGAGCATGGGGCGCAAATGACTGCCGCTCCACTCACACTCTCTGATCCCTTCTCACCTCCTACCACAGTGCAACAACAGTTTCTAAAGCGAAAGTTTCCAGTTTAAAGACTGTCAAAAACCCCTCTGATGATGTACCTTGAAGACAGGCAGATCTTTCACTGAACATACAAGTTTGGGCGTATACATGGGAGCGAGCTGTTTGTCTGCATTTGTTAGCCTCTACGTCAGTAGTTGATGCTTTCGTTTATCACTGTGGAGGGATTCCTGTTGTATGATGTATTTCTAATGCATGCTGGGTATTAGAGATGGAAGGATGACCAGCTAAGTCAAGGATGCTGCAGCCCTGTGCGAGGCCTCCTGGTCACAGGATCCTGCAGTTCCTTGTTCAGATGCTAGATGTAAATACAGACCTTCTGATTTATTACTATGGGACAAGAACTGTGGGCTTGCTCAGGGCTGAAGAAACCCCAGATTTGATTTTGCTGTGTGTGCCGATGAAAAACACGGCAAAGTAAAAGTAGAAGACTTAACACCACTAACCTGATACAACAGTTGAGAGTACATCACTCAAGCCAGTACAGTGAGTGCATCACGGCAGTGTTTGACTGGCTTCATGCCCCCATCAGCCATGAACAGCTATGATGTACTGAATGATGTGAACACAGGATAACAGTTCAGCCCCACCCTCGATTTCTATCGGCCCCCAAAGTACTTCTCATTCCATCTCCATTCACTATAGAGAGACATAAAAGAGATATTGATGGGTGAAACACAAACAAGACACAAAATCATGAATTCTGTCCAACCAATGGGTTTGAGGGATGCAGTGCTGCAAGAGAATACTTATATAACTTATCAAACAGCATAAATTCTAGTTTTAGGCTGGAACGCCCCTTTAAATAAAATTCACTGCAGATCCCTTGCCATGTGTGACTTCCTGAAGTCTCCACAGACATCACCAACACTGAAGTGTCCTTCCCTGATATTCTATTATATTACTAATAATAGAAATAAGGACTAACAGATTATATTAAGCAGTTTATAATCCTTACTAAAAGCTTAAGTCAATGTCTCAATCATTACATAATTATGGTAATGATAACTGTGTGACTCAACAGTTGGGACAGTAGGAAGTGAGCACTAATGAACTTTACTAGTCTATAATAATTTTAAATAAAATCTTAAAGTCTTAAATGCGTAAGAGCACAGTATTAATCAAGTGCATATCACCTTCATTTGCAAAATCTGTATTGGTTATGTAATATTTATTAAACACTGTTGTGCACTTCTAAAGCAGTTCTTAAGAGACATGTGGAGACAACTTCACAATAAGGCTCACAAAGAACTTTAAATAATTATTAATAATGCCTAAGTAATACATTAAAAATAACTATAAATATACTTTTTTAACTATTGTGACAACAGAATAATACATGCATTATATAAGGATTCATTGAAACATTACCTAAGCATTTAGTAAGGATTATAAACTACTTAACATGTAAAATAATGCAAGTTCATATTTTTATCATTAGGTAATGGCTAATTTCAACATAACTATATAGTGATGCTTATACCTCAATAGTACTACACTACATACAGTTAATAGATGTACCTGATTGTAAAGTGTTACTGAAAGTGTAAATCCCATATGGATTTACAGACACTTGAATTAAAGGTTACTCACAGTTGCAGTTCAAAGTCTGAAAAACGTGTTCCTTCTGTACTGCAGCCGACTTGTGAAGCTGAGCTGGATTCTGTTTCTTGTCCTTCTTCAGGTTTCTACAGGAAGTTATAAGCGGCAGATCCATGAAGTACCCAGCGGTAAGGTGGTGCTGGAGCAGGTCATTACAGACAGAATCACATGGGCTACCTGGACCAGGTAAGGTGTACAGTACACCTCTAGAAGGATGTTTTAACCCTGTTTATTTAGTATTCAGTCAGTAAAAGCAGACCTGCTGCTGTCCTCCAGTGTCCTCGGTGATGAGGTGTTGGGCGTGTGGCCACGGAACGCAGACAAGGCTGACGTGAACTGCGCCTCCGTCTCCCACGCTGGGCTGAATGTGGTGACTGGGGATGACTTCGGCCTGGTCAAGCTCTTCGATTTCCCCTGCCCTGAGAAATTTGTAAGTACCATTTGCATTAGGGTGGTAGTTAAACCCTAAATGTTTGTTTTTAATTTTATAGTTTAAATATGGATGATATGGGGGATAAGGGGTATGATTCAGCTGCACTGAGTTTGGAATGTCAGGATCTATAATAATAATAATAATCGATAGTTGATAAAGATAATATTTGATAAATAACACAGATTAAAAATGTTGGTCTATTATTATATAGAAAAACATTAAAGGTTTTGTATATCGTTTTGTCGTTTATATTCCATTGTTGCATAAATTTACATTTCTGTATTTAGTGTATTTTTACTCTGAATCCTAAAAAAGATTAAGTAAAAATGTGATACCTTCAATAATTTTTGATTGAATCTTAATGAAATTGAACCATTATTAGATTCATGGATCATCTGATATGCACAGCCCTGGTGTCTCTTCAGCCCTCAGCACATCTAAAACAAAGTGACAACAAGCCAGCATTTATATCTAACACAACTTCCATGATAGTGTAAAACCGTCAAGATGCAATTGAATGCACTTACATTTGTCTTGTATTTTATTTTTCTCCCTGAAGTCCACTTGATGGTTAATACACCAGAAACAGGGCGGTGTGGTTGTGTGCTGGCAGGAGTGCAGCTTCACACTACCAATGGAAAGAAATACTCTTGAGACTCCACACCCATCCTCTCATTATACTCTCACATTATTCACGTGTTGATCAGATGAAGTTCATCTTGCAGACATCCTGCTAACAAACTAACAGTGTTAACGTTACTGTGGATCCTGCCGGTAGTAACACCAAGCACTGTCCTAGAACATTACATCTCTATTAATACAGTATATTACCTCAGCTGTTAGTGTTAGCTGGTGCTAAACAGCCAAAGAAACACAGAGCATAATTCTTATTTCACTTGTCTACAGTTTTGACGTAGATGGCTGGCTGGTATTGATCCCTTTTTTAGGAAAAGTTTTGTTGCCGGTGCTGCGTTGCACTGATCCAGGCTGCAAAAACATTATTTAAGCTGGAACGGGAAAATTCAAACAAGAAGCTGGACAGGTAGCCTGAGGCATCAGCATACAACTTTTGTTTTCTGCAACATTTAAAATGGAACAAGAAAATCTGAAGCTGGGGAATTAGCTTTAGTTCATCTTTGTGTCAGCCACAAAGTGGTCAGTACATACAGACAGGTTTTTTGCTGACTGTAGCTGGCCGTTGGCATCAAAAATAAACTATATCCACTCGGGTGCAGCCTAAATAAATAAAGCCTGGGCTGAAACGCTCCTTATGTCAACGTGAGTGCGTGAAGCTAAAATGCTAAATTGGTTGCTATATGGTTATAATTGTTGAATTTTGTGACATCACAAAACAGTTCAGTAGTAGTTTCTGTGTGTGAACTCTTTTTTCAAAGAAAAGTCATAGGGGAAAATTAATTTTGATATGAGCCCTTTAAGTGAAAACTACAAAATTACCCAGAAAATAGTTTTAATATGCATCAAATGTGACTTGAACAAGGTGACGGTTTGTTAGATGCCCTAAAAATATGAATACATTCATGAAGGGCTGAACTAATTTAGAACTTTGTAACAGAGGAGCAGCTTCTGGTATGACTGGTTCTTTTCTGTCTATCATTCCCAGGCCAAACACAAGCGCTACTTCGGGCACTCGGCTCACGTGACCAACATTCGCTTCTCCTACGATGACAAATATGTGATAAGCGTTGGAGGCAACGACTGCAGGTCAGCTGAAAGGCCTGAGGGCATGGTTTACACAACACTCCACATATAGCTTATGTACAAACGCTGAACTGCACATGCTGTGAGTTTTCATTCTCTCTCTCTCTCTCTCACTCAGTGTATTTGTATGGAGATGCATGTGATGACCAGCCTATAGTAACCGAGCATCAATCAAGAGGGGATTCCTCCCCAATACCTCCAGTATCTGAATGCTGCACACCTTCTATGCTGCATTTGATCGCAGTGTGTGTGGATGAGTTGGAGCCTCAGCAGACTGTGCTGACGTTCTACAGCAGAAAGCAGTGTGTTTGTCACCATTCCGTCAAGTGTAATGTTTACGTTCTCATGTACTTTAAAAAAACAAAACAAGCGCATAATCATGCCAATATTTCAGAAGAGATAAATGTATTATTTTTTGTTTTTTACATAAAGTGCCTTAAATACACAGTTTGCTGAATTTTGCCCACTAAATGGTTATGATGCATATCTGGTGCTATATGGAACATGTCAATTTAGGGCTTTGGTCTGTGAAACTTCATCACGTTATGCAAATTGTTCATTTTTTTATTTGGATATTTTTACATTACAGTCAGATAGATCCCGTCACTATAGTTCTTCCTCATGCGTAATATAAATATATATCTCTCCAAAAACTCGGGACTCAGGAGCCTGTTAAGGCATAAGTACTGTAACTGAACATTTGTAGATGTTATTTTGGACGTGTGCTATTTTTGTTAAAAGATCTGGTTTATTTTTTACGTGCGTATGTGTTTATGTATGAAGTATGCATAATGCCTGGTTGGCCGGTATTGCGGTCTTACAGATGATACAAAAAAAAATATATACAAAACGTAGTGAGAAACCAGTGTAATGATGTTGTCTGCAAAGTCTGTATTGCAATGCGCTGTTTGTAGCCAATGGTGTGATGGCAGATGTGTCTACTGTGTACAGATATCTAAGATCATATCTGTAATTTTTATGTTCATGTTTTGTAATCTATGTGAAGATACAGCTGTACGTAAGTGAAAGATGTGAAAATCAATGCATGATTTGGACAGTTCCTATATGTGTAATGTTCTAATGATGTTATATTTCAAAAGATGAGTGAATGGTATTAATGCAAAATACACAAAAAAAAATTATTTATTTTATAATTAAATGAACCAAAAAAAAGTTCCACCATAAGGGTATTGTTATTCTGTTATTCTTATATTTTGTCCCAAACCATTTTTATCTGTTAAGGCTTCCGCTCATCACAAAAAACATTTTTTTTCCCCATTCATTCATATATTCACTGTCTCTCACACACGCACGCACGCACACACATTATATATAAGAAGCGGAATGGTCTTATGTAATGATATGTGTACATATCCAATGTCACAAAATAAGTACTCAAACATATATACACTCATCATCACAAGAATAGTTCTACCCAGAAGGAAGAATCAGATTGCAATGCTATTCGGAAGGAAGATAAAGGTTACCAGGACTATTCTCACACGGTTTGTGTGGTAGGGATGGAGGTGGAGGGACACCAGGCCTTCTGGACATGTAACGCATGATAACAAAGCATGGAGGTGGAGTATTCATCTTGGTGTGTGCCAGACTGTCATGGAGTGACTCAGAATGTGACATCTTCAGTGACATGTCCCGCTTTTGTCTTGGTGGAGACGACCTCCACACACTGATTCGTTGGTCGTCTCCAAGACAAAAGCGGGACTCGTCACTGAAGATGTCACATTCTGAGTCACTCCATGACAGTCTGCCACTACACCATTGCAGTCTTTGGTGACATATACATTGTGTTAAGGGCAGTCGTCACAACGGCCTTGCTTACGTCACACGCGTGGTCGAGCTTGAAACTTGAATCATTTGCATGCCAAGTTTCAAGCCTGACGGTTGATTTTTTTCTGGCTGCAACTTTTTTTCCCCCTCAATGGTGAGTGTACATTAACCCCATAAAAAAAATGTTCTGCTTTAACATTTGTGCATCTTCATTCTGAGAGTTTCTGCGATTTTCCTCCAGGTGATAAATGTATTCTTCATTCACCAGGAATGTAGTTCAGTAGGAGTGTTTTAATTCGGTTCAATTCCCATCACATTCCTGCCTACCACTCGGAGACATGTACGACCCTGTTCCACCAGCAGATGGCAGTGCACATACAGGCTGAATCTCTATGAAGTCAACCAGTCTGTTTCTGTTTTAGTTCCTGACCGTGAAATGCTTGTTTTGCCTCCGTTTCACAAGAACATGTTTTGGGTTATTTGAGGTTTGAGCTTTGCAGGCTGCTGTTTTCGTACTTTAAGGCTCTCCTCGAAAACACGTGTCAATATTTACTGTTTTTTGGTTTTTTTTTTTCCATTTCATGTTAATAAGGGGGAATCTGGGTTAATTAGAGAAATTCGATCTCTAACAAGATACAGTGCCAGAACCCCTCAGCGAAGTGCACGGCAGCCAAGGCTAAACCTTGCGTGACACCTGCATGGTGGCTCTCGCTCTCGGCGCCATTGACAGATTGAACCTGAAATGTCACACATCCTGTTCTAATGACATCTGAAACTAATCACTTCACAAAGCAACAGGATTACTCCACACCACACTCTGCATTCCTACACACACCCACAAATACAGGAGGCGTGTGTGTGCATGTGCTCGCCAAGAGGAATAATAAAAAAAAAAAAAGGCCGGAGATTTCCTTTTTAGTTCCAGAATATTTTTATAGTGAAGTATTTATGCTCAGAAGAAAAAAAGTTGTAACTTTTGGCTGCACCGGGACAAAGAACACACAACGTGGGCCACCAACATACAACCAGTCAGGACAAGCAGGCCTGTCAGTCACGCTGTGCCTTTGCAACCCTGAAGCCAAATTTGACACTTTTAACAACAAAGGTGCCAAAAACGTTTGTTGTGTGCAGCGGCTTAGTAGAACAAATTTGGATCCCTTACATGCATGGTTCTTTAGAGAAGGTTCTCAAGCTTTTCAACCACGCAGTCCACCTGTTTATAACTAGAAAGCATAACGACCCACAAGAAAACAAAAGTCAGTTTTTTATGTAAAACTGATTTGTCTTATTACTCAAGCGCCAGCATTAGTCGACTCGTCTCCTGGCACCTTATCTATGGCAGCCGGCAGCACCATTTCCCCAGCAATCGTAAAAGCTTTCTTACTCCGTGTAACATGTCTGCCTACAGGGTTGCTAGCTTTCAGGGCACACTAAAAAAATTCAAAGTTTAGACACGGCCACTCATAGAAGGGTGTTTATGTTTATCTTAATGCTTTAGTTAGAATAAAAGACATCATGAAGACATCAAACCATAAAATGGCACTGATTGAATTAAGCAGTCCACCTTAAACACCCTCCAAAAGGGAACTTTACAAGAGGATAAAACAGCTTCCATAACTTGCAATGGTTTCTGACTAACTGTATCAACATTTTTCCTTTGTTTAAGAAGCTTCTCCATCTTTGGTGAACTAACTGTCCAAATCAGGCACCTGCAGCTGCGTAGTCCCAAACTGCTGGCGTTTATTTGCCTTGAGTTACTGCTGCGATCTGTTTTTATGCATTTCTATTAATGTTTATATTATGTTTGTAGTTTGAACACGATTGATCTCATGACTTTTGCCCCTACGAAATTCCTTTTTTTCCACTTACACTTTTATGACATGAAGTGCCGTTACCGGCCAACTATGGACTACTGCCTCCCCCTGAGGATGAATGTAAGTCAATGGAAGCAGACTTTTTGCAAGCAATATCTCTTTCACACAGCGTGTGAACATCAGTTCAAATAATACATGAAAGTAAAAACCAACAAAAGCGGAGATACATGTTCTTCTGTGGACAGCAACGAAATAGTAACAAAAAACAATGCTGAGCATCCTAGCTAAACCGTACTGGCACGGCAGCCATGAAAATGTTCTTTTTCCATGTACACTACCAGTCAAAAGTTTAGACACGGCTACTCATTGAAGGGTTCTCCTTATGTTTAGCTTAATGCTTTACTTTAGAATAAAAATGAAGACATCAAACTATGAAACAGCACTCAGGGAATTATGCAGTCCATCTGAAAGACCTCCAGAACTTCACAGGAGGACAAAACAGCCTTCTTAACCTGCAGTGGAGGCTGATATCACAATATTCTGTAAGCAGCTTGAGAGTTGTTTCAGACACTCTCATCAGTTGAACTGTTAAGTGTAACCTGTAGAGTCTTTAAGATCACCAACAACATCCATTTAGTTGGGTGTGTAAATTTTTGCCTGGTATTGTTGATCTTATCTCAGATGATGCAGATCAATGCGGACAAGGGCAAGTAGCTACTATAGGTAACGTTAGCTACTAGCAAGCTACAAGTAACTAGCATAGCTAACGAAATAGTATGAGGGCAAAGCTTATTTACACAGTGGCTTGTTTTATTTTCTTGTCTGTGGTGTCTCGATGTAAACCTGCCAATCAGACCAGAGCTCAAACTATTCGTATACATTGATGCAGAGGTTAATAAATCAACAGTAGCAGTACCGTTAGCTATCTGTCTTCCTTCTGCATTCATTTATGTTTTACATTAACTTAGAGAAGATGGTCATGAAGTTTCTCAATGTAATTTTTCAAAAGTACCGAGCACTGTCAGTGTGCATCATCAGAAGTGATTTTTCCTAGTCGTACAACAGGAAAAATCACACAAGAGATTACTGTAGCACCACTGTAGGAGGTTTTCAATCATGTTTAAGATTCCTTTTGGCAGGTGTGTCCTTATAAGGTTGATTTAGGTGCAGCTCAGCAATGTCAGTCATTGAGAAAGAACAGGCAGCGGGTCAGGGGAGACTACCTGCAAAGGCAGCAGTACAAAACAAGTGTACATTTAACTGAACGTACTCCAGTCATGGTATTCTCTTTACATAACTCTGAACATGTCACAGCCAGCTCCACATTCTGCAGTCATGTTTAAAAAATCAGTTCTGAGGCAGTGGTGGATAAAGTATACAAGCCATGATCTCATTAAAGTAGAGATCCCCAGGGTAAAATATTCAGCCAGTAAAAGTAGAAGTTCCTCCCTTTAGACCTCCACTGGAGTAAAAGTACTGAAGTATTTACCTTCAAATGTACTTCAGTATGGAGAGTAACAGTAGCATGATTTATTATGGCTCTAATGTCCTATTATCATTTCTGGAACAAGACTCTTAATCAGCTCAGTTTAGACTCTAGTGTCTCTCAGTCCACCAGTCTTTAATAGAAGATCATTAATTAGTCTGACACTGATGTCTGTTCAAATGATCATAAGCACAGAACACTGGAGGAGAACAGCTTCCTTTAGCTAGAACGCTTCTTTCGTTTGGACATGTTAAGTTTTTATGCAGACATAAGCCAAAAGGAAGGACAGATTTGGCCATAATGTAGCGGAATAAACAGTAAGATATTTAAAATGTAGTGGAGTTAAAGTAAACAGTCAGCCAGAACAGAAATACTGCGGTACAGATACACCAACACACTCTTTACAGTACACTAACACATTACACTTACTGAGTTACTGTACACAACACACTAACACAGTACACTAACACATCGCACTTACTGAGTCATTGTACACCAACACACTACTCACAGTACACTAACACATCACACTTACTGAGTCACTGTACACCAACACACTACTTACAGTACACTAACACATCGCACTTACTGAGTTACTGTACACCAACACACTACTTACAGTACACTAACACATCGCACTTACTGAGTTACTATACACCAACACACTACTTACAGTACACTAACACATTGCACTTACTGAGTTACTATACACCAACACACTACTTACAGTACACTAACACATTACACTTACTGAGTTACAGTACACCAACACACTACTTACAGTACACTAACACATTACACTTACTGAGTTACTGTACACCACTGTTCTGAGGACTGCAGCATGTTATTTTACTGCACCTACATTAGCATGTGTTCCCTATCCGTATTTTAAAAAACCTGGAATAACAACTTCACTAAAAAAAATATCTCACTGCAAAAGATATCTCACTGCAAGAGTGTGAAACTGCACGTACTGTAGCTTTTTCTAAAGAAGAGCTAGTCCACAGGTTCTGAAGATAAAAAATAAATCAGCTATGTCCCATGGCTAAAGCTGGGTTCAAAGCGCAAGGCCCATCTGGCGAATGCAAGTGGAACAGCTGAAAGAGGCAGGAGGAGGATTTGGGGGCCCCAGAGGAGAGAGCAAGAGAGAGGGGGGGACTCCAGGGGCCTCACTCACCTGCCTGCACCTGATTTAGATGCATGAAGCTGTTCTACAGGACTTTGCTGCTTATTCAGCCCACAGAAATCAGCTTTCTCAGCTGTGATGTCTGTCAATAGACCGTATGAACACCTGGATTGGTAAAGATTGGAATGAGGAAAGTGAAAAAAGTGGGATGAGTTTGAATGTGTATGTATGTGTAAAAGAGAGAGTGTTGTTGTTCATTAAAAGCTCACATCCCATCGTGTGAGGAGGAAAAGTTTGTTCAATTCCAGAAAAATAGGTTTACAGTTGTGATTGCCACAGACAGAAGGGTCTGAAAGGACATGTAGCAGTCAGGAAGCCTGACAAACTAGACAAAAAGACAATGTGCACTACAACACTGAAACTTTAGCCTATCTTGGCGCTTACTGAGCGAAAGGCAGGAAACACCCAATATCCAATTTATACCTACAATATAAATTTCATTCATTCATTCATTCATTCATTCATTCATCTAAGCTGCTTACCCCCGTGGGTTGCAGAGGATTGCTGGAATGCATCGTAGTGCTCACTGGGCGGAAGGCAGAAAACACCCTGGACCAATATCCACAAGACACATTTAATTAATTCATTAATTGTTTGATTCATTCATTGATTGACCAATCATTCATTCATTGATTAATTGATTTCATGATTGATTGACTAAATGACTGATTGATCAACTGACTGATCCATTAATTGAAAGATCAATTAATTAATTCATCTTATAAGCCACTTATCCTTCTGGGTCATGGGGGGTGCAGGAGCTCATCCCAGTGTTCAGTGGACGGAACACCCATATCCAATTTATATCCACAATATAAATTTCAATGTTAAATAATTCAAACTGAGTAAAGACTGTAATAATCACACAATAATTAGCTTGTATAATTGATATATAGGAATAACCACAAAATATTTAATAAGAAAGTAACAAGCTCATTCTAAATCACATGCACCACACATGAATTGTATTATCATGTGTGTAGGGTCATCTTCAGTGAGGAGTCCTACTTTTGTGTTGGTGGAGAAGACCAACAAATGCATGTGTGGAGGCCTGTTGTCACTCCACCTCTGCCCCTACGGCAAAATCTGCAAGAACTGTGTGAGAATATTCAAGCTGCATGGGATGGATTATCACAGGACACCATTAGGAACCTCTACAACTCCATGACGAGACATCTGACATGACATCATACTGAGAGACACTACTTCTGTATGTGTAGCTCAATAAATATTGCCCATATCAGTCTAAATTTATCATCATTTATTGTTCGTAGTAACCTTTATCTTCCTTCCCAATTACACTGCAATTCGGCACTTCCTTCTGGGTGTAAATATTCTTTTCACAATTAGTTTATGTTAAATAGTGGATGTCAGTTACCCTCATACAGGATTGCGTGTGGGAGCCGGACTAATGTTTCAGATTTTTGGTGAAAGCGGGATGAATTTCCTTTCGAAAAACTGAAAGAGAAAGACTCCTGAACAGAATGAAAGCTGTAATAAAGGCAATGGGTGGACACATTAAACACTGAAAAAGGTTTATAGTACTTTTCTTGAAGTACATATACACATATCCGCACACGTATATGGATTTTCTCTTTTTCCCCTTCATCTGTATAGCCAGTTATGCTATTTTAAATTGAGAGAGAGAGAGAGAGAGAGAGAGAGAGAGAGAGAGAGAGACTACGCACTTCTTAAAACTATGTGCTACTGGATGCCTGACATTTTCTTCAAGCTAAAGAATTCCCACATACAGTAACTATAATTCAAACTAGCTTGGAAGCTGCAAATGTGCTTGACAGATCTGTTGAGTCCAGATAAAAGCATTTTTATTGGTGTGACTTAACAAATGCTTTTGATTACAAAGTCCATTCTTAGTTGTGACATTGAAGGAAAAAAAAAATTAAACTAAAGTTAAACTGCTCTCGCTGTGTTTTTCCCCCACTCTCAATGCTCCTCACACACTCTGTTTCTACACTACGGTGTCCAGCTATCAACGTAGCTTAGAGTGTCTTTAATTAAAACCTCTGCCCAGAGTGATAGGACATATGGCCCCAGATCTGCAGCGAGATTACCGCAGTCTCCAACATTAAGCAGGCAACTGATGCAATTCCTCCTCCATAATGTGTTCTACTCGCGTCCTCAAAGCACCTTTAAATGAGTCACACAACACACACACACACACACACACACACACACACACACACACACACACCTGATAAAAGTCGAAAAGCAGCCAGGCAGTTTTTCCCCGACACTGCCTCATTTCCTGAATAAATATGTGACCGTGCAGCACCTGTTCAGTTCATAATAAGCAACCAACAGCACGTCGGCTAACGCAGACTCCTGCCCCCCCCCTAAGATTTTTATTTTCATTTGATCACGTTATAGGCTTTGTTTGCCATCATCCGGCGCAGGTTCGTTTTTATGTTGTAACTCGTGGGTAATGGCCACCGGTGGTGCAGACATATTGGATGGAATGAGAATTATATCCTCTTGAAAATGTGAGCTTAATGCGAGTCGTCTAATGGCTGACTACACACCCACAGCCAAGAGGATGAGGATGGAGCAAAGCCACAGACAAGCTAATACCAGATACCTCCTCAAAAAAATTGTACCCAATTAAAATACTGCATATTGAAACCTGAGTGTTTGTTTACAGTGGCTGTCTTAGATTTCAGTTTGTCTAAACTAATTTAAAGTAGACATCTATTGCCCCTCAGGCTCTTTTCTTTGACAGCTAAACTAATATCAATGACCAAATCTAAGCATCTGGGACCATCCTGTCCGAGTACAGGGGCAGAACTTAGGCCATACATGCACTCACCCTAAAACCACTAGTGCATTTTCTCGAGTTCCCATATATTCTCAAGGGGTTGTGTAATCTCACAGGTAGGGACGGATATCTTTAGGGCTTTATCAATAATGATACAGCTTATCAGTACCGATATTTATTGATACTACTCTCCATAATTTGATACGAAAACATAAACATGGCATAAACAGATTTCATAATGAAAAGGTGTGACACGGCTGCGGTCATATACCTACAGCTGGAAATACTGCATTGACAACCATAAGCAATACAAAATTATTTACCCTTGGTCATCAGGACAGCTTGACAACTTGGGATATCTAGCATTAAAGTGGCTTATTGCTTTCATAAATGGCCCTTATAAAAGTACAATTTTCCAAAAATTATTTAACTTATTCATAATTATAACTTATAAACAGCTATTCACAGTTATCCATGTTAACACACACCAAGGCCCCACAGCTCCAAACACGGTTCAATTCCTGTTCAATTTAATTCCAGCATGCCACGCAACATTTTACCATAACTAGATGAATTTGGAACTTAGCATCGCTAGTTCACCAGACTTTGGACTTTGAGAAGAAACCCAAGCAGACACAGAGAGAACATACAGACTTCAAAACCCTGGACACCCGGTCAGGGAATCAAACCTGGGCTGATCATTTATATGAGCTGACTGTAAAAATGGCCTAGCTTTGATCAGCTCTCCCTGCCAGCATTCTATAGCAGCGCTTGGTTATGCTGCAATGAGCGACACATTCAGTGTGTAGAATATGTTATCAGTACCAAGTAACTATGGATGTTCAGCACTGCACATTGCAATAATGTCATAATAATGAACATAATACTGTATAATAGCAACATTCATTAATTTTCTAAGCCGCTTCTGGGTCTCAGGGGTGCTGAAGCCTATGCCAGGGCTTTTGGGTGAAAGGCAGGAAACACCCTGGACAGGCCTGCAGTCATACACATTCACACCTAGGGGTAATTTAGCATCTCCAATTCACGTGACAGCATGTCTTTGGACTGTAGGAGGAAACCCACAGACACAGGGAGAACATGCAAACTCCTCACAGAAAGGATTCCTTGCAGGAATCCAGACCAGGCCTTTCTTGAGGCGACAGCGCTACCACCATGTCGCCCATAGCAATATATAAATTAATTATAACCATTAAATATATTAATAGTTCAATGCAAAAACCTTTATAAGTGGTTTCTGCTAACAAATTTGACACAACCAAGTTCCATTAGCACCTCTAGGCACTTTCCAGTCCTACTTAACACCAGGCTAATAATGCTAAGTGTCCCTTTGCCCCAGACTGAGGGCTGAATCTTAAATGGCTCCCACCTTCCTACACAGTGCACAAAGCATGAATTAAAATACTGACTGCTGCACCCAAACAGCGCATTTGGGATTCAGCCACGTGTGTACGATTTTATACTGGACAAGCAGCACATCAGAATGAACCAGCCCCAAAGAATCGACCAGCCCCCCCACCTTATAGCCCTTCGAGGTTTAGGTACAGCTCGGCTTGACCCTCTATACCGCAAGATGCATGGGAGACAAGCGTCCAGACTCTTCTCTGTCCTGGTACCCAGATGGTGGAATGAACTTCCACTGGCTGTCCGAACAGCAAACTCTTGAGGTCTTTAAACGCAGCCTAAGACCATCACTTTTTAAGGCATTTAGCTGAGCACTAATAGATGTATATACTGAAATGCTTTGTTTTGAACTTATGCTGAGCTTCACAGCATTTCTTTTCTCTAGGTATGAGCGCTGGCTTGGGTTTGCTAGGTTGTGCACTTCTGCTGTATTTAACTCTGCATTCTTCTTTCTAGGTATTAGCACTGACCCTTGTCCGGGCAGCGTCAATTGACATTCTTTACTCTTTCATATTGCAGTTTTATCTGAATCAGACAGTGTGTACTTTAATTGAAAGCCGTAGCCATCAGTTAGCTGGACAGGTCTTCAGTTTAAACTACACCACATTCTTACTTCATCAAAACACTTCACTTGGTGGTCAATGCAAGCGGCATTACAGTGAACAATTATTCCAGTAACTGCAGGAGCATTTTTAGTGACTTGGCACCGTAATGCAGAATTCAGTTGCTCTGATGTGAACATAGGTGTGCAAGTGTTTTTCAGTGGTTTCAAAGTGGTTAAAGTGGCTCAGCTAATCAGATTTCAGGACCGGAACTATCGCTGTGATTTTGCAAAGAGAAAAATGTTCCTTTAGCCAACAACAGCGCTGTACCATTTAGCTTGGTGAAAATTCTTGAATATTTCATATTACAGTTTTTCCAGGGGGGGATTGTTCCAATGTCTTTTCCAATTTTGCCAATATTTTGCAGACCTACTCAGATGCGTGCTATTGTTACAAGATCTGGCCCGCAAAATGACAGGTTACATAGTATAAAACGAGAGCCCTAATTAGTGCTGTAATCAAGACTGCTAGATCCGAGTCAGAGTCAAGACCGAAACCAGGAGTGCCTGAGAATGAGACAAGACCGAGACCACATTAAGCTTCAGAGGCCACCTCAGTCCAAACCTAGACAACTACACTAGCTGTAATCCAGGCATTTTAACACATAACACTATAGGAATTTGAACTGAATCTCCTTTTCAAAATCGAAAAGCCTATTAAACCTAATTAAAAAACATTCTTTAATACATCATATTTAGACACCTCATTTAATCTGTGGTATGTCAGTAAAGATGACACGAGTCTGGAATCCACCTTTTACCTCTATGGGGAGTTAAAGAGGAATGTCACCAGTTTTCCGAATTTCTGCATAATTCAGGGGTTGAGATGTAAACAGTCATTCAGAGAGCCCTGATGTAAAAAAAGGATTTTCTTTACAGTTGCAGTGATGGGAACTAGAGGTCATGATACACAAATACAGCCATTTTATTTACTATCCAAAGCCACCAGTGAACCTACATGCGTCTTCTGAGTTTTTATACGTGATGCTGATGGTAAAATAGTCATAAATCTGAATTTATGTCAATCAACTTCCTGGCAGAATCTGACTCCCCTTTGTCTGCATTCAATCACGCAGTCACATGGATCATACAGATTACACATTATTTACTTTCACCTCGTCAACAAATGCACGTCTACAGCTGTCCAGGTGCACTCTGTATTTATGACAGTGGTGTAAAAGTGAATTACGCTTGATAACTGACCCAAGAGCCAAAAATTCCAATTCTCGCATAATGTTCTTTTAACGGCTTAACCTTTTCACTCAATAATGCTGAACAACCTGTCCTGGGTCAGGAAGTGCATTTCTAATCATTTTGTGTAATCGTTTTCCCCGACTGTAGGTTTTACAGGCTCTCCATATGTCTGGTTCCTATCACAGCCACTGTGAACAATTATGAAACTTAAAAACGGGCAGAATTCCCCTTTAAGAAACAGAAAACATAGCCGAGGGGCCGTCACAGTTACCATCAAAGAGAGGTAGGAGCTTTCTGCCCTGTTTCCCTGATGCTCAACCCTGTTACCTGAGCCCACTGCTCCAATTAGGCAGATGGCCCGTCGTTGGGCTCTCACCTGAACAAGACGCCGTTTCATTCTGCCGAAGTGGAACTGGCCACAAAGCAGCAAACAGGAAGACTGTGTGAGGTCCATCATTATGCTAGCTGATTCTGAATAGCTCCTGTTTTCCTTTGTTTGAAGAGTCCTCCAATCTAGAGCAATAGAGAATATGGAAAAGCTACTAAAAAGACACATGCAAGTTCACTTGTGGTTTTGCATGTTAAACAAAATGGCTATATTAGTGTTGTAGACATGGTGACCCCTGGTTCCCATCAACACCACTGTAAAGAAATCGGAGACTGTAAGTTTCTCTACAAATGAACCATTTCGCATCAAACCACTCTGAATGCCCATGTTTACATTTCAAGTAGTGAAAAAGTCCTGTAGTCCTTCGTTGTGCAACTGTCTGCTGGTGCTGGCACTCATGGAAGGCATCGCTCTTCGCTGAATGTCCACAATCATGGCTGTTGGGTCAGTCAGGTACAGTGATAAGGCCTGTCCTTGCTTACGTCACACGCGCAGCTGAATGTGAAATTTGAATCATTCGCATGTCTCACAATGTCTAACCAAATTCCATTCCTGTCGGTTGATGCCTTCTGGGTGCAACTATTTCTGCAACTATTCTTTGGATGACGTAATGTAATTCCGAATACCAAAATAATAAAGATTTAATGATGCAATGCAGAATAATTGAATTGTGAAAAACATTACGAGGTCAGATATTTACACCCCGTAGTTCCAATTTTGCCACTTAACAGTGGTAGAGTTTTTCTCGCTGAATGCCCTCCTGTCTGAGAGGGTGAAGGCCGCACTCCTCTATCCAGGATGGCGCTGGTTGCCACTTTCCAAAGCACGAGGAGGCAATCCCATTAAGAATGTCTAAATGCCAGGTGTGCTTGTGCATTGCTTAGCAATGAGAGAGAGTGAAACCCTGCCATCATTCTGGCCGACTCCCAACCCTAGACAAAACCTGACTCCCTGAGAAAGTGCACACTCGAGAACATCAAAGATAGCTGTTTGTTTGGCCACACAAACTGTGAGTCCATATCAAAAATGCTTATTTTGCTTTTGACCCTGATAAGTAATCCATGTGTTTTTTATGCGGGTCACGCATAAGGCTGCGATAGTGGTCAACCCATGACACTGGCTTTCGTGAAATCCAAAAAGAAAGATTCATATCTCTGCAGTGCTGCAATGGCCAGGGGGCCAGGCACTAACACGCTTCCGCAGAGATGTAAATGCAGGCTTCCCAGAACTCGCTGGTCCGCTTCTTCGTATTAGCATTCCTGAGTCATAGCACTGTTCTTTCTTGCGCTGGGCTGGCGAGCGCAGGAGTGCCTCTTTGTACTTTACTAAGCAGGAGGTGTAATGAAACCCGGAAAGCACAGAGAGACAGAGTGTTTACATAGCTGTTATAATCCACTCAGTATGCGACTTCGGTGGCTCGTTTGGTATGAAACAGTGTAGCACAAAAGAGAAAGCACCCTATTCACACAGGGGAAATGTTAAAGTACAACAGGTTCTATTTTGAGCAGTGCTACTGTGAGGTAGACTGAGGGTGTGGGTGAGCGCAGTCATGTCTTGATGCATTCTATCTCGGAACCACGACGACAAAGAAGCGGAATAACATGTTTGAAGGTTCTTACTACAGCATGACAATGCAGAGCACCATCTGTCAAGGAATTCTCCTGTAAACTGATAACTGTTGGCATATCTACATCAAAACATGTGCCTGAGACAGTTTTTTGGCAGCATCCATGCATGGTTAGGTCAAAACACGCAAGGGGACGTGAAGCAGTCAAATTTAGCGGAACCGTGGCTGCACTAACATGTCCCGTAACTGACTCTCTGATGATCCAAGGCTGGTTTAGTGGAATGAGACATAGCACATTTGGTTGATTAAGCTGAAATAACAGCCTATACACACACAAGGCAAACCCCAAAATCCCCATAGCAATGTAAGCACCTTTCTGTTTATTGTCCTAATGACAAGATAATTGAGGCAAATACTTACGTAATGTTACCTGGACTGGCCTTTGGCTAGAGGCCTCGACACCTTGATAATGACGGAGTGGCCCATAGTTCTAAGCACTGGTGTACAATATTTCAAACCAAAACCTCACTGAAGGTTATACATTTCCTTAAAGCAATGTTCTGCAAACATATATTCAATATAATTTACTCCCCTCACTGCAAATGTAAAAAAAAAAAAAAAAAAAACATGCCAAGACTGTCCCCCAAAAAGATTTTCAATCAGAGACCACCCCCTTCATTTATTCCATTTACCAGACAAACCTGACTTTTAACTACAAGCTATTAGCAGCATGAATAAAGCAGACAATGTTTATTTACCAGCACAAAATTATTTTATTGTTTCTTTTTGTGCTGGGATGCTTTTCATACTTCTTCAAGCAGCTCAAGTTGGTCAGATGGTCTCATTATCTAAGAAATCCCCCAAAAATTGAGACTCATTAGTCCATAAAACCTTGCCACACTCGTTCATGAAAAAGGACTGCTATTAAGACCACAGATGACCAAATATTATTTGGGTGGTGAACCGATCATACCACAGCAGTGACACCAGCACTGTCAGTCAGTTATGTGTATATTGGTACAGTACTAGAGAGAGACACGAAATGCCGAAACCAAATGACTTGTGTGTGCACAACATACTTGGCCAATAAACCTGATGAACCTAAGGTCACCATGCCCAGGTGGAGCATAAACCCTCGAGTGTTAGGCTGGGGAGCAGTGGAACAGCGTTATCTGGAGCGATAAAGCTGTTTGAGTTGGAATAAGCCGGATCTACTCATCCAACATCTGTATCTGACTTCACTTGTACACTTGTCCCTGATCGTAATCAAATCCTCACGCAATGTTCCAACATCTACTGTGAAGAGGGGCAAAGCTGCTACTGTAGCAAAGGGGGACATTATGACCCTAAAGTTTACTCACAGCTGAACAAGTAACTCTTCTGGCATGTAGAAGCTTTTAAAAGCTCTCTGTGATTTGCTACCTGAGATAAAGGACATGGGAATGATAACAGCTCAAAACGATAAAAAAAAGAAAAGAAAAAAAAAAGATAAGAAATGTGAAGACTGCTGGACTAGATAAGACAAGATAAAGAGGAGCGACAACACATTTGGGTCATTTAAGCAGCTGAAATGTATCAGAAGATTTGAGGCCAAAACATGGACACAACTAACTGTGTATGTTGCAATGGCACGTAATGCCGCCAAAGAGGCGCTGAAGAAGATGCGCTTTGTGGTCGGAGAGATTTCTTCCTTCAAAAGCTCTGTATCAAATTCAATCAGACGCAGCGTGGCGGGAGCTCTGAACTCTCTATCCTGCCGCGCAAACAACCACTCTCAGACAATCACACAGGCAATATGCTCCAATCTCGGCTGGCAGCTGCTGCGGTGGTTAAAACGCACTGAGATTAAGCAGGGCTTGATTTGGTTAAGGTTATACAAGGAAGACAACCTCTCACCTCTCTCTCTCCCTCTCGACCCCCCCCCTCCCTTATCCCTCTCTCGCTCTCTGGCTGGCTCTAATCCTCTCTTCCCTTGCAGCCCCTCACCACCATTGCTGATCCTGCAGGGAACAATTATTCCCTACATCACCGAGCAGAGCCGGAAGCAAGTTCCTTTAAAGACTGTGTTAATGTCACACCGAGGTCCGTGCTTAATGGGAAGAGCATTAGAACAACAGAAATACTTTTGCAGAGCTATCTGTTGCTGCAGTGCACTCACTTCATATGGTAATATTTACTATCAGCCTCGAGGACTTGTATGTAAATGGAGGATTAATTTAATCTGGACTGTAGGGCTTGCAGGCACACGCTCACTCTCTCAGCTTTCATCCGGCACTTTCTGTGTTGTTGCTGCAGCGCTGCTCTCAGGCGCCAATGCCCAGCCAAGAAATCTTAAAGCCAAGAAGTTTTTTAGTTCATCTGGCCCTTATCCAGGTCACCTGTGGTTTAGTTTAGTTAGTTTTAATGGGGAATTCTGAATTCTACCATAATTAAATAATAAGACCACCGGACAAAAAAAATTTAGTCTATGACTAAAGTGTACCTAATAGCGTGTAATATCTCCACGAGCATGAATAACAGCTGTGATTCGATGTGGCATGGACTGAACCTGGATTTCTGGATGTAGCCCATATCAATGTTCAGACACTCCGGCATTGCACCGTTGGGCCAGATTTGGCGGATGCCTTCTTTGGTGTTATACTTGTTGTTCCAGGTAGTCCCACAGATTTTCAAGAGGAATCAAACCTGGGGGGCAGTCCAGATGCTCCTGAACGTTCATCATGCCAATCAGTCACATTTGAAGCCCTGTGAACGAGAGAATTGTCATCTTGGAATACAGAGACAGGAATGCTATGAGATGATGAGCAAAAGGCAAGACCTGGTTGTCCAGTGGCTCAATGTAGGCACTGTGGTTCAAATGCACTGTCACCTTAACATAAGAACCTATTTCAGTGTAATTAAAACAGCCCCAGAACGTCACAGAGGGGGCTCATTTTTTGTCCGGGGAGCTTATCTATGCATCATCGAGCCATTTAGAGTGGTTTGTGGTTTGTATCTCCATTCTAGATTCTGAACTGACCGACTGCTGTTCACACAGGTTCTGCCTGCTTTAGTTATTGGTGCTGTGGCTGTCAAACGTGTCCCCAGGACCATCTGTAATTCCCTGCAAAAAATGAGATCTTGGCAAGTAAAATTATCATACATTTCTCATTTCAAGATTGATGTAAGATTACTATAAAATCATTTAACTTATTACCAGACAGTTTTCACCTGTTTTAAGTGATTTTAGCAAGCCAAATCGCACTACATTGGCAGATAAGTTCACTTATTTTAAGAAACTTGGTTGCTTTTGAGTAAATCTGACTTACTAAAATCACTTAAAACAAGCAACACATTTCTGAAAATTACTTAAATACTCTTAAAACCAGCTTACAATAATCTCAAAATGAGAATTTTAAGTTTGTTCATCTAGACACAAGATCATCATTTTTGCAGTACATGTGCCCCAGTGGACTAAAAAGTACACTAAACAGCACACACAGGAATCTGGAATCTTTTCCAGAGCTGGCCCTGACCAACGTGGTGCCCTAGGGAAGATTTTGGCTGGTGCCCTTTGGATGGTGAAACCCAGGTAATAATAGCACCTAAGCCACATTATAGCCTATAACACTATAAACACAAACAACAGGGTATTACACCTAGCGTTCATACACAAAACATGTAGTCAGTGAGCACTTCTCTCACATGATGCAGGAAACGCATTTGAATTCACTGTTATAAGCAGGGCTAACACTGGCTAGCTAACTAGGCTAAGATGTCAGTAAAGGTTTTCCTCAGGCAGGCAGTGGATGGTTAGAAGAGAAACTATATTTCTCAGAATTATGAAGGTTATTTCCCAAAACCACCTTAATAGTCTTTCCAGCTTTTCCTAACAGATTTAGGGTGGGAGTAACCGACGCTAACTCCTGCTAGCTATTTAGCTATTAAATTAGCAAACATTATCGAGCTAGCTAACTTTTGCTTCGAGCATCTGACGGTCACTATTACTATACAACAGACAAAGTATTCACTCACCACATCACATTACCTGTGTCTTTTTGCTGTCTTCCTTTTCTTTTGGGGGATTTTCCTCCCCTGGGCTCCAGAGAGCTTCAGCTTTTTCCACATTTCGGCTGGCAGCTGTTATGTTGTTGGCTAATCTTTGCGTTGACCGTTAATCACATTTTCTCTCTCTCTCCGCGAGCCCCCACCGCCACACACAGGTAAGTCTAACTACAACGTGAGGAGGGGAGTGGATGGCAAACTGCGCATGCGCTGCAGAAAATATTGGGGTTTATATTATTAGCCTATGAAATTATGATGTTGTGGCCTTTTTTGGCTAATCTTTGCGTTGACCGTTAATCACGTTTTCACTCTCTCCGCGAGCCGCCACAGACAGGTGAGTCTAACTACAGCATGAGGAAGGGGGGTGGATGACGAACTGCGCATGCACCACTGAAAATATTAAGGTTTATATTATTAGACTATGAAGTTATGGTGTTGTGGGCGTTCTTTGCAGTGTTTAGAAATAATAGTTTAAGCAGTAGTAAAAATAGAAAAGTAGGAATGTTTTTGTTTCCCTTAATTGGGTGCCAGCCATTTATGGATGGGCCATAGCACTGATTTTCCATTCGATCCAATACCAAGCAATACCAAGGCTAATATCCCGATACCAATACTTTAAAGCTTGTGATTTTCAGCAATGATAAATGATGAACGTGAACCAAATTATAACAAAGCCTAAATTTAGTATTGAATATACTTTCAGAAACCAGATTCTCTCTGTGTTTCTTTATTAATAACATAATTCAATTCAGTGTTCAACAATGTTCAAATTGTGTTCAGTTAAACTAGTACAAGTACATGTAAACTGTAAATTCAGTAACTAAATGTGGACTGATTAGATGAATATCTGGATAGCTACATATGAAAGTTCATTATATATCTAATAAAAATGAAACATTTATTAAAAAGTATTATTAAAAGTATGGCAGTAAAGTAAGGAATAAGTATGTCTAATTATCTGCTGGATGTTTTAGTGGTAGCATGGGCCACAAGTACCACGTTATTTCCGAGAGCCATGTTACAGCTTATAAGACTTGCCTGTGAGTCTACTGATAATTTTTGCTATTTTTTTAATGTTCATTGAGAGACAGGACAGACATCCACCCTGCTAAATAAATAAACAAATGATACTGATATTTTTGAGCTAGAATCGATTCTCAAAAATAAACGTCAGGATCGGAAGTATCGATATTTAGGAATCGATCTGCTCATCCATCCCTAGGAAGAGGAAAGAGAGAGTTGTGTCACGGAAGTTCAAAGTGTTTCATGGTCACTTGGTTCACATAGACTTGAGTTCCAGGAAGTTATCGGTGGGAAATTTGAACGTATAAACCTAAAGAGAGAACTGCGATTGTTGGTGATTAGTAGTCAATAATACATTTATCTACATCTTACATTCAGCCCAAGTTACGTTTTCTGTTTGGAAGTCTAAAATATACTTAAATCCATATTAATAGTGATGTATTGCAAAACTAGCTAGCTATCTCCCTTATTATAATGTTAGTTTGTACTCCAAAACGGATAACCACGTTTCACCTCATCCACCCACCACTCTACCATCACATGGCATGTTATATTTAACTTCCCATGCAGAATAAAACACATTTAGAAGACTATCTCTCTCCGCAATCTTGAATAAAATGGCATTAAGAAATGGACATTTACATTTAGCATGGTTAAAGTGTTTAATGCTATGTGGGCTAACCTTATTCAGTGTCCTAGCCCAAACTGTTAGCTGTTAGCGTTCCCTAAATCTACCAATTTAGAGGGAGATAATCCACTAACATGCTTTAATGCACATGTTACCTTGATTTAGATGTGCTGATACTATGCAGTCTGAGTGTTTAAACGTCTTACCTCTTGAAAGTGCACTCAATGCTCTACTCTGCTGAACCTCTACTGCGCTGCTATTGAGAGGTTCCACGATCCGCCATTGATGAAAAAAAATGGTTCATTGGAATACCGCCTATGTCACTGGCCATCTCTGATCTTTTATATTCAAAACAATGAAAGCTTTACAAGACGATCAGTGCAGATGTACTGCATAATTCCAAACAGACAAATATGGCAAATATGAACAACAAGTGGTGATAAGGAGAGATAAAAACATTCTAAACATGGTTTTCCAATTATTGGAGTAGCTACAGATCACAGTGATAGGACAGGCATTCGAAGATTACAACCTGTTTTATCAGGTTCCCTGACAAATGATTGCGGCTGAATGTTTCAGCAGATCTTACCATCAGCCTATTTGACTTAATGGCACTCACTGCTGAGAAAATCACCCCGTAGACACAATTCGGCGAAAAGAAACCCTTTCCAGTTTCTTTGTCAGTTCTTTGAACAGGAAGCGCGTTTTCATTCCAGAGAAGCTAGATGCTATCTTGCTTTGTTTTCAAGAGCCTATGGTACTTTTTCGGCTTCCACCTTAAATGGTGCAGAAGCTACCTTAAAGAGGAACGAACAGTTCAGTTTGTTGAGACGTAAACAGTGTGATTCAGAGTTTGACGTGAAGTGGTTTATTGTAGAGAAACTTACTTACAGACCAAGGGAGGTCACCACCAGCCACAGGCTTCACCCTGAAGGTGACCACCCATCATATGCAAAGCACCTCTGACTACCCCCTCTCCCCAACACAGAATACAGCATTAGACATGGACACATGGCTAAAACTAACAACAACAAAGACAACTATCAACTTTGCTGGAGGGGGCGCACCTCCTGTGACCCTCCTGGTGTGGCTACCAGCACGGCCATGCCTCACGTACCTCTGGAGGTCATCCAACAGCAGGTCTTAACAATACAATGTTGCCAACACTAAAATGGCAGTATTTGTTCTGTAAACATCCTGACACCTGGTTCCCGTCAGAACCACTGTAAAGAAATCAGAGCCTACGTTTCTCTATAATGCACCATTTGGTGGCTTTCTCCTACTTCCGGTCTCTCCTTGTGTTTATGTTTAGAAGACGGATTACTCAGATTCTCACTGTTTTTGAGAATGAAAGTGAAATACATCACTGATGATGACAATGAGATTCCACTAAATGATAAGCCGCATGCGTGTGAAGGGAATGATTTTACACAATGGGTCAAATTCAGTGCTTATTCTTCTGTATGTATTTACAAATCTACCTTTCTAGTAATGGGCTATGTACAATGTAACACAAAGATGACCATAGATGGGCAACTCTGGTGGTTAAGAAAGTCTGTTGGTTGCTGAGTCAGAACTCTTCACAGTGGTGGTGATAGGAACCAGACGTCTGAAGAATTTAAGGCCTCTAAGAGCTCCCTCACAGAAAGCTATTGGATGGAGTAAGTAATGTTAAATATATGCTGCCCGTTGTCTGAGACGTTGTTTAATAGTGGTCTGGTGATGATGTTTTGGATTAAGAAGTATTTTTATCCATTCAAGGCAGAGGGAGGCATTCTGGCCATTGTAAGGCAAACTAGTCCCCAAAGAAATCTTAGTGTCTCAGATTTATGATTAGTTTACCATCTTCACCATTACATATGTGGCAGGATAAGGATTCATTTCTCTGCCACCTTTTTTGGGTTTATGGTTGTTGGCTGCACATCCTTTAGTTGATGTAGTGGCTCTATAAAAAGACCGTAGTCACTTTTTATAGGTCATCTTGAGGTCACAAAGCCTCTGCCCTCGAGCCTACTACCCTCCGTGTCACTGTTCCGTTTCGGTAGGTGTGCGTTTCGCATTTCGCCGCTTAGCGACTTGATTTGTTTTACTTTATTTGGAGAGCCTACTGTGCCTGGTTGGCTACTACTTTAAGGTAATGGGCAGATTGGGATAAGTTAATTGGGATATGTTAATTGGGCAGCTTGGTATAATTAATAAGTTTATTCTTGTTGCGTCGCATCATTTCAATGTAATGTATTGGGTTCAGTTCAACTCACCTGTGGTAACTGATGGTGCTAACTTTTGAGGAGCTTCCTGGAGGCACTTTCATCTGGCCCATGAGTATGTAAATCGTTGGACAGGTAGAGGCTTGGGGGTGGTTTTTAAACATTGTGTGTAAATGTTTATTTTTTAGGTCAAGTAAACATGTTGGTTGGATTGCGTCTATTGCTAAAACTGGTGTGTGTACATGTTTGTTTATTTTTTAGGTGGGTCAGGTAAACATTTTGGTTGGGTTGCGTCCATTGGAATCAGCGGTTTGGTGGCCCGTTTTTTTTTTTTGAGGTCTAGGTACTAATGAGCAGCTTGGGATAAGTTCTTTTATTCTTTGTTGTACAATTCCCAGGGTGGTGTAGTTGGTTATAAGATGCATAATTTTGCATAGTTTTGGGCAAACTAATCTAACAACTTCCATCTAAACTAGTTGCCTCGCCACACATTCACTCACATCAAAAAAATAGTTGCACCCAGAAGGAATCAACCAAATCTTCAGTGACGAATCCCACTTTTGTCTTGGTGAAGACAACCAACAAATCTGTGTGTGGAGGCACCGTGGTCAGCGCCGAGATCTCCACCTCCACCCCTACCACACAATCTGCAGGAACAGCGTGAGAATATTGAAGCTGCATGGGATGGATTATCACAGGACACCATTAGGAACCTCTACAACTCCATACCTGCTCCATGTCCTACGTTAAGTATGATGAGGGAAAGTGTTACAGGAGTTGTTCTGAATAGTGTTAAGTAATGAAACCATGTCAGGAACAAGAGCAATCCTTTAACCAATCTTTAAAAAATGTTTTCAGCCAGTTTATCTTATAAGTGCTTATTGGACTCGTAAGATAAACTGGCTTAAAAGGTCTTTTGAAGAATGGTTATATATTCAGGGGAATGGTTGGAGTTCAGTTTTTTACAGCACTGTGAATGTGATCTGGTGAACAGTGCCCAGGCACACCGGCTTCCTTTCATCAGCAAGTGATAATGTGCTGGAAAATGCTGTATAGACATAATTTTACACCACGCAGCATACCAATATGGAATAACAGGTGTGTCTTACGTGAACAAAATTTGTTTGTTTAGGAATGGAGGAGTAAAAAAGGTGTGGACGATGTAAGGGATGGGCGATTATTCATGAATCAGTAAAGGGTGTGTATGTGCAGTGTATATATATATAAGCTCACAAGACAAAAAATGAGTCACCCGTGACTGAAACATACCTAATAGCATGTAATACCTTCATGAGCACCAATAACAGCTGTGACTGAATTTTCCATGGACTGGACAAGTTTCTGGAGGTAGGCCACATCAATGTTCAGACAGTCTTGCATCAAAGAATTGTGAAGTTGGGCCAGATTTGGTGGATGCCTTCCCTGGCACAATTCTGAGGAGAATTCCCTGTAGATTGAGACCACTGCCGGTACACCCGTATGACTGTACACTTCCATACACCTGCAGATTCAGCTACTTCCTTCACACTATGGTCTTTGGCATGCCCAAATGCAATCACTCCTTTTAGCCAATCATTAACATCTGCTTTGGAGCCATTTTCCACACATGGAACGAGACATTCACTGCACTGTACCACCTCTGCTCAATCTATGGATCCCATCACTCACACCCGACAGGTATTTATAGCCCCATCATCCTCATGCAGCACCATCTGCAAGAGCCTGAAGGTACTACTACCGTAAACACAAGGTGACTCATTTTTTGTCCGGTATCACAACTAAGAGGTCGTAAGAGGTTATAATTTTCTGGATCATAATCTGGCTTTATAAATATAGATGAGGGGGTTTGGTTTAAATTATATCCATAACAAATGCCCAGAAACCTTCTGTTACAATCCTGTCCTGAAGAGTCAGTTACTTAATCAGTCACTACCATCACATTCACTGTGGACCCCAAAGTTAAAGAAGTTCACTATGAGGTCATCCATATAATTTACCCCACAGGTGAGTTTTTAAATGGTACACTTGCATCTTTTATAATATGAAATTGAAACTACGCATCAGCTTGTACAGTCACGTACAGTGTTTGTTTGGAATGATGTATGTTTCTGGTTGAAAGATAAGCTCCCAGCACTAATCATGTGTTCAATAAATGATAAGTATTACTGTATATGAGCCCTCCTAATATGTTTTCAACATGGAATTGCTGCAATGGACAGGCGGCCTGTCCAGGGTGTTTCCTGCCTTTCACCAAATGAGCACTAGGATAGGCTCCAGCACTTCCTCATGAACCAGGAGGATAAGCTCACAAGATGAATGAATGAATGAACACGTCTTTGTATGTCCTCTTCTTAAAGGAAATGACACGTAACAATGCCAAGAGACTTTCTAGCTGCATCCCATTCTACAGGGTCCGTAGCAAGAACTGCTATACTGTATTCCCTACATACCTGAACATGGGATGCTAGTGTGGTGGAAAGGCTGCCCAAACAAGAGACTCGGGGACTCTGATATTCCACACAAGAGTGTGTTCTGTTTTACTTGTGCAAAGGGAGCCCAGTGCACAGCATTGACAGTACAGCACACGCAAACTCAGAACTCAGAAACAGAAGCATACATCAAGCACTTATACCTTCACTTAAGGGGGCGGGCCCTGGTGGAAAACAGATGTGCAAGATAAGCATCTTTGGTAAAAGCTGTGTTTTGTCACTCCAACCCAAGTCGTAGGTCTCCTGTTCCCTATTTGTACTTCCCAACTTCAGAGCATATGAGGTCGAGATAAATGCTGATTACTGAACCATTCCAGTTTACTTGGAATATATTCCTGTGTGTCTGTTACATTGCCTGAAAATGGTCCTTTTCCCTACAAAGGGAAGTGCAGAGGATAAATACCTTCATACGGAACGTCCTACAGCGTCATAATCAAACACACACCTTCAACAGACATACAATGAGTGATGGGTAGACTGTCCTGCAGATTCCTTTGCCGTTTGAAGTTACTTTCCAACAGAACGTTTTCACTCCCTGTGGACTGCAATCACCCTTGTAATGTTTGGATCTCCAGTGCAGGGAACTTTCAGGGCAACTGGAATGGTCCGGAAAACAATAGTGGTGCACAGTGTGCAACGCTATTGTTATCCGATGGTATATTATTCTTCTTTTTCTTGGTTCAGTTTTTTGATCTGACTTTTCGGGAAAAAAAACCCATTTTTTTCCCTTTAAGAATGAATGAAGTGGAAAAGTACATGCCCATCTACTGTACTTCTGCTCCACCAACAGACACCGTTTCACATACACTATCTCAGGGCAGATCCTCGAGCATAAATGCAATATTGGCCTGATCCACACTCGTCTGTTTGTCTTTCTTTCCCATCCCTCGTTCCTCACATAGAGTCCCATTCATTTTCACGTCCATTCAATACCTAACGTTTTCTTTAACCTACAGCCACCAAACTGTATGTACTCACTCAGGACAGATACCCAAACTCTAATCCACAGACATCCTCTACGTGTCCTTTATCCATACTTACGTTCCTCCCATAGACTCCCATTCATTTTCAGCAACACTTTTGCAACCGGCTAGCAACAAGCGTGAGCTGCGCAATCACTCTCTTTTCTAGTTCTCCTTCTTTTTAGTAGACATTTTTGTCTGCTAACTAGTCCCTCAGTTTTCAACATATCAACACCGTTCCAAGTCCAAAATTTTTGGTCTGATCGGCAATCGTGTCCTTCTATACAGTTGTTTGATCCGACATTTTTTGGAATATATCGGATACGTTTTGGTTTTAATGTACAAGTTATAATGTCCCTGGAAATACTTGCCTTCTTTGTTTCATTTAGTGCTTTTTAGTTTCACTTACCATTGTCAACATATACTTTGTTAGGGCTTAATTTTGCTCAAAAAATAAATAAACAAATAAAACAGAGAACAGGTTTCAGTTTTATTTTTAGCACAGAATCAGCAAATGCAGCAAACTAGCCTACATTCTAACAGCCTCGGGACATAAACAACATTCCTTTAAATTAATAATTCACTTTCAGTCTTTAATTTAGGCCAAAGCTACCTGATTAGTCAGTATGCAATAACCCTGAAAATAGAATGAGATAACTTTTCTTTCTCTGATCTTCAGGAAATTAAGAACATGACTAATCCTGTTGGATATGTGACTTCCAGGGTAGAATCCATGGGCCTCATTCTCCGATCTCTTCCTACATTTCTTCCTAAATTTGTTCATGGAGAAAAATCCTAAGAAAAAGTCTACATTCGATTTGTGACGTGTTCTTAAACCACAGAACTGTTTGTCCATTTGAGCTGCTTGATTGCGTGTAGATTCTGTTCTTACCTAAGAACAAATCCCAAATAGGAATTCACTGGTGATTGCCAGAATCTTTATAAAAACTGCGTTAGTGGGCTTTAAGAGAAACTTTCTACATTTACATTTATGGCATTTAGCAGACGCTCTTATCCAGAGCGACTTACAGCCGTGCTTAGTGTTCAGCCAGAGAATGTTTCCTAGCTAGTACAAGTAGGCTAGAGTCCAGACTCCACTTGGGCTCCGATGCTGCCTGAACAGGGCCAGTGCTAATACCTAGAAAGAAGAATACAGAGTTAAATACAGTGCCCTAGCGACCTCAAGCCAGTGCTCATACCTAGAGAGAAGATAAGTTAAGCTAAGCATAAGTGCAATACAATGCATTTCAATATTCAATTCAATTAAACTTTGTCATTATACCAGGGTTGTACAGTATAACGAAACAGTCAACCTTCTCCAGTGCAGTTATAAGAATTTACACACACACACATATATATATATATATATATATAGTGTACAGTGCAACAATAAAACAATAACTAATACATACTTAGATTAGTATATACTTACATTAGTGCTCACTTAAGTGCTTCACAAATAGATCAAATGAAGTAAATGAAGCCCAGTGTTGTGGACACAACTAAAATGTACATTTTCGTAAATAATTCATAGAAAACTTCATAATCCATAAATAAACAACCATTAATAAATATTGTAAATAATAATTAATAAAATTAACAAATAAATTATTCATTTAAAACTCAGTATTTTAATGATTAGTTTTAAATGTATAGTGTAGTTATATTGAGTCGGATCACGTAGCAATAAAGCTATTTATCCGACATATTAACAGTATTATTAAAACTAACATTCTCGCATGAATTAAAGGCTGAATAATATGATAAAGCACGTGATCAAAACCCACTGTGATCTGTTTAAAACATCTCCTCATATTTGTGCTCGTGAGCTCAAGGACATCTAAAAAATACATATACGGACGTGATAGTGTTAAATATGCAAATTGTACCTTCTGCACGGCCCCGGTTTGTTGGCGTGGATGCTGATTGGCCGAGTAGCGCGGGTGATTTGCATACCATGGGCGTGCCTGCGCGCTGTGAGCGGAGCGCCAGACGCAGATGAAGCAGGCAGCCTGACGGATCACAGCCACACCAGCGCTCACGATGCGTCCGCGGCTCTAACCCCAACTCTCCCCGCTCCGTGTGGTGCGAACGCCGAACGGGAAACATGTTCAGCATACATCGCGGTGCCTGCCTCGCCAGTAAAGGAAAGTTCTGGGTAAGTTTCTGTGAACTGACAGCTGCTGGTTAAACTGGCTGCTTCATAGTCATCACTTAGGAAATCAACTTGGGAGTTTAGTTGACCGAGACTTAAGCTGGAGAAACGGTGAGCAGGGAAGGAGAACGGGTCTCTAGCGTACTGTAGCAGGTTGTTCTAGTACAGCGAACTTATTTTGACACTGGGTTTAATCATATGTTTAATTACAGGTGGGTGTAATGTCTCTGTATTGAGCTTGATTTATATTAATGTATATATTATATTAATATATTTCCATATTAATGGCAATCTATTAATACGACAATGGATGTTAATATGTATCTATAATATGTATCTGTATATCTGTAAC
Organism: Semaprochilodus insignis; assembly: GCA_034552555.1. Lineage (NCBI taxonomy): Eukaryota > Metazoa > Chordata > Actinopteri > Characiformes > Prochilodontidae > Semaprochilodus > Semaprochilodus insignis. The sequence goes on from CM067489.1 coordinate 5,917,521, forward strand.
ATACTAAAAGCATCCATATATATATAGTATAAATATATTTAGCAGATTTAGATAGATTAATACGAAAATGGATGTTATTTGTATATATATATATATGTGTGTGTGTATATACTCTATGTAGTAGTATATAGTATTATATATATATATATANCTCGCCAGTAAAGGAAAGTTCTGGGTAAGTTTCTGTGAATTGACAGCTGCTGGTTAAACTGGCTGCTTCATAGTCATCACTTAGGAAATCAACTTGGGAGTTTAGTTGACCGAGACTTAAGCTGGAGAAACGGTGAATAGGGAAGGAGAACGGGTCTCTAGCGTACTGTAGCAGGTTGTTCTAGTACAGCGAACTTATTTTGACACTGGGTTTGATCATATGTTTAATTACAGGTGGGTGTAATGTCTCTGTATTGAGCTTGATTTATATTAATGTATATATTATATTAATATATTTCCATATTAATGGCAATCTATTAATACGACAATGGATGTTAATATGTATCTATAATATGTATCTGTATATCTGTAACATACTAAAAGCATCCATATATATATAGTATAAATATATTTAGCAGATTTAGATAGATTAATACGAAAATGGATGTTATTTGTATATATATATATATGTGTGTGTGTATATACTCTATGTAGTAGTATATAGTATTATATATATATATATATAGAGAGAGAGAGAGAGAGAGAGAGAGACAGAGAGAGTGAGAGAGAGAGATTGATAGATTAGTACAGATAGATTGATAGATAAGTTGTAAGATGATGTATATATTTTTGCAAGATCCCTCTTTCTATATATTCCTATTTTACATGATGTATATATGTTATATATTCTTTATGATAAGACTTTGGCTTATTCAAATATTAAACTGTGCCTTTTTTCCTGCTGTTGTTTGTTTTTAGGCTTTGTGCATTCTCCTGCTTTACACGAGCCCTCTCTCCTGCTTTTCAAATTTCAGCCATCTCGTCTACAAGATAAAAGAAGGCTTACCCAAAGGGACTCTCATAGGGGCTATCGGTGCAGACTTAAAGTTGGATTTCTCAGTTGATCCTCCTCGTTTGTTCAATCTGGAGCTAAAGCAGATCAGCTCGCAGTATGTGAACCTGAATAATACCACTGGGGAGCTGTACACATCTGCCCTGGAGATCGACAGAGAGGCTCTGTGTTCAGACTCCCACGAGGGCCAGGGCTGCGCTATCTTCCTGGACGTGATCATTCTGCCACAGCAATACTTCCAGCTAGTTAAGATCAAAATCATCATCGAAGACGTCAACGACAATAGGCCCCATTTCCCAGTGGACGAGATTAGAGTGTCTGTGCCGGAAAACGCGCCAGTGAATGCCCGCTTCGCAGTGGAGCAATCTGCCGTAGACCCAGATATAGGCATCCACGGGGTGCAGACCTATTGGCTCGTCAATGACTATGGGGTTTTCACTCTGGACGTGGAGGAAAACGAAGGGGGTGAGCTAACGCCTTTCCTTATTGTCACTGAGGCGCTGGATAGGGAGACGCAGGCGGAATATTTAACTGACATCATAGCTGAGGACGGAGGCTCCCCACCTCTTTTGGGCACCGCTACCCTTAGGATAATCATCACGGACGTCAATGATAACTGCCCTAAATTTACAGAGTCTCAGGTGAACGTGACGCTTTTTGGGAACACCACTAAGGGTGCACAGTTGGCACGCCTCCACGCCTTTGACCCAGATCAGGGTGCCAATGCCCAAATCACTTACACTTTCAGCGAACGGGTCACCCGAGAAACCAGGAGCTTGTTTCATTTGGATAAGGTCACAGGGGTCATCAAGCTAGCTGGAAAAATTGACATGGACACTGGAAAGTTGTACAAGTTGGTCGTGCTGGCCAATGGGCCAGCCTGCATCCCGGATGTTGCTACAGTCACATTCCACGTCATCAAAGTGGTTTCAGGTCCACCGGCCGTGATACCACGCTACATTGCTCCTGAGAAAGATGGTGTGGTTTCTCTGAGCGAATCAGAGCCACCGTTTTCCCCAATCGCATTTTTCACCATAAAGAATGTGGACTCCAGGCAAGGGGTTGTGTGCCTTCTGGAAGGGACAGGACCTTTCCGGCTTTTGCCCTACAAGCATTTAAAGAATGAATACTTACTGGAAACCACTGATCTTTTGGATTATGAGCAGCAGAAGGATTATGAACTGACTGTAGTGGTGAGGAACACACATGGATCGGTTGTTAAGACACTGGTGAAAGTGCAGGTGTTGGATGTTAATGACAACGCGCCAGTCTTTAAGCAGTCACTTATAGACATCAAGGTTGAGGAGAACAATGCTCCGGACACATTTCTGGCTAAACTACAGGCAACTGACGAGGACAGCGATAGCCGGGGTGAGGTGCTTTATCTTCTCGGCTCGGATGCTCCCAGCATCTTCCACTTGGATCGACTGACTGGGGTCTTAACCGTGACCACATCTCTGGACCGGGAGGAGAAGGAGACCTACCGGTTTATGGTCCGAGCTGTCGACTGTGGCACACCAAGGAAAGAGTCCATTGCCACAGTAGTGGTCACGGTGCTGGACCGCAACGACAACAGCCCTCGCTTCATCAACAAAGACTTCACCTTCTTCGTGCCGGAGAACTTCCCAGGCTTTGGAGAGATCGGAGTGCTGTCCGTCACAGATGCAGACGCAGGGGAAAACGGCTGGGTGGCACTGTCGATCATCAACGGGAGTGACATCTTTGTGATCGACACAGGACGAGGAGCTTTAAGGGCTAAGACACCCCTCGACAGGGAGCAGCAGGGAACATACTACCTCTGGATCGAGGCTGTAGACGGAGGTAAACCTGCCTTGTCCTGCATCACCATGGTCACTATTCTGCTCCTGGACGTCAACGACAACCCACCCATTGTGCTGTTTCCCCAGTCCAACCAGTCCTACATGCTGGTTCTTCCCAGTACACTCCCAGGAACGTCCATCACAGAAGTCTACGCCGTGGACCGGGACACCGGCATGAATGCCGTCATCGCTTACAGCATCATCAAGCGGAAGGGTGGCGAGCCGGGTTCCTTCGACATTGACCCAGATACGGGAAACATCACTCTCAGGAAAGCTTTGAGCAACCGAGGCCTCTACAGCCTGCTGGTCAAAGTCAGTGACCACGGGCAGCCTGAGCCACTCCATTCCACCGTCCTGGTCAACCTCTTTGTTAACGAGACCATCAGCAACGAGAGCTACATCCAGAGCCTGTTAACCAGGGAAGCGGAGATCGGCATCGAGGAGATCAGGCTGCCAAACAGGCTAGCGAGGGGACCGGAGTACGCTGAACTGTTCCCCTGCCAGCCTCTACTTATCACCCTCAGCATCACTTGCCTGGGACTGTTTTTTATAGTGGTGTCACTGACTGCGTACATTTGCTGTAAGAGGCAGAAAAGGCATAAAAAGAAAAGGTTAGAGGTGGAGATCCCTTTAAAAATGAAGACTGACATGCAGGCCATGGACAGGAAGCTCATGGAGCTTTCTAACATATGACCAGCCACCGCCACCTCTCCAAGACTGCTCTTACTGCCCGAACCAAACTGTTTACAAAATGTGCAGCTTCTAATCTATAGACCAACAAATGCAGTGTATAATGTATATATTGTATGTATGTTTTATAATTTTATGACAAAAAGGACCCAAAAAAACCCAGTCTTTCAAAAAAAGAGAAAAGATCACAGATTTATCGAGAGCGTGTCTAGTTTTTCAACCCCCCGAAACTATCAAATGAGTTGTTGCCCAGCTATGTGGTTCTGTAATTTATTACAATAGCCTAAACGGTGCCCTAAGCAATGTGTCAAAAAGCCCTCTTTGTTTCAGCCACCTTGACCTGTCTTGAAGGACAAACACAGTCAAAATACTCTGGTCGTGTTTGTTGCTACTGTTCAATCGTACAAAAGAACCGCTCTATTGCGTCGCAGGACGTCACCACGTCGGTTTCATTAGTGGACATTTTTCATGCACTTTGGCGTGGGGGATACAGTGTTTAGTCTATCACAACTGCCGTGCAATGACTTTCCGAGTGCTACTCCGCTGTACAGGCACCCGAGTCCCCTCCGTCAGCCTTTGGTTTTGTTGGAGTCTGTAACGAGATCTTTATTCTTTGTGCTTCACCCATCGTTTCCTACCAAAACAATGTTTCATTCTCAGACCTCACAACCCTGTGGTGTGTAAACAAAGAGTACATGAATATTAAAGTGCTTTATTTTCTTACCACAATGATCCATTATTATCCACATCACCCTCATGCATTTATCCATCCTCGTTTTTCCGAGGACAGATTCTAGCTATTAAGTGAATAATGGATGGTAAAGTGTCATAGTTGAGTACAACCAGATGGTACTGTGCAGAAGTCAGACACCACCCTTTCAGTATTTCATTTCCAGTAAAAATGACTATTATGTAGAAGACCTAATAGTTTTGTTCAGCATTTGGGAAAAATAACACACATATTTAACAGGAAAGCACACAGAAGCTCTATTTTCCTGCATTTAGTTTGGCCACTCTTTGCCTTTTACCACAGCTACCATTCTTTTCAGGTGACAGTTTGTGAAGAAATCTGCTGGGATAGTTTTCCACACCTCCAAAGTTCAGTCATAGGAGTTGGCTGCATTTTCTGCTTCTCACAATACAAATAATCCCAAACACATCTAGAAGAGGGGTGGATAGTGCATTGTTCAACAGCTTCTGTGATCGATTTGCAATGCTTTGCTTATTTCCTTGCCTCAGTGAGGCAGCTACTCATCCTTAGCGTTGAGTGGTCTTCTCACAGTAGAAGGATGGACAGAAACACCTGTGGATGTTTTCAGATCTGAAGCAAGAGTGGAGCTTGATGTTCTCCTCTCTCTCAAAGATGAAAGCTTTCCGTGTTGGTTATATGATAGAAACAGGTTTGGTGGCTTTACACAGAGCTGGTTTTGAATGCTCCTTATGCTAGTGATATATTTTATCTCCCTAGAAATATTTACTAAAAATGATTACCTAATGTTTTGACTGGGTAGTGTAGTGTGTAGTCCATCATTCTTAGTGACACTGGCATGGTGGTGGTGGTGGTGGTGTGTTAGTGTGTGTTGTGCTGTCCACACACTGTCTACTCTATTAGACACTCCTACCTTGCTGGTCCACCTTGTAGATGTAAGGTCAGAGACGATAGCTCATCTGCTGCTGCACAGTGCAGTGTTGGTCATCCTCTAGACCTTCATCAGTGGTCACATGACGCTAACCCTAACCCACAGGATAGTTTTGGTTGGTGGTTGGTTTAAACACTCCAGCAGCACTGCTGTGTCTGATCCACTCACACCAGCACAACACACACTAACACACCACCACCACCACCATGTCGGTGTCACTGCAGTGTTGAGAATGATCCACCACCCACATAATACCTGCTCTGTGGTGGTCCTGTAAGGGTCTTGATCAATGAAGTATACAGAGAAACAGATGGACTGCAGTCTGTAAAGTGCACTTATAGGGTTAGTGCTATAATGTTCAGTACTGAACAGGTTCAGGTGGAAAACATACCAGGAGATGCACGAGTGTAAAATGTGTGCTTGAATCATCAAAATACTTCTTCTGAAAATGAATACTGCACTTACCTCCCAACTAACCAAGGCCAAAACATTTCCAGCTGAAGCCTCCAAACTATTTAAGAGCATTCCTAAATGTGACACTGCCGCCTTTATCATCGCGCTGATCTGCTCACGAGCCCTGAACTGATGACTGATAAGAATCTGTCAAAGATTAGAGTTTGTACAGCTTGCTTCTCACCCTGATGTTCACTTGAGTACATGTTATCTTCACTTTGTCGCTGTTTACATACATGGGAACGTCCTGTTGCAGGATTTCTTAAGCAATCTGATGGGAACAGCAGTAGCAGAAGCCATGCTGGGTGTCTCATGTTGAAGTTCGTATGATTAAGGATGATGAAGTGATGTTGAGTGACAAAGTTCTGCCTCCTCTGCCACAGGAATCTCCACCTTGCCCCAGGCGGGCTTCTATAGTGGTCTAAAGATCTGCTCCCAGAAACAATTACAGGTCTAGTACTAATCAGCGATTTTCAGTACATCAGCTTATGTGGTGAGCCAGAACGTACGTGCTTTAAATTTTGCTTTGTCATTTCCAGTGTGTGCTTACAGATATCAAGACCTGGCAGGTTCAGCTAACAGTTAACTCTCTGGCTAAAGAGCCTTATTTATATCTAAGAGTCTTACTTAAAGTCTTATTTTCATTCCATCATGCCCACCTGCTGTTGCATGATGACATAATCAAAAACCAGAAGCCAGGTGGGCTAAAGTCAATAGGCTGAATCAAAGATTACATGTGGGCCTCCACATCCAGACATTTTGTCCCCTGTGACTGTTCTCAGATTAACTAGGGCCAGTTCTAGCACACTGCAGGTAAAAGTGGCACAAATCCCAAATCTGTCTTCATATGTTTCACAGATGTGTTATCTGTGTGGCAGCGTAAATGGCAATAAACACACAGAATCTGACATTTTCAGTTCCAATTTGGGGCACTTTCAAATGTGGTCCTGAAATTCCATATGTATCCGACAGGCAGCAGTGCAGTTCAGAATGTGTTGACTTTTACATGAGTCCAACTTGACATTCACCGTAATTTTGCTCTGCCAAGAACTCAAGGGGTGATGTTTCTGATAAAGTGGCCAGAAGGGACCGAGGCTGCAGCTTCAAAGAGAAGTTAAAAGTCTAAAAGCAAAGTTTAAAGAAACCAAGGAACCAAAGAAGTGGCCATGGCTGAATATCATGCCCTTTTTACTGTGAGCTCTGGGTAATCAGCCCAGCTTTCTGCGACTGGAACTTTGTTATTACTCCAGTGATGCTGGTGAAGACAAAACAGACCTCCATCCGTCGGCAGTGGTTGTTTACCTGTGGATGTGCATGGCACATTAAGCATTGCGTATTTTTGCGTATGTGGGTCAGTCTAGGAGCGTGATCTGTTGGATACAGGACAAATAGGATTTGGGACCCTTTTACCTGCTGTGTGAACAGCGGCCAGGACTCTTTGGTCTCTCTGTGTGTGTCAAATGTTGTGTCATGTTGACGAGGGGTACAGGGGTGGGATAAAAAGGCCTCTCCTGTGAAAACAGCACTGCTCCACCAAGATGGCTGGGTTGACTTTCTTGATATCCAGTTTTGTAAATCATACAAATTTACCAAATTTTACATATTTTCCCTAATATATACATGTATGAGCTCACCAGACAAAAAAATTATCCATATATGACTGAAGCGGCGATTTGATTTGGCATGGACTGGACATGTTTCTGGATGAAGGCCACATAAATGTTCAACCGTTCGTGCATGGAAGAGTTGTCCAGTTGGGCCAGATTTGGTCCCACAGATTTTCAAAAGGACCCAAATCTGGGAATTCTGCAGGTAAGTCCAGATGTGTGAATGCTCCTGAATGTTCATCATGCCAATCAGTCACATTTGCAGCCCTGTGAACGCCGGAATCGTCATATTGGAATACAGGGATGGCAATATTATGTTCCACAGTAAGATGATGAGCAAAAGGTAATACCTGGTTGTCCAGCAGCTCAATGTAGGCTCAAATTTACTGCCACCTCAACCAAAGAGCCCATTTCCATGTAATTAAAATACCCCCAGAACATCACAGAGGTGACCAATTCTTTTGTCCAGTAAGCTTATTTTCTATCGGTGTTATAAAAAGACCAAAGGACTGAAAGCTGAACCGAGGGACCCCAAAAACTAGGAAATTGCACGCTCCTAATAAGCCTCTTTAAATGGTATGAGATGATGAATCATGATCTAGCACAGTAAGAAAAGGTCCTATTTGATTCTGAGTTTAATTTTTTGCTACATTAAGCCCGTTCAGTGCGGTGTAGAGTGTCCTTGATTGCTGTCATTTTTTCGGACCATGGTTAGCCTAGCGTTCCATTTGTCAGACAGCTTCTTCTCCTCTGCTTCTTCCAGGTGCCGAGGTCAGCACAGGAGCGTGTCTCTAGCTTGTCGTCACCCAGGGAACGCCATTCTCCCTCTTGGCCGGCCACTCGACAGCTCCATTCTTCCAACAGAAAACAGCCAGGTATCATTTTGCTCTTTCTCTCTCTGGCGCACACTCATACGCTCATTCACGCACATTGGCAGACATTTAAACCCCCCTCCCTGAAAGCTCTGGGAGAGATAATATATCTGTGCCTGCGGAGGGAGCGCAGGTTGTGAGTGTGGCCTAGTGGCTGGGGTCAGGTTCATTGGATAAGCTGCTTATAATGCGCACCAGCAACATGTGTTTAGAGCTCCCAGGAGACTCAATGCTAACAGCTTGCATTCGCCACCATGGGGGCTGTTCATAGTGGGGTCAAGTTCAAGTTTGTTTGTGCTTTTCTGCATTATTTGTTGTTTCAAACAGGTTCGGGGTGATGGTTTCAGTCATCCGTCTCAACAGGCCTCATGGATGCGTGTTCGTGGGCATGCTCACCTTAAAGCTGCCCTTTGTAGTGGCTCCAACCATGGCAGAGATTATAGGGGGATACTGGCCCAGGAACTTTTGTGTTTGTCATGCTACAGTAGTGATGAGATATGCTGGTGCTGTCACGAGCGATTGAACTATGGTTAATGGGGTTTGGTTAGGCAATACATAATTTCCTTTCTTTTAGATTGAAATCCACAATTCTATGAACAGCACAACGTTCCGTTCTTAATTAATACACACTAAACGTTCACTGAGTATTTGCATTGTTAAATAACGTGTAAACAAAGTCATTCAGAATCCCGCCTGGAAAAATCATCTTGGGCCAGTATGGAATATATGGTGTTCCATGCTGGTTTATGCTGGTTAGTCCTGGTTGACCTACAATGACCTGCTTAAAACACATTGATATGAAATGCTGTGTTCTACACAAGTTCACCAAGTCAGCACTTTTTACAGTGGTGATGATGGGGCATAACTTTGACAAGGTTTTGGCCTAAAACATATTTTTTAAAGGAGCAATATGTAAGATTTCTAGTTTTAAATGTTCCAAAATGAACTAAAGTTATCAACAGAATGTGAAGCAATAACAGTTTCAGCGGTATGCCAAAGGCATTAATATATCGTGTTGCGGAGGGTGTCACTGTAAGGTCAAGTCGAATCAGTCCAAAATGACAGGATGAAGAAATAGCACTACCCTGACGGCGTATACTAACCTCTTGTCAATCATGTGGGGAGGTGCTTCTTCCAGTTAGACTGATTAAGGACAGGCAGCCAATAAAAGGAAGAGAACATGCAACTCTTGGCAAGATACCACAGCCGGCAGCTATCAAAAGAAGTGATATAAATAAAAGTAAAACAAGAGTTAGCGCTGGTGCTGCTTTCCATCGCTGGAGAAGCTCTTGCTGAGTAAAGGTATGAAGTTTAAACGTATGAAGGTATGAAGTAAAGTACGTTTCCTCTAGACTGGTAATTAAACAGCTGTTACATTGAGCAGGAAGGAACATGCATTTCCTTGTTTCTTATGATAGGGTTGGACACCACAGCTTTCTGCTGATATGTTGCTTCATATTGTTTGGAGCATTGGAGCTCCTTTAAAATCCGTTCCTGGCGGAGGGGTTTAAACACATGGGGGGTGTTCACTGGTCATTTTGGATAGTAAATAAGTTGTCATTTCTAGTGGCATAACAATATGTTCACACCCAATATGATTTTTGATTCTTAAAAATTCTCAGTATAAGAGTTTCAAATACTGAGGGGTTGCTTCATGCAAGTCGAGTCTCTGGAGCTTCATATTAGCTACAAGCACCACACTGTACCAAAATCAACCCCTGCCATAAATCTCCCAGGTTTAACACACCCTTATAGAAGTTTACTTAGACTTCAGTCTATAGGCCAGAACAGAAGCAAGACATGCAGTAAATGTAGTGTTTAAAAAGGCAAAACAACTCAAAATGGTTGGTATGCAGCAACGTAATAGCCAATAGAGTCCTATAGCTAATGCGGTTTAGTACAGTTTATAGGAGTGTGAGCTGTCACTTAATTTAAGTTGAATGACAAATTCAGATATTTGCTGCACTAGCTAGCATACTTGATAGTACATGCTAGCCAACTCCCCCCCAGTTTTACTTTAATACACTAACACATTACACTTACTGAGTTACTGTCCACCAACACACTACTTCCAATACACTAACACATTACACTTACTGAGTTACTGTACACAAACACACTACTTCCAGTGCACTCACACCTTACACTTACTGAGTTACTATACACCAACACACTACTTCCAGTACACTAACAAATTACAGTTACTGAGTTACTGTCCACCAACACACTACTTACAGTACACTCACACCTTACACTTACTGAGTTACTGTACACCAACACACTACTTACAGTACACTAACACACTACACTTACTGAGTTACTGTACACCAACACACTACTTACAGTACACTAACGCATTACAGTAACTGAGTTACTGTACACCGACACACTACTTACAGTACACTAACACATTACACTCACTGAGTTACTGTCCACCAACACGCTACTTACGGTACACTAACACATTACACTTACTGAGTTACTGTCCACCAACACGCTACTTACGGTACACTAACACATTACACTTACTGAGTTACTGTCCACCTACACGCTACTTACAGTACACTAACACATTACATTTAATGAGTTACCGTACACCAACACACTACTTACAGTACACTAACACATTACACTTACTGAGTTACTGTCCAGCAACACACTACTTATAGTACACTAACACATTACACTTACTGAGTTACTGTACACAACACACTACTTACAGTACACTAACACATTACACTTACTGAGTTACTGTCCACCTACACGCTACTTACAGTACACTAACACATTACATTTAATGAGTTACCGTACACCAACACACTACTTACAGTACACTAACACATTACACTTACTGAGTTATTGTCCAGCAACACACTACTTATAGTACACTAACACATTACACTTACTGAGTTACTGTACACCAACACACTACTTACAGTACACTAACACATTACACTTACTGAGTTACTGTCCAGCAACACACTACTTATAGTACACTAACACATTACACTTACTGAGTTACTGTACACAACACACTACTTACAGTACACTAACACATTACACTTACTGAGTCACTGTACACCAACACACTACTTACAGTACACTAACACATTACACTTACTGAGTTACTGTCCACCAACACGCTACTTACGGTACACTAACACATTACACTTACTGAGTTACTGTCCACCTACACGCTACTTACAGTACACTAACACATTACATTTAATGAGTTACCGTACACCAACACACTACTTACAGTACACTAACACATTACACTTACTGAGTTACTGTCCAGCAACACACTACTTATAGTACACTAACACATTACACTTACTGAGTTACTGTACACAACACACTACTTACAGTACACTAACACATTACACTTACTGAGTTACTGTCCACCTACACGCTACTTACAGTACACTAACACATTACATTTAATGAGTTACCGTACACCAACACACTACTTACAGTACACTAACACATTACACTTACTGAGTTACTGTCCAGCAACACACTACTTATAGTACACTAACACATTACACTTACTGAGTTACTGTACACAACACACTACTTACAGTACACTAACACATTACACTTACTGAGTCACTGTACACCAACACACTACTTACAGTACACTAACACATTACACTTACTGAGTCACTGTCTACCAACACGCTACTTACAGTACACTAACACTACACCTACTGAGTCACTGTCTACCACTGACAGATGGAATAATTTCTATAACTTAAATATCCTTTTTATAATAATAATAATAATAATTATAATAACACTTCAAACTTGTTTTTTTTATGCTAATTAGCCCTGATGACCATTCCTCATTTTGAAAAAAGCCAATTCCGCTAATTGAATGGGAATTAAATATTATCCAGATTAGATGAAATGAGATTAGAGCGATGCATTCTGCAATCAGCTTTGTGCTTTGCATTCCGCACAGTCAAGATCGTGAGAAGATTCTCAGTTGTCGCTGTTTACACTGTTTCTGTTACTGTTCAGTTTGAGTATAGGGGTATTTACCACATGTCGGCAACTTCAAGAAAAAAAGCAGCTGGCTGACTTTCTCACACCGCGGTGGAAAGGAAACACAATATTGACGCAGACTTTTAGGAAAGGCCAGTGCTGTTCTGAGTGGGATAGGGCCATTTTTAATCCCAATTTGGCCGCTGAGCTTTCCAGCGTAGTAATCAGTCATGTCCGAGTGCGCGCTTATGTGTGTGCGGGCGCACTGGGATCGTCACCTCTGCAACGTCCAATCGGCTGTCCAGCTCACTCTCCCACCTGGCCAGACGCTTCCAGCCTCCCTCCACAAGCCCCTCTGCATCTGTTCAGCTGCGACCAACACAAACAGAAAAGCTAGACCGCTGTAACACTGCCTGATTAGGCGCACGGCTGTGATGAAGGGCCGCTGTGCATGCAACAACAAACTTAGCCGCTGATTAATAAAATAGATTGGAGCTCCTTTCCAGTGTGGGGAGACCGTGAACCATAAATGGCCCTTCGGATTTAATTAACTTTCTTTTGTCCGCTGGCTCGCAAGTGTGCGAATCGCCATTGCTGGTTGACTTTTCTTCAGCTATCAGGGGTGGCTATCTACTTTCTATCAAAGTGTCATATGATGTTATTCTGACATTGGCACCATGCCGATTTCAACTTGGTTCTTTCTCTCTAGTTCCCATTTACGTGGGACATTTGTTTGTTTGATGGATGACGTTCAGTGCAAAGCTGTCAACGCCGGACTAGAGATAACCACCTGCTTTGCAGGTGACTTCTGTTGCGGTATTCCTGTCCAGATTTCATAAGCAAATGCCATGGCGAGAAGCCCGAGCAAGCACGCAAATGCATTGCAAACGCAGCGTCTGGCCGCACAAAACTATGTGACAACTAGAACAATACATAACCTTCATTTGCATGGCTCAAGTAACATGAAGCCCTTAAACACCAAAGGCCTTAAATGTGCTATAGAATGAAAAACTATATTTGCATGGTTGAAAAAGGAGAGTTTGGTCAATAGAACTGACTCCTTCAGATACAAATCCTGCATTCATAAAAGAGGACAGTAAATGGACCGGTTCTGAAATCCTGCCTGTTATGTAACAAACCTAACTCATTAATATCTAGACCCCCAAAATTTACATACACCAGCTTACATTCTAGTCCAGCAAAACAACGTCTACAGAGCAACGGCAATGAAAATGGTGGACTATGTGGAGAAATCCACTGTTCCAGGCAGTGAAGAAGAGGATGTCGGCACTTCTCACACCCTTTCCAAGGAAACAAACTTGGTGCAATTGATGTACAGCAGCTCCTTAATCTAATCCTCCATTCCACCTTAAATGCTGCAGCTGATACGAGTGCCTACATGTAACTTTGGCACCATTTAAGATGGAATATAAAATTCACCAAACATGCAGGAGAACGGGAAGCCAACTCCAGCTCCCACATCTTTAACGAGATCCAGGAGAACTTTAATTCCGAGTTGTTAGTTCGCTCTGCACATCTCACTCCGGACAGTTCCTCAAACTCTTGGACAATATGGAGCAGCTTCTCTCAGTGTTTAACACTGAAGAGACTGAGGAGAGGAGCAGCTCCACCTTTATTAGCATCACAACCCCAACAGCAGCCTGTAAGTAGCAGCCATGCTGTGTGATTGTATCAGTGTTTGCTGGCTGAAGCTTCAGATCATCTTAATCTGAGAGTTTCATAGTCAGGAACAACTTTAATCTACTGTATGTTGATGTCCAGTTGGAAAGCGAATAGCTAGTATGGGTAACGCTATAGGTATAGCTAGCTCCAAGTAACTAGTTTAGCTAACTAAACAGCACGAGGGCAGTAAACAGTATCCTAGTCCTGTTTAGAGTCCTAAAGTTATAATAATAAAAACAAGCTCTTAAATTACAAGGGATAAGGAGAAAGGCTGGAGAACAGTTATGTAAAATGAGTTATGACTCTTTTAGCTACACAAACAAATGTGCAGTCTGCACCCTGTCAGACTGGCTGTCCCATCAGAGGGAAGAAATTAAAAGGTTGAGTGCTTCTGGATTATATAGCTGACAGAGAAGCAGTTTTTCCCCATGAAACTGGAGATGTTAGGCTAAGCAGGAAGCAGGAACTAAACAGTATAAGGAATGAGCTTGTGTACACAGAGGTTCTTTTTATTTACCTGTCCGTGTGTATTTCGACATGTTGCTTCTGTGTGATCATTACACCAAAAACAACTTATTTGCGTTTTCCAACAAGCTGTTTAGCTCCGCCCATTTCACCAGATGTTATAGGAACAATCAGACATTGCTTTTTAATTGTGGTTCAACAGAATAATTTTAAAAAACAAACTAATGAAACTGACATATATATATACACACACAGTATATACATTTAAAAAATTGTTGCACCCAGGAGGACTGAAATGTTATTCAGAAGGAAGATATTACGATGTTGGGTTACTGGGTTATTCTCTGCTTCATTAAACTGCTGGATAAATCTGTAAAATGGAACGTTGTGTCCCGCTGCCAGGGGCATTGCTTGTTGTAATATAAATCTCTTAGCCATAAGTTCTATTATATCATATACAGTGGGGAACCCTTCTAGGCCTTGGCCAATGATTACGTTGAAATAAAAAAAATACACGTTTCATATATATATATATATGTTTCATTCATTTTTAGTTCATTGGTATTTAATAGAACTCAATTTGCTAGTTGTGTTTAATCTCTGTATACAAGTAACACATATGTAAGTGTTTTAACATACTTCAAATGTTGAATTGAACTGATAGGCTAGCTGTAATTGCCATGATGCGCCGCTGATTGTATAGGAGTGCAATCTCAATTGTTGAGGAATCTGTAAATGTAGCTTCACTGCTAAGTACTGTCTTGAGTTCAAAGTATTTAACAGTATTTCCTACAGTAAAATACAGTATTTAGGGCAGGAGAAATGGGAAAAATAGCATGTCATGATCATTTTCACAATGAACAATATACATCATGATATTTAATCTCTCTGAGATTGAATAAGTTGCAACAGACACATATAAAACACATATAAAAATGCTGTAATATTATTATTATTAGTAGTAGTATTTTATAAGTAATAATTTTAAAAATAATAACAACAACAAAAATAATAATAATAATAGATAAATGTTATGAATATAATATAATATAATATAATATAATATAATATAATATAATATAATATAATATTATATAATATAATATAAAATACAAAATCTGCACCTACAATTATTTGTAGTCAGTGTTTTACAAACTGCAGTGTAATAATTATGCACACTTCGTAAAGAAATGCAGTTAGTAAGTACTGAGGATGTGTATCATGTGCTCAGAAAAGACATAATTTATTGTTTATATAATATCGTCATATTGCCCACGCTTAATTAACGGATATCATAGTTAAAAGGTTGTAAACCTTTAATAATAATAATAATAATAATAATAATAGTAATAATAATAAACATTTTAAATCTTTTTACTCTGACAGTTCTAAATCCACGTTCTGGTGTTTTAAGGACTTTGAAGTCTTTTAGCAGTTAGTGTTCTTATTCATGCTAGTCTGGTAGTGCCGTGTGTCTGGAGAAGACCTTAACAGATAGAACTGGACACTATATGGTCAAAAGTTTGGAGACATCCACTCATCTAGCATTTTATTGCAAAAAGAGTTTACCCTACTCTGCTGTAGTAACAGCCTCTACTCTTCCGGGAAGGCTTTACGCTACATGTTGAAACAGGTGTGAGGATTTGATTGCATTCAGCAGTGAGAGCATTAGTGAGGTCGGGTGCTGATGTTGGATGATCACTTCTGGATCACTCCAGTTCATCATGATGGTATTGGTTGGTGCTCCATCACTTTAAATAACAGGGTTTGACTGCTCCACAGGGCAATGCTGGGAAGCTTGGCATTGGACATGGGGTCATATACAGTGCTGCTTCAAAGCAAGTTGTCCTATTGTCAGTGCATCTCTTAGAAGATTATACAAGATGTGTGTGAATTTGAACACACGTGTCAGATGTGGTGCACCTTAATGTAGCTCAACTCACTAATTCACTAAGAGGTGTCAACGAACATTTAGACATATGGTGTATAACATATTTATAGGTCTGGAACAACAAATGACAATTACAGCTTCAGCTTTTACTGTCAGTGTACGGCAGAATGCAGCTACATCACAGTAATCTTGCAGTCCAGGTGTCTGTGGGGTCACAGTTGCTATTTTACTGCTATTTAAGGTTAATATGCTTCAGTAAACTGTGAATGAAAATGCTTTGAATGAGAATAATAAGGTGCCAGTAGTTTTCTGTAATTTTACAGCAATTTTGTGTATAATACATATCAAAAATGATATGTTCATGTGGAAAGTTGAGCAATAGTGGAAAGGCCGTACCATGTGAAATTAGCTGAGGAGCTAATTTAACATTGCTGATTGCTGATGTGTATCACGCATAAGCAATAAACTACTGCTCCGATAAAGTCCTGTCTGTCTGTTTACACTTTTCCCTTATTTGTTCATGTAAGACACAACAGCTATTTCCAGGTGATTGACACCAGCCTGGCACCGATCAGTGTTTGACCTTCTGTTTACCCCGTCAACCACCGCTGGAGACGAAGGACTCAGGAAATTGCTTGTAACGCCTCAGCCCAGAATTACCCTACTACCGTCAACTGTGAGGCGGGGGTGGAAAAGGAGGAGGGAGTAGATCTGCACAAACATGGAGCGTGCTCAGTGTATTCTGGGGAGCAAATACAGGAAATTGCATGTTTGTTGTCATTTCATTTCAAGTTTAGGCCCAAAAAAGTGCCAAAAATTCCTCTTTAATCGTAACTGTCTCGTGTCCTTAACTATGAATTGGAAGAGTCCAGCTGAGCAGATTACACAGGACTAGCTGTTTTTGTTGAGATATAGGAAGTACAGTGCATTCTGTGATGTGTGTACGTGCGTGCGTGAGTGCGTGTGTGTGTGTGCGTGCATGCGTATTTGAGCGCGGTCCATTCATTCCCTCTGGAAAGTGCTGGATCTGAAATTACATTAAATTATTAATCGCGTAGACAGCAAGTAATTACTATCAGTCATGGCCTGATCCCATTTCCAGATTGGCCTTATTGTTCTTTGCCATGCCTTGAATTCAAACAAATGCGGCCACAGTGCTTGCCGTGGCTTGGGTTACGGTGCTGCCGACTACGCCAGCGTCCCCCTGCCGTGCCGTTATGACACCAAATCCGCTTCCATCTTCTCACTCCCGTCCCAGGCCTTCAATAATGCATTCAGTTATTATTCGCCTCCCCCCGCCAAAAATCTCAGCCTTTGATCTAATAGGTCTTTCAGGCCTGTGATGCAACAGAAAATAATCTAATCCAAGGCCTTTGATTCCGCTGGCGGATTATGTTACTTATTTCTTTTCTCGCACTCACTCACTCTCCCTCCCTCTCTCCCTCTCTCTCATTCCCTCCTCCTCTCTGAACCCCCTCATCCTCCTCTCGTCGTAAATGAAAAAGCGGGCTAACTTGCTGCCTTTGGGCTTTGGAGAGCAGTGTGTGTGAAGTCGCTCTTTGCTGGGCCTCCAGCTGCCCTCCTGGTTTCAGGCAGCCCTTTGTGAGCCGGGATATACCCGTCTTTTGCCATGCTGACAAACTCATCCAGTGAAACGTACGCCAGAAGGGTCATTTTTACTCTATGAGTGCAAATATGAACTACGTCGCAGATAATCTAACACTGCTGATTAGATAACTTTTCGATCAGCGTTAACTGAACTGTAAAGCATGATGGATTGAGTGTATTAAAATTGTTTACAGACTCATTTGAACTGCCGTCATTGGCTGATTCATTCATATTATATTTATGCACGTTCTAGAACTATTAAGAAATGGCAACTCAAATAAGTCTAGACATTATTGGTTTCTACAAACTGAAAAAAAAGTCAATTAATGAAGTTCATTCAGTGTGAGACATTAAGCTGATCTCATTTCACTGACGCCAGAACAACGATTCTGGAATTTTAACAGCCCCTGGAACTTTCAAAAGACAGAATGTTCTTCAGGCACCTCATTATAACAGCCTATCAGTTTGTTGTATTAGACTACAGAGCGCCACAAACCATGCAAACAAGAGCTGTTTCATTTGTGCTTGGTCATATAGATCAATAAGACAGATGCGTTTAGTCATGAAGACCAATAATACCAATCTGCTTGGCCGTAAAGACCAATAGGACCAATGTGCTTAGTCATAAACACCAATAACACCAATCTGCTTGGCCATAAAGACCAATAAGACCAATGTGGACCAATAAAGTCACTGGGCTTCATTCAACAATCATTCTTATTAATGCATTTCTTCTTAAAACCCACTTACACAGTTATCACAAAGAGTCTGACATTTACCAATGTTGTGTTGTTTGGGATTTGTTCTTAGGTACGAACAGAGTCTACACACACTGTAGTGCAAAGTTGCAAATAATTCTGCAGTTTAAGAACACATCCTGAATCTGACATAGACTTCTTTTCTTAGGAAAGTTTCTCAAGAGCAAAATAAAGATTAAAGTAGTAATATATTGGTGAATGAGGCCCAATAAAACTAACATGTTTGGTCATAACAACCAATAAAAGCAACATGCTTGGTTTAAGACCAGTAAGACCAATGTTTTGTGTGGAAGAGACCAATATGATCAATGTGCTCGGCCAGAAAGACTAATATATCCAATCTGCTTGGTCATACAGACAGTAGATATCAGTGTGCTTTATCAAAAAAAACAATGAATGCATTTGGTCATAAAGAGTGATAAGACCAAAGGTTTGGTCATAAACACTAATTAGACCAATATTTTAGATCAAAAAGACCTCAGTGTGTTTAGCCATAAATACCAAAAAGTTCAATGTGCTTGGTCATAAACTGTTGCAACTGTTTTTGGTTGACTTTTCATAACCTATTTTAGCTCTTTACTCTTAGTTTGTAACACTTTTGAATGAAGTGTGCTATACTTTGCTCGGCTACACTGTAAATGACAGTAAGTCTCAATGTACTCAATGCATAGTTTAAACAAAGATTGCTTGATTGATTGATAAATATCAGTAGAACTAATGTGCTTGGCCATTCAGACCAATACAACCAGTAAGACCAATATGGTTGAACATAAAGACTAGTTAGAGCACTTACACTAATATGTTAAGTTGGTCTCTTAAGACCATTAAAATCAATAAGACCTATATGCTTGGCCATGAAGACTAATAAGACCAATGTGTTTAGTCATAAAAACTAGAGAAATCAATGTGCTTGGTAATAAAGGTCAACAAGACCAATGTGCTTAGTCATAAAGAACAATAGGACCAATGAGCTGTGTTCAGTCAAAAAGACCAGTTAAACAATGTGCTTAGGCATAAAGACCAATAGGACAGTGTGCAATGTGTATGGACATAAAGACATGTAGGACAATGTGCTTGGCCATACAGACCAATACAAACAATAAAATCAATATGCTTAATCATGAAGACTAGTAAGACCAATCAGACCAAGGTGCTGAAAGACCTGTAAGGCCAATAAGATCAATGTGCTTGGTCGTACACAACAATTAGACTAAAATCAATACAATCAAGAAAAAACCCAGCTACCCATCAACATGCATTCCCTCCAAACTGTCCAAGCACAAAGCTGCAGGTTTTTCCGGCGTCCTATTCTGTGCTGATCCGCAGCTTATTTATAAATGTTGGCAGCTCACGTCGTGTGATTATGCCACTCCGTTTCACTTCGTATCCCCAGCAAAATTCAGAAATGAAATATTTAATGCACAGAAAATAGAGAGGCGGTAAGCTACAGAGAGAGATGCAGAGAGAAAGAGTACGGTGCTTAGACTCTTAGTGAAGTGTGATTAAACCTACTAATGCAATGTCACTGCATTCATTCTTTGGCTGGTATAATGACAGCTCGTGGGTATCCTTTTCTGTTCAGGCGCTGGCTTTATTTCCATTTCTCTCCTTCCATTATGAACTTGGTTAATCCTCTGTCTGAGCGAGCGGCGGCGTACATTTCATAGGGACTAGTTCACAGAAAGCAGTTTAGAAACCCCCTTTCAAGTAAAGTAACCCCTCCAGGGCCGTGATTCAGCCCACGAATCCATAGCGCAGTGAGCCACCGGCTTGACCCACTTCTTCCCACCATTGTTCATATGGTGGTCTAAGTAGACAGACAGGGTGGCCATTGTTGTCCGTACCCTCCCTTGAGCCATTTGTCGTCCTTCCACATGTATAAACCAGGCAGCTGTTGTTTTGGCTGAGCCATAGGCCTTCTGCAAACAACCAGGGACTGGTAGTCATGTATGTGGAACTGGGTTTTGTCTGGTGAAGACAAACAGGGATTACATGAAAGCGTATTGTGAGATTAAGATCATCAGTGCATTTCTGATTCTGATGAAGCATAAAGAAGCTAAACCTTCTAGGATGATTACAGGGTCGGGTGGGAGCTTAGAATCTTCTGTGAGGTTTTCACTGTCTGGTTGATTGATATTTCAGTATGGGTTTCTGAGCACTGTGGTGGAAAGTTTGAGGATCTAATGACTGTTGCAATAGACACTATACACTAGGCCTGCTAATACTAATGCTACTACTGTTACTACTACTGCTGCTGCTGATTTTGATATTTCTGCTGGTGCTAATACTTCTACTATTACTATTACTGCTGTTACATCTTTTGTTGCTGCTACTGCTACGTCTGCTAGTGCCAATACCATTACTTTTACTACTCTTGCTACCACTATTACTGCTGCTTCTGCTTCAAATGCTGCTACAGCTACTGTTCCTGCTATTACTACTGTTACTATTACTATTACTACTACTGCTTCTATTGCTGCTGCTGCATAAGTAAGTAATAGTACTTACTACTACTATAACCAGTACTGATGCTAACGCTACTGCTACTATTGCTTCCATCGCTGCTGCTGCTGCAAGTACTACTATTACTACTGCCACTACTAATACTACTATTACAGTTACTACTACTGCTTCTATTGCTGGTGTGGCTACTACTGCCCCTACTGCTACTACTATTTACATTTACATTTAAGGCATTTGGCAGATGCTCTTATCCAGAGCGATTTACAACTGTTCTTAGTGTTCCATCTGAAAATTTTTCCTAGCTAGTACAAGAAGGTGAAACTCGGCACACTTTTGCTTCCCCTGCTAATATTTCCTAGAGCAGCCACTGGTAGACCAGCAGTGCCAACATCCTCATTCTCATCAGCAAATAAAAAGCTCTGGTCAGTTACACCACCCACAAAAATTCATATTCATATTTATAGTTTACTAAATATATTATTCTAGTTTGATTTATAGTCCAGCTTTTCTATGATTTACAAACTCATAATTACTATATTGGCAGATAAGTGTGCTTATTTTAAGACATTTACTTGAAACAGGCCATATTATCTGCCAATAGAGTCTAAATATTTAACTTTATTAAAATCACTTAAATCAAGTAAATGAGAGTTATAAGATCTACTAGATACAAGATTATGTTACTTGCCAAGATGTCATTTTTTGCAGCGTGAGTTAATATGTTTACTGCCACTGTACCTTTCAGCCAAACTGACTGTCAGATACAACAGCCATGCCAAGTCCTCGGCCAAACATGTGGGCACTTGGTCGTTTAAGAGCCGATTCTTATTATTTGACATATCTAGTGCTCTTACAGTGGACCTGTCTGTGACCTGTTGTGAAGGATATTTTAGTGATTGAGCTTTTAATCTGTGCCTTTAATCTGGGTCTGGGCCTTACAGTGAAGTCAGGGTAAGACACAGTGACTAATGCAATCATGATAGATGGATAGACAGATAGATAGAAAGAGAGAGTGAGAGATGTTGACAGACATGTCAGATGTCTGAAATGACGGTGTCAGTAAGAGCTGTAAGAACAAAAAAGGCCTCAAGCGTACGACTGCGTGCTGTTCTTTCTTAACCCCACCAGCGCTCAAATTGTAGATAATTGTACAGGTGGAGTAACAGCAGCTTATACAATAGCAAATACAAACAAGGGATTTTCTCATTGAATATGCTCCCAGTGCTTATATCCACTTCAAATTTACATGCATGATGCCTTATGACTATGTACTTCTAATTATGAACAATAAAGTATTCAGGAAGGGTATTAGGCCTTTGTTGCAAAGCCTTTGTTGGCAACTGCAGCTTTGCAACATCTACAGTAGGTAGAATTTGGTTACAGTTTGGCCCATTTCTCAACAGGATGAAACATAAGCACAGTGCATTACGTCTTTGTTTGAATCACGGGATAGTTGCTGGAAATTAGGACATCCGCTTTTGTACTGGACTGCCGTGTTCATAAGTGATTAGTATTATTGTTATTCTAAAGTTTTAATTCATATTACTGTGAGTTGTTCTTAAGTTATATCACATTCATACATATCACACATGTAGTGTGTTCAGCTTTGCCTGTATTACTGCTTCCATTCTTCTTGAGAGACTTTTATTGTTGAAGAAATCTGCGGGAATATTTTTCCAAACCTCCAAAGTTCAGTCTTACCCTACGTTCACAGTCGCAGGCTACAAGTTGCTTACGTCGCCCCAAGTTTGTCTCTTTGGGGTGTATTTAAGGGGGGGGTGTGCAAGGTCCAGGAAACCTAGGTAGCTTTTAAAACATAAGCACAGTGCATAGCTGCGGCAAATTAGGATATCCACTAGTGTAATGGACTACAATGATCATAAATGGCATCTGGTCAGAAACCAGGTTATAGGCATGTATAGGCCGCAGTCTGTAATTGTACACATATACTGTGGACCCATAACGTGTTTCTAATGGCCAGTGAATGGAGGAGCAAGGTAGGTGTTTCTAATAAAGTGTCCAGTGAGTGGAGGAGCAAGGTGGGTGTTTCTAATAAGGTGTCCAGTGAGTGGAGGAGCAAGGTGGGTGTTTCTAATAAGGTGTCCAGTGAGTGGAGGAGCAAGGTGGGTGTTTCTAGTAAGGTGTCCAGTGAGTGGAGGAGCAAGGTGGGTGTTTCTAATAAGGTGTTCAGTGAGAGGAGGAGCAATGTAGGTGGTTCTATAAAATAACCAGAGAGTGCAAGAAAAAGGTAGGTGTTTCTAATAAAGTGGCCAGTGAATGGAAGAAAAAGGTAGGTGTTTCTGATAAAGTGGCCGGTGAATGGAAGAAAAAGGTAGGTGTTTCTGAGTTTTATTCAGGCTGTTAAATATTAATGTTTAAGATGATGTACAGATATGATGGAAATGAAACACTTCAAAACTGATGGTGAATTTGCACATGCTCGTTTTACGATCATATTTGACTGTATGCAACTTTAATGATTCAGGAACTTTGTGTGCGTATTTACAGCAGAACGCTTGGCAAAAGCCTTCCACATGGGAGTCACACCACTGGTGGGAAAGTAACACTGAAAGGCGAAAGCAGTTGCCAACTTTTCTTATCAAGTCATGTCCCTACCCGTACATTCTTTCTTAATGTACTTGCTACACTTATCTAAGGTGATAAGAACAAGTATTTGCTATTCATGGATCATGTTGTAAACCTGATAAAAATGAAATATGCGCATAGTGTTCATCTGCTGGAGATGTTTTGGCAGCCAGAGTCTGAGATGTTTGTAAGAATTACCTTCTCTGGCCACTAACTTATAGCTCTGACTTGCTGTTGTAGAACATCTGTTGATGTAAAACTTGTGTTAGAGCCATAAGATGTTTCTAATCAAGTGTCCAGGAAGTGAAAGTGCAAGGTATGTGTTTCTAATAAAGTGACCAGTGACTAGAGGAACAAGGTGGGTATTTCTAATAAAGTGGTCAGTGAGTGGAGGAGCAGGGTGGGTGTTTCTAATAAAGTGGTCAGTGAGTGGAGGAGCAGGGTGGGTGTTTCTAATAAAGTGTCTAGTGAGTGGAGGAGCAGGGTGGGTGATTCTAATAAAGTGGCCAGTGAGTGGAGGAGTAAGGTGGGTGTTTCTAATAAAGTGTCTAGTGAGTGGAGGAGCAGGGTGGGTGATTCTAATAAAGTGGCCAGTGAGTGGAGGAGCAGGGTGGGTGTTTCTAATAAAGTGGTCAGTGAGTGGAGGAGCAAGGTAGGTGTTTCTAATAAAGTGTCCAGTCAGTGGAGGAGCAAGGTGGGTATTTCTAATAAAGTGGCCAGTGAATAGAAGAAAAAGGTAGGTGTTTCTGATAAAGTGGCCAGTGAGTGGAAGAACAAGGTAGTTGTTTCTAATAAAGCAGCCAGTGACTGGAAGTATGTGGTGTTTGTGGCCAGTGGAAGTGTAAGGTGAGTGGAAGTATAACATAGGTGTTTCTAAAGGAGCAGCCATTGGATTGGAAATGTAAGGTAAGTGTTTCTAATAAAGTGGCCAGTCAGTGGTAAAACCAGGTCAGTGTTTCTAATAAAGTGGCCAGTTAGTGGAAGTATAAGGTACGTGTTTCTAATAAAGTGGACAGTGTGTGGAGGAACTAGGTGGGTGTTTCTAAAAAAGTGGCCAGTTAGTTGAAGAAGGAGGTATGTGTTTCTAATAAAGTGGCCAGTTAGTGGAAGAACAAGGTAGGCGTTTCTGATAAAGTGGACAGTGTGTGTATTCTGAATGTGTTTCTTTTGAGGAAGCTAAAAAAGAAAATTTTGTATTTAGATTTGGGAAACAGATAGGAAGCACACATCATTTAACAGAGAGAGAAAGTCACTCAGGCACAGAGTAACCCCAGGAAAGCTTCTCGTCTCTGTTTTTAATTAAATGAATCTCTCCTGGCACACTGACAGCGAAGCTTCATATCTTGTTTGTGAAACAGAAACACAACCGTTGGGGCTATCACATTCCCCTATCTTGCTTGACATGCAACCCAACAATTCCTACACGAAACCAAGATCTCTCTCTCTCTCCAAGGATCACGAAAAGGAAAAGAAGACCATTGTGGCCT
Source organism: Semaprochilodus insignis (assembly GCA_034552555.1). Classification (NCBI taxonomy): domain Eukaryota; kingdom Metazoa; phylum Chordata; class Actinopteri; order Characiformes; family Prochilodontidae; genus Semaprochilodus; species Semaprochilodus insignis. The sequence goes on from CM067489.1 coordinate 5,942,534, forward strand.
GATGTAGTTCAGAGGTGCAGTCTTCAGGGCCTATTGTTAATTAACTCCCAAATTCCCCCTTAAATGGACAGGACCTTTTGACATTTTCCCACGTTTACAACATCCTGAGGGTTATTATTCAGTGACTACAAGGAAAAATGCAAAGTGAGTTGTTCTTAGGTTATACAGCCCTGTACAAACATCAGAGACCACCTTTCATTTGTCCAACCTATAAACAAAACAGCCATTAGGAACAAGTAATTCATTATTCAGTATCAAGAGAAATAGCATTAGCATAATATTACAGAGGGGTCTAAACATAGTAATGCCTTTTGTATTATGTAGTGTGTCCAGCTTTGCCTGTATTACTGCTTCCGTTCTTCTTGAGAGACTTTTATTTTTGAAGAATTCTGCAGGAATATTTTTCCACACCTCCAAAGTTCAGTCTTACCCTACGTTCACAGTCGCAGGCGACAAGTCGCTTATGACGCCCCAAGTTTGTCTCTTGTAGGTGTGTTTGCGGCTGTTTACGTTGTCACCAGTGGGCGTCTACAGGGTCCAGGAAAGCTACTTTTTAAAGCACCTGTTTATACTGACAAACTAATTTGTATGGAAACCATAACTGCTTGCATTCATGGCTAGTTTTATTGGCCAGTTAGCATGCTGGCTAACCTAGCTAGCTATCGAGTGACTTAACTCCCCAGAGACACCAACAATATCCTCTACTTTCCTCCATGTTTCATTTTTCTTCAAATGTATGTGCACAAAGACGCATCATATAAACTGGGAAAAGAGGAAACAGCAGTTATGAGTTTCTCTTCAATTCCATGTGTTTTCCACCAAACAGCTATGAACTGGAACCAAATGCCAGTAGGAACAAAAAGTTCAGAGAGCAGAAGCTGGGGGACCTTGGACCCTCGTGTTTACGATTGGTCTGAAGAATTTGTTGGAGCTAATAGTTTGCAATGTCGCCTCACAACATCATAATCCATTTGCATAAAGTTCAGAAGATCTCAACTTGATTTGTCGCTTGTCGCTGTGTTGCTTGCAACTTACTGCTTAATCGCGGCTACAAATTGCACATACTCCCATAGGAAATAACTGGTCGCTAGTCACTCTGTCACCGGCTAGTGTAAACGTAGGGTTAGAAATTGGTTTCATTTCCTGCTTCTTACAAGCCAAGTCATTCTAAACACATTCAGGGATGTTGAGGTCTGGACTCTGGGGTGGTCAGTCTGGACTCTGGAGTGGTCAGTAAGGACACCGGCAGCTTCTTTTTTCTTTATTTTGTCTATTCCTTTTGCTCAGCCTGAGCTTGAAACCTACACATACCTGGACAGAAAATGTGTCCAGATCTTAAACAAGAGGGCAGTTTTGGTGGTCTACCAGGTTATTGGACATTCCGTTTTGTCCGTATCCTTTAATTGCTTATTTTGCAAGTACAATATCTACTGATATTTTCAAAATGTCTTCTGATATTTGTAAGTAGATTACAAATTTGTAAGGCGCAGTATACAATTCTGGAGAATGATGGGTGATATATGACCTTAACAGCAAAACAAATACAACCCTCCCTCCAGTGCTCCTCCAGAAGCTCTGCTGCCTGTCAAGTAGAAACAGAGCCTCATCCCTTCTTATGACCTCCTCATCCCTTATCGCTTTTCAACTCTCCATCAAGTCAGTTCTAATGGTGCAGCAGATCCATTCTGGCACCTGAGGCACCTGAGTGTAACTGCTGCACCATTTATGGTGGAACATTTGAATAGGAAGCCACATGTCAACTCTTGGATGTCTCTCAACCATTGAAACCCCCTTGCCTGAGAACTTCATTCTTAGTCTTTGTTCTTCAGATCTTTGGCTGTTTCTTGGCCATCTCTCCTTCTTGACAGTTTGTGAAGTTCAGCACATAGCTGTACCTATTCCCGCTGTCCGGTGCAAAAGCGCAAACGCCCCCTGTTAGTGATGGGCTGGAATAGTGTTGTAAGGCTCTACCGGACCCCCTTTTTCACCGACACGGTGGTGGTGCCAAAATGTTATACCATTATAACCCTAGATACATGACATCTTATGTAGACAATTACTTTCCTCTGGGGCCCCCAAAGATGCTCATGCTCAGGGGCCTCGCAGATATCTGAGATCCGTTCCTCCTAACGGACTACTTTTGTACGTTTGATGTTCCCAGACTATAAAATTTACCCCATGGACCCGCACACAGAAGCCTCCACACAGTTCTCCATCCCCTCCCCACACGGCTGCTCATTCTAGGTGTGTCGTTCAATTAGATTGCTGCGCTACAAAAGCCACCGCGTAAGCTTTCAAAGCGTGAAAGGCTGGAAATTCATTAGCGGCCCATTAAAGGGACGTGTGAGCGTTCTCATTGTGTCAGTAATTAAGGCCATGCTAATATTTCCAACAGAGGTGTTCAGCATAACTCACTCCAGCGCGTGCCTCCTAATGGGAGCCATTTTGATCCATTGACTCGAGGTTTTTTTTCCTCTCTTTTTTTCATTCTTTTCTGTGGGCTTCTTTGGACAGGCTGCTGTTTTTCCTTCATCACACACATGCATGCAATCGCTCTCTAAAGAGCATTCAGCGGTTTTGTGCGCTTGGTTTTAGGCAATTCGGAATAGCGGACAGGGACCTTGACCGTAATTATACACTCCTTCAGATGTCACAGGCAAACTTCGGCCCTCGCAACGCAATCTCGGCCGGTTTCTAAGGACGAGTCGTGCCGCATCATTCGCCTGAGTGAAAAAGAAGCAGAAAATGGGGTGTAAAACAGCCGTGTTATTTGGGCTTTTCACTGCGTGTCTCTTTCTCTCTTTCTCTCTTTCTCTCTCTCTCTTTTTTTCCTAGTGCAAAACTGGCTAACCTCTATTCGTTTTTCCCCCTCTTTGGAATACAAATCCAGTCCCAGCACTAATAACTTGTTATGTTGGGAACCCAACAACAAAGAGCATTGCATATGAGGGCGGATTAAAAATGCATGGTCAGTTATGGCACTGCATTAAACAGTAGTTGGGAATGGGGTGATCACCAAACACATCGAAGGGAACGTTTTCAAGCTTCAGAGCCTGAGTGACGTTTTAATATTCCGGCCTCAAACGGTCATGGAGTTGCGTTTGATCCCCTGTCCCAATCACTTTTCACTTCAAACGCCTGGTTATTTAACTAGCGTGCCACAATGGCCTGCTAAATGAAATCTACAGGTGTTTCCAGCGCTTTGTGGTCTATTCACTTAGTGGCAATAACACAGAAAAGATCATACAGGTCTCTGTGTGTGATTACTAATGATAACTGTCGCGTCAGTTATCAGATTTCAGGCAGAAATGAACAGGTGCTCGCTGTTGCGGCTTAGCCGCTCGTATCCTTGGTAACTGTGGGCCGGCTGGCCAGCAGCGTGCACTGAAAGGCCCATTATCGGCTGCACTGATTGAGAGGGCTTAGAGCCATTAGGGCCGGTGCGCGTCCCGCTCTTTATATGGAGTGTGACGTCGGAGGTGACAGGCCATCACGGCTCAAGAGCTTTGGGAGAGAAAATCACACTAAGAAGCGAAGTTGTGAGAGGAGGCCGGCCGGACGGACCGTATTAGTTCAGCACAGAGCTTTAGCTTACAATCCTACTTTTATATCATATGATGTAAGCTATTTTTAAGTCACCATGAGCTTTTACAAAGTGGTCCCCCCTCAGTGTTCTGACCCATGCACTTTTCAGTTCAGGTTGATTCAAAATTATTCAAAGTGGGACCGAGAACTGATATCCTACAGAGTTCTTGTACTTTATCATATATCAGATGGATATACACTCAATTTAGACTGATATGGGCAATATTTATTGAGCTACACATACACAAGTAGTGTCTCTCAGTATGGTGTTGCTAACGCAACATGCCAGACGTCTCAGCATGTAGTTGTGGAGGTTCCTAATGGTGTCCTGTGATAATCAATCCCATGCAGCTTGAATATTCTCACACAGTTCCTGCAGATTGTGTGGTAGGGTGGAGGTGGAGTGACAACAGACCTTCTGGACGTGTGCCATGTGACAACAAACCGTTCATCTTGCCACTGACCACGGTGCCTCCACACACAGATTCGTTGGTCGTCTCCACCAAGACAAAAGCGGGACTCATTACTGAAGATGACCCGCTGCCACTCTGAGTTACTCCATGACAGTCTGGCACGACACCACTGCAGTCCTTGGCAATGTTGACATGATGTTAAGGGTACTCGTCGTAACAGTCTGTGTGCATGTAGTCCTGCACGCATGTAGTCCTGCATTGTGTTGCGGTCTACCAATAGTGCTGGCACTAACAGGATGACTCATGGAGGGCATCACTGCTCGCTGAATGCTTGCTTATGACAAATGCACGGCCGAGCGTGAAACTTGAATCATTCGCATGTCTCACAGTGTAAAATCAACCCACCAATATTCATTAATATTGGTTGATTCCTTCTGGGTGCACCTCTTTGGGTGACTATTTTGACAATAACTGTATGTGAATAACCTCCAGTTTATTAGCCCTATACTGTGCGTCTCTCAAAAAGTGGTCCGCACTGTAACACTCCTTATAACTTCAGTGAAAATGGGCAGGGCTAAACTACTGTAATCCAGACAGGTGGATATATGTACATGCATTGGTTTAGGCGATGGCTGTTGTTGCAGCTTTGTTTCTGTGGAGTGATTGAATAAGAATAACAAGTGATAATGTAGTGGAATTGAAATGGTTACAGTACAAATATGACCTGATAAAATATAACTAACTACAAATATGAATTTGTGTCATTGTGCAAAATATTACGCAAACTTCCAGTTCTGTTCCAGAAGACTGGGGACGAAAATAGTTTCCTCAGTGTTGCTGTACTTACATGTCCGGTCATGATACGCTGTTTTGTGTATGATGTTGATGAATACAGGAAGATCCATGGATAAGGTTATCCCAGCATGTTAAAGACTTTTAAGGAGGAACAGAGGCCTAAATGTGTAGGTATGTTGTTATTGTTGTCTAGGGAATGTGTACCTGTGTTGCACAAGCTGGATTGTGCTTGGTTGTGGGGTAGGTGGAGTGGGTTTGTACAGCAGGCATGGTTGCAATGGATGTTGGATGTGACCTATCTCAGCTGTTCAGCGGTTTCTCCACTGCTGCTGAGCGTTTGCCTACAGCTGTGTTTTCTGTGTCTTCTTCTTTGGCAAGATGTCAAAATATTAATGCTGAATTGTGATTTTCCTAACCTTGAAAAAGCAAGTGAATCATTAAACAAATCGCTCTCTAATGCAAATCTAAACGTCTTTATAAAAGAGGGTTTTATATGCACGCAGGAGCCAAACAAGTGCTAGCTTACTGTGAGTGTTAATGTTTTCCAGACCTCAAGCAGCTGGCGTTGCTCCTGTATAGGTGGAGAGTTGGAAAATTCCGAGCTCCTCATTATCAGGAATGCTGAATTAGGAAGCATTATAACTTGCACACAACAAGAAGAACACAACAGCAAACATACTGAAATGTATAACGCTGTGTCCACTCACTGTCCACTCTACCTTGCTGGTCCACCTTGTAGATGTACAGTCAGAGACGATAACTCATCCGCTGCTGCACAGTTTGTGTTGGTCATCCTCTAGACCTTCATCAGTGATCACATGATGCTGCCCACAGGACGCTGTTGGCTGGATGGTTTTGATTGGTGGACTACTCTCAGTCCAGCAGTGACACTGAGGTGTCCATCAGCACTGCTGTGTCTGATCCACTCACACCAGCACAACACACACTAACACACCACCACCACGACATCAGTGTTACTGCAGTGCTGAGAATGATCCACCACATTATACCTGCTCTGTGGTGGTCCTGTGGGGGTCCTGACCATTAAAGAACAGGATAACAAAGTATGCAGAGAAACTGATGGACTACAGTCTGTAACTGTAGAACTTTGAAGTGCTCCTATATGGTAGGTGAAGCTGATTAAATGAACAATGAGTGTAGATACAAGAGGGTGTACCTAATTAAGTGGGAGGTAGTGGAAATTGGCTGCTATGTGAAGGGCATGGGTTGAGGGTGCAAATTTGTGTGTCAAAGTTCACCAAAGTTCTACGACACATAATCACTCACCATTGCAAATTACACTGAAATAGATGGAATTTATCTCAGTGTGACTGGGCCAACATATGCCAGCATCTCTGTCTTATCTTGCAAGCACTTTTCGCTGACCGCCTATTCCATCCCCTCTGATTCCTGAGCGGTGGAGTCAAAGTAACCCTGACTCTTTTATCTTTCTTTCTGTCGGCCTCTTGTTCTCACACGCAAGCTAAATGAGAATGGTCTTATACGGGCACAGAGAAAACTGTGACTTCAGATTGAATTAGTGACCTGCTCAGTGACTGGACTTCTTGTTAATTCCAGCCACTGATGCATTTCAGCCTGTCTGGTGCGTCAGTGTGTGCGCCTCCGTTTGTGTGTGTGTGAGGCTCCCTATTCTCCTAAGGATGTGGCTGATTGCTCGGAGATGAACATCCGCAATGGCCCATCAGCTCTCTCCCAGGACCCAGTGTGGCTAAATTACACAAGCCAGTGCTAGATGGTGAAATCCGTAAATGGATGTAGGGAACGGAGAGGAAATAGCGATTTCGCTGTCACTCTAACACACACACACATATAAGGTGGTATCTCCAGCCTGAGGTGTCAAACATTTGTTGCACAAGTCTACAACTTATAAAGAACTTTGCTGGTTTGTACTGTGCTCTATGTAGATGCTGTCAGGATAGACTTAGTTCAGGAATTAACAGTGTCATTTTTCCAATACCAGTAACTGTGTGCTGTCATAATGTTTGTTGTTATTTCAGTTTATGTCACACGCTAATTTTTGCTAAGTGTACTATTATAGCAGTCATGACATCACACAGGACATTGTCATTGTCAGGAATGCAGAAGTAGGAAGCAGTATAACTTGCAAACCATAAACAGGAAGAACACAACAGCAATCATGTGTATATTAGATAATTATATGTGTTAGTGTGTGTTATGCTGGTGTGAGTGGATCAGACACCTCACATCAGTCCACTCTCTCTGTCCACTCTATTAGACACACCTACCTTGCTGGTCCACCTTTTAGATGTACAGTCAGAGACGATAGCTCATCTGCTGCCACAGAGTTAGTGTTGGTCATCCTCTAGTTCTTCATCAGTGGTCACAGGACACTGTTGGCTGCGTAGTTTTGGTTGGTGGACTATTCTCAGTCCAGCAGTGACACTGAGGTGTTTAAACACTCCAGCAGTGTCTGATCCACTCACACCACCATAACACACATTAACACACCACCACCACCTCAGTGTCACTGCAGTACTGAGAATGATCCACCACCCACATAACACCTGCTTTGGTCCTGTGGGGGTGTTATAGCAGTCATGACATCACACATGGCATCTGTCATGATGATTACCAGTAACATGACACTTTTACATTACTTGACATAATCTGTCATGACAGCATATGACATCTGCCATGGCATTTTTATGGCATTGAAATGTCAATGTTATGCAGCAGGGCTCAAGTCTCATCTAGTTAGCCATAGCAATGTAATAAGGCTGGGTAATTCAAAGTCAATGAAATTTGGGCCTACTCATCTCTCACTTTGGGCCATCCAGGTGAGATGTATACTCAACAATTGGTGTCCAACCCTGGTCCCTTATAGCTGTAGACTTTGATACAGATCTACACCAATCTCAGGGCTGAACTACTATCCTTACTATTGTGGATAGCGCTTCTCTGGAGGTGTCAGATTTGTCCCTTTTCAGGCTATCCCCACAGCTTTTCAGGCAGCCCAGGTCATGTATGACCAGACATTTTGGTATACCTAAGGATATACTTTCAAAACAAGGGCTCCAATGTACTTCTCGTGGTTGGTCAGCCTTTTTTGAACATTGATGTGACTGTAAGTCTGACCTCTGGCTAACATTCCCAGACAAACTGACAATGTGGAAGGGCAAATCAAGAACTTGATTATATCTTTCAGACTCTTTTATTAGAGTAACACTTCAGACTAGTAACGCTTTCTCATCTGCGCGGAAATAGCTCAGAAATCTTTAGTGAATTCAGCATTCGACATTACATCCCTTTAGAGTGTTTTAGGTTTTCCTCCCGTGGCTCTGTGGACTGCCATGGCAAATGACGTACCAGTGGCGAAAAAGTGGAGCTGACTCAATGAGGAGACTCTGGGAAGAAACTTCTCAACATATCTAGTCCACCTTCCAGAGAAACAAAGAGTTTGCTGACCATCACCAGAGGGAGCCCCCCGTATATCAGCCTGGACGTAGAATCTCGGTCTCAACCAGGGATTTCAGGGTTCGAGGTGGGTGCAGGAAACTTTCACCCAGGAGCATATGAGGTTCCCAGAAAGGTAAATGACTCCCTCAAAACAGTGTTTCCTATTTGTTTCACGTATCCCTTCTCAAACCTGTGGTTTAAGATTCACTGGATGAGGCTATGCATAAAGAGAGGCCTCCCCCACCAGTGGATATCAATGGTACCCTGACCTATGCTGTTAACTGTTTGCTGAACTCAAGAATGTGTGGTGTCGTTCTACAGCATCTCATGGACTGTGAGGGTTATGGTCCTGAGGAACAGTGCTAAGTTCCTGCTAGTGATATAATGGACCCAGGTATGGTAGCGGACTTTCATAACCAACATCCAGACAAGCCAACCCTGCAACCTAGGGGACGAGACAGGATCCCAGTTCATGCCCTGGTAGTATAAGAGGCCATCGTTGACGCCTCTGGTCGCGTGGTTGGTCATGGTCATAGTTAAACTCATTCCTAAACTGTCCCATGCTTTCAGCACTCCAGATGCTGACTCTAGCCCAGACTCCAACTCACAGAATCTTCGGAGAGATCACGTGATTCCTACTTACTCTGAATTGGCCAATTATCAATCACTCTCCAGATCCTGATCACTGGGGTACTATCTATTCTCACCCAGTCAGACGTCCTGGTTTGTATTCACCTTGTGAAGTACTGCCACAGTTTCACTGAGCATACCAAGCCGCTTCCTTTGTTCTCTGTCTTCGTGTGTACTGACCGTTTTACTATTTGATTCTGTTTTTGGATTGCCCCTTTCACTTTGACTGTTTCATTAAAATTCTGTTTTTTTGACTTTGCCTTGTTTCCCGGTTTGCTCTTTTTAAGCCCCCTTATGGTTTTTGCTTGTCCTCTTTTGGTTTTGACATTTGCTTGTTTCGACACTGATTTGGAATTCCCCTTTTTGTAATAAAGCTTACCTGCCTTATTTGAACTGAGAACATCTGGACATTTTTGACTCGTTTCAGTCATGTAAATCAGCATAAATGAATAATAAACCACATTACACCGATGTTTGTACAGTCTTCATTTAATTTCTAAATCAGCCAACACAAATCTGGGATAATTATCTTTCCATTTTTCATTTTAGTGAATTATTCATGTCATGCATTAAAAATTGCACGCCGTAGCAGCAGCTTTACAAATGCTTGTTAGTAGTAATCTACACATGTCAGTAAAAGAATAACTGCACCCAGAAGGAAGATAAAGGTTACCAGGAACAATAAATGATGATAAATTTAGACTGATATGAGCAATATTTATTGAGCTACACATACAGAAGTAGCGTCTCTCAGTATGGGGTCAGGCCGCCATGTTTGCTATAATCCATCCCATGCATCTTGAATATTCTCACACAGTTCTTGCAGATTTTGTGGTAGGGGTGGTGATAGAGTACCACCAGGCATTCTGGATTCGTTGGTTGTCATCACAAAGACAAAAGCAGGACTCGCCACTGAAGGTAACCCGCTGGCATTCTGAGTTTCTCCATGACAGTCTGGCACGACACCATTGCAGTCTTTGGCAATGCTGACGTGGTGTTAAGGGCAGTTGCCATAACGGTCATGACTCAAGGAGGGCATCACTGCTCGCTGAATGTCTGCAACCGTGGGTGTTGAGTCAGGTACAGTGATAAGGCCCGTCCTTGCTTACGTCACATGCACGGCTGAGCGTGAAACTTCAATCATTTGCATGTCTCATGATGTTAAACCTACCCACCAAGTTTCATTCCTGTTGGCTGATTCCTTCTGGGTGCAGCTGTTTGTGTAACTATTCTTTTGATGATGAGTATAATTAAAGATTGAAATATCATAACAGGAATAATCAACCTAAAGTCAGTGTAACTCATTATAAGATCTTTATTTATATGCATGATAAGTAACACTTTTACTTGCTGAAAAGCAACAAGCTTTTACTTGCTGAAGTAAACCTAATTAGACCACATTTATGTCCTTGGAGTTTAATGGGTTTATTGTAGCCATGCAAATAAAGCTTGTTATGTTTGTAAACAAAGACCAGTATACCCCCTTTAATATGTTGACCAACACATCAATTCCCTACTCTCATTACTACTTAACCTAAGTATTAATTGTATAGTTAGTGAAGTGATTTCCAGTAAAACTGAAACATTAATAACAGCTGTTTAGCCTGCTGTTTAAGTGGTTGACCCTCTTGACTCTCTCAGTAGGTGAAAAGTAGTTTTGGCTTAAAACAACCTTGGAATCTGTTTCCCTTGCTGGCTGGCGCAGGGCCACATACACAGAGCTAGAAACAGCTGGGGCAGCCGGCTTTGGCTCGTCACGCCCAGCCGCACTACAGGTAATACCCCCCCACCCTCTAACGCAGGCCTCCATCAGCCATATGGCTCGAAGCAGAGTGGCCTGGTTCACCTCAGGCCTCATTCACATACCACAAGTGTGGATGAATTGATTGGGTGCAGGTGAAGGGATGGGCGGAGCTTATTGTGGAGGTCACTTTCAAAGGAATTAGGTTCAGTTCACCTTTCACTCCACCAACTACTTTGGCTTGATTTGATCCAATCTAATTGTATTGGTTGAGCTTTGGAATATATAAATAAAAGTACCTGCCATCGTTTTATAGTAGTAGTGGTTGTAGTAGTAGTATCAGCAGTGCAGCTGTAGTTGTACAGTAGCTGTAGTTGTAGTAGTAGTAGTAGCTGCTTTAGTACTTGTAGTAGAAGTAGCAGTGCAGCTGTAGTTGTACAGTAGCAGTAGTTGTAGTAGTAGTACTAGCTGCTTTAGTACTTGTAGTAGAAGTAGCAGTGCAGCTGTAGTTGTACAGTAGCAGTAGTTGTAGTAGTAGTAGTAGTAGCTGCTTTAGTACTTGTAGTAGAAGTAGCAGTGCAGCTGTAGTTGTGCAGTAGTAGTAGTAGTAGTAGCTGCTTTAGTACTTGTAGTAGAAGTAGCAGTGCAGCTGTGGTTGTACAGTAGTAGTAGCTGCTTTAGTACTTGTAGTAGAAGTAGCAGTACAGCTGTAGTTGTACAGTGGTAGTAGCTGTAGTAGGAGTAGCGGCATTAGTACTTGTAGTAGAAGTAGTAGTGCAGCTGTAGTTGTACAGTGGTAGTAGTAATTGTAGTATAGTTGCAGTAGTAGTTGTTCTTGTTGTAGCAGTAGTAGTAATAATTGTAGTGTAGTTGTATGTATTAGTGATATATATATATATTACTGATATATATAGTAGCAGTAATTGTAAGTATAGTATAGTTGTAGTGGTAGTAATTGTTGTTGTAGCAGTAATTGTAAGTATAGTATAGTTGTGGTGGTAGTAATTGTTGTTGTAGCAGTAATTGTAAGTGTAGTATATTTGTAGTAGTGATTCCTGATGTAGCAATAGTAGTCACAGTTGTAGTAGTAGTACTGTAGTAGCTGTTGTAGTAATAGTATTTGAAGTATATGTAGTAATAGCCGTAGTATTACTGTTGATTAATAAATATTGAGAGATTTTAAATTTAAGATTTTAAATAAAAGATTTTAAACCAGTCAATGTATAGACCTCCAGAAAGCTGCTTCCACAAACAAATGATGCACTGCAGTGTAATAAAACATAATCTCTTTGAGAAGTATAAGACAGCGATGGTAATATTATGTAAGCTCCTGTAAGAGATGACACAATGTGCTTTTTGTTGATCCGCCTTTGATGACCACATGATGACTATGCATCATGGAGGGATCAAAAGATCACAGATATATTATTACGTACAGAGAGAGACAGTTCTAGTTGAGGGCTGTTTATCATTTATTACACAGTCGGCATCATCTACTAACAACTTTATGCAGTTTAATTCACACTGTTTTACATAATACACTAAAAGTCAAAGACATTTTAAAAGAAGTTCACACAAATATATGTCAGATTTTTACATTTTTTTATTATGAAATGTATATGGAGCTTCTTGACCAGCTACACATCTTTTCAGACCCAGAGTGTTGAGTGGTCTTCTCACAGTGGGAGGATGAACAGGAACACATGTGGATGTCTTCAGATCCTTCAGAGTGGAGCTTAGCGTCCTCCTCTCTCTCAAAGATGAAAGCTCTAAGTGCTGTTCATCTGACGGGGACAGGTTTGGTGGTCTTGTAGGTTGTTGGAAGTAGTTGGAAGTTCTCTGTAGCTTTGAATTTTTTTATTTTTTTATTTTTTTGGAGGGGGGGGGGGGGGCTCATATTGCGCACATTGCTCTTATTTCTTTGACTTTTCTTTCCATATGTAAGTCGGTTGTCTTACATCTAATCTCATCAGAAGTACCTCCTGAAAACAAATAACTTTGACTTAATGGCCACTTTGACTGGACATTAAATAATTGAAGGTTGGTCAGTATAATAAGTTGTATAATAATCAAATCAAATGACACTTCACTGTATACACAGTCATGAAACAACACTAAAATGCAACAATCATAAAATGTGACTATGTGTTGCAAGCAATATAATGTCTCTTTATAAAGTTATGCAAAAGTTTGAATGAATTTGGTGTTCTACAGCTTGTTCAGCAGGATCAAATGTAAGATGTATCACAGTGGTCTTGTTGCGGAACAGATTTAGGTGAGGCTGATCATTCTCTGAGTAGAGAGTTTTAGGCCCATTTTTCGCCATTTGTGTGCTCTAGGGCGTTTCAGTCATTACTGCCAGCACAAGGAATCGAACCAGCGACCCTCCGGTCACAAGGCTGGTTCCCTAACCTTCAGCCAACAACTGCCCCTAAAACAGGAAAAGCGGCCTGGGAGATGGGTTTTGTGGCACAGAGGCAGTCCTATGCAGGTTAGGGCATTGCATCTCGCAACTCTCATTGGTGTCCGAAGGACGGACACCTGGCATAGCACAGTAATTGACAACAGGTGTGCCTTAAATGCTGCAGGTCGGACTCTTCCAGAGGGAGGTTGCTCTCTCCTTGGGTCTCGCGCTCTCTCTCCTCTCTTCCGTGGACACCCTTCCATCACCTTAGAAAAACCTGAAGACTATCATGAATACAGCTTCAGCTGGCCAACCACTGGCTCATGGACTGAGCTGGCACCCTTTCGAGGTGATTCGGAGACTCAGACTCCAGGTAAGTTGGCCTTTCAGTGGGTCCGACTAGATTTAGGCACACACCTTTGGGTTAGTTCATGTCTCATGTCAAATTTCAACACGTAGGAGCAGTGTATCTTTGTTACAGCCAGGGTCAGGAGATGTTAATTAAACCCTAGACAGTTTGGTGGTTTGGCTCCATGTGTCAGTGATTCCTGGGCTTGTAACAGTAATATTAACAAATTGGTTTACCATGTAACCATTACATTAGTCCACTTAGAAAATCACCAAACAAAATTCAACAGAGGCACCCAAACTGTGCCATATGACCGTATACATATTACATATTTCATTACTATTGGTGGTGATGTTAGCCAAATCCCATATGCACTTCCTCTATAGATGTAATAAGGCAGAAAGGCACAATTGGGGGGTTAAAAAAGATAATGGAAAGCTACTACTGTAAAATAAATAAATAAATAAATAGATAAATAAATAAAACAGGCATGGATGAGTCCCAGAGAGGGCGTGTGTGTTTGAGCAAGATAAATCAGAGTGGTTGAAAGCCTTACTGCTAAGGAATAACAATAATACCAGGCTTAAGATGAAGGCTTTTAGCTCAAATGTCAAATCCTCTCTCGGTAAGGACCATCTAACTCAAGCCAGTTCAGTGAAAACAGATTGCTCGACATGGGAACAAATCCCACAGAGTCACGTTCAATCATCAGTCACAGGAAGGCCAGCGCACCGGTGGCTTTAGGTAGGAGTATCAAAGAAACGGACTTTCACATGCCTGGCTTTGGCATATAGAGAATCACAGGGCGACTGTGTCAGCTGAGGCACCTCCAGACCTTGTAGTTAAAGATTGATCAGTTGTGATGTTCTATGCTGTTTTACAGTAATTATGCCCTTTAATGCCCTGCCTTAATGACAGGTACGGCTCATGCGAGCTGACAGGTGTAATTGCTGTTGGTTCCAGAGGCCTGAGCTCCAGCTGCATGGAATGCTGATGTATACCACCGGCTTCAAAGGGCAGCAATTAGAAAAGAAAGTGCCGTACAAAGGCGTAGCGGGTTACTTCATATACCTAATTGGTCTGCCAAAGGTATAAGGTTTGTTTGCTCTGCTCAGGCTGTATGACTCATTGATAATGCTATGTCCTCCTGTGGTCTGTGAGGCCAGCCAAAGGTTGCACCCTCTTCTACCGGCAACAATGAACGAGGGCACTTGGTCGTAACTCATACTTCAGCGAGCCAGCAAACGCATGAAGATAGCTATCTGCGGCTGTGGGTGGCACTCATACTGGAGAGTGCAGGTGGTCCTGACGTTGTGAGGACGATGGGGAAATGGGCTTGGGCTGACAGGATAGCCTACTAAGAGGATCATGAAGCGACTGCTGCGGGAGACTGACAGGGCTGTTTCTGGAATTCTGGGGGCCCTCAGAGAGATCCTGTGCGGAGGTCGGGGGATCACTAAATCATCCCAAGTGGATCATTTGGTAGGCAAGATTGTTAAATGTGATCTACATGTTTAAATGTGATTACAATAAAACAATAACTCGAAGGGGATGAAGGGAAACCTGTAACTAGTGCTATCTGTTGTAAGCATTCCCAGAGGGAGACTTTCAGGTTTAATGACTAGGAAACCGCCTTTCTGGTGATGTATCTTGAAGGCAGGTTTGAGGCGGATAGTTGAGGCCCAGTACATCAGCTGACTAATGCAGAACAAAGTCAGATAGCATTATTGCTAGGAAGCCAAATATCCTGTCTATGTTATTAGCATCTACATTCGTGGCTTGCATTTAGGATTTCTTTATTGCACTGGTGGGTGGGGATGGGAGGGGGTTCTCAACTGTTACATGATGTATTTATGAAATGCATGCTGGGTATTGTAGTAAGAGAACACATACTGATGGATAAAAACAGAAAAAATAAACCGAACTGTCAGTGAGGCTGGGAAATATACGAAATATCATGTCGTATTTATTATGCCACATAATAGGCACATACGAAGGTGGGGCTGTAGTGCAGTGGATAGCGCAGTCACCTTGCAACAAGAAGGGTCTGGGTTTGATTCCCCGGTTGGGCGACTGGGGTCCTGTCTGTGTGGAGTTTGCACTTTCTCCCCATGTCTACTCTGGGGTCTTTGGTTTCCTCCCACAGTCCAAAAACATGTAGTCAGTTGAGTTGGAGATGCTAAATTGCCCCCTAGGTGTGTGTGAATGTGTATGTCTGGGTGTCTGCCCTGGGATGGACTGGTGACTTGTCCAGGAGGTTTCCTGTCTTCCACCCAATGAGTGCTGGTATAGGCTCCAGCACAAACCCCAATCCTCCACCTCCCTGAGACCCAGATGGTGGATGACGAAGATGATGGGGCTATAAATACCTGCTGAGTGTGAGTGAAGGGATTCATAGATTGAGAAGAGGTGGTACAGTGCAGTGAAGGTCTCGTTCCACGTGTGGAAAATGGCTCCAAAGCAGATGTTAATGATTGGCTAAAAGGAGTGATTGTATTTGGGTGTACCAAAGACCATAGTGTGAAGGAAGTAGCTTGAATTGCAGGTGTATGGAAATGTACGGTCATATGGGTCTACCAGCAGTGACTAAAATCCCAGTCTACAGGGAATTCTCCTCAGAATTGTGCCGGGGAAGGCATTCACCAAATCTGGCCCAACTTCACAATTATTTGATGCAAAGGCTGAACATTGATGTGGCCTACATCCAGAAACTTGTCCAGTACATGCCCAATCCAATCACAGCTGTTATTTGTGCTTGGAGGTATTACACACTGTTAGGTACGTTTCAGTCACAGGTGACTCATTTGTGAACTTATATACTGTATATACACCAATATTGAAAACTTTGATTATTGACCAATTTGGATCCAATATTTGTCTCTGTTTTGTGAAGCGGTGTCTTGTGTGTTTTTTACCAAGGAACGCGTGCAAATTTCCAAATATGTGGTCTAAAATCTGTACCTATAATACAATCTGTGCCTATAACACAAAAAAATTCACATACGTGGAAATCTTGCTTGAAAGGATATTGCAATATTGAAATTTTCAATATCAGTATAGGTATCTGGAAAGCAAAAGTGATATTATATTCCAGATACATAACTAGAATCCATTCTTCCCAGATAGCAAAATTATTTTGGCCCAAATTCCCTATTTTCATCTGGCCCACTTGCCACATTGAATGACGAGATCAGGGCCATGTGTAATGTAGGACCCATTCTTCCCAGATAGCAAAAAGTGGACCGGATCTGTTTTGGTACAGGTGGGCCACATGGTTTTTTCTATATGTGGGCCACTTTTGTCTGACAAACAGTCTGCCAGTAGGCAGCACTACTGTATCTGGGCCAGAAGTGGACCAATTCTGTTTTGGTACAGGTGGGCCAAATGCATGTTTTAAATGTGTGGGCCAACTTTGGCTCACTGCAGATTGCCAGTGCCGACAATCCCCCAGCAGTGCCATATGCATCCACATACTAGCTGGGTTTGGTCTTCTACTCCTTCCGCAGTGAGTAATGACTCCGGTTAACGAGGGCTCCAGTAATGCATTCTGCTGCTTTTCCCAATCTAATACACCTCTTTTATTACCAGAGTTAATTATCAAACTCTTTCTTGTTAATGACGAACGCATCTTCATGTCCTGAATGCTGACTATGTAGTGCCTGAGACTGTTTGAGTAGCAACAATCATCTCATTACTGCCTTCTCACGCACAGGACAAATCAGCAAATGGAATTACAACTCTAAAGTCTTATGACCAGCGACAAAGCCAGGGGTCAGGATTTGTTTGTGTGAGTCGGATGTGATCCTGCACATCTGCAGCAGTGTTTTCGTAAGCAATACAACACGCTTTGCTTTGTCCGTCTGCCTGTCTGCAGGTCTGTTTGTCTATTCCTTCATGTGTTACTTTGTCCATCCATTTGTTTGTTTGTTCGTCCATCTGCACATCTGTTCATCCGTGACTGTTTTTCAGGTAGTTACCGTCACATAGAAACTGGATAATGATTTTAGAGCTGTATGAGGGGAAGAGCAGGCTAGGATTGCTGGGCAGAGAGCTATCAGTCAAGCTGCTCATTTGCCACACCCACACAGCTGTCAGTTAAATCTAGAATTTGATCATATTTATATCTTATATTTTGCATTCAAGCTTTGCTGGATGTTTAATATGACACTCTAGGTTTGTATCATACAAACTGTTATTTAATAAATATGTGGTCTCTTGTTTTTGCAGGCAAACAGTAAACATGCACTCAGTAAACACTTTGAATTATTTGTCACTGACCAATAAATGGCCGATATATTTAATCATATTATAAACTGTGTGGATTAAATGACTGAGTACAAATGTTTAAGAGTCTTTGAGTTCGCTTTAATTCATCAGATTCATCCACTCAGCGAAGGGGACCAAAGTGGTAACACAGGTACATCTATTAACGGTACTTAAGACAGTAATATGCTTTACTGAATCGTTAAGTAATGTAGCAATTACTCATTACTTTTTTTAACGATTCAGTAAAGCATATTCATGAATGTGTAAGAGCACAGAGTTTATCAAGTGCATATCACCTTCGTATGTAAAGTAAATACTGGTTATGTAATATTTATTAAACACTGTTGTGTACTGTAGTTTATAAGAGACATGTGTATATGTATATAGAAACTATTGTGAACTGTTATGATCTTAACTTTAAGATGCTTTTGAGAAACTGGGCCATGATTAGTTGGAAGAGTGAACCACATAAACATGCAGGGTAATAACTCTCCAGGAGCAGATAAGAAATTGAATTATATATGCATTATATAATGATTAATTGAGACATTAGTTAAGCATTTAGTAAGGATTATAAACTACTTAATAAAATGTAATGTCCTATTTTAGTTGATGCTTAATTGCTACATTACTTATTTAGTAATGCTTATAACTCCTTTAAGTACCATTCATAAATGTACACTTATTGTAGTGTTACCCAAAATGCTCATCTGTACACCGCATGCAATTACACACTTTCACCAGAGAGGTCTCCAAATCCCCAAATATCTTACATATTGCAGCTTTAAGTTTGTTGTCTGTAGAGAACTTATTCTCACTTAGTCGTTTAACCAGGGATGTGAAGTATGACTGTATGACTGTAAACAATATGTTTATTTTCAATTAGCAACTCAAAATAAACATATATAACATGTTGATTTTTACTTTTATGCATCATTTGAACACAGCAGCTGCTGTTTACACTGTGTGAACAGTTTACGATGAATGGACGCAAAATTGCTAGGAAAAAAGTCTGGTTCCATTGACTTACATTCAAACGAAATTAGGTTTTTGCCCTCCCCTCTAAAGCTGCCACTTTGGAGCTACTTGTTTTTCTTTGGGCGGCAGCGATATAACACAAATGACAGATGAGCTAATGAATTTGTGAAAAACCATAAAGGAGATTGGCATATTCAGCATGTGAACTAGGCCACTTTCCAACTCACTACAACGTTGATCCCAAAACCGGTCTGAAAAAGCTGCAGCACGCTTACAGTGGCAGTAAGATGAGTGAGAGCGTTGTCTTTACATAATAGCCCCTCCGTCTAGGGCTGCTCTTTCACCTTTCGTACCCTCATGAATGCAAGTATATATAGAGTTGGGCTGATCCCAGATCAGCGCTCTCACTCTGACCCATATGGGCTGTGGAGCCCATTAAGGCCCTCTCGGATCATTAACGTGCTGTAAATCCAGCCAGCAACAGGTGGTGATGATTAGGATCTACACACAAAGTCCGGCTTTAAAGCGCTGCTAAAACGTCTTACCCCGGGCCTGCCAGCTCCACCGTGCAGCCCATTCGTCACTGTAATTGTCACTTGCCTGAGGTGTCTGTGCAAATATTTGGTCATGAATGCAGACTTTATGGCTTCAAAACCACATGACCCCCACTGACCTTCCACGGTTTGTTCCACTGGGCTGAGTAAACAGAGCCGTCATGTCCAGTCTCAGTCAGGTCGTACATTAGGAGCAGGGTTTCTTTCACCATTAGTGTTTTGAAGTGTTAACATAATGTAGCGCTCTTCTCAGGAACATTTAGTAATTAAATATGCCAGAACTACAATTCAGTTTGTCCTGCAGATGATCAAACGGTACTCAGGCTTTGTGAAAGCTATCGGCTTCTGTATCTTGGGCTCTTACGGCATGTAATCTTGGATTTGGGTTTCTTTTGAAATCCCACAATCCAGACCTGACAGGCTGAGGAGATTTGCAGCACACATGTGTCAAAGGTGCGGGTGTGCTCAGTCATTCGCTGTCATCTAAGAACGCTTTGATTTCACTGGAGTGATTTTATTAAGACGTCCAGAGACAGTTTTACTAGACCATATGACTATATGGAGCTTGTTTTTGCACCTTGGTTTACATCTCAACTGTTGAATTATGGGGACAGCGTGAAAAAGGTTCTTAAAAGGTTCTTTAGGGAGCTATGGTTGGTTCTGGACATCGGCACTTTTGGTTCTCGAATTTGTCTATTATACTGTCATATACAGTGTAATACACTCATCATCAAAAGAAGAGTTGCACCTAGAAGGACGTGTGGGATTGCAATGCTGTTTGGAAGGAAGATAAAGTTTACCAGGAAGAATAAATGATCATAAATTTAGACTGATATGGACAATATTTATTGAGCTACACATACAGAAGTAAGCCAGACGTCTCCTTCTGGAGTTGCAGAGGTTCCTAATGGTTTCCTGTGATAATATATTCCATGCAGCTTGAGAATACACAATGGATGGATATTTGTCCTGGTAGGTTGTCACAGGTATCTGGAGCCATGCTGACTGCAGTGCACCCACAGCTGCTGGAGGGGGCGTGAGGGGAGGATCCATAGGGCAAACATGGCGATCAAGGCGGTCCCACAGATGCTCAAGTCTGGGGAATTAGGGGCCAGGGTAGTACTCCAACCAGTGTCAGACATTTATAGTCGTGTGACATGTCACATTGTCTTGCTGGAAGATCCCATCCACCCCAGGGAAGACAATCAGCATGTAGGGGTGTACGTAATCTGCAAGGATGGATTCATACCCAAATCGGTTGAGAGTACCTTTCACATGGACGAGTTGGCCCAGAAAATGCCATGACAGTGCAACTTCCTTCATGAGCTACGTGCGCTGCAGTCGAAAGTAGGAATAATAATGTGACTCGACTGTGAAGAACATGCCATAACTGGTGGAATAACTCATGTTTTAATTTCAGCAAATTCAGCAAATGAAGGAAAAATAAAGGAACAAATGAATAAAAATGAACTTTTTTTCACTTAGAAAGTAAAACTATAAAAATAAACCTGTACTTGGCCTGGGGGTGCCTAACTTTTGCACACGACTCTTAGGCATAAAACATGTTTTATAAGAAATTGAGCCTTATTGTACTATTATCATTTAGCATATTGAGCTCAGACGACGTGTAGGTTCGCTGGTGGTTTCCGATAGTATATAAAATGGCTGTATTTGGGTTGTAGACATCTTGACCCCTGGTTCCCATCACCACCACTGTAAAGAAATCAGAGTCTACAATGGCTCTACACTGGTTCTCTACAATGAACCACTTCACATCAGGATACCTTAGCCTACAACTCAACAACTGACCTATACAGAAATTTGAAGGATCTGAATCTCAAAACTTTAAAAGGTTGTTTGGTGAACCAAACATGGTTCTTCTATGGCATCAACCCGAAGAGCCGTTCTGATGCTAGCAGTCTAGTATGAAGCTACAGGACCAAATAAGTTCAAATATGAAGAGCATGGCTTGAACGCACCACCCGAAAAGCTTTGGGTCATGTTACTTTCACCTACTCGCTCTGAAGCATGTTTGCAACGCAGGCCTGTTAATTCACCTCCACTCTGAGCAGAGTCTTTGATGTGAAAGGCTTTTCATGCTGGTAAAACAATCCAGTAGGAGATGAAAGCTTAAAGATGGTGAACCATCTGCTTTGAAAATGTTCTCGGCATACCAAAATGCCAATCACTTCGGAAGATGTTGCAATATTTAAATCAACCAATTTTACTCGTTTCAGTTAGTGAGTGTGATCAGGAAAGGTACAGGAAAGGAGCTACCTCGTTCCTCCGCTGTGGGGTTTGTGTTATGTTTCAGATTCATTAAGCACATGAAGTTGATAAATTACTAACGTAACAGGGCGCTGCAGCGCTGCAAATCATCTGTCTGAAAAAGGGAAAGGCAATAACATTAATTAGAGAAAATCACGTCCGTGCTAAGATCGGTTCACACTTTGATTAAAAGCTTAGTGCCACAGCAGAGTATTGTATTATTGAGAAGAACAAGGAACGGATATTGATATGAGACAAATGGCATAAAGGTGAGGTAATGGCAACCAACAGTACGATCCCATCATGGGGCGCCTTTAAAGGGCAATTCCACCAAAATAAACTCAAGCTCTTACAAACTATAAAAGTGCATATCGTCGATGTCCAATATAAAAACATCTATCTCCACTTTTGTCGCTTTTTACTTTCATGCATCATTTGAACACAGCAGCTGCTGTTTACCCTGTGTGAGAATTTCATGACGAATGGACCAACAGAAATGGCCTAAACCTGCTTGGAAAAAAGTCTGGTTCCATTGACTTACATTCAAATTATAGTAGGTTTTTGGCCTCTCCTGTAAAGTTGCCATTTTTGAGATACTTGGGACTTTTTGGACAGCCACAATATCTATAGTGAATTAGGGGGTTAGACCAGTGCCCCCCACCTAACCCACCCAGTCTCAACCAGTGGATGTAGATTAGATGAAGCTGAAGTTAGCTTTTATTTCCCGTTCCACCTTAAATCATGTAGTAGTTGCACTGAGGCACCTGTACAATTGCTAGCACATAACTGCTAAGTTGTTTAAGGTGGAACAGAAATTTGAATAACAAGCTAACAGTGATGAGAGCAGGCATATGTCACTTCTGCGTCGCCCAAACAACCATGCCCCCTTTTGGGTGAAAACAAATCTGTTACAACGACTGCCCTTATTACCACTTCAATGTCACTAATAACTTTAATGGTGTCTTGCCAGACTGTCATGGAGGGACTCAGAATGGCAGCCAGTTATCTTCAGTGACGAGTCCCGCTTTTGTCTTGGTGGAGGCACCGTGGTCAGCACCAAGATGAGTGGTTTGTTGTCATTCGGCCTGGTGTCCCTCCACTTCCACCCCTACCGCAACATCTGCAGGAACTGTGTGAGAATATTAAAGCTGCGTAGGATGGATTATCACAGGACTCCATTAGGAACCTCTACAACTCCATGCTGAGACATCTGGCACGTTGTGTTAGCAAACATGGCGGCCCGACACCATACTGAGAGACACTACTTCTGTATGTGTAGCTCAATAAATATTGATCATATCAGTCTAAATTTATCATCATTTATTGTTTCTGGTAACCTTTATCTTCCTTCCCAATATTGGAATTCCACACTTCCTTCTGGGTGCAGCTATTGTAGACGGTTCATGTAATAACCCCTCTCTGCTGGGGAGCTCTCCGAGTATTTATATGCTTCAGACGTTCAGATGGTTCCTAACACTACCAATCTGAGCAGCTTAGTCTTGTTTTTTTTTTTTTCTCTCATTCAAGTTGAATTGCTTTGTTTGCAGCGCAACTCTTTAATTATGCGGACATCTAGTAAAATAGGTGGAATTTCCTTTAAAGTGGGCCTAGCGTTTCCAAAAGCATCAGGAGGAAAAATCATGAGGAGAGAGGATCGGACTTGGAGAGAAGAAAAAAGAAAGAGTGACTGTTTATTCTTTCAGTTTGCTCCCTACTGGTCCACAACAAGCCACGCTGCCGGAGATATTAATGAGCTCCATGGAGAAAGCAAAATCGGCACCAAACAAATATCCAGGCCAATTCTACAAACGAACAGAATCTTCCTACTGGCACTTGTGTCTGTGTCCTTCTACCGAGAATAAAAAAATCTAATTAAAGCCGACAGCTGCTTTCCAACCCACAACAGGGTGGGCTGACCACTTTCATTTCATTAAGAATCTTCACTGAAGCTTTTGGATTGAGCTTCTTCTTCACAAGTGGTAAACCCCTTATAAGAACTGTGTGTTCAGTCTCCAGCTCGGAGCAAAATCCAGATTCCCGTCCCTTGTTCCTAACTGATGGCAGGATGTGGGACCAATACACAGCAGACCTACTTCAGATTTATGAGAAGAAAGGAGAGAATAAGTTGAGTCTCGACTCGTCACGCAATAGCAGGGCACATACATAGAGCTAAAGACTGGGCCAGTATGGCTGCTCTCAGGTATCCCAGTCAGACTGTCTCAGGGTCAGCTCACAGTGAGTGAGGAGGGCAGTGAGTAAGCACTACTGGTAAGCTGCACAAAGACAATAAGCAAAAAGTCCTTTTTCATACACGTGATTGACCTTACCTTTCATGTGGCAGATGTATTTCGACATATACACTCATCATCAATAGAATAGCTGCACCCAGAAGGAAGTGTCAGACTGCAGTGCTATTGGGAAGGAAGATAAAGGTTACCAGGAACAATAAATGATGATAAATTTAGACTGATATGGGCAATATTTATTGAGCTACACATACAGAAGTAGTGTCTCCCAGTATGGTGTCGGGCGGCCATGTTTGTTAAATTTCTTATAAAGTTAAATTTATTATATGTTCTTATAAAGTGACTCAGTGATATTATCCATAGCAGTGATATGATACATTAATAATAATAATAGTAAGTGTCAGAGTGCAATGGTATTGCTGAAAGGCTCATAGCTTGTTCAGTAAGAGCCTGTGAGCGTTGATACCATTGCACTCTGACACTTTAGTACTACTATCAATATATCGTCGCTGTCCAAAGAAAAACATGTATCTCCATTTTTGTCGATTTTTACTTTTATGCCTCATTTGATCACATGAGCTGCTATTTACACTGTGTGGAAATGTCATGAAGAATGGACCAACAGACATGGACCAAAAGTGCTTGGAAAGACGTCTGGTTCCATTGACTTCCATTCAAATTAAATGAGGTTTTTGGCCTCTCCTGTAAAGTTGCCATTTTGGAGATACCTGTTTTTCTTTGGACAGCGACGATATAATGCCACTGCTATATATATATATATATATATATATATATATATATATGTCAGATTATCTGTGTCTAACATATTGTACATATCAGAGAATTTCTACACAGAACCCTCCTGTGTCTATAGATTCTGTATTTTGTGTTTTTTGTGTGCATTTTGTATTTATTTAATATATCACTGTTTATTTAGTATGTTTAGTTAGTATGTATATTAATGCTGCCCTCCTGTGAGTATTAACCTGAGCCTCGCCACAAGCATTTCAATGCATAAATGTCCTGACTTGTTGTGCAAATGACAAATAAACTTGAAACTAACCCAACATGCCAGACGTCTCGGCATGGAGTTGTCTCAACTCTTACTAAAAGGAATTAGCTTTTACCGTATAGGATTTAAGTTCACATTTGGCCTTTCCCAGTTCATTTTAATGGGTGGAACGACTTATAGTTCATATTACAATTCAACACAAGGTAATTCAGTTTTCATAAGCAACAAAATTACATTTCAAAATGCTGAATTTCTAATTATCACACTATCTCGACTTCCAGGGAAAAATGCAGGTTTTACTCTTTAACTGAGCTCTAGTCATTGATCCAGAAGGCAGCAACTGGGCTCAGTCTGCACCTTAACCCTGATGCAATGTCTTGAAAAGTCTCTATTTACATTTACCTTTTGTAACTATGTAATTACATATGTAATTACTTATAGCTAATGCATTAATAACACATTAAGGTGATAAATGATAACTGCATGCTGTAAATGCTTTTCCCTAGTCATATCAGACACATTAGCCCTGGAGGACACCGGCAGAGTACATGAGAACTATGGATAAACCAACAACCTGTAAAGTAACAAAAACAACAGAAATGTGAGAAGCTCTACATCCCCCTTAAAACAGGCCTAGCGCCAGAATTAAACCACAAACAAGGGAGCTGTTGGGCCTGGAGGGTAGGTGCAGTTTGGCGCAGCATGCATCAACAAAACTCAGTACCAGCATATTTAACTTGAGAAAGCCAGCTGAAACAATCCCACGTCCTGCATGTGTGAGACTACAGGAAGAAATATTTAATGTATAATATTTTGGAATATGAAAAACTATATCAAGTTA
This sequence comes from Semaprochilodus insignis, assembly GCA_034552555.1. Taxonomy (NCBI): domain Eukaryota; kingdom Metazoa; phylum Chordata; class Actinopteri; order Characiformes; family Prochilodontidae; genus Semaprochilodus; species Semaprochilodus insignis. The sequence goes on from CM067489.1 coordinate 5,968,054, forward strand.
AATGCATTTCTTTCAACGGTGTATTATTTCACTGGTAACTTGCTGATCTTGGTAAACAGGTGTCCAGGTGGTAACCTCTGGCCAATCAGTGGGGTTACTGCACCAGCTTGATGCTTGAAGACGGAGGGTTTGAGATGTATTATTTGACTTGTTTTATGGCAGGCAGATTGGACATGTATTCATATATTCATTTTCATAAATGACCTCGGTTTTGTTTTGTACTGCTATTTTACATTACAGTCTATGAGTGTCCAATGTTTGTCCAAAAAGGGGCGGAGACGTGTTGTAAACCAAAGTTCCTGGATGTGCCGATCTGATGCATCCCAGGTGGTTGCTAAGGTCCTGCTAAGCCTTCGCTATTGTACCTTTGGTGGTATGCAGGTGTATGGAAGTCTCCGGTCATACGGGTCTACCAGAAGTCTACAGGAAATTCTCCTCAGAATTGTAGCAGAGAAGGCATCCACCAATCTTCCCATACCGAGCAATTCTTTGATGTAGGAGTGTCTGAACATTGATGTGCCCTACATCCAGAAACTTGTCCAGTCCATGCCAAATCCCATCACAGCTGTTATTGGTGCTTGTGGAGGTATTATATGCTATTAGTTGGTGACTCATTTTTTGTCCGGTGGGTTTATGTGCTAGTATGTATACGAGTCTGTATGTAATGTCTAAGAGGAGCAGTGTGAGAGATGTCTTATCAGTTAGACTAGAATATAGTCTTTAAATGAATGCTGTGTGGAAAACCAATTGATAAGCAAATTATTCCCAGATAATCCCCACAATCCTTGGCAACAGTTCATGTCCAAAACAAAAAGTAGGATAATAAAACGATGAGCAGTCAGCTGGATTTTTTGAGCCAACAGACTAAATAATCAGACTAATCAGTTGTTATTCTATGGTGTAAATTTCTGGTATGGCCGAATGACAATAACAGCTAAATAGCTAGGAATTATACATAATGGAGACCAGGAATTCTGGGATCTTCTATAGGACATGACCACTCTGCGAAGATGCTGTGATGTGAAGTGTTTGTTCCAGCAGGC
>CM067489.1:5982659-6005096 GCA_034552555.1 Semaprochilodus insignis
GGTATAAACAGGAAGAAGAAAACTCTGGGATAAGACTGGCCCTAGGCCCTGGCTCTGCAGCCTTTTCATTAGCCCTAGTAGGCCTGCTGTGGGTCAGAGCAATACAGCACATGTGAAGTATCCCCCCCTACCCCCAAAAATCATGAGTATGATTACTATGTGCTGGTTGGAATGTCCAGGGGGGTGTCAGGACTTCATGGGTTAGAACATGTTGTGTTTTAATGCTTGTATGCTGGTTAAACCAGTATGACCAAGTTGGGTGACCAGCTAAACCAGCACCAGAGCAGCGATTTATAAGCTTTCAACAGCATAGAACAGGCCTGTGCTGTTTTTGTCCCAGTAGGGAAATGAGGCCAAACTGAGGTTACAGCTACACTGCTAACTTTACTTTTCAGCATAATCTGATGAGTCACTTCTTAAGCAATCACACCCATTCCCAAATATCCACCCCAGAACAGTGTTTCAAAAGTTACATCCATGTTCAAGATACATCATTAGAAGTCTACTGGACAATCCCAACTTTACAGCAAGGCTTCCCAACGATGGCCCATGGGAACATTCCCTTCGCCCCCTTACAAAGTTAACCTAACCCAACCCTCCCACTCAATCAAAACAAACGAAAAATGAAAATGATTTTATTCCATATACCTTTTTTTTAAATACTTTTTTTTTTTTAAGTTGTATTTTCAGCTACAGATTTGTATGCTGTCTTGTCTTCCCGGCCCTCCAGTCCATCATAAACACTGCATTTTGAGACCCCCTCAACACAAAAGGTTTGGGCACCCCTGTTCTAGAGACAGCATGGCCGCCAGAGTGAACAACCCAACAGAGCAGAACAATCCTGAGCTCTAAAGCTACGCTTCTTCAGTCCAGAGCCCAGACTCGGGCCACTCAACTTTCACCAATTCAAGAATGGTGTCCATATTACAACACGTCAATAATTTATACATGCTAAGACCCCAGTCAAATTCACATTCCCTAGACTTCATCTTGGACAGAGTTTCCATCCATCTCATCCTTTCTGAGACTGAAGGTGGCCTTGATGCTTTCACCATCTTTAATTTGTTAGACCTGCAATCTGCTGAGACCATGTACCATCTATGGCTTTTGTAAAGTGAAACATGATCTCTCCTCAGCACCAAGGTCTACGTTTCAGCGGATGTGATCGGCTTACCGAGGGCCGGTACGACAAATGAGCTTGGAAGGATGGCACAAGCCTCACATGCTGATAACAAATGACACAGAACACGAGCACAGGAGCAGCTCCATCAACATTATTGGCCGGTGCTGTCAGTTGCCAGTTCATGTCAGTCCAAATACCTCCGGCGTCTCAGGCTAAGGCATCTAGACAGCTACTCTAGGGTCAACCGTTCCTCGTTCATTTGGTCATATTCATTACAATGGGGAACAGGAAAAACTGATCCTGATACGACCCCCGATCTGTCATGTGAGCCGAAGTGTAGGACCACGTGTGATTAACGAACAGCTTCTCTGTTTGAATTGTAGGACGTGTGCAACAGATGGCTGCTGCTACACTGTAGGGTAAATTTAAACCCTACTGAATATTAACTGGTGTTCACTGTTCAGTGGTCAACTGTACATGCAAACAACACCTGCGAGCCTAACCGTGGTTAAGCATAGCGAGTTTACTGTTACACACCTGCAAACCTCGTTTCCCCAAAAATGCATGTGCACTTTATTGTAATACACTCATCGTCAAAAACATAACTGCACAAATAGTCAGACCCAGAAGGTACCAAAGGACAGGAATGAAACTTGGTGGGTAGGTTTGACATTGTGAGACATGCAAATGATTCAAGTTCCACGCTCGGCTGTGCATGTGATTTAAGAAAGGACGAGACTTAACACTGTACCTGACTGAACCAACAGCCACGACTGCCGACATTCAGCAAGCAGTGATGCCCTCCATGAGTCTTCCTGTTAGTGTCAGGCGATGAGTCCCAACGAATCATGTTACGTTAGCAAACATGGTGGCCCAACACCATACGGAGACACACTACTTCTGTATGTGTAGCTCATTAATTATTGGACACAACAGTCTAAATTTATAATCATTTACTCTTCCTGGTAACCTTTATCTTCCTTCCCAATAGCACTGCAATCCTACACTTCCTTCTGGGTGCAACTGTAACTGTACCGTCTACACTGTTACCAGCATAAAGTTCAAAGGCCAGAGTCTGTCATTGTATGGGCAGGTAGGGGTTAGTGGTCCACGCAGGGGGTAACTTGTGGTGCCTTCTGTAAAGGCACCACAGACAATTTCTGGAACAACAAACACTTTCCTCTCCATGACATCTTGTTTGGCCATGCTTACTTCATCATGACCACACCAATCCACCCTCTGCCCATTACAACAGCATGGGTGTGTATTTAGAGTGTGGGTGTGGGTGCTAGACTGGCCTGACTTTCATTGAAAACGTATTGCGCAGTATGAAGCTGTGGGCCAGCTGAAGAGTTGTATAACGAGATAGAAGCAACAATATCCGCCTTCAAAACTGGACCAATTGGTATTATTAAAAAGGGAAGGTGATGTAACACGCCAGTTAACACCCTCCTGTCACAACTTTATTTGGAAGATGTCACAGGAATCAAATTTGGAATTTGCAAATATTCAGAAAAAAAAAATGTGTTTTAAATTTTTAATTTAATGTTTTTAATTTTGCTATCCAAACTTCTCTGCAATTGAGGTTGTATTTGAGACTAAATTCAAAGTTAACAATAACACTGCCAAATAAAAGACCCAGGCGACTCCAAAGAAAAAAACGGGTGAAGGATTTTTATGATCATTATAACCAAGTATGATACAAAGCATCACCATGTACAGCAGCCTTTTGCATTATAGCGTTTGTGTGTTCGGATATGGTCGATGCATCTTGTGCAGCAAGCCCTTACAGGATTCTCCTTGTACGTTCTCCATCACAAAGAGAGAGGAGAGAAAGATTTTAGAGTTGATCATCTGCCAGAGTGCGTCTTCACTTTCATCTCGAAGCCTTAGCTTTGAATTAGGTCTGACAGATCGTCATCAGCATAGGAGGCCTGAAGGAAGAAGCACACAAACAACGTTCCATTAGGCTCTTCTTTGCTTGCCACTCTTTCATGATCGCAACCACACCTGCTCATTAACATAAGCAAGACATATATATCTGTAAGAGATATGACAAAATCCAATAACAGTAAACGAGATGTCAAAACAAGACTATCTGAAATGCCAGATTGGTCCACAGAACCTCTCGCTTAGTGTCTCCAATAAGGCAGGCTTAAATGATGATGTAAAAGCCAGGCAACCGTGGTGCATGACAGCCAATTAGAGCTTCTGACTTGCAGTTCAGGAGACAGTCTGGGTGAGGGTGTTCGTGAAGACCTGACGCTGCCTGCTATACATCATCTATCATACTCACAGCAGTCACAGTGTTTGCTTTGCAAAACTAACAAAGCAGAATAATAAGTAAGGACGTGCATGTTGGTTAAACTCAGTTTCCTATTGTGCCAGTGCCTACAGCGAGCGTTACGTTCTTGGCTTTTTTTTTGCATGTGTCGGCTATAAACAAATATAATTACTGTATCGATAATATATTTATATATTGTCCTCAGTCCTGAGACCGCAGACCTACAAAAATATATATATTATCATCAAACATGTTCATTGCTACATTCTAAATAATATACAGGATTTTTGTTTACTATGAAACATAGGATTCAGAGTCCAGTATATTTGGATATTTGCACTTAGGCCCATAAAATAAGCTTTTGAAAAGTGAACATATTTCTTATCACCAACATATGACACAAATCAAGCACTGAACTTTTCATGTGTTTACTGGATGTACAGCTGACTGAAAAAGTTTTGGAACTCTCGAAACTACCTGGACATCTGCTAGAACAGCTCCAAAAATATTAAATATGTTTCCCTATTATATTAAATATGTTTCCCTACTACTACTACTACTACTACTACTAATAATAATAATAATAATAATAATAATAATAATAATAATAATAGAGCTTTAATAATACTTATATATATATATTTTTTTTTAAATAATAAAATAGATGTATTTATAATACTATACGTATTACACATTTTACATACATTTTACATACATTTTACAGTGTCATACACAGATACAACATGCCTCTCTTCCAGGAATAACAGAACAGGAAAAGTTTGTGGTTGGATCCGTTAGCCCAAAGATAATAAACATGTTCATTTCTAAAATTTTCAGTAAAACTTAATACAGTGTCCAGTATACTGTACAGTGAAATAACATTATCCCCAAAATCATAGATCATCAACAGTCATACCTAATTACACATTCAATTCTAGTTTTTACAAATATAAACTACAGAGACCCTGGGTTTAATAACACAGGGTTTAATAACACAGAAGTCTGTTTCACTAAGCGTGAGGTCTACGCTGATATCTACTACTTCCTCTTTTGCCCTTCACAAGAAGGACACATACAAAAAGCATTTCTGAAATAAATACAGTTTGGAAACAGTGTTCATGCTATTCATATTTCAAAATCAGGAAATATGAAGAAAACAGACAGCAAAAGTGAGCTTGTTGTTGTAGCACGTGTGAATGTTAGGGTCTCTTTGAACATAATAGAAGTGACGACTTCAGGGACAGCTTTTGATAGGAGGATGCAGCCGTAACTTACTTGCTTTAAAATCGGAAGGATGGATAAGTAGTCGAAGTGGCAGTAAGTGCACAGAAATAGAGAAAATTAAATACTGATAGATTGGATGTTATACTTATTGCCGATAGTAAGTATTGACCCCCCAATGGTGGCCCAAAAAAAAAAAAAACTGACTTCCGCACAGGGCTCTACATTCCCTCAACTTAATTTCTTTAACTGTTTGTTTTTGTGCAGGAGAGAGAGAGTGAGTGAGAGAGAGGGAGAGAGAGAATGAGAGAGAATCAACACACCAAATGTCAGTCTCTTGCTCTGGGAGGCTGATAATACTGTTGCGTCGGTCGAGTGCGCCTTGGCTGCCCGTCTCCCCCCCGTCGAAACTCTAGAGAATTCTCGTAGTAAACATCTTCCTCGTCCTGTTAAAAGGAAAATGCATCATATAGCAGGTTATTAACTACAGCGTTAAAAAGCTGCCAAAACTAACAAAACGACAAGAAGCAAACAACTCAGTCACAACAGGTTAGAATGGAAGAACCTGAAATCCTCACTAAGCACAGGTGTTTAACAGAATTAAGGGAATACTTCCCCTTTTGTCCTCTAGATTTAGTATCTATGTAGCATGCAATCAGTAATTTCCCAGAAAAGCTGTTGACTTATAAAAGAAGGCAGTGAGCAGATGCTGAATTCCGTAAGTAAGCGGTTATGCAAAACCTTGCTGTAAACCACAGTCATGAATTGTGCTAATATGCTACCAGTGTAGAAATATGGGTGGAGTTTTCACAGGCTCCTGCCTGATCGCCAGAAACGTTGTGGAAAATATAACTGACATCTTCCTCACTGTGTTAGTGTCGTGTTCATAAGTTAATTAAACTCGATATGAAAAGCTTAGGTAAGATGTTCTCTCACCCAAGACTTACATCTAATGCTAGAACTTCCTTTTGAAATGTGCTTTGAGGCAGTTTCAGTACCAGTGAGGTTCATGCTACCGCTGGAAGTCCTTACCCACATGTCCATGTGTAGAGGTTTTATATTGTTAAGCAGGACCTCCTCACAGTTGCCATAGTCACTAAACACCACCACAGCAGTGGAGCCGGAGGGATGCACTGCGTCAACCGTGGCCCGGTAGAACTGCACACAGCAGGACACCACAAACAAAGATATAGCAGTTCAACACTTTAAGAAAAGGTTGCAATGTAATGAAGTAACAGACATAGCGCTCATTAACTGTTCTAAGCCACTTTAAGTCTTCAGCAACGTGAGGTAGTTAATACCTGCTGAAAAAAGACAAAGTTTCCAAAGTTTAAAAGCAAAGCACGCATAAACAAACCATTTAAAGCTTTTAAATGTGGCTTTTTATGCCATTAGCTGGCGGTGCTTTGGCCATCTACAAATTATACGAGGGCAATCTGCTTGCCATTACCTTCCTTGTGTATTTTAGAAAGGCTTTAAAAGGACAACTCCATTTGGCAAAGAACTTGTCTGACGCGCAATAAATACACTCATATCCTTGGAACAGACAGGCCTTTCTATCAGAACCTCGTCTGCCAGAATTTCTGAATTAGTGAAATATGACATTAACAATTTCAATATTATCCAACAATGATGGGTTCATTCATTTAAACTGTTTTAAGATGTCGGTTTTAACAAAGTATACTGTGAAAAACTGGTTAAATCATGTAAATACTTGAAAGATAATAATAATAATAAAAAAAAAATACTTTTTAGCCTCTGAAAAGTTTTGACTATTCTTGAAAAGTTATGTACCCCATCTGTTCACATCAAAAACTTTATATATTTACTGCATGTTAAATACATCAAAATAAAGATTAGAAGGTCACTGTCACACAAAAACACTTAATTTTAGTTGACTTTTTCTTTTTTGTTCTTTTTTTTCTTCTAAATAATTCAAAACGTCCAGTAAGGTCCAAAATTAGATGGAAAAATTCTTGTCATTTTTTTTTTTTTTTTTTTTTTTTTTTTTTTTTTTTTGAGAATATAAATCTTGGTTCTACAGCAACAATTTTTTAAAGTTATAATTTGATTTTTAACAGACCTTGTTGTCCTCCCAGTAAAGTGCAAGGCACTGGTCACCAGGTTTCCAGTTTCCATGGCTCTCTGCTGTGTGACCTGCTGTCTCTGACCCTCTATGACCCTTGATTGGTCCAGATCTCTTCTTGGAACCAAAGTTCTGTGAGTTGCTGTTCTTGTGAGGTGGACCTGAAGACTGTGGTTTGATGGGACCAGTCCGTCTGTGATCCGAATCGCCATTTTGGAGATGCAGGTTTGAATTGCCCCCTCTATTAGTGAACTGACCCCCGTCCTGTATAACGTTAGGGTCTTTTCCTCCGGTAATGTGTACAGAGTTCAAGTTACCCATTGTCTCCAGATTACGATCGAAGTGGGCAGAATTGGGCCTTTCGGACTTGCCTTTCCTTCTGCTGTGTGGTTCAGGTCTGCCTTTAAACTCAGAAGCAATCGCAGCGGTCTCCAAAGTTTTGGGTCCCAATGGTCCATTCGCTTGGCTCTTCCTAAAAGCGAGTGGATCGGATCCACGTAACTGCTCTTGCTCTCTCAAACCTCCATCCTGTGATATCTGCTGGTACCCCTTTGGCCCTCCATGGTCTTTTGACCCCTGGTAGAAGTTTCCGGAAGGACCCTGTTGCTCCTTTGACCTTAGGCTCCCTGAAGAGGTAGAGTTTATCTGTCCACCCTTCACATCTCGTCTCTCATCCTTCCATCGATCAGATCCACCTCTTCCTCCTCTCTCCCCACCATCCCTCCATCTCTGGGGTTGCGGCTGTGAGGGGGTTGGATGGATGGGTTCAGCTGTACCAGGTTTGGGGAACTCTCCGTCCCTCTGAAAGCGTGGAGGTCTGTCGTTCCTCTGTGGTCTTCCTTCATTTCGGCCACCATACTTGGCTTGGGAGACGTCTCGGGGGAGCTGATCAGGGTTCGGGAAAGTCATCCTGCCAGGGTGGTCCTGTGTTTTCTGTGGTGGCTGTTTCTTTGACTCTAAAGCAAGAATCACAGGGGAAAAGCTTTTAGATAACTGTAACATGTTTTAGCCAACAATATTATTTGTATCTGCCATTGTAATGGCATGCAGGTCACGTGCAATCTTGCTTCTGCGTTAGAGGGGAAAAAAAAAAAAGCAAAATAATGAAAATGATATGAGGTAGCAAACAAAGTCACGCCTGAAATAGCAATTAATGCCAGCAAATATTCCCTACGGACGTAACTAACTGCAAAGTCAGAAACACCAAGGCACTTCAAACAAAACATGCAATCAATTTGGAAGCTATTTCAGAACTAATTATGGCTTATTGATAAACAGGGCATGACTACGTGATTGCTAATGTTAAAACCACATACACCATCAGCCACAAGTTTGAAATCACAATTCCAAAGTTTGGAATCGCAATTTTCAGTGTTATAAAGTCAATTTGTAGGTATAAAATCAAATCTATTACGATGATAATATTACAACTATTTCAATTAATTTGTGGAAGGCAGTAAAAATTAAGGCTTTGATGATAAACGAAGCTGAAGATCCTGAAATAGATAACACTATCATTTAATATCATCTGCTAATTTTTTAATGATCTCTTCTTGTTCCCAAAAACTTGATATTGTGAACAAACCATTGGTCTTGTTATATTTTGGTGTCTAGTTTATTTTAGTCTACACTGCAAGTTATTACTGAATAACAATGATCAACATGATGAGTGATTCCAAGCTTAGGGAGAACTGCAGACCACTACACGTCTCCCTAATAAGGACAATCAATGTGTTCCATCATCTTGGCTCTGTTTATTTCATCAACAGACCATATGTCAATCAGAACTCGCCAGCAAGTCCTAATGACAAGAGACTTAAGAAAAGCAATCTAATAGAACTATGTTCCCTGGCTTAAAGCCTTTGCTTGAGATTTGCCACCTGTTTGGATGTCCCATGTGTCATAGCTCAGAGACAGCATGGGATATGTGCTGTAAGTAATAAAGGGAATCTCTAAAAATAAATAAAGAAATAAATAAAAAATAAAAAGGTAGCTTCCTCCTTCCATCACTGTGAACGACAGTAGATGCAGACTTTGATGCCATAAAAATAATGTTACTTATGCAACGCCTGTGACAATGTCATCAGTAAAGCTTCTTATGTGAACAGAATGATCCAGGCAGGAAGAAAAAAAAAAAGTTGGGGGTAAAAAGAAACAACCAAGAGCAGATTCAATTTACCATCAATAGAGAAAGCTCCCATTTTGGACTCCAGGAAGTCAAAGAGCGTGCTGGGGCCCGAGGGTCTTCCTCCTCCCTCATCATCATCATCTTGCCTGGTCTTTCCTCGCCCTCTGCCCTTCCCTGATAGACAAAAGACAAACAGAAACATACCGTGAAGATGCCGACAGACCTTTGTTTTTGACAAACATGAAGTGGATCTATAAATCCAACTTTGGAGAAATGGAATTCAACTTCAATATTTGCTCCAGATATTGCATGCAAATATATACCAGTCACCCATGTGACCCTATTATTGGTTTTCCTTATTCATTAACCAACGCAGCTCTATCTGGAGCCCTAGATGGGTTGGACCTCTATTATCCGAGACCAATTCCCTGGAGCTCAAACCTCTGGGCGGCGGACGACTTGATTCAACAGGAGCTGATTTGGCCTGGTTGGTTCCAGTGAGCAGGGAGTTGAGGGCCACCTCTACGTTATTGTTGTTGTCCAGCAAAGCTTGCCTGGCTGCCTCTTTATTGAAACCCATCTCCATGATATCCCTCAGAGCGCGCTCATCCACCTGAAATTAAGGAACGTTGAGATAGAAGATGAGATGTAATGAAGGGAGACGTTTGGTGGAGGTCAAAAGAACAACCCCAGTAGAGAGCGAGTTGCAGAGCAAATGCAGCACATGCTCGAAGACCGTTTGGACGGCGGTAGGAAGTAGGATGTTTAAAATCCAGATTTACACAGCAAAGAGCGTATTCTCAAAGCAAGGCCTTTTAAACAAGGACACTCACAAAAAGACTTTTTACGTAAGGGCAAAATGACTGAATTGCTATCATTTACCTCTCCCTACATCCAGTCTAAATTATTTAATCATCCTCCGAATTTATGTAACTTGGTACCCTATCATTATAACTCATCGACGTCAACATAGATGTACAGGCTTTTATCAGGTAAGGGTCCCTCATCTCTTACCAGCTCTCGATAAACTCCCTCTGGTTTGCTCTCTGTCCAGGTCTTATCTCGCTCCTCTCTCCTTTTCTGGTATGTGTCCCGGTTCCTGGAAGTAGAGCCTGGGTTTGCCAGGTTGCTCCCTGCGTTACCTCCACCTCCAAACGTGCGTGTCTGCACATACACAAAGAGACAGTGCAACAGCTATTTAAGAAAATATGAGCATCAAGAATTTGTAATCGATATTAATTTAGGTTCTGGTACATATATTTGGGTTTGGTACATTTACCTGTACATGCATATTTTAAAATTGTGAAACAGCAGCATGGAAAAAAAAAATCATTCTTGCCATATTAAATCACGTTTTTTCATTATTCACTTGATTAATTACTTCCTGTAATGGAAATAATTAAGTTCACCCATAGCCTGAGGGTGGCAGAAACGGACAACAAACCCAATTACATATTATATCAATATGCATTTTTCAAGCAAGGGCTAAAAAAAAAAAAAAAAAAAAAAATGAGAAAGCAAATCAATTAGACCTAAATGTTTCTTGTGGAAGTTTTATTTCAACACTTTTGAGACAATATTTCCTATATGACAAAACCAAAGCAGCAAGTTATTAAGACTGCATCAAATATTAATCAAAATTGTGATTTTGGTCTCAGCAGTTAGTTGCCTGAGGAACCCGGCAATAATCTATTCCATCATTACTGCAATAGGAGAACTGCGGCTGAGCATGCCGTGACATCCCGTGAGTAATCTGTGAATGTTATGATGAAGCACAGAACTTCCCATGTATTAAGTAACTCCATTAATAGCTGTGACTGCAAAATCAGTTACATTATGAAAGTAATAAGAATAATTAGCCCAATGGGCTAGGGTAGCAAACTTCAGCAGGCCTTAACCAATGAGCAATATCTGGGTTAATATTTGGGTCAGTTTCACAAAACTGCCTAAAATACATGTTCATTCTGAGTACTGCATAGATAAATAAGATTCATTCAATTTAATAGATTAACTGGAGCCTTTTGTGATACAGAAAAATGTTCTTTTTTTTCTTTAATGTTCACATTGTACTGATTTCACATTTTTCCTATTCTCAAAAAGCTTTGAAATCTGTTTTAATATACATGTATAAGATACATAAATTACTAAAATTTCATTGACATATGTATATAATATTGTCCGACAACAGCATACAGACTGTAAAAAAGAAAAACACTATTTATCTTCAAGCCTTACTTTGCTGCAGTAAATCACGGTCCCTTAAATTGGAAAATGTTACTAAAAATCTATTTTAATTTAATTAAATAATTCAGGTTTATTTTTAATTATTCAAAGAGACATTGTAGTTGTACATGGAAAAAAAAGAAAATCATCTGTCTGAAAAACTCGGGATGGGACTCATTCTCCTTCTGAAATCTCACTGTCTGAGCTTCAGAAAAAGAAATTGTGAAACACTCTAAATACTGCACAGCTAGGAACGTACACATTAACTGAATTCTGTGTTAAAGGACTGTTAGAATAGGGTTACACGATACTGAAAAAAACTGCCATTGTGGTATTTTTGTCTTTTGCGATATAAAAGAAAAATACTGTAATTTTCATCAGATGATGAACAGCTCTATTTGTAAAGAACGTATCATTATGGAATGACTGGGGTGATATTACAGGGGACTGCATAGGCATATGTACAAATAAAATAATTAAAAATAATTTTTCAAAAGCTGAAAAATGACCCTTTACTCTGAGGCCATTCTTGAACTTAATGCTATACGATCAGTTTCAACGCACCAAACACAAAAGCATGTAAGCACTGTGGTAGGTCCGCTGTGTATCCAAAAACTCGAGTAATTTATAATCAGGCAGACTTCTCTTATCGATTAGTCATGATAAATGAGAACCATGAGTTTTCTTATTGTACCAAGCAGCAAGACCTAAGATTTAATTTGCCTTACTTGACACTGAAGGACCACCGATGTGACTACTGTGCATGGGCACATTGGGATAATGATGCAGAACTGATTAAATGTGCAGCCCTTGTTAAAAAGTGTTCCTTTTAGAAAAGGTGAAAAATAGTACTGATATGTGGAGCGAGGCATAAGCGTGTATATAAAATTAACAGCCGTAAACTGTATTAAAAACATATCCTACATAATGACCCAGTTTTGTTTAAACCGAGGGGCTGACAATTACAACATGCCCATGATTACTGATTAAACTGATTAAAAACTAAAAAGCTTGTGATCTGACTGGAATACAGTACAATAAGCAACTGAACGATGCGAAGTTGAATTATTAAACACATTTACTAGTCTAACAAACAAATTCTAAGACCAACTTAATTTTTTTTGGCCAGTCTACCTAGCAGAACAAACTGCCTATTGCGCCCTCATGTGTACAATTCAAAAACAATCCTCAACTGGAAACCAGCCAACACAAAAGGGAACTATTGTTTTTGTTTTTTAAACAGACAACACTGGTCGGTCAGTTGTTTATTTGTTCACTCATTTGCATTCCAAACACAGAGGAAAACGTTCATGAGCAAATGGGATATTTCCAGACCGATTAGCTATAGAAACAGGCTAAATCAAACAATGCTTTCTGCCAGCACAGGACCTGTTGGCGTTTTGTGTATACACCAGATGCACATTCGAAAAACAAACTACAGCCTGGAAGTGTAACCCCACCTCTTTGCTTTTAGCAACTTCAGCAATGGCAGCAATCCTCTGCTTCTCAAACTCGTCATTTTCGCCTGCGGTTTTTGCTGCACTGCTGCTCTGTAAAGTTTTCCTCTGGTCCAGCGCCTTACTGTCCACCTCCTCCTTGCGCACACATTTCTGCAGACAGAAACAACTACTTATGATGTTCTTACTTTATGTAACTGTCACATAGCAAATAAGAAGATTCAAATGATTTCCATATCCCGTGTTCTTAAAGAAGACAGTTTGCCTGATATTTTGTTAAATGCAATCAAAATTGTTCGCATCTTACCTGTCCAAAGGGTAAAAATGGAGGTGGTCCCCCTTCTGCACCTATATTACTCCTGCTGTGCTTGGCCAGACTCTGAAATTAGAGGCTTCATTGGTTAATCATATGTATACCCCAGAAACACAGCCAATAGCCACACTGTGAAAAACTCATTTACATTATAAAACAAAAAATAAATAACTACAATTAAATATATATGGATTTATATAAGACACACAAGCAATTTGACCTTTATGCTGCATACAACTACTAATGACAAAGTAACAGCAGCAACATTCTTCCTTGCCACTTTTCTCACAAAGTAGAGTTTCAGGTTGCTCACCCTTTGTAACTCCCATTTCTCAATCATGTGATCCACCTCTCCTCCAAGGACTGTGATCTTGGTATCGTCTAATAGCAGAAAGCCATTCTTCACTGGCACTGTGCCCAGGAGTTTCACTTTGGTTCCAGGTGGGGTGTTCAGACTGCAAGAACAGTACAAAACATTAGCAAAGATCAGGTTTAAACACGCATCATTAGGGCTCTTGGCTGAAGTGTAAAGCGTCACCGATAAAGACTTTAATGAGATAAGAATGACCAAGACAATTTTATATGGCCAAAAGATACAGAAGTCACAGCGCGAGTTCTGCAGGTGCTGAAAGAGCCATGTAGCCCTATTACTAAGGTGGCACGAATCATGAATTTCCATGACTGTTACCAATTTCTTTACAGCCAATAGGACCAGCTTTCTTGCGTTTCGTCTTCTGGCATCAAACAACTAAGGTAATAATATCCATTGATATTCGAGAGCGAGAACACAGAGAAGAACCAAACAATGCATAAAGCATGTATGCTTGCGATGAGAAATTGCATGCATATCAAGTAAACAGGCCCAAATCCCTCTAAAGATACCCTACAAGAGAACACAGCTTGGTTTAATTATAAGCTCTGCAGACTGCTGTGTTTGCGCTGGTCTGGTGTGGCAACGGACGTGAAAGCGCCCTACCTTCTCAGCTGGCTGCAGGTGGGTGGTTTTAGGCCGTCGTTTGCAAATTCCAACTGAAATTTTGTCCTGCCAAGACGATATTTATATAACTTTTTTTCTTTTTAATAAAAGAAAGAGTCAACATGGTATCTATCATTAAACTTTTCTTAAATGAGGTTAAACGTGTCAGATTAGGATTTAGAGTGTTGATTACTGCTTGCATCAGACATTGCAGTCTATTAGCATGCAACAGATCATCCTCCCTTTCGGGTTTGAAATTCTGGAGGTTTAGCAGCTGGGTTCAAATACATGAGCTTTTGCCGCTGGTCTTCCATGTTGCACAGGAACATTGGAAAAGTGGAACAGCGAGCCCTGAGCTGCAGGCCCATATCCCGCAAACACCACCTGCCTGCTGAATGGGTAAAGGCAATTGTGATGGCCAGATTAATACGCATAAAGTTCAGCCTTGTGTAATGTTTTGACCACCCTCCCATTGCAACGTAGCTTTACAACAAGCTTTACAACAGGCTGGGTTTTAAGGTGGAACAAGGCAGAATTCTCCATACTCTTTACTACTTTTGTTGTGTAATACTGAGTTCACCTGGAATTCAGCCAAAACAATAAAGCAAATAAATAAATAAATAAATAAATAAATAAATAAATAAAATTATATTATATTATATAAATGATCTGTATAAAGTTGCCACCATAATTTCCTATTGTTCATATAGACCAATGTCCGTCTACCACAAACATGTGACTGTTGTCTTTGCTAATACTTATTGTAGTAAAGTGTCAAGTGTCATATCAGCCTAGCGGTGTTGAAAGTCTTCATTTTGCTCCACCCACATGCCACTTTACAGGTAGGTTTGGGCGACTTAGTTATGCTAAAAAACCTCTCAGACTGACGGCACATGGACGATACTGAGCCATACTGAAAATCGGCCAATACTGATCCATAGCTGATTGATCCTTCCATTTCTAGTAGATCACCTTTAAACCTGAGCAGAACAGAAAATAGGATCTGATGGCAGAAATTTACTTCATGCTAGCAGATAAAATGAATGAATACAAAATTACATGTCAATCAGGCTCCAGCAACTGCTGAGATTTTATGACATAAATATATGACCAAAGGATACATACTGATATACGATATAATTCTGCAGCTACAAAGTCTGCAGCACCACAGTGCGTCCATAATCACATTTACAAGTTCACTGCATTGTCTGACTGAATATTATATCCCCCGACACAGACCGACTTTTCACATCAACTTGCTGTGCAAGTGTGGATTAGCAGCCAGCAGTCTGATTTTAATTAAAGTGAAGATAGTGAAAAGGGTGGGAGAGGAGGAGAGTGCGAGAGTGAAGCAAACAGAAGGGAGGGAGGGATGGAGGAAGAAACTCAATTTACCCCTCACAAACATTCCAATAAGCTATAAGCCAGGAGAGACTTTGTGCAGTGAACGTGCCAAAATGTTAGCTTACTTCCTCAAACGGACCTCCCTGACCATGCCCCTGACCAAGTTTCAATACGACATGGTGGACTTCAGAAAACAGCCCAGCTAAAAATAATCGCACCTCTCTCCTCAATCACACGCCCCCCTCCTGCACTCTCCACTCTGCTTGGACAGCCTCCCCTTGGGCCTGACTCTTCTGAGCCCTCTCATTAGAAAAGCCCGGGGACTTAGGCAGGATTCAGGCAGCTGATGCGTGACGCCACCACTGCAATTAGAGCCGTCTTCCTCTAGGCCCGTCCAGCTGCGACGGGCAGGCTCCTGCGGGGATAAAGCGCCACAAAACGAAAGCCAAAAGGGAGGCCCAATGCAGTGGGTCTGGTTTGCCCACTAAGCTCATCTTCCGCTTTTTTTCTGGCTTAAGATAACATGAGCACTGAGAATTTGTGACCCAGACAAATTCATCTGCTACTTATCAGCACTGCAATAGGGCAAAACAAAGCCATGCTGCATAACCCAGACAAGACGGATCTGATTGGTTATTTCCAGCAAGAATAGATCGAGACTGCTAGTGATGGGTATATTCTACCGATATGCTGATCCATGCTTATTTTTATATAATCAAGTGTCAGCTATACCATTCCTGATTCACATCCGATATCTTTTTCATGCCATTGTAAAATATTCAAAAATATGAAAAGTGAATAATTTTACTACAGCATTATAAACAACTAGCAAATCACTACTAATACCTGCTCATATGATCCAGTTTGATTTGATTAAAAGTAATTCAAAAAGCAGGAAAAAAAAACAAACATATCAGACCAGAGTGTCACATTACTCACATACTAAAATTAAGTGAATTTAAGCCTGAATTGTGCACCTTGGCTGATTAAACCATCATTGGCCCACACTCAGTATTACACAGTCAAGTCTCATTATGGTGACCACCAGCTAATATTCAGAGTAAGGACGGACAACAGCTAGGATGCTCTCAGTAGCTCCTCTTCCAGTGGATCTTTCCTGAATCCTAAAAACTTCTATTAGCCTGACTGGGACAGAACTCACATGGCATGAGGTCTGTGATTTACCAGGCAGATGTTGCTCCACTAGTCACCACATTTAGTCTCCTAGCAAACATATCCATATTTAACACCTTCTGAATCAAGAAATGATGGATGCTTAGAAACAGACAGTGTGGTAGAACTTTACCTCCTCTACACTGGGGGAAAACTAATAGAAGCCTGATTCGACTACCGAACTCACAGCTGAAATGAACATGTGGCTTATTATTGAGAAGCTATATTTGTCTACCCTCAACAAAAACTGTCACTGGGTGATCGTTTCACGCTTCTAAGCAGTATCTGAAATAAATTAAATTATATATTAAAAATCGTATTCTTTTCTTAAATTAATTTTTATTTCTTTTGAAGGCTTATTTAAGTTTCCTCTGAAAATATCAGCTATTCGTGTATTCTCCAAATATTGTGCTGTGAAGAACAAATAAAATAAATACACTTCATATAAAGTAAATTGCATATAAAAAAAAAAATGACTCAACAACATAAATTCTTAGTCTGGGACATCCCTATCAAAAAATGTCTCATCCCTAAAATGGCCTATTACGTTTGTGTCCACACCCCCCTCCCCCAACAGTCGTGAGGTCATTTCACTGTCTGCTTAATTAGCCTTGTTTTCCCTTGCATTTTCTTGCAACTGAGAGTTGCCATCATTTTTTCTGAGAAGATTTTAGATGGAATTCTTCCTTCATTTTAAGATTATAAAGGTCCCACACAAAGTGAAACCAAGAAGTGTCAGAGCATGCCATGTGACACATCTGAACAAATCACATTTTCAGAAATCAACACTAGCCAATGACATTTCATGGTTAGGTTTAAATCCCCCTTTTTGTTTCACGATTACAAAGGAAATTACCTTATTTGGATCCGAGGAGCGAGAGCTTGCAGACAACACAGTACTGCACGTTGCATTAGAACACACATTTAGGAGAAATCTACAAGTGCAAATGAATGAAGCACAGAAAAATAACCACCTAAATGTGTATTTGGTACGTTTTCTTTTATGTAGTCTGAAAGAAGACATGTTATGGAGGCAAAACAGCCCAAAATCTCAAAACTGACCGGTGCATGATAAAACGCTGTTGTTACCTGCCATGTCTCGCCATGAAACGTTTAAAATTAGCGTGCCAGTTCACTAGACAAGCTAGACAAACAGGTTTGCAGGACGTGCAGATGCCATTTTTTCACTACTTTCACTCATTTCATGCAAGTTCTACCACACTGCCTTTAAAATGCATTCTGAAAACACTTCTCCTGTTAGTATATAACATAAGCAGCAGCAACAACAACAACTTGCAGAAAGTGATTTTTGCTCTTAAAAAGATTCAACTCTGACTGGGAGAGATCAACTGACACATCAATGAGTGTCTCTCCAAAATCTGACATGGCAGTTTGAGCTACTCGCTACATCTGTCAAAGTGAAAATCACAGCCTGACTGCAGCAACCTGTCCTCTGCCTGGCCCGAGGCAATCACAAGAGCTCTTACTTTGATAAGCCTTATACTCCCAGAAGTGGCATGTCTTAATCTGAGCACTCCTACTTCAGTGTCCTTTGTGTGCGCGACGAAGGCAGACATGGGTCATCGGCCAATTAGGCATAATTATTAGCACTACACTAATGTACTTAAACTCTTCAGTCTTACAGACACTGATTTTTAGGCTGGTGGGGGAAACTGAGCTAATTATGCCCCTAATTGCTTATCAAATCTAAAAGTCACAATTACACAGGGAATTAAAAGTTTAACGGATGAGACATTCATATATGAGCCTAAGAGGACTGATTGGGTTTTAATTTAATGCATGATTAATTACGATAACGCTCAAAGCCACATTAATTAGATGCAAGAGATTCTCTGTGAATGTGGGCGGTCAGCACAATTATCAATGTGCCACTGAACTGTGATGATAAACTTTATATAGAAATTTAATGCGTCCAAGATTTGCCTTTATTATAGCTTCCAGTCTTTTTAAAGGATTCTCGCAATGTACGAAAACTCCAAATCTGTTTACATGCTATGAGGAAGACAGCTCCGTCTATGGAAAACAATCTTTAACGCCGTTTTGTTTAAAATAACGTGATTACTGAGCAAAAATGCAGAGAAACTGTGGTAAAGCAGCTCTGCTAACATCTACCACACTGTGCACTGAAACTAAAACCAGGCGTCGATGTACATGGAAGGACAACACGGTCTCCCTACGGCCTATTTTACTAATATTATTAATGTTTACACTTTGGAATTCTATTCAGTTAAACATGGTACCACAAAGGCTGACCCACCCCATTAGCTAGCCTGTGTGTGTGTGTGTGTGTGTGTGTGTGTGTGTGTGTGTGTGTGTGTGTGTGTGTGTGTGTGTGTGTCCACTCATACTGCGGAACTGGTTGTAATTATATTAGTGTACGTGTTCAAAATGGGCTTAAACTGCACAGTTTGTTTCTGGTGGGAATATGCCAAGGAGGAATGTTTAGCATGACCAACAACTTCGTGTCCAACCAGACAGTCAGTTAACACTTTACTGTGTGAGCAGACTTTCGCTCACTGCCACATTAAGCGATTTGGTCGTTAGTATGGAAGCACTGGCTTATGCTTACTGCATTTGGAGAGTTAGAAGAGCAATAAACATCAAGATCTAAAATGTCTTGAACTGTGGAAATC
The DNA here is from genome assembly GCA_034552555.1 of Semaprochilodus insignis. NCBI lineage: Eukaryota > Metazoa > Chordata > Actinopteri > Characiformes > Prochilodontidae > Semaprochilodus > Semaprochilodus insignis. Next base: position 6,001,642 of record CM067489.1, read on the forward strand.
ACTGGCTTATGCCACATGGTGTCAGATGTTGCTATAAGTGCACTTGGACTAGGCATGGATGAGCACAGGATTGGGCATCCTTAACATATCTAACTGCATATCATACACAGTATATAGATGTACAGGGGTTGGACAATGAAACTGAAACACCTGTTTTTAGACCACAATCATTTATTAGTATGGTGTAGGGCCTTGCGCCAGCAAGACGTGCACCAACAATTTGTCCTCTTTTGAACTCTGGTATGTCACCCATAATGTTGTGTGCATTGCAATATTTTGAGCAAAACTGTGCTCTTACCTGCTAATTGAACCTTCACACTCTGCTCTTACTGGTGCAATGTGCAATTAATGAAGATTGGCCACCAGGCTGGTCTAATTTAGCCATGAAACCTCCCACACTAAAATGACAGGTGTTTCAGTTTCATTGTCCAACCCCTGTATTTCTTCCCTTAAAGGGATTATCTCAAGGACAACCTCTGAATGATTTTACCTGATTTTTGATAGATGTTTAAACTCTAGCCCTGTGCACATTGTCTGTCCATCAGTCATTTGGAGGCGGAGCATTCGGGGTGCAGCCTGGGACTCTTCATTTTCTTTTGGGGCGGCAACATTCCGAATCTTCTGAACCTGAAGGACACACGGGCCCTCCAACTGAGGAGGAAGGAAAGAGAGGGGGGAGAAAAAAAATAAAACAGGCAAAAGGTTTATAAACAGTCTTCACAGTCATCATAACTGGAATAACCATAATTACACAAAGCAGAACTGGACAATTAGACGTTGCAGGCGCATGTTTACGCCTTCCCCCCTGTGAACTAGGGGTGGAACATGGGCAAGCCAAAACTACAGATTTCCTGCACTGTCATTTCATGTATTTTAGGTAAGAGGGAAAATGGAGGCTTAAAAGAAGAAAATTCACTCATTCCCTCTTACTGGTTGAACCTTATCCAGCCCCTCGAGCAAGCTCTATTAAGATTTACTTACAGGGACACCCAGTGGTCACCTTGTAAAAGTGCAAGAACAAAAGTGAACGGCACTCACAATTTAATGAAAACGTCCCGTATATCCTAAAACTCACAATGAAACGCATATACACATTTATGTATGTGAATTTATTACCTTCTCCACTCTGCCACCATTGATGTCAGTAGGCAGGAAGCTCTTTCCAATGGGCCTCAGATCACTCTGTGGGGAAACAGTAATACAATGCTATTTAAAATGACATGAGCTCCAACATAATAGGAAGCCATGCTGAAATGTAGCAATTACAAAACCTTTCTATATGCATACAAACTTACATTTAATGCTACATTGATGACATCATTGAGTGTTGTTTTGTCTTTCTCTGACGAGCTCTTGCACTCTTCAATTCCTTCATCTGTGAGATACCTAAGAGGGAAAACACAGTACATTCCCTTGAGATATATCCAACTATGAGAGCCAGATTATACCCCTACTACACATATCTATATCGTCTCTAGACAGATGTTATCAAAATTCTGTATCACCACTGATACATTGCCTTTTATTGTGGTCCATGATGTTATCACAACATTGTGTTTAAAAAAAAAAAAAAAAAAAAAAAAAAGTATACTTAAGAAGACTGACAAATGTTATTGCCTGACTGACAATCATACACTGATCTGGGAGTGAAAAAGTCAATTTTTTCTTTTTTAAGTAAGGGACGTTTTTAAGCTACTTTTTAAGCTAGACAGCTATTAAGTCTTCATTAATCTACAGAGGAACACCAGAAATAAACTATATCGCAAGTAAAGTATGTTTACAAATGCCTTTACCCCAGACTATTACTAACACTGGTATTTAAATAGGCATAGTTGCTTGCTTTTGTGATTTGTGCCTTAGAGTTGTTTCTAAAACTGGTATTCATAGAGCACAATATATTAAAACGACAATCACACTATGATGTTTCTATGGCTATTGGAGTCTGTTGTTTGTGTCTATTGAGACATGTTCTATACAAGTTTGCAGTATGAAGGTAATTGGTCTGATTTACGCATGCATCAGGTTTAACGTCTCCAGCCTCCACACAGCTCGCCTATGGGATAACTGATTCCACTGCTGTGTTTAACTTTGTGATCGCATTGCACGGAAGTTCATGCACCTACTTTACTGCATTTGGAGAGTTCAAAGAACAAGAAACATCAAGATCTAAAAATTTTTTTTTTTATTAAATGGAGTGACGTTTTAAGCAACTTTTAAAGCTAGACAGCTATTAAGTCTTCATTAATCTACAGAGGAACACCAGAAATAAACTATATTGCAAAGTAAAGTATGTAAAGCAAGTGAAGTATGCAAGTAAAGTATTTCCACAAAACTGTGGAAATTGTTCCCTGCCCTGAATGCACTCCGTGGCAGTCAACTGAACATTGATGTAACTAACAGACTGCCTAGTAATTACAAAATCCGAGAAGAGAATCTGGATTTAAAGTCTGAAGAACTGGACTGTAAACTTCAATTCCAGCTTTAATACAAACCAAGCTCTCCACCATTTTGCTATACATAAGTCACTGTGTCCCTGTAAGGTCATCCTGCAACTGGTAAGCAGTTTGGCATTACAAATATACAAAGAGCAGAACTGAATAATACATACTCATACCACATTTTTGCACTGTGAACACTGGCCAAGAGCTAGCCCTGGGGCTGGCAGGCTCTGGTTGCTCATATAGGTTCAAGATTCCGAAAGTCATTTTAGAAACTCGCTCTGGGAAGAGACCAGTGTTTTTAACTAATTCAAATCCAAAGACTAAATGACTAAAGGATGTTAACGGATGCTGTGATGGGTTGAAAGAAATTCTGAATAATCATGCCTTGGATGAACTAAATGCACCCATAAGAATATTTGTTTATTTATTTTGCTTACATATCAAAATATCTATATTTAATAACCTCTACATCAGTGGTTATGCTAGCAGTCAGGATTTCTTAAGTGCCATAGAGAGGATTCCTTATAGCTGGACCTCAAGATAGATGGATTCCTTATAGATGGACCTCTTTGTAAAGCTGCTTTGTGACAACATCTGTTGTAAAAGGCGCCATATAAATAAATGTTGACTTGACTTGACCTCAAGGTTCCTTAATGTATGGTGAGTATTTGTGCTGAGGGAACATGGAGATGAACCCCAAAAGAAAAGCTCTCTTAAGCCGTTAAGGTTGGGTAATTACGGTGACGTGAGATTTATTGCTGGTCACACTTTAGAAATAATAAAGCATATTAGGGCTGTACCCGACTCAGAATTTTGTCAGTCGAATCGGATTCGCCCGTCCTGGCCGACGATTCGACTATTCGTTCATGTTTTTTCTCCATATACATTATCTAGTAATCAGTAAATCAATTGGCATACGTTTCAGATCTGATGTGCTCCTCATTTAGAAAGTCAGCAGAGTCACAGGAACATATTTTTGAACTAAAAGAGACGTGGCATATGATGAACGATCTG
>CM067489.1:6024489-6043084 GCA_034552555.1 Semaprochilodus insignis
GTCCAGCCCTGCACATATGTGCATATGTTTTCTCTTGTTGCCAAAATGTACCCCCCCCACAATTTTCCAAAATTTCCATCTGACGTTCTTCTCTTATACAGGCTATTTCACCCGGCCATGGGAATGGGAGAAGATCAGAGCAAATGTGAAGAACATCATTCAGTTCGGATCCACAGACGACCCTTTCCTGCCGTGGGAGGAGCAGCAGGAAGTAGCGGATGGACTGAAGGCAGACCTTCACAAATACACAGACCGTGGCCATTTTCAGAACACACACTTCCCAGAGCTCATTGACACTGTAAAGAAACTGACTAAAGCTGACTGAGTTTGCCGCAGAGGATGCCATTACCGTCAGCAGTAACGGGAAACGTTAAAACGATCTCAGTGTGGTCTCCAGATATTAAAATAATCATGGAAACGGCGGTCAGGATCCAAGTTCCATCCAAAGGAGTGTTTATGAAAATGATTTTATTGCTTCAAAAGCAGGGCTAAACTCTCAAACAGCTCTATAAGGTAGATATATAACATTTGTTTAAGGGTTCCAATCGAAAATACCAATAATGTAAATAACATAAACAACATTTCCGTATCAGTTATGGGGAGGTCAGAGAAACCAGAGGTACGCAAGTTGAAACACTCATGCAGTTAAGAGATGGAAGCATGTGAACCACCTTTATTGATTACTTTACACCTGTGACCAGACATGTTGGGAAGCATTGGGCCACGTTCACCAACCATTCCATATTCCTCCTTACCCCCCTCCTGCAGTTTTCAGGTTCTGACACTCGGGAATGTTGTCTTATTTGGGATTTGTTCCCAAATTTCCCAACTTCTTACATGGAAAAAATTACTGGCGGAGTGGTTTAGGCATTATCTTTTGCGGCACTATACCGTGCTATGAATCGGTGAGAGCAGTAAAACAGGCCAGTGATCCTTGTTCACATATGAGCAATGAGCAAATGTGTTGCTGCCTTGCTATTTGCTCTTAATGTCTCAGTAAATCTGGCAGTGGGTTTTATGAATTTGGCCTATTGTTTCATCTGGTCACCAAGAGGTTTGAATTTGAATTTACTCATGTTGTTATGATGATGGTAAGTTCCATTAACTTTTTCATTTATTTTCATTTACATTTTTGTAACTCATATGGAAAATTTAACTCGAGGGACTTTTAACTTGCTGTCCGGCCAGATCTTATTTCCAGGTTATCCAGTAAGGCAGTAACCTCAGAGGAAAAAGTTTTCAGGACAAATGGACCAATTTAATATAGATAATATGCAAAAACAATCCCAAATGAAATCAAGATGCTTGCAAATTGATTTTGGCAGACTGAGCAAATAAAAACACAATAAATAAATAAACAACAAAGAAATTGTGGGATTTATATATCTTGGAAATTAGGAATTATGGCAAATGTTGTCCTGTTATTGCAAACACAACAAAACAAAAACTCTACAATGAAAACTGTTTTAAAACGTCCTTATTATTCACACTGCACATCAAAGTTCAAACTTAACAGCAACCTTTAAACAACACAGTGGTTTTACAAATACAAATCCAGACTTACAAAATAGCCATTTAAACATTTACAACAAGTCAACTAACAATATCACAAAAAGCACAACATATACATCAACAAAATCACCATCATCTATTATGGCTGATCCAGCTGACGACCGAGTTCTTCTTAAACGTGTAGGTAAGTCCTACTTCAGAATTCTCTTTTAAACAGGAAACGGACTGCAGGAGGTAGGCTCACCCAAACCCTTTCTGGGTTAGACACTGAATAATCACATATTAATTTTAGTAAGCTGTTAAAGTGAACACAGTAAGACTGAAGATCTGTTTTAATACAATTCTCACTTCTTTGAGGATCACCAAAATCCTTCCACAGGTGCAGTCAGTAACATAATACATCATTTTCATCAATCCTGCAATCTGAGCTCATGTAAACATCAATATTGTACGCAGTGTAGGAGTCACTGTGTTAAACCTGCTGTTGGATTAGCTAGAAGTTTCAGAGGCAGCTTTTGCCTTCTTTTTCACTGAGCGGTCGCACAAAAGAACAGAGTGCTGCAGTCAAAGCTGTATATTGATATTCACAAAGTAGCTTCATAAAAAGCTGTTTTAGCAGAACTAACAGAAGTGCAGGAGCTCAGATGATAAAACTATGCACTGCAGGTGTCGGTGAAACACGGAGTTAGTTTTAACTTCATTTAACTTCAACACTGATTATAAGCAAGAAATAATTTAACACATCAAGTTTTCTTTAAACTTTGTAATAAGATTAATATTCTGGTTTTTAATCATCCACCATTTTTTTCTAAATTTCTGTATTAATTGTTGAAAAGTAAGAAGTTTATTTATATATAATAGTAGCAATGTAGTGGTAAAACAATACCCCTTTTTTGGGGTACCATTTTGCCTTATAACACCCTATACTTCTTTGCAATGGCTGTACACTCATCAAAAGAACAGTTGCACCCAGAAGGAAGCAACTGACAGGAATGAAACTTGGTGGGTGGGTTTGACATTGTAAGTACATCCCTGTACCTGACTGACCCAACAGCCACGATTGCGGACATTCAGTGAGCAGTGATGCCCTCCATGATTCTCTTCGTGCCAGCACCATTGGGAGACTGTGGCTGCACAACGCAGGACTACATGATCTTTACGACGACTGCCCACGTCAAAGTCACCAAAGACTGCAATGGTGTCGTGCCAGACTGTCATGGAGTGACTCAGAATGGCAGTGGGTCATCTTCAGTGACGAGTCCCGCTTTTGTTTTGGTGGAGACAACCAACGAACCCGTGTGTGGAGGCACTGTGGTCAGTACCAAGATTAATGGTTTGCTGTCGCATGTCACACATGCAAAATCTGCAGGAACTGTGTGAGAATATTCAAGCTGCATGGGATGGATTATCACAGCACACCATTAGGAACCTCTACAACTCCATGCTGAGACGTCTGACATGTTGCATTAGCAAACATGGTGTTCTGATGCCATACTGAGAGACACTACTTCCGTATGTGTAGCTCAATAAATATTGCCCATATCAGTCTAAATTTAGCATCATTTATTGTTCCTGGTAACCTTTATCTTCCTTCCCAATAGCACTGCAATCCCACACTTCCCTCTGGTGCAACTATTCTTTTGATGATGAGTGTACATTTTAGGCCAAAACCTTATTTATAATAAAACTCTAGATTATGACCATCATTATGCACATACTAGTAACCCTTTCACACAATAGTTTCCTGTGAGGTAGCTTTTAGAGGCATTAAAACTCTTCGGACGCCTGGTTCCTATGACCACCCCAGTGACTTGGCACACGATTGTGACTCAGCTTGTTTCTCTAGAATGGAGCATTTCAAACCGGTCAGAATCACTTTATATCATAACAATGTAATTCTACAGAAATTCGGAAAAAGTGGTAGAATTCTCCTGCTTGAAAATCTCATCAACCAAGTCTACATGTTTGTCCAATCTTGCCATGTATTGCTTGGGTTGAATACCTGAGAGGATAAAAGCAGAGTGCAAACAGCTAACACTGAAACCACTTTCCACTCAAACACTGCCTTTGACCTGAAATGTATTCCCTCAAAGGAACGCACCACTTAGAATTCATAACCGACTGTCATTCCTGTGAAGACGTTTCACAGTGTGTTTTGCAGTCAAGTGTTATTATGAAGCCTCATTAGCACATGACTAGCATTACAGTCAAATGACTAATTCTTGAACTTACTTTCATCTAAATGTCTTATTGGTTCTCATAATCTAATTTTCCAGCAGAAAGTTTAGTGAATGTTTTCCTAGGAGATTAAGAGTCACACGTTAAAGGTTTTGTTTAGGGTGGAACGCTCTTTAAGGCAAAACCAACAGTTCACAAGGTTGCTTTCCTTTTCTTCCTTGCTTTGGTGTAGCCTCGTCCAAACCACCCGCCCTTTATCACATTCTCTTCAGCTTCGCTACTTAAATTTGGCACAGAGTCCTCTGGAGCAGCAGGGTGCGCTAGTGTTTTACGAGTGTGACTGTCCTCTTCATGTGGTCTGAGGGGTGTTGCTAAACTGAAGATGGGGTCCTCTGACCTGTTATTGGAAACGGCAGTGGTTAGATTAGGTAATACCTTAACTTCAGTAGGCATCTACATGCGTAACTGTGGAATGCTGGATGGCTAACCACACAAACCAAGCATATCACTAAACAGTGTTATTTCATGTGAGCTCTCTGCTGTATCTCCCTAATGCTAACCTTTATGAAGGGGACATATTATGAAAAGCTCACTTTTCCAGGGCTTGTGCTCATACTTTTGGCTATCTGGAGTAACTACCAACACAAACTGTGAAATAAGACAACCCAGTTTTTTTGTGGCCTGCATAGATCAGAAAAACATGGAATTCAACAAGCTGATGGAGGAGGAGGAGATGGAGGGGGTGATGGTGTACCAGAAGAATGTTCTAACAGTAGGTAACTGTCTATAGACATGTCTAGATGTATACAGAGAGATAAGCTCCACAGACAAAAAGTCAGTCACCTCTGTGATGCTCTGGGGGTGTTGTCATTGCGCGGAAAAGGGCCGTTTGGTTGACAGTAACTTTGAACCTACATTGAGCTGCTGGACAACCAGGTTTTGCCTTTTGCTCATCATCTTACCGAGGAACATAACATTCCGATCCCTGTATTCCAAGATGACAGTTCTCGTGTTCACAAGGCTGCAAAAGTAACTGATTGGCAGGATGGACATTCAGGAGCATTCGCACATCTGGACTGGCCCGCAAAATCCCCAGATTTGAATCCTCTTGGATATCTGTGGGACTACCCGGAACCACCAGTAAAGCAGCAGGGAAGGCATCCACCAAATCTGGCCCAACTGCGCAATTCTTTGATGCAAGAGTGGCTGAACATTGATGTGGCCTACATCCAGAAACTTGTCCAGTCCATGCCAAATCCAATCGCAGCTGATATTTGTGCTCGTGGAGGTATTTAACACTATTAGGTACGACTCATTTTTTGTTCGGTGAGCTTATTTCAACATGGACTTTACAGAAATTCTAATAAGTGAGCATACTTGTATAAATGGTGGGTAAATGATTCAAATCTTGAACAAATGCCATCACAAAAGGTACACAAAGACCATTCATCCTCCACTGCATCACTGTTAGTGGTAAATAGTACGGTACTCAGTGTGAAGGTGACCAAAACCACTTCAGGAGGGTTACTTGCCTGTTGTAGGTTGGTATTTCAACATCCAACTCCTCCATTAGAAGACGCATTACATCGTCGCATTTTCCGTGAATTTTCAGAGTGGCCAAATCGTCTTTTGGTGTCCACTAAGAAAGAAAGAAATGGTTTGACTTCGTCAATTCAGATTCATTACTAGTAGTCTTTTTCTTTGTGCACCGATACCAGAACACACATGGTGAAGGCAACCTTTACCTGTAGGTTGACGATGTATAGCTTCGGCCTTTTAGCCGCTGGCTTTTTCATGCACCACAAGCAGGCATACTTCTTCAGGACCTGCCATGGCAAAGCATCCAAAATGAGACACCTTGCCAAAAGTCAGAGCAGAATCGTGTACAAACTCAACGTGAAAGTCACTGCCAAACCTTCAGACTGGAGCCGAGGCAGAGGATGAGATCGGCCTGCTGCGCTGCCTCAGCAGCTCCTTTCCAGTTCAGAGGCTGCTCCAGCGTGCCTCGCTCGCCGAAATGCACAATAGTGTCCCTCAGCTCCCCACCGCAGTGTGGACATCTCCTACCCGTCCAGTGCCTGTGCAGTGCTGTGCGCTCCGTCACATCAAACAGTCGGATCACCTCCCGTACCGGAGAGCATGAGACGCACACCTGTTTAGAGTGAAGGGGGCGGTAAGTCACACAAAATGGAAGTGAAAGACAAGTGTAAAATCATACACCTACACAACTTTGCCCTTACTTCAAAAACCATTAGCCAGAACCTGAAGTTATGCTAAACTTGCTTATGTAATTTCTAGCTAGTCAAATAGCTAAAAACAGCATTTGCCATCGCAAAGCCAAAACTGTCAGTAACTTTTTTTTTTTTATTTTAACAGAACGCCATTCAATGTCAGAAACCACAAAAGCAGGTCAGATTAACGACTCAACATGACTATTAGTTTTGCATTGCTTGTTAACTACATCAGTCAACAGCTCCAAAATTCAACTACTAAACATGAAAAGTAAATCAGATTTAATTAGATTGTCTAAGGTATAAAATCCAAAACGTGCCAGACTGAAAACAAATGTACTGTATTATTTATATTTACTACTAATTTGATGTGTAAAAAATGAAAATGAAAAAACATCTTTTAAAACTAATAATCTGAATAGTGATGGACAACTGTAAATCATCAAAGGTCACCTCTATGAACATATTCCCATGTAGCTCAGAGAGGGCGTGTCTGGGAATGCCACTGCGCAGGTGGAGGCCATCACAGTTCTGGGAGACCACATGCTGAACCTGCCCATTAACATGCACAGAGGGTTACAAGCACATGATATACATTAGTGGCAGAGGTGCACAGTTTGTTGGTGCACAATGACTGTACTTGCTCCTACTGGCCATAGGGGAGTGCAGTACAACAGCAGTCACCAATATAGTGCTAAGTTACACCACAGTGTGCTTTTCTGAGTATCAGTGCTTCATCAGTTCTAAAAGAACAGTGGCCAACTGCATGTTTCTATACAAAGACAACCAATATAGTTACAATTTCTAAGGTCTGAAGGACCAGCAACATGAACCAGCTTGCTACAGCGCCACCCTGAGGCAGACCAGCATTGCAGCTCTAATTAGGTAGGAATACCAATGACCGAGTTCTTTTGAATTTGTATTTCAGCGTCTGTTTCCCCCCCAAAGGACAGAATAACGATCCCCCAGAATTTTGATTTTGAGACATTCAGAGGTCCAAAGTGTTAATTAGGGATGTACTGTATTTACTGTATTTTGAGCCTTGCATTTTGTGTAACACATCTTCAAGCACTGCAATGTTTTAGGAATGCACCCATATGAGAACTGTGGGCCGACATTTGCCATTTCTCATAATGCTCACGCTGAAACAAACATTTATAAAAATGCAAAAATGTAACACGTCTTTCTGCAGGGTTACAAACCCACCTAAAAATTCTGCTCAGCTAGAGTACGATAAATGTCATTTTAAACAACAGGCAACTGGCATTTTTCTAACATTCTTTCTAAGCCAAATATCTCATAGTGATAAGATTTCAATATCATCATCCACCACTAACTGGAATTACAGCCGACAAATGTCACATTTGTGCCTGTGCCGGCACTGACGCATATTATGCACTCTGACTGCCTATACCATCAGTATTTAGGTGACTGCCAGATTATCAGTATCTGTGTAGCTGGTAAACATAACTGTGAAATATCTTTAAAATATCTGTACAATATCTTTCAGTAACCGTGCAATATATATTTGTGCAATTACCATGTAAATTTGTATAGTTTCTAAATGTATTTTATTGTAGTTGAACCTAACAACAGAGATTTATTTATTTTCTGTAATTTCTTATTTTGTATTCTGTAAACCTGCACTTTAGTCTACCTCTGTTCTGCTGCTATCCTTCTGCTGTAACAATGCAAATTTCCCCATGTGGGATAATAAAGGTTATCTTATCTTATATGTGTAGTCCCTATCGTCGGGCACTTCCATTCTTTCCAGACTCAACCGTAACGAACAGAATTATGGATAACCCCACAGCTACACACAGAAGACTGATGCTTTTAGGTCATTTAGGCAGAAATGCCATAATAATACTAATGAGAGTCCTTTGGCAAGACTCCTAATGTTATATTCATTTACCTTTACATTTATATTCATTTTAGAAGTACTGCTAGATCAGAGTGTTTGCTAAATGTAATGTAAATCAAATATCCATATTTAGAATTTTACCTGTTATCTTCGCTACATTAAAAAAAATATATATTACTGGCCATTGTATTGGCTACAATGATGTGGTTATTATCGGTTATCATTATTGACCCATAAAATTAACAATGATGGGATAGACAGCTGAATACTGATTTGCCAGTTAAATTGTGTTAAAAATACAAACGAGCCCAAGCCCGGTTTTAGCATACATGATATAAGCCTTTTCTCATATAAGCATTGCGGATATGATTAATATTTTCAGCATACAGACCATTTTGAGCTTATGTAACATCCGGATGCACATGTGAGTCAGAGTCGGTTCTGCGTCACTGAGATCAGTAGCTCTGTGGAACAAAGAGATCTTCTGTTGTTTGATTCTTTAGGTCCTGTATCTCTAGTAAAAATGAAGATGTACGCTGGAGCACTCACGCGACACTCCGTCCTTTCTGCAGCTGTGTCCATACTCCATTCGGGCCTCGGTAATCTGGGATGGATGCAGCCTGGCAATCATTAAAAGGCGTTATAAACCTTCACTAAGTGTGTGGAACATACAAATTCAAAACCACTGTGACTGATGCTGCCAGTACCGTGCTGATACCGGCTCCTGTGTAGATAACAGCATGCTGCGCTTGCTGCATCGCTTCGGCCAGCTGCTTCACTTTGGTTCTCAGGTCGTCAGCATTATCAAACAGCTGAAACCAGCGCAGCATGGAGATAAAGAGGCAAACTGATGATCAAAGTAAATGATGGAATATAAAACAATTATGGCTCAAATCACAGAAACACACTTGCAGCATTTAAAATTTGTTAGAAAACGTACCATTAACTTTGCAGACCATATGTAGAAACTAAGCTACTAAAACAACCTGTGAATTCACAGCTTTTGTGAGGTCACAACAAAGCCTGCTATTCATGTGTTTTAGCGAATCACAAGGCAGCCAATCACAACAGAGGCTCACCCTGGCTGTGTCCAGAAACCTTTAAAGTTACTGCTTTTTCCTACTGATCCTCCTCCTTTTCTCCGTGGCTGGACCTTGACGCAATCTTACCAGCTGTTTAAATACCAGAGGAGACGAGAGAAGCCGCTTAAAATACCCACTGTTTACACACTCAGGGTCAAAAGAATAGCTGCACCCAGAAGGAAGTGTGGGACGGCAAGATAAAGGTTACCAGGAACAATAAATGATGATAAAATTACACTGATATTGGCAATATTTACTGAGCTATCCATACAGAAGTGGTGTCTCTCAGTATGGTGTCAGGCCGCTACATTTGCTAAAGCAACATGCCAGACGTCCCTGCATGGAGTTGTAGAGGTTCCTAATGGTGTCCTGTGATAATCCATCCCATGCAACCTGAATATTTTCACACAGTTCCTGCAGATTTTGTGGTAAGGGTGGAGGTGGAGGTGCCTCCACACACTGAATTGTTGGTCCACCAAGACAACAGTGGGACTCGTCACTGAAGATGACCCATTCTGAGTCACTCCATGACAGTCTGGCACGACACCATTTTTGGTGATGCTAACGTGGCGTCAAGGACAGTCGTCGTCATGGTCTGTGTGCATGTAGTCCTGCATCGTGTAGCTGTCTACCAATGGTGCTGGCACTAACAGGATGACTCATGGAGGCCATCACTGCTCGCTGAATGTCTGCAATCGTGGCTGCTGGGTCAGTCAGGTACAGTGATAAGGTTCGTCCTTGCTTACATCATGTGCGGCTGAGCGTGAAACTTAAACCATTCACATGTCTTAAGATGTCAAACCTACCCACCAAGTTTCATTCCAAATGGGTGCAACTATTCGTGCAACTATTCTTTTGATGATGAGTGTATATTCTCTGTGCTTTTATTTTATACTTAAAAACAAAAGACATGGAATAGAAGAACACAAATGTAAATAATCTCACTCTGTGCAGCAGCTGTAATTGGATGCAGGAGTATTAGAGGCATGCTTTAAAGTGTATATTGTGACAGGCTCGGCATCAGTAGTAGACTTTAATCTTAATGATGTTAATGATGTGCTATTTCTTCAAATTCCACTCGGTATCACTACTCCTCCTTCTTCTCCCTCAATTTCTCCACATTCTTCTGGGGTACGAGAGGAGCAGTTGGAAGAAAGGGGGAGACCAGGGGCAGTAGCAAAAGTTTCTGGACACAGTCCCTATTTAATTCTAAGGTATAAAGAGAGGCTAGAAAACGATCATACAGAAATGAGTTATAATCGGACCTCAAGTAGAAAAATGCAGCCTATGTGCCCTTTAATCACAACCTCAAAAATGAGACAGGGCTTAGGAAGAAAACCCACCTCTTCTTGCTTCCTTTTCAGGACATTCCTGCGGATCTGCCGCTTGTCCAGCTCTTGGACAGTGTCTTGATGATGCTGAAGCAAAGCAGACTCCTCTTCAGTTCGCTCACGTTCAGATTTCTTCAGTATCCTGGCCACCTGTACAAAACCAGATTGACCAGCAGAGTGTAGTACTGCTGCACAAGTGAAGAATTCCAGTTACCTAGATCTGGATTAAGCCTAGTCCCAGATTAATCTCCTTTCCCAGACCTAGATAAAGCCTAAACCTAGCCTAAAAAGATTTTCCAGTGATGGTTCACCACTGGAGCTGCAATTTAGTCCAAGAGTAGGCTTTATCAGTGCCCAGGAAACTGACCCTTAGTGTTTATTTACCAGAGGGGCTTCCTTGTTTCTCTTTTACCTTACCGTGGCTCTTTCTTATATACACTGTAAACGCTATACGTTCATTATATTATTACATAAATGATATTATATACATACACACCTACCTTAACATTACTGTGTAATTACTTAAGGTGAAGCTTCTACAGCCAGCCGAGGCTGTTGTGCCGGCTAAAATTAACGTCTGCTAACCCCGGCTTATATATTTCTGGAAGAAAACAAAACTGCTCATATACTGTTCGTGTACTCACCAGTTTAAATGTCTTCCTCTGGGTCTCCTTCTGAATAAGTTTGGCTTTTTCCTGCGCTTTTCTCTCTGCTCGGGAAAGCACAAGCGTCTCTGTTTGGGTCTCCATTCTTATGATGGTCGTCTTCCGTATCGCATACAGAGCAGACCGTTCATTTCAAAATAAAAGTCCGAAAGAAACATTTTACTTACCGCAACAAAACATCTTACACTGAATATACGCCTGAAGAAAATGTGTAATCCTCGTCCTTGCGTAATCAATTATTTTATATTTATTAATATGATAATATACTTATTTGTAGGATTAAGGCTTCAGATAGCATAAGATTAAAAATGTTGTAAAAGCTGTTAAACACAGAAATGACCGGAGCTCAGCAACAGTCAATAATCTCATATCAATGCATTACTAGTGTGCTGACAACAGCTCTGAACAGCGACAACAGCAAAAACAACTGTATGGCTTTATTTTTAGCGCTAACCACCGTCACATTTTTGTGATTTTTACATTCTGGGTTTTTTTTTTTTTTGCCATGGGGCTTTTATTTTGAAAACCATTCACTGAAGTCTGTTTTCTGATGCTCCGATTCGGATGACAAACGGGGGAGATTTGCGACGCTTTAAAAACAGCTTTTTTTTTAAACAGCAAGCAAACCTGCTGAATTCGGACTTTATCATACGGCACAGTGGTCAGGACACATTTAAACTCTTATGACCTGACCGACTAGAGCACGGTTCCGTACTCGAAATCCGAGGCTCTTAACGAGCTAACGCTAATCAGCCAGCTAACGTTAGCAAACAGTGGGGCCTGATAATGAACACCAACACGAATGTGGTTCAGGTCACCAATGTTTCTCCAAGCGCCACCTCGGAGCAGATGAGGACACTTTTCGGCTTCTTGGGGAGTATTGAAGAGCTCAAACTGTTCCCACCAGAGTGAGTAGCTACAACATGCAGTTAGCCAGCGCCGGTTTAGCGTCCTAGCCTGCTAGTTGTTGTCTCTGTGTAGCAGTGAAATTGGATGTAGCTGTAATGATTCATAGCATCCAGCTTTCACTCCAGACAGCTGCCTTCTGGTAAACTAGCTCGTTATTAATTCATGCTAACGTTAGTGAGCAGGTTTCAGGTAACACCCTGATCCGTTAGTGTTACAGCCCCTCATTATTTCTCCTGCTTGGTGGCAGAAGGAGCTTAGATCACGTAGATTGCTACTTTGCTGTAGAGGCAGTAGATTCAGTTGAATCTTAAAGGACCCAAATCCCACTTTTATTTCATATCACTTCTTTTTATTTAGTATTAAAATGGCTGTTAAGTGACTTTAATACTGATATATGTAAATGGCCAGTGTTCTAATTGGCTGTCTTCAACTGTGCCTCATTAAAAAGCAGTCTAGGCTGCAGCCTTAAACTTCAGTGTGATTTGGCAGGCCTTGTTCAACTTTCCAGCCCAGATCAAATTTTTTTGGCCTATCCAGATTGATACTCTGGAACCCAGATCTGATCTGATCACTTGCATGTAACAATGCAGTCTGTGGTCTCAAAAGAACAGAGCCTTAAAAAAAAATCCTTCATTTTTGTGACATCACAGAAACAGTTGATTCAGAACGGCCTGTTTTTGCAGCTTAGTGTCCATCTTTGGACTGAGCAGTAATGTGATTTGGGAGATGTAACTGTGCTTATGTACCACGGTGAACTTCTGTTAGAGAATATATGCAGTGTGCTTTCTGTGTTCATACAAGTGTCTAAATGCTTGATCAGCTGCTTTATACTAACGTCAGTATTACACTTAAACCTTCCCAGAAGAGCAGAGGCTGTTACAGCCGCAAAGGGAAGCAACTCCATATTAATGCCCATGGTTTTGGAAAGAGATGTCCAACAAGCTTTGGTGTCCACATACTGTTGGAGTTTATTATTAATTAGAACTTGAATAACTTCAGTAGTGCATTTACCCCAGTAGCTAACTTGTATTCTGCTTGTTGTTATTTTCCATCTGTCCAAAAACATCAGGCCGTAACTCCACGCCATAACTGCAGTTCAGGTAGGACGTGCCATGGCGTTCATTTGACGGCAGATTTAGAGAGCCGAGACGGAGCGTCTCCAGTAAAGTACATGGAGTTTGTTTAGGTGGTGCAAAATGTGAGATGGAGAAGGTTGTGTCTAAATGTTAGGGCTGTATGTACATCTTGCAAAAGCCTTTATATTTTCTTCCAGTGATTCTCCCTTGCCTGTGACTTCACGTGTCTGTTTTGTAAAGTTCCTCGAATCTGAATCAGTTGGAGTTTCCCAGCATCTGACGAACACGGTCTTCGTGGACAGAGCCTTGATTGTCGTCCCCTTTGCTGAAGGTTTGTGCCCATCTTTAAAACCACAGGGTGCTCGTTTTGTGTGTGAGATTTGAATGTCGACACCTTAGACCCCAACAGTCTTGGAAATGAGCGTAGATTTAATGGCCAGCACTCACCATATGAACTGATATAATAATGTATTAAATGCACAGATATTGTCTGAGCTGAAGATTGGTCTGAATGAACAGATCAGTTCCCAGCTCATGTTTGCTCACTTTTGTTTTTTAGTAAACTTCTCTCTCTGTGATTTTGTGTGTGTGTGTGTGTGTGTGATTTTTGTAGTGGTCAAGGCAGTTGCAGAGCCAGCTGGGTGACTGACAGGTGCTGTCAAGTGTCAACATGGATCTGTAGAAACAGAATTAATTAAGGCCATCAATTGTTGAGCCTGTAAACTGTCCTGCCGTAAAACGATAACTTGCTTTGTTACATGTGTGTCAGTCTCTCTAAATGTCTTTAGGTGCATCAAGTTATACAGTATGCTTACAGAACAAAGCTTAAAGGAGCGCTCGAGTGCTTTTTCGACACAAGCCCAAGGGAACTGAGCATGCTGGGAAACGGACATAGATACTCAACAGGCATGCGGATAGTTCTGGGGTTGGATTTGTAACCGTACTGTGCTGTACAATACTGCCAGATGGAGAAAGCGCCAATAGAGAGTAGGTCGAAAAATGCCCGAGTGTTCCTTTAAGCACAAAGGTTTTGCATGCAAGTGTGGAGCTGTAAGCTCTGAGGCCAATAATACACGTTTGCACTGCAATTCAAGGCCACGTATTCTCACTGTGGGCTTTTCTGCATTTACATGCATTATTCTCCATCTGACTCAGTTCAGTCATTATAGTCAGTGTGATGGTCTAGAATGTCCTGTTGATCCTCTCCACATGACTCCAAAGAAAGGCTGAAACCCTTTTTTAACGGTGGTTTTCTGTTTTTTTTGTTGTTGTGTTTTCCAGTTCTTTTCCCTGGTTCTGCCAGTGCTATAAACCAGACCCAGCAGAAAATGCCACCCAACAGTTTTGTCCTGCAGCATGTCTCTCTCTCAGCATCTCTCTCTATATCTCTCTCTCTCTCTATATCTCTCTCTCTCTATCTCTCGTGCAAAGATAATCAATTTGTGTGCAGTAAAATATTAATTGCAGATTTGCTTCATCGCCCCATGGATACCATGCATCACAAAAATGCCATTATTTGTTTAACACTTTTTATTTTCCTCTTCAGCAACTCTGCAAACTCTGTAGTTGAGGTAAAGTGGGCTTTTGCTGGCAGGACACTCTTGTTCAGTCCTGCTTTGTTTTTTTTTTTTTGTTTTGTTTTTTTCTGCCCTTCAGAATATACAGTACTGTGCCAGAGTCAGAGACCATTGTTCATTTAATTTCCAGTTTATATAAATGGTACATTTTCTTGTAGTTGAATTAAAATATAGAAAGAATTATACACCAAAGACTTGAAAGAAATCTTCAGGAAGTTTTTCCATGGGGCGGCACGATGGTGCAGTGGGTAGCGCTGTCATCCGAGTTTGATTCTCGGCCAAGACCTCCGAGGTCTGTGTGTAGGTGTGTGTGTAGGTGTATGTGATGTGGCGATCTGGACTCTGGCGTGGTCGTGTTGTTCTGAGGACACCAGCAGCCTCCGTGTCCTTTCCTCAGTGAGGGATAAGAATTCTTGTTTCTTGTGGCATGCAGATCCGAGGTATTCCTCTTCACAGTCTTGGAGGACCTGCCATGGATGCTATGGCTGCTTTACGCATGCCTGGACTGAGGAGAGGACATAGAAGCTGCCGGTGTCCTCAGAACAACATGACCACACCAGTCCAGATCTCTACAAGAGGCAGATACACATCCTTTCAGACCCGTAGTGTTGAGTTGTCCTTTCACAATGGAAGGAAGTATGGATAGAAACACCTGTGGATGCTTTTAGAGTGGAGTTTGTTTGTCTTTTCTCTCTTAAGGATGAAAGCTTAAAGCGCTCTCCATCTGTCAGGCGTTTTCTCTGTATCTTTTAACCACTTTTAATAACAACTTATCATTTGGCTTTGCTTAATGGCTGTTTTGCCTGGAAATTAAATGAAGAGTGGACTTCTGCACAGCACTGTATGTTGCGCTCTGATCTGTCCTACAGGAAGTTATCTTGGCACCAGCAAAAGCCCTCTGAAAAAAATACAGAACTAATAATTGCTAGTTTTGATTTTGTGTAGTTAGGGTAAGTAATGAACTGTCATGTGATGTTGACCCTCCGAATCATAAACTCTGTTTTGTCTATCTTGATGTCTCTGTGTGCTTTATAGCGAAGCAGCCGACGTGAGTCGCTTGTTCATAAAACAGCTAATGAAACATGAGTGCACATCCCACTGGACAGCCGGCTGTGCTTGCTTACATTTGGTTCATGACTTAAAAAATCAAGTTCAGGTGATAACATCTTGGCAGTGTGTCTAGTGACTATCTTTCTCTTTTTGTAGTATCATGCAATTATGCTTTTGTAAAGGGAACCTCATCTAGATATCTGAAAATCGAGTATTGATGTCAGATGTAGACTTGGAAAAAACTAAATTGTCTTGACTTTGTGGGTCTCTGTTTGTGTTGCGAATGTACCATCGGCCTCGTTTTAACTTCATTTTCTCTCTTTTATTTTTACCCCTACACTGCAGGAGTTATTCCCGATGAGTCTAAAGCTCTGTCGCTGCTTGCTCCAGCCAATGCCGTTGCAGGATTGCTGCCAGGGGGCGGGCTTCTCCCCACGCCCAACCCCGTGCCATCTGTAAGTGTTGCTCATTCTCTGTTCTCTGACGCACAACTCTCAGCAACTCTCTACAGTCTCGCTGACGGTTTTTGTCAAGACTCGTTGACAATAGTACAACCCAATTTAGTGATATATAGAAGCATTTCTAAAGGGTTTTTCTAAGATCCCTTAACAGAGGTTGCATCATGGAGAAGAGCTGTTTAACCGTGCAGAGCATCAGTGATGCATGCCAGTAGTCTCTCAGTGTTCATGGTTCTATATCAGAACGTTACCCTTACTAAAAGACCCTTGAAGAATCATTTTGTAGGGTTGTACTGCAGGCCAGGATGCCCAACTCCGGTGTTGGAGATCGGATATGCTTTGAGATGCTGATGTCTTAGGCAGTATATAAAACAGCCCTCTGAACAATCACAGTTTCAGTGTTGTTGTGAGGTAGTAGTGTAGTTTCGAGGTGTTGTAGGTGTAGTTTTGAGATGTTCATGTAATGCAGCAATTACTGAAACGAAGTAGGCCCATGTATAACAGTGCCGTGTGACATTACCGAAAGGGGTGGGCGATATGGTAAAAATGGAATCGCAATACTTAGGTTTTCTTAGGTTTGACAATAAGTAATGTCTCTTAAAAAAAAAAAAAAAAAAAAATTATAATCATTGATTTGATCTTTACATTTACACTTTGACATGTTTCCCATATTGTGAGTGGTTGTTATAGTTACTTGATTTTTCTGCGCCCATTTACCCCCTTCCTGCTCGTCAACAGCTGGCATTCACTTCAGTCAAGGTATGCAGTCTCCTGTACCTGCTAACGAAGGCAACATGCCAGAAAAGTCTTGTTTTTCCCGTTCATTATAGGTCATGTAAATTCTGCGTTTTAGTCAGGGAACATCAGGGAGTGTGCCATTTTGGCCTTATCAGGGTTCTGATGATACCCATGCTGCGTTCAGAAAAGCATATTCTGACAGAATTTATCTCAATAATTGTTACATATTGTCACGTAATCCACCCCTAAATACTGATTCACCAGTTTAACATATTGCAAAGTGTGCTGCAATCATAATATGTAGCATTAAAATCACAATACAAGTGTTCTTGTCCATTTTGTGTAGCCCCATGTAGCCCCAACAGTGTAGGACAGCTCTGTGCTACAGGGAGTTTTGGGAGCTCGGTAAATGGGGCTGCCCTATAGCACAAGGGTCCTTGTGCTGTACTCAACTTTTGGTTTCTTGTGGCCTGCAGATCGGAGGTGTTCCTCTTGCTGGTCTTGGAGGGCCTGCCATGGATGCAATGGCTGCATTGGGCATGCCTGGACCCAACATGAACCCTCAGGTTTGACACCAAAACGCTTCTTAAAGCTGTTTAAAATAATAACTACTGCACCTTATGGTTGGGTTATACGGATTGGATCCAAACACCGTCTTGATTTTTCTCTTTAGTCTTTGTCAGCAGAACAGCTTATGAAGATCATGGCCTCGATGGATCCCAAGTAAGAATCTGAATATGTATTATTGTCTTTTGAATGAATCTAGTTCTACTGTTTAAAGCATGTCCACACAATCAACAGTAACCTGCTTCACTGGGATGCTCTGTTTGCAGGTTGAACCCTATGGCAGCCGGTTTAAACCTGAACCCTGGACTGAAAGCAGATGCATCAAACAAGGAGATTGAGGAGGCCATGAAGAGGGTGAGAGAGGCCCAGTCACTCATCTCTGCTGCCATCGAGCCTGGAAGTGAGTTTTAGCAGAGCAGTGTCAAAGCATAGCATTCAACAGGTCAGCTTTTTTTTTATATGAACACAACTTTCATAAAAAAACTCTTTTTCTCTTTCAGACAAGAAGGATGACAAAAGAAAGCATTCAAGATCAAGGTCAAGGTCCCGAAGGAGGAGATCAAGGTCCCGCTCCAAATACAGGTTTGGAAAAATCCTTTACTGACTCTGTAGAGTCTCTGAATTTGGACAGTGTGACATAAGTGCTACCACTTGGTGATGCGATTCTCTGCACTGGCTGGTTTTGAATTGTTATTGTGCTAAAATGTTCCCCTTTTGTTGCAGGCGCTCCAAGAGCCGGTCCCGACGGAGGTCGCGCTCCAGGAGCAAGAGAAGGTCGAAGAGCCCCAGAAGGAGGAGATCCCACTCCAAGGACAGGAGCAGACGTTCTAGGTCCAGGTAGGTAGAAAGGCAGGGGAGGTAACAGTCTGCTAGATTAGTGATTTGCCCCGGGTTAATCATGAACAATAATTTTGGTATTATATCAATAATGCATGCTTAAAGTAAAATGATTGTCATTTAGTCTGCGATCCAGCACTGGCAGCAAAGACTTGAACTTTAAAGAAATGCTTCTTTAGTGCACTAGGTGGCGAAGTGCACCTTTTACTTATTAGGCTGCGAGGGAGAAGAGGTCTAGCCATTCACCTAGAGTACAAACTAGCATGAAGTCAAGAAGGCAAATTCCTAGACCTTCTTTAATATATTACACCGACATACAGTATAGCTAGCTAGTTTTTACTTAAACTTAATAATTAAACTTAATACTTAAACTTACTTATTATTATTATTATTATTATTATTATTATTATTAATACTATCAGATGGAAGCAGTGCTCATTATAAAAGTTATAGCCCAGAAGATATCTTTACAGCATTTGAGGATATAAATTGGGGCAGTCGTGGACGGGAGATTAGGGGA
>CM067489.1:6057938-6135457 GCA_034552555.1 Semaprochilodus insignis
GAGAGAGAGAGAGAGAGAGAGAGAGAGAGAGAGAGAGAGAGAGAGACAACATTCTGTAAAACAACATGTGGGCAAAGATGACTAAATGATTTCATTTCAAATCCAAGCGTTTGCATAAAAACACCTGCCATCAAGCAGAGACACAAATTGCTGCACATCTATAAATACACCAAAACACAGTAATCAGGATTGGCTTCACATAAACGCTACACCAGTTCAACAAGAAACCTTTACCACAGTAACATTCCTGCTTAGTGTAATCTGTTTCTGCATCTCTAGAATGCTGCACAGAATGTAATCAAGTGAGATTTGATTTCTTGGAGCCGTCAAGACACAAAGAAGTCCATCTGTCTACCAAAAGGCCAAACTGTCCTTACATAACAAACAAACAAACAAACAAACAAACAAACAAACAAAAGGTCTAGTTGATCTAGATCTAGTATTATTAGATCAGTTAGGGTGGTAACTGGAATCTAGGGCTGCCCCAATCAGCATTGTACAGGCTTGGAAGGCTTTCAAAATCAACCTTAAGAACAATAGGAACTGTCTGACAGAATGAATCAGCTATTCTATTTTAATCAGACATTTCTTACATCAAAATACAAGTCCTTCTGCCCCGTCATGTTCGTTTGTATTTTTTGCAAGCTTCTACACTGGAATACAGCCACTGGGTGTTGGTTTGGGTCAATTTGGCAGTACCAGCCTTGCTTGGTCAGGTCAGAACGCGGAGGTCGCGGTTGTGGGTCAAGCTTGGGCTTGAATTTTACGCCTGTGCAGCAGGGATGTAACAATGAACTGTGGAAATCGTGCTACTGCAATGCAAAACTGTGAGTGGATGCGTGTTAATGCACCGTGGAGAATGGACATTCTAACACACAATCGAGTCACGTTATAATGACCACTTTATGCTTATGATCACTAACAGCAGTGCGCAGCCTTTGAAAGAAGATACGTTTTCATGGTATTCTCTGGGGACTCTCAACCGATTTGGGTATGAATCCATCTTTGCAGATCACATACACAGATGGAGCAGCTGGGAGCTTCCAGCAAGACAATGCGACATGTCACATGGCTACAAACGTCCAACATTGGTTGGAAGAGCATGACCAAGACTTCCAAGTCTTAACCTGGCCCCCTAATTGCCCAGACATGAACCCAGTTGAGCATCTGTGGGACCACCTCGACCCTCATCTTCCCTCTGTGGATCCTCCCCCTCTCGCCCTCCAGCAGCTGTGGGATGCACAGCAGTCAGCATGGCTCCAGATACCTGTGACAACCTGCCAGGACCCTACTGAGTCCCAGCTCGTCTCGCTGCTGTCTGTGCTGCACATGGTAGTTACTGTGGATATTAGCTGGTGGTCATAATAAAGTGACTCGACTGGATACTTACGCCATCTAATGCAACTGTACTGGTAAACCTCAAAATTTGTAAACGATCAACACTAATCCACACCTCACTCCAGCACTCCTCCAGTCTCCCAGCTGAATGATTATAGTCATATTTATAATTAATATTTTGTTCCATATATAGTCAGAATACTGAATTGTGGACCCAGAATTGTTACACCCTTAGTATGGTAACTCATTTAACACCGGCCCAGTCGTGTTAGGCTAAGTTCCTTGGTTTGACACATTTGTCGCATCTCAGCATCGGTTACAATGACATTCTCTGCCATTACCTACATGATAAACGACTCGATCGATATTGATGAAGTGCATAAATATTAATTCCCCAGTCCACATAGTCCATATATGAAAACTAAACTACAAAAACAACCTGTTCTGATATATTTGAGATCAAGACTTTTTGAATACAGTCTATAGCAGTTTAGCCCCACCCATTTGCACTATACATTCGTAAGGTGTACATCAGCCTACCCTGCTTCCTGAAGACAGTGCAACATAAGGTAGCCAATCAGAAGAGACGTTGTTTAGACACATCAGCCTTAAAAGGACACTAATAAAACAGCCTGTTAAACTCTAAGGGGTAAATAAAAGGTTGGGATGTGAACAAGAACGAAGGGCACATAAACTACGCAAATGCTTCTTCCTGGGTCCGCACGCACAGAGGAAGCCCCACTCCATCTGATTATGGCGTCATCATTTGAGGAGCGGCGCCATGGAGGAAAGATCAGCGTGCTGAGTAATTTTCCACTTCCTCCGCCCACTTCAGCGCAAACAGTGATTTCACACTCTAGTTAACAGCACTTGTCATTAGTCAGGCTGGAGCCGGGCTGTTCATCAGGCCAAATACAACTACTCTACAGATCCCAACAGCCTCTTCCAGTGATTCCATGACCCATATTTCCAGATGCTGATAAATGCCAACAGCAGAGCGTTTTATGGGATCAGATTGCCCTTATCTGAGTGAGTCAGTGGCAGCGAATTGCAGTGCAGCGCAGGGGCGCACGCGCAGCGGCTGACTGCGGCTTACTGACTGGAACAAAAGATTAGACTGAAACAGACTCTGACTTATTAAATCAGCCTGTTTTTTCAGCTGAAGCAGCACTGCACACGGCCAGAGCGATTTTACAATCCGAAACAAATTCAGAACAATTAACACTGAAGAATAGGCCTGTCACAATTATTACATAATCGGCTAATCCCAACGTTTTGAGATTATCGCAGTTATTTGACTTGGCTACAGTCGTCGTAAATAATTACGATCATTTTCCACAGTCATTAGATTTCACGGTCAAATTATGTTGCAACAAAACTGAACTGGACAGAAAATCATGGCAAATATACGAAAGTAAACAAACTTGGAGTCACTGTGGAACTTCTAAAACCAACCTAAAAAGTTCACGTCTAACTTGGTGCTTTAATGGGCAGAATTAATAGAGTAACGTTTGTTCATCTGTCAGCCTTGTGGTCTAGCTCAACTCAACATAAATCTACACATCTGTGTGAGTGTGGCCACAGTATTAAACTGTCAGTACAACTGGTGTTAGGTACTCGGTACACACAGCTGGCAAGGAAGGTGGCTAATCAGCCTGTGTAGCCACTTCAGCCTTGTATTTTAATGGCTATAAACAATAAACAAGACAATTAAATTGGTAAATCACAATTACTTATAAGACAACATTTCATTAAAACTTACCTGATGTTGATTCCCTGCTTGTAGATCTTGCAAGCATCAGAGGGCAAAATTCTAGATAGTAAAGGCACTGTCGGGAGAAAACAACAAGTTACACAGAGCAGAAACTATACAAACCTTAAACAACTGTCTCTAAATGCAACCAACTTCTGAGACTGAACTTTTGGAGGTGTGGATAAAATTCCTGTACATGTTTATGAAAAAACTAAAAGAAATTCTCCGGAAAAGAACGGGAGTCATAATCAAGACACGAGTGGACGCTGTAAATAACAGAACGATTGACATTATATGGATAGAAAGGTTAACTGCAGCTTAACCAGGACCTTATTTTAATAGGGCATGTAATCATATACAGGCATTTACACAGACATACTCTTCTCAGATAGAGCCATTAGTTTGATTACTAGCTGATTATCAGGCTGCATGTAAGCATGGCTACTGAACGTGTTTGGGATTACTAAGATCGTGAGAAGCAGAAAATGCAAACAACTTCTAAGACTGAACTTCTAAGACTGAACTTCAGAGATGTGAAAATTGTTGCTGCACGTTGGCGCAGTGGCGAGCACTGTTGCCTGACAGCGTCCAGGGTCCTTTCAGCGTGGAGATTGCATGTTCTCCCCGTGTCTATGTGGGCTTGGTCCAGGTGCTCCACTTTCCTCCCACAGTCCAAAGACATGCGGTCAGGTGAACTGGAGATGCTAAATTGTCCCCTAGGTGTGAGTGTGTGTGGATGTGAATGTCTGTCTGTGTCTGCCCTGCGATGGACTGGCGGCCTGTCCGGGTGTGTCCTGCCTTCTGCCCTTTGAGCACCGTGATAGGCTGAAGCGACCCCAAAGGATTAAGCGGTTTAGAAGATAGATGGATGGATAGATGGATAGATAGATACTTTATTGATCCCGAAGGAAATTTAGCAGCCAGTAGCAGTTTACACAATAGAGCACAGTAAAAACAAAACAAAAAAGGGTTATACAGTATGAACCTAAGTAGGCAGTTACCGGCTCAGCAAATATTATTAACTATCAACCATAAATAGTACAGTCTGCTATAGATACATATATCTCACTTATTACAATGAGGCAAGAAAATATGTACAACAAAGTCTATCTACAAAAATAATAAAAATAAATAAATAAATAACAATACAAAAAAAAGGCAGCGCAATAATAATAAATACGCAAGGGGTGCGGATATCAGCAGATAATGACAATGTGCATATACTGGTATTTAAGTAAAGTGTCTAGAGTGTCCATGAGTGCAGATGTAAGAAGAGGAGTGAGTGAGAGCAAACTGAACAAACTAAATCTACATAAACTGCTGTTGAGGTTTCTGTGTAGTGTAACGTCCTGATGCTGAAAGACGAATGTCCTGTACTTGCTGGCCCTTTTGACTGGGAAATCGTTTTAAAAAGGGTGGTCTCTGACTTCTACACAGCACTGTGCATGCACCTATCCATTGCTACCCATGCATGTAAATGATAAATAATGCAATGCAATTAAACAATATACAACATAAAGCACAGAAAACCAGCCGCCATAACACACAAGCCTCTGTGTGGAAAATGACAGGTGCAAAGCTCTCATCCACACCTGCAGTGGCATTGGTTAACCAACAGGGGGAGCGAAGTTCTGCTGCCTCACAGAGGCCACTCCCTCAGAATGGTTAACTCAGCGTTTTAAATGGTCACTCCTCCCTTTCCCACCCATCCCTCTCTCTGATCTGCCTCTTCCCGAGTCCAGCTGGCCCCTGCTGTCCGTGCTGATGTAATCCTGCTCACTGACGCTGCGTTTTCCTCATCAACTAATACAGCTAACTGCTGCCCTGCCAAAACCCCCGCTAAGCTACTGCCAGCGCCTGTGCGGAAAGTCAGAGCGTGTTATTATGTCGTTAAGCTATATATATACACTGCAGCTATTATGTGGCTTTCTCTCCACCAGGGCCACCGTCTAAGATTCACTCCATATAAATAAATGTGTACTTACCCCAGCTTTGAAAATCCCAGTGGAGCTCCAAGTAGAAGTCCCCGAGCTGGAAAAGAACACAGAGATGAGGGCTTAAACTAAATGTCCAAATCAGGTGTTTCTGTCATACCCGTTTCTGTCATTCAAACGGCTGAACTTATCTGGAATACAGGCCTTGTGGTTGGTTGTCTGCGTGGAGACCAAGGACCCAGAGTTTGACCTCAGAGAAATCTCTCATCAGTGTGAATGCTAGATAAATGATCCTCAGGGAGGAGGTGGATACACCTCCCACCGCCCAAACTCATAAAAACCAACCTTCTATCTGGCAGATGATAAAAACATAGCTGGCCTTCAAATGACCCATATCTCTGTGGCACGCAGGTAGCAGATGCGACACGACCAGCCTGCAATCTGACCCGTACTTCCTCGAGGTTGAACACCAGCAGTCACAGTGACAGAGCGGTCAAAACCAAAGTGTACACACTTTTCCTATATCTCAAAATGGAGTCAATGAGGCCAGACGATGTCTGGTGTCCAAACTGTACTTCGTTAGTGCAGCACTGGAGCTGTGAGGACAACACTGCCAAGGATCCCTGGAAGGCAGTCCAAAACCACCCCCAAGGCTTTCATCTTTCAGAGAAATATCATACTCCATTCTTGAGTTTCTGTCCATCCTTGTACAGTCAGGAAACAACACCACTATGGGTCTAAGGGTAGAGATATACATGGCCGCGTCAGGAACGTAACTGAACATGTTTGCCTATATGCTACATGTTACTGGAGGCCTCCACTAGAGGGCAGACCACTTGGTTTGCCGTGCACTGACATAACGGTCTTGGATTTGTTTCCATATTGACTCAAGTAATTCTGATCTCTCGCCAGCTGTTCTGACATGTACTGCAGCTTGTGTGCACGTAGTGTTAATTTTTGAGGACGCACCAAACAAGCGCAGGATACGTGAGGACGCACCAAACAAGCGCAGGATACGTGAGGAAGCCGTGTGTGCGCGCATGTGAACGCATAGTTAACAGCAAGTAACCGGTGCAGATTTGTTGCTCATCTACAATGGACTGTCCAGCCCAGAGTGCAGACCCCAGCATTATGTGTTCAGCCAGAAAAGGAATGGGGAACCAATAAACCCAAAAAAAGCTTCTACGACTGAACTTGCGAGAATGTGCGGAGAAACTTCCTTCAACCTGTTCAAACTGCATACAGGTCTTCGTTAAGGTCAGACTTGTGGACATAATCCAGGACACAGATTTGGGAATGCGACGCCCATTCAGGCATCATGTGGACATATGGTCTCTAGATGACATTATCGATTTCTGTTTCCATATATTACTCTGCATCATCGGTTTAAATATTCAAGACAATTACCTAAAAAAAAAAAAATGAAATTGTGAATGTATTCTGTAGAATCCAAATGCCTACTTGAAGTGTGCACAGGAAGAGGAGATCAAACATAACACAATATCTTTTTCCCCCAAACAGCTGATCGCTGCACTTCTGTCCATTTCTCGAGTTTACAGTACATCATATTGTGTTCTAAGCCACGATGATAAGTCTGTGTGCTGCAATGAAGGGACCTGGACGTGGTTTTAACGAGTTCAGAGACGTTCTGTCGATGCAGTTACAGAAACGGTTTGGGTGACTATTGACTTAGTAGTGTTTGTTAGCCTCAAAAGATCTCCAGAGCTAAACTACAGAAGCAAACTTGGACACTAAAAACAGGTCTCGTCTACATTTGGGTTTAGCAGATGTAACAGAAACATTATCCCTGATGTTCTTGGGAGACGTCATGTACTGAGCACACTACACAAGTCCCGCTCTACTGAAAGATGAAGTGTGGAGCTGACACTTGTGCTGGCTTCTTTCGTGAGACACTTCCTGTCTCTAGGCCACTCCTCCTGAGAGAAGGCTTCCAGAGGACATGGAATCGTTCACTGCGTGACGAGAGGATTCCGCCGTGCCAGCATTGAGCTGACCGTAATTACTGAACTGAGAATACGTGTGAGAGACAAAGAACTGAGAGAAACATCAAGCGTGAGAAAGTGAAAGAGATGTAAAAAAAAAAAGAAAGAAAGAAAATCAGACACACAAAAAAAAAAACCCCAGACAGATAAAGGCTACGTTCCGACTGCGAGCCCAAATTCGATTCAGGCATATCCAGATTGTCTTCAGACTGATTTTTGACTGCATCTGATAGTCTGGACAACAAAATTAGATTTTTGCAGATGAGATCCAACTAACTTTTGACCGTGGGTTGAAATGCGATTCCAATCAGATTTTTACAGACATCAGTCTGAACGCTCTGACCGCTAAAATCAGATGTCAAAGTGTCTTCGGCATCACTCACAACGCAACAGACAACAACATCGAATTTCAGTGGGAAGTGCTGGGATTCTAGAAGAGCACCAAAGAGAACTGTGACTGCACAGAGCGATTGCTTGGAATGCTAAATGACAGATCTCTGACTCTGACTGACTCCGTCTCTCCTGCCTTCATGTGTGAAAGCAATGCTATCAGCTTGGCTATGTCGTCACTGGTGCCTACGCTGTTACCAAAGTAACTCATGCAGAAAGACTGGTGATGTCTGGATAGACTGGGATTTTAGCCACTGCTGGAAGACCCGTATGACCGTATGCTTCCATACACCTACAGATTCAGCTACTTCCTTCACATTGTGCTAGTGGGTTCTGATTAGGATTTGTTCTTCTGTTAGTAAGGGAGGCTTTGAGTTTTAATTTGCTTTGACTTAGACTCAGTCAGTTACTAGGCTGTCTTGCTAGCTTGCTGAACCTTGAGTTAACTGTAATTACTAATCTCTGCTGTGGTTTCAGGTTAGTCCAAGGTGTGAATTGCAGGGAGTGGCTTAAGGCAGATATATTCAAGAGGTATCCGCCACAGACGTCGAAGAGTCTGAAGTTCCTACCACCTTAAACATGCAAGGTGACTCATTTATTTGTCTGGTGAGCTTATGACCTGATCACTTACAAATGACACAAGTGCTGATTTGAGAAACAAATCTTGCGTGCCTGCAGTCTCAACACAGACAGACAGACAGACAGACAGACAGATAAAGGGGGATAAGGTAACAGAGCACAGCAGAGAGGCAGAGACAGAATGTTTGTGTTGCCTGTGCGACATATCAGTCCAGAGATTGCTCAGAGGAATCTGGAGTGGCTCCATGACTGCAGAGGAGGGAACTGAAGCTTTCAGGCAGGCAAACATGGTCTGCACTCAAAATCACTCCCTACTAGGGCTGCACAATATATCATATGTTCATCACCATCAGAATATTGGATATCAGAATATTTTAAGGGGGGGATTCCACTGAAAAACATTCGAATAAGTCAATCAAGATGTAACCAAGTCATTTAACATTGTTTGATATGAGAAGATTCACTGTAGAGAAACATACTGACTTTCATTATTATATTCTTCACAGTGATGATGAGAGAAACCAGAAGCTGCAACAAGCATCTGACACCATCTCAGGCATCAAGACACTGTATTTCTTACCATCACATGTAATCAATTTCCAGAGCATGTTTCTGTCCACCATCGTTATGAAAGAAAAAGCCTGAAATTCCAAAACGAAACACTCGAATATCACGGAAAGAGTTAACCCTAGGACGAAGTGGAAAGGTTAGAATATCGCTAAAGCTGAAATGCCAAAAAGAGGAATGGAAAAGAGTTTTCTGAATAGACGATGGCATTTCAAGCCGTGAAGTCACAAGATTTTTTTTTTTTTCACCTGATATTGTAGCTTAGAATACAGCCTGACTGTGACACCGACAACAATGAACCGTTAAACCAAATGCTCACCCACGATCCTGCACTCCACACATGTGGCCCAATGGCAAATCTCTTATCAGTTGGTTCGGTGACTGGAAACAACTGACGCTACAGATGATCTGATCATGTTGAATAGCTTTTCAAAGTGTGCTTGGAAAAATATCCCTGCACAATGCAGGGCTAAACGGACGAAGAGGCACCACGGTCAGCACCTAGATGAACAGTTTGTTGTCACACGTCACACGTTCAGAAAGCCCGGTGTCACTCCACCTCCACCCTTCCCGCAAAATCTGCAGGACCTGTATTCAAGCTGCATGGGATATATTATTGCAGGACACCACTAGGGACCTCTTCTGTATGTGTAGCTCAAATATTGTTCATATCAATCTAAATGTATCATCATTTATTGTTCCTGGTAACCTTTATCTTCCTTCCCAGTAGCACTGCAATCCCACACCTCCTTCTGGGTGCAGCAATTCTTTTGATGATGAGTGTATTTTTTCATGATGCTCAACTCCCTACCCATGTGTGTCCCTGCTAAACATCTAGCATCACAGGGGTTGTAAACCTGAAGCCCCGAGTAGCACACTGGATATCTAACAGGGAACTTTTCTGAATTGTGTCCATGTGTAGTTTGCTGGGCTTTACCTCTTTAAGGGCTTTGAGCAGGCGAGGTCTCTTGTCCTCCACGCTCTCTCTGGACTGCTGCTTCAGCTTCCGCAACAGGGCTGTGACTGCAAACACAAAGACAAGCGCTCGGGTGAGACATCCTCTGCACAGCTCACAAGCTTACCCACAAACTGATTAGGCCACAGGGTGGGACTGATTCACACTGCCAGTGGGGATTCAAACTGCAAGCAGGGACTCTGCTCTTAATCTGCGGCCCACAACCTAGAACTGAGACACATCATGACATTTTCACAAGGGATGCCCCGATATGAGAATACATAAACATTTATGAAATAAAATGTAGAAATTAGATCTACCAACATTAACATTACAGAATTTGTAAGGTAAATGAAAAGTAGATAGCACTCATCTTTTCTGGAGTACAATGAATGCAATAAATGTATTACCAAACATCTGTATAAAAATACATGTCAAATCTAAACATCTGGTTCCATGGCAATTTTTCAAACCATACACATTGCATTATTTTGCTGCACTTTTTTCACAAAGCAGATTAAAACGCTTTCTTGTATCACTGGCGCTGGTCAGCAACTTAAATGGCTACGGCAGTTAGGAGTCCCTTCTGAAGCCAAATCATTGAAGTGTAACGAGCAGCTGGCCAGTGGCTAATGATTCTAATGTGTGCCTATAAGCTTATTATAATCATTTCCCATGACAAATGTCATATCATAATATTGTCCACCCTCACTGCAACCTGCATATCAGTCAGGCCTGAACTATAGAACAATTACATGCACCAAAAATACCACCTCCAAAAATATCTGGTCTAAAATGGCTAAACGTGGCACTTTCAGTTTTCGGCCAATCTAAATAATTCGCCATATTGGATGATCAAGAAAGTTGGAAAGTTGTTGCTCTAGTCAGCACAGCCCGAGTCGAAGCCAACCAACAGTGATCTGGTGCAGCTTAAGGCTTCGACATTCTGCATTCTTTTCATCATATGCTTGTAAGACGTGTCCCGTTATGCTGTAATTCAGTATACCGTTATATTAAAAATGCACGGCCGTGTTATCATGGACACTCCAGTAAAGCAAGCTGCTGTTTCACCTGAGATTTCACATACCGCAGCTCTGCTTACACAAATTTCTCCGCTAGCATACTGTCATATGATATTGTAAACATGATAAATAGCTGATCTAATAGTCCCTATCACATAAAGACACAATGTTGTATCTTGATTTAAAAAAAAAAACAAAAAAAAGTTGAAGTGTAATTATTGAGGTTTTTAAATCATCCTTTTTTTTTTAATATACTGAAGCACAACCAATGTTTCCTTCAGTGTTCAGTTACAGACAGCTTTGGGAAACCATTGAAAGAACCTAGCCTTAGTAGAGCTCTAGTAAATGGCCTTTTGTTGTGGGAAAGTGTTCATCATCGTCCCATACCTTTGCAGAAAGAAGTGCCCATCTCAATCCTTCGTCTGTTTTTAAATGCCTGACAATGGCAAATTAACCCCATGTTTGCTCACACCCTACATCTTCTATCATGTTCACATCTTCATCCCCCCCATGCCTCCTCCTCCACCTTCATCCCCTCCCTTTTGCTCCCCCCCGGACCCTCACCCTCTGCTTAAAACCATGTCAGACTGAATAAGACTGAACGAAACTGGACCAAACTGGATGGGACTGACAACCTAAGCCTGGTGCCCGTGCATGATTCCGCATGTGCAAATAAACTCAAGACGATGCTAAATCTCCAGTCTCTCCGACTCCTGAATTTTCCTGAAGACCCGAATGTCTAACACCGTGACGCGTTACATTTTCATTATTTTACAACAACACTTACGCTAAAAAGAAATCCAAGAGAACTTGGCCGGGAAGGTATGCTGCACTCAAAGCGGAGACAGTGGGGGAAATTCCTCTACCGCAGACTAACAGCTTATTAATGCCCTGTAATAATCCATTGCTTTAACAGTAAAAGCCTTTAAGAAGGCCTCGTTTTGAAGTGGGTATGGCAGTGTTTTCAACCCTGCTCCTGGAGGCACCCTGTTAGTGGATTCCCTGCTTTAACACACCCCCCGCAACTCCGAAAGGGCTTGTTAAGGAGCTGATGAGTTGAATCAGGTGTGTTGGGAGCTGGAAAAGCATTAAAATGTGGGCAGGGTGCCGCCAGGACCAGGGTGGAGGACCACTGGGGTATGCTAAATCATGCAAAGCACTCAAAAAAAAAACAGAGCAGAACTGGAATGACGGTTAAATCATAATACTCTGACCATCACATAATATATTTTAAGAGTACAGAGGGAGAAATCATGGCCCTCGACCACTGACCAATTGGACACGAAAACGTATGTGCCTGCAAGCAGCCGGTGAAACGTAAATCCTAGGGATATTAGCTTGACAACCGAAAGTCCTTTGGTTAACGACCCCAGGTGGATCAATGCCCATGCATTTGTTTGCAAGTACAATGAGAACCTTTAAAGCCTAGGCATCAATCACCCGGAAGCAGCACAAGCCCGATCCATTCAAACAGGACGTCAAATGAAATGAGCTTCAGTGCGAATTCATCAATAAGGGGCAGAACAGACAGCCTTGTTGCTTTGTGGTGCAGCCTATGCCACTGTGAGTAAATCAGGTTTCCCATACAACCAGCTACAACATGTAGTACAGAGCAAATTTTCAAGCATATCCAAATCCAGCCCAAATCGCATCAAGTCTTGAACATGACATTCAGAGGTTAGGTCTGGTGACATGGCAGAAATATGACTTCACAATACAAAATGTGTAGTTTTTTTGAGGTTTGCAAACAAAATGCTGAAGTAAAACAGCAACATTACTGAACGCTACAATGCTGTTTATAATCCGGCAGCAGATGCACCAAAACGAGAATTCCAAAACTGCCTGGAACCAGAACTGAACATCAGGACACACTAGGTTAAAAAAATTAATGTAACCAAGTAAACTGAAAATAAATAAAATCAGTTTATGTATAACAAACATACTAAATGATTACATTGGCTGAGATATTTCAACACAGCCAACATTTTCACTGTTGATCGCCTGCAGCTCAAACGGTTTGAATGGGTCTTTGCTGGGCACAGCAGGACAGTGAAGGAAATCCCTGATGCCCTGATTACCTTTAATGCTGTACAAGGCTTGGCACTCTGTAGGCCCACTTTCATCAGACTGAAAATCCCTCACCACAGTGGACAACCTTGCAATGCAACGCATTACTGTTCCATAAAGAACCTCTAATCCACTGTTTTCCGTAACTTGACCACTTCACATTTCAAAAACAAACGGCTGAATCTGTGTCCGAACTGAGCGCAATCTGCCTTGAAAAGTGTTCGGATGAGTGCTCAATAGAGCTGGCAGGTAAATACACAGCAGGTAAAAATGGCCCAATTCTGATCTTTTCCTCTCATATACAGGCCACATTTAAAAGACATGTAAACATGTCTCATCCACCTCAGCCTTACCTCAGCCTTACCATAGTGCTATATGTGTACATCTGGATATACCATAGGTTTTATTCATAACTTTATATTACTGTTATATAAATATATATAATTTATAATGTATATTAGGATAACAGAGATTTTGTGCCTAGTATTGTATATATTTATTGTCTAATGTATATTTTTTGTATCTAAGTACTGTAAGGGACTTCGCACCTAAGTTTTTCACTCACCTTCACACCTGTGAAAATGTGACGTGACAATAAAAGTGATTTGATTTGATTTAAACAACTTAATATGAAAATCGGATCTGGTGAGAACATTGGTTTTTACTTGCTGTACAAAGGTGGCTTAAGATCAGCTACAGAGAAGCTGATCGTAAGCCAGAGAGAAGGCAATTTCTGTATGAGCATATACAGGTTAATATAAAATAAGGGAAAGTTATGATGGGTTGATATCCAATCAGCTATACGTTACTATGCAGTTCAGGCACTTACAATGCAGCGAATGTTGTTAACAGGCTCTCTATAATTGACCTAAATTTTGAAAATACATGCAATTTTTAAGTGCTCCAGAACTGCTGATGTATCAAAATTAGAGGTGGGTGATACAACAAAAATATGTTTTTGCATATTTGTTGTCTAAAGAATAGCTGCACCCAGAAGGAATCAACCGACATGAATGAAACTTGGTGGGTAGGTCTGACACCGTGAGACATGCGAATAATTCGAAGTTGCACACTCGGCCGCACATGTGACGTAAGCAAGGACGGGCCTTATCACTGTACCTGACTGACCCAACTGCTACATTTGCAGACATTCAGTGAGCAGTGGTGCCCTCCATGAGTCATCCTGTTAGTGCCAGCACCATTGGCAGGCGGCTGCTTGATGCAGGACTACATGCACACAGACCGTTATGACGACTGTCCTTAACACCACATTAACGTCGCCAAAGACTGCAATGGTGTCGTGACAGATTGCCATGGAGTGACTCCGAATGGCAGAGGGTCATCTTCAGTGACGCTTTTGACTTGGTGGAGACCAACAACAAATCCGTGTGTGGAGGCACCGTGGTCAGCGCCAAGATGGACAACGGTTTGTTGTCACGCGTCACATGTCCAGAAGGCCTGGTGTCACTCCACCTCCACCCCTACCGCACAATCTGCAGGAACTATGTGAGAATATTCAAGCTGCATGGGATGGAGCATCACAGGGCACCATTAGGCACCTCTACAACTCCAT
The DNA here is from genome assembly GCA_034552555.1 of Semaprochilodus insignis. Lineage (NCBI taxonomy): Eukaryota > Metazoa > Chordata > Actinopteri > Characiformes > Prochilodontidae > Semaprochilodus > Semaprochilodus insignis. The sequence goes on from CM067489.1 coordinate 6,072,120, forward strand.
GCTGAGACGTCTGGCATGTTGCATTACCAAACATATTGCCCAGCACCAATCAAAGTAATTTGACAACATAGCGTCATATTGCCGACACACTTTGGGAAAGAATGTATTACTAGCAGCAGTGGGCCTCTTCACAAAACCTATGGAGCTCTTAATGTGCTAACTTGCCTATAAAAACACTCAAAACAGTCACTCGCCGTTAGACCTGAGGAATTACAAACACACACTCAAATACAGAGACTGACATCATCCTGGAGCTGCACTTACATCATTCAGCAGCAACAAAAGCATAACAGCCAATGACAGGGACTTAAACAATGTAGCTGGTTCACATCACAGCACAAAGAGACCGCTTACAGTAGGCTTCACACCGCAACCAAAGTCTTCAAGCAAATCCATAACATTACGTAAGATGATCTGAGCTGGCCTTGTGGAACAATCAGAAGAAGAAAAACATGTTTTCATTCGGCAAATGAAAAGAAAGCCACAACAGCTAGCAAGACGCCCAGAGCTCCTCTCATTTCATCACACAGACAGCTTTGCCCAAAACACTGGGAACCTCTTCAAAGTAGTCTGGGCTCGCTCACGCTCCTTATGCACCCATCACTTTATGAGATTAGGCTCCCAGGTTCAGCAGCCTCAGGCATGCAGATATGCGATACTCCAGTCACAGACGAAAGGTCAGGAGAAGGCCATGCTGGGCTGGGCTCCTGACCCACCCTGTGTTTTGAGGTTAGATGAGCATGAGCCCCCCAGCATGTTAACCTCGGCAGATAAAGAGTAACTGTACATTAAAACGAGCAGAATGTGATAATTCAGTTCGGCCCCACCGTTTCAGCTGGCCGACCTTTACATATGACTGAACAGAAAGACAAGATGAAGCACAGTGTTGGCGTCAAACACGCTGTTCAGTTTTATACTGATTATACAGCAAGTTTATTTTAATAACAATTAAGATAGCAAGCCTACAAGCCTACTCTAAATATCACTTCTGCTTTACCCTAAAACCGAGAGCAGGAAGGAACGGGAAACTCCTCTTAAGCAAACTTGAACTTGCGGCTAGTACATTAAGACATACTGTACTTTTACCGTATTGTGCTTTTATTAAGTGCTCTAATAACCTGAAATCGGATCATCATAAAATGCATTAAACTGAGCTGTCAGCGTTATGAATCATTACACCTCTAAAAACACGATGCAGAAAATTTTTTTAAATAAATAAATAAATAAATAAATAAATAAATAAAATAGTACATGTTTGTTTCTCAGGCTCCATTTCCGACTGACAGGGAACAGTTACACGTAGGCTTGCCCGAGTGTTTGCCAAGTTCAATTTTATGTATTACTGAATCAAACAGGTTGTACCACACAAACTCGTTTGTGCCTTAAGCTTAACAGTCACTAAATATTTACAGCCCCAAGCAACTGCGGAAACCAACAGACACCACACACAAAAACAGGACCTGACTACAAAAAGCTACATTAATGCTACATTAAATAATTACTGCTAATGTTAATTTTGGGGTATCATAACTAATCAAAGAGTAGTTTTATAGTCATCTCTAATTATGACACTGGTGTAAACGTTCACCTCTAAATATACATGAAGCACATATATACCATAGTGTCATAGTGCCAGTTAAAGAGTGAGAACCAAACACGAGTACCAAAACTGCCCGGCGTCGGTCTGTCAGTAGGCATTCATTTGTGTCACTGGTGTTATTCTGGCCAACTGTTAAAACACAGAGCAGTTTTCTGAGATGGATCATTTTTCCCAAGGAACCCCGTATTACATGGCAACTGGTTTATTGATTGCCCGTGTTTGCTGATCTCTTCTAAACTTCTGATCATCATGGTGCTTGGCATGAACAAATGTGCAGACGGAAGAATGGATGAACAGCACTGCTGTGTCTGATCCACTCACACCAGCACAACACACACTAACACCACCACCACCACCACCACATCAGTGTCACTGCAGTGCTGAGAATGATCCACCACCCACATAATACCAACTCTGTGGGGGTCCTGACCATTGAAGACCAAGGCAATAAAGTAAACAGTGAATCAGATGGACTACAGTCTGTAATTATAGAACTACAAAGTGATCCTATATGGTCAGTGGAGCCGATAAATGTGAAGATACAAAAGGTGTATGTAATGAAGTGACCAGTGGGGGTCATTTATTGGTCATTGGAACATTATCTTAAGAGTATACGTCTTAGAGTCTCTGAGCCTTTAAGGTTTTAGTTTTATCATAACTGGCCTTTTCTCTCACCTACAGTGAGTTGCAGTCGGAGGTACATCAGGTCAGTGTGTTGTTGGAGGAGCAGACATCAGAATGTAAGGAGTTAATGACCCAAAGAGGACTTGAGTGTGGATGGATAAGCCAGCTTTTGGGGATAACCCTAAGCCATTAGCCTAGCATGAAGAATGCCCAGCTTTCCATTCGCACTACCCACGGCGACTCACCCCGGCCAATGGCAATGTGGTCACAGGCTACAAGCCGTGTGGCTCCGAGCTAATATTTGAAGCATCTTATAAATTCCAGCATTCCAGGAATCCAAAACAGATTAACTTGGAAAAATATAATTTAATAAATACATTATAACATGACACAGCAACACTGTCAGCAATATTAACCACACCATGATATACACTCACGGCCACTGCTGCACCACTTGACGGCTCAGACCAAGACATATTCATTGCACATGCTGTTGTGCTTCAACCTGTTGTCCGTCACCTTCACTGCCCTTCTACAGGCAACCAATATTCTTACGAGTGTCCAAGAGTACAACACATCTCCAGGTTTTCATCTGATCAAATTTCAGTGGTCTTTAAGTAGCTACTTTTTGGTGAAGACTTGCTTATATTGCACATAACTGTGGTAAAGCAGAGAAAGATCAGATAGTGACTCAGACACACGAAGGAAAAGTGCAGCCTTTCACACACCCGCCTCCAAGCCAGATTCTGGGTAAGCAAACCTAAAAATGGCTCCCAGCATCTGCGTGCTGATATGAGTCAACAGACCGCAAACAGGGCAATGTCCAGCAGCTCTCGCCACAACGCACCAAAGTAGAAAGACAGGCGCAGTGATTGCTGATATGTAAGGTTAAAAAGCTAACTGACACAGCAGCACACAAAGAGCCCAATCTGGCTTACGGCCAATTAACGATTGCCTGTATTAAAGCTTAGCCGGGAGCGGCGGGCCATGAGTTGCCGCTAAGCCCGCAGCCAGACGCGGTGCTCCAGTTCTGCTGGGGCTGAAGCTCAACAAACAAATCAACAAAATCACCTCCATCTAAGACCAGCTTTCCCCAGCAGAGTGGAGCTGGTTCACAGAACAGTGGTGAACTTGACGGCACACTGTCACATGGAGGAGGAGACGTGGCCACAACTCATCATAGTCGGGATCACTGTTAGGTGTAGGTACAGTCCTAAGTAGACAGGCTCCTTGGCCTGGAAACACATGTACATCTCATTTACAGAAAGAGGCATCCACTGACAAGATCTCTGGGAACCAATAGTGGTTCTCCCACGTAGGTCAGTCACTCAGTCACTCACGAAGTCTTTCTGGAACCTTTTATGAGGGGAGGAGTGTAACACTCGACATTCTCTCCTGAAATATTCCAAATCACAAAACAGCATAACCTGATACTAAAAATCTGGCCCGGGCGAGATAAGCATGTCCTTAACGTTGTGCCATTAGCAGTGAGTGCACTCCTGTTTCGTAGCAGCCAAGTATAATAATATAATATACTTATTTTAATCACAAATATGAGCAAAACATTCTCATCTGACTTTCTAGTGATACAGTGAAAGAGTGATTTCAGAATCTGAATACTTACACTAATACTTAGCTAGCTCCCCTGTCTATAAGCCCCGCCTCCTGATGAACCCAGTGCACTCCGATTGGTCAGCTTGCCCACTCCCTTCTGACTGGTCAAACGCCAGGGCAGCAACCTGCTACAAGTTCTGCTACATGTTCTTACAACGGCATTGGTTCTGCAATTTGAACCAGAGTCCGATGTTGGAAGTCAGGTACAACAAACTGGTAGCTAGACTGGAGCAGGACGTTTCAGAGGTGGACGCTTCCTTTGTTTTTTTTTTTTTGTTTTTTTTTCCCCTCTCTGTACGTCATGTGAGGGCATTCCAAGTTTGCTGGTAGGCGGGCAATAAGGATTCTGTTACGACATGATGTCACCTCGTAGTACAGGCAATGGCTGAAATTTCAGGCACTCCAGGCTGCTTTATAACTTTATAGACATGCACAAAAAGCTACAACACACTAAACTGAAAGTTAAGATTCAGTTTAGGTCACTTTTCTTTGGTTTTCAAGGTTCTAGTCTGAACCTAAAATGTTATTTTGGTCCCAAAGTGCCTACAAATCATCTTTAATCTGCTTTAAAGCAAGAAAAATCAATGCTGCCTCCTTCAAATCGGAGCAAGATGCATTTTTCCACACCTCTATGGTTAGGTAAGTGAAGTGTGAACGCTCTGTAAAACAGTGTGTAGGTTTGTGCCTGGCCTGGAAGCTCCTCTTCATATTCCTCCTAAAGCTATCAGCAGAGCCATCACTCATTTACGGCTTTGCAAATCTGAAGCCCAGGCGTTCAATAACCACATAGATTTTCAATCTCTCAAGTAGCAAGCATTTGGAGCGCATGCCTCAAACACACCAAGTAAAAACAGCCCGGTGAACGGCAGCGGATCAGTCGGCGGAACTTGTTTGTGATGCAATTTCTTTGGTGGTCAACCACTACTTTGCAGTTTCACCAGCCTTGTGGGTTTTCTTCACTGATGAGATGAAAAGCAATTAGCACTTAGGTTAGCAGGTAGGTTGTATTAGTCATTCCACTGGCCTGATTATAATGAACATGAACGTCGCTGTTTGTCTCGAGCAAAAAAGGAAACCTCCTTCCTTTCAGCGAAGTGAGTCACGCTTTACTGTAGCTGATTAGAGGGCAAGGCACACTTGGTGTGATTCATCACTCAGACATTTAATATATATTCCATTAAATGTCCAAAAACTGAACTGTTTGGTGTTAAATTGACATTTTGCCCTATAAATGTACATATTGTAGTTTGCATGTAACCTTCTAAAGCTACAACAAATAAAGAATCATAGCTGCTCATCCTGCCACCAGGAACATAGTGCATCAGTGCTGGACACAAATGTGGAACCAACTACAACTATGGCCACATTCAGCTGCAGCTATTCCTGCTGACATAGACAGTCTTACAGTTTGAACAGCCCTGGTCAAAAGAGATTCATTTTTTTATTTTTCCTTTTTTTTGGTGCGCCACCACTCCCCTCTCTTTGGAGGACTATTAAGACTTTATTTTTATTCACAATTAATTATTCTTGAGGAAGGAAACAAACATAAACAGACATCCAAACATGTAAACAGTAATAACTACAACAAAAAAGAATTCACCATAAACTTTTAGAATCAAGTTTAGCAATAATAATTAAGAATAAAGTTTAGCAATATTTATAAATAATTAATATGTAAAAGAGCACCAACTGTTACTGTGATCTGTTAATTATTACAGTTGTATTCGGATAGGATTTAGTGTGTGTGTGTGTGCACGTAGAGGGAGAAGATTTGCTGAAGTTACGTGGTGATGTTGAACTTGGTACTGGATCTCAGTATATCTTTCAGTTTTCAATTACTGGTTGAAGGAAGTCAACGATTGGTGTCAATAATTGACATTATTAATTTTTTAACTGAAAATAAGTGTAAAATACAATGAAACTACATAATAAAAAGCAACAACACGTAAATATGGCATTTTTGTACTAATTTTAGCCCAAAATTTCATATTTGCACACATATTGAACATATTGGGGGGGCAAAAAATAAAATAAAACATGGAATATAAAATGTGCCGTAACTTTCGCACAGAACACATTTATTTTAACAACGCGGGGGGCCAAACCTTTAATTACAAGTGTATACACTTACAATAGTCGTTTACTGTTTGCCCAAAATGCACACTTGTCACAAGCAGGTGACAAGTGACCAGTTATTTCCTATGGGAGATTTAGCAACAAGCGACGCAGCGACAAATCAAGTTCAGATTTTCTCAACTTCTTGCGAATGAATTATGACCTTGTGAAGTGACATTCTAAAGCATTGGCTCCAGCAATTTTTTTTTTACCCTTCGTAGACAATGGTGGTCTGAGGTCCACAGCTTCTGCTCTCTGAACCATTTTCCTACCAACGTTTCGCTCCTGTTCTCAGCAGTGTGGTGGTAAACATGGAAGAGAAGCTCATAACCGCCGTTTCCCCTTTTCCCTGTTTATATGATGCGTCTTTGCACATACACATTTGAAGAAAGTAGCGCATATTGTTGGTGTCTCTGGTGAGTTTGTCATTCGATAACTAGCTAGAGTAGCCAGCATGCTAACAAATTGGTGACACGGTGAAAAAGACCAAAATGCACACTAATGTACCTGACATCATTCTGAAACCAGAGAAGAGAGCACAGAAGGCCGGAGGGAACGAGAGAAAGATAAAGAAGTACAGAAAGAAAGGAAATGAACACATTCCAGGGTACTTTGAAAGAGTTCAGCCACTGCTATGGGTGGATGGTTAGGGACACATTGAATACTCGGTTTCCCATTTCAAGTGTTAGTAGGGGGGTGTAGGAACACACTTACACATTTAAGCATTGCAAAAATAATCATCGCAAAAATATATCAAAAATATATTCTGTAATACCGTATTCATTTTTAATTAATAACTTACATGTAAAGATTTGTGGTAGACTATCACTAGTAATTTGTGTTTAAACTAGATAGCAGTATTGCAATCCATCTACAGCCATTAGACTCACCTTGTAGTAAATAGTCACCTTGCAGATAGTGCCGCACGAGGACGATGGGGCTATAAATACCTGTGGGGTGTGAGTGACGGGATTCATATATTGAGAAGAGGTGCTACAGTGCAGTGAATGTGGAAAATGGCTCCAAAGCAGATGTTAATGATTGGCTAAAAGGAGTGATTGCATTTGGGCTGCCAAAGACCATAGTGTGAAGGAAGTAGCTGAATCTGCAGGTGTATGGAAGCGCACGGTCATACGGGTCTACCAGCAGTGGCTAAAATCCCAGTCTACAGGAAATTCTCCTCACAATTGTACGAGGGAAGGCCTCCACCAAATCTGGCCCAACTGAGCATTTATCTGATGCAAGAGTGTCTGAACATTGATGTGGCCTACATCCAGAAACTTGTCCAGTCCATGCCAAACCGAATCTCAGATGTTGTTGGTGCTCGTGGAAGTATTACACGCTATTAGGTAAGTTTTTTTTTTTTTGTCCGGTGAGCTTATACAGGTATTACGTGGGTGGTGGATCATCCTCAGCACTGCAGTGACACTGAGGTAGTGTGTTAGTGTGTGTTGTGCTGGTGTGGGGGGGATCAGACACAGCAGTGCTGCTGGACACCTCAGTGTCACTGCTGGACTGAGAATAGTCCATCAACCAAAACTATCCACCCACCAGCGTCCTGTGGGCAACGTCCTGTAACCACTAATGAAGGACTAGAGGACGACCAACACAAACTGTGCAGCAGCAGATGAGCTATCGTCTCCGACTGTACATCTACAACATGGACCACCAAGGTAGGAGTGTCTAATAGAGTGGACAGTGAGTGGACACAGTGTTTAAACACTCCAGCAGCACTGCTGTGTCTGATCCACTCACAGCAGATTCCACTGAACTGACAGTAGTAGAACACAAACTCTGAAAAAGAAACGACTGTGCACAAAATCTCATGTGTATCAACAAAACGTCAAAGTACTGTGAGCTACTTTTGCCTTGTATCTTTGCTAAGCATCCGTTTAACAGTCTCTTACTCCTCTATGCAAAGGTCATGACTCAAATGGGTCCGGTTTCTCTGACCGCAGCCCAAAACCACATCTCATCTCACGCTTGCGGTGCAACGCGGCCTTGGGGGAGACGTGGGTGGATCGAATGTAACATCTGCCGTCTTATGTAGAGCAAAACATCAAAGTGAGTCAAAAGGGGGAGCGGAGCTGTGATCTCCACTGAAATGCAGTTGGTAGCCCCAAGCTCGGAGGGAGAGCTGGAGGCAACGGCAAAGCAGTCACGTTTATGGTCTCATTTACTATTTCACTCTGAGGGAGCAAGAAGAAGAGATGCAAAGAAATAAGCCAGAGGCAGATGTGGACGCTGATTTGACTAGACAGTCTTCCTTTAAACTCCTGGGTGTAGAGTTACACGCTCCCTGTTAGAGCAGATACACTCTTCATTCATCGCCATACGCTGCCACTCAAACAGGCTTCTCCCTGATAAAACTAATTCTGTCTATATATGAAGTGGCTCTAATACGAGGTCAGTATTACACATGTAACTATATGTAAAGCCATGTACAAGAAGCTATAGAACATTTTAGATGGGTCCAGAACAATGAGCAGAGCTACATTCTAAAATGACCAATAAAGCTGTAGGGCCAGTTATATTTATACTAACGTTATAACAATATACACACAGCAATATACCATGTCTATACCAATATACCAATAGCATGACTTATATTTACAAAACAATTATTAATGTGCATGGATACACAGATACATACACACATACACATACACATACACACACACACACACACACACACACACACACACACACACACACACACACACACACACACACTTTTAGCTTTACTTTTTTACTTTTACCCACAACCTGTGGCAATGTGGCACACTTCCACAAGCTAAAAAACAGTCTATATACGTCTAAATGTCTGCAGTATTTTAAAGAAGGAAGTAGAAACGTACATCATCAGCATTGCCAGTGTTTTGACTATGTACGTCAGCATTAACCAAATCACAGGGATGTAAAATTTAAGAAGCTCAATGGGAACAGCACGTCACCTGACACATGTACAAACACACTCCTGCCACATTTTCTCTTGTGAGTCCCATCCGGCTAAAAACAAAAGTATCTTGGACATGTTTTTTTCACTTTGCTGGCAAGTTGTGTTGGTCCTGGTATAAAATATAATTCTCAGATTTTGGGTTTGTATTGCTTGCCCGAAACACCTGCAGCTGATAACAGAGTGACTCAAACTCTTTTTTTTAAGCAGCCAAAATAACTTTTCTCTGTAAACAAGAAACACAGCATGTGTTCCTATGCAAAGTACTGCAGTGTGTCAAAATAAAAGCCCTTCTCAACAAAGCCTGAAACAGCATGTCGGAATAATAGCCCTGTGCAGGAGTGCTTATGTACCTGTTTATGTACAGTTTCACCAATAACTCTCTCAGATGCAAACTCTTGCAAATTCAATGTAAGCTAAGAACAATTTTGGGGTATTGAGAAAAGGCGGTGATGTTGTTACGACACCAGCATAGTTAAAAATGTGAAATGTGGACAGTGATCAGTTATACTTCATGGCAGCAAAATAAATTACAACAATATGGCTGTATATGAAATACCTGTCTAGCATGACTTCTTGGAAAGGTTTTAGAGAGTCTTTAACTGTAACAGGACATTATATTAGACTTTATTATATCATACATATATACATACATACTACTGGAACATAATTTATCAAAATCAGTACCAGATCATTGGGTCCATATCAGTCCAGATTCACATTATGCACACAGCATTAATGGACAGCCTAACCCACATTTACCAAAGCTGTGTGGCTGTATTATTTAACATTAAAGCTCAACATTAAAGAACTCGGACTGGATCGGGCTGTAAACTGGATCAGGACATCCCTCAGTACAAAACAACTAACGTCATGGTGTCTGGCTTGTATCAGCTGAAGCTAGACTGTACACATTGCTACTAAACAAGAAACCATAATTATTAATATGTCAAATGATTCTAAGCTTCCGTGTGGTCACTGCCAGTAATTTCAAGTCAATTCAATTTGTTGTGTAAATCATTTTACAATCAAGTTTCCTCTAGCAGTATGAAATCACTGGTAAGGGGTCAAATAAGACCAAGCTGTGGGCTTCCTTTAATAAAGCCTCAAACCAGAATCTCCAGCAGAAACTTCAGCAGATTTAGGTACAAGCTTTCTGGTACAGCAGGCCCGTTTGCGTCCCTGTGGCATCAACATTCATGGTAACGAAGCTTTATTCAATCTCTCACCACAACATTTGAATCTAGCATAAGCCCTGCACTGCACTATACAAATTACCATACTACAATGAACTCAAAGGGCACGATGATGTGACAACAGTTCCTGTCTACTGCCAACCTGGCCTCCAGGCATCTGCTGAGAGAAAGACGTTATTGAGTCTTTGCATGCGAATATTCAAAATAACCCATCCAGCCAGTCTGGAAACAGATCTAATAGGCAGCTTCGCCTCAAAATCAGGAAGTTAATATGAAAACACGAACATCTATTAAAGCTTTGCATGCGGGAACCTTCTGGAAGTCATTGTATTCTGCCTGATCCAGAGCTGCTTCTTTTTAACCCTTATATCTTGACACTCGTCCTACCTGGAAAAAGACGACGGCGCTGACAGCCACAACAACAACAGCCCTAAAAATAACGGCGGCTGCTGAGATTCTTACGCTTTAACCTTTAATACCGCTGGCGGCGGTGTGCAGAACAGGAGCCCCTTAAAACTGGGCTAATATGCATGATCAAAGCAGTCAGGCTGAGTGGAACGAGGGCTGATGAGGCACAGCCGCACACTTTCATCTCATAACCGAGGAAGGCCAGAAGGAATCTCCCGCTGTAGCAATTAGCTAAAAGGGTGAGACATCTGAAGACCCCATTCATCTGCGGCAATAACAACTGATTTAAGGTCAGTCCCAGTACTGTCAGTGGGTTAATGCAAATCTGGCCTCTGCACTTATAGGAGCTGATTTCCCCTCAAGCAGACGCGGAGCGAATTGAAAGAAATGAAAGAGGGTCAAAGGAGGCTACAGTGAGGTCTGAGAACAGTGTGTCGCGGTATTCTTCGCATAGTGATAGCAACTTACTCATTTGTCGGTCTCCGTAGCTGATGGCCTCCGCTAGGGGACTCCATCCCTGAGCATTTTTGACCTTTACTGGTGCATTGTGGGCTAACAGGAGATGGGCACACTCTGAGGACGAGAAAGAGAAGGAAACCGCATGAAGAAAGCAGAGAAACCAAAATAGAAACTGCATTTCTCAAAGGTTTAGACTCATCTAAGCTGCCAGTGCTTTTAGACTCAGATGATGAAATTATACAGAAATCAGACAAACATAACGAACACTAGAAAAAGAGTTTAAGACATGCAGGTCTTGTTCCTAGTATTAATAAAGTCTAGCTCTTTGACTGATGTTTCTAGGAATGTGGTGACATGCATGTTACTTTACATATATATTTAAGAAAATAAATACAGAAAAATGAAGAAAATAAATACAGAAAAATGAAAATAAATACAGAAAAAAACAAAAATGAAGAAAATATATATAGAAAAATACAATAAGTACAGAAAAATAAAAAAACAAAACATAAAAATGAAGAAAATAAATACATGAAAAATAAAGAAAATAAATAGATGCATAAATTAAATAAATATATTTCTTTATTTGTTTGTTTGTTCGTTTGTTTGTTTTGATGACTAGGGACGCAAGTTAGGGCAAACCAACAACTAACCAATTAGTCAGCGACTGGCAATTATCTGGCAAACCTAAAATCCAGTGCACAATACAGGCTGCAGAGCTTCAGATTCAACAGAACTTAAGAGTCAACAGTTTTGTGATGAAACTCAAGTCAACCTTGACCACATGCTGAGGTCATCATGAGCAATACTACAGGAGAAGGGAATGTTTTGCTCACACTGCTTGCCTGCAAGGAACTGGAAATATGGACCCTGGAATTGTGGTAAGCTGTGTCACATCACACATCATAGAATGCTTTTCTGAACATACTGTCAATACTGCTGGTTCAGCTGCAGTGACCAGCTGCATGCTTCAGTACTAACAGGGCATCATTAATCCTGCAGATTCAGAATACTGTAGCGAGACACACCAAATACCAATCAATGGAGGTCTTTTTTAATGTAACCCTACTAGTTTTGTCTGTTCCAATATATACAAATAAACAATGCCATAATTCACATCATATCAGGTGAAATGGCCTTCAAGTATGGTGATGCAATACTGTTCCCATACAGCCCACCTCTACTTGCTGTCCACCTGTGATTAGACCACTTGGGACAGACATTAATGCCATCTGCAAACAGGACTGTAGGACTGTATGTTACCAAGGCATTTCTGTCCCATTCAAACTGAACACTCCTCTCCTGCTTTAAACCCAAAAAAGAGGCCCAGGAAGCTTAATTTAACATCATTCTGATGCCACGGGCACAAAGGAACAGCTCTAATTCTGTATGAAAGTCTCCACCTCCCCGGGGAACGTGTCCAACTCCGGCAGCTCCAGAAAACCTAATGAAGCCCTCGCCTGGTAACCAAACTAAAACAATGACACCCACAATAAAAAGGGCTTGTGAGCCCGACAGAGGGAGGGTGGCGCTGGCAATAACATGTTTGTTTTATCTGGGAAACCATCAAAATAATGCTTTTGATCATTTGTAATCCAGAGATCTGTCTATACCACTGTTTCTCAAACCTGCCCTGCACATTTCAGTGCTTTCCCTGCTCCCAACACAACTGATCCAACTTACCAGCTCATTAACGCGTCCCTATAGCGCGTTTGTTAAAGCAGGGAACCCACCAAAATGTGCAGGGCAGGGTGCCTCCAGGACCAGGGTTGAGAAACGCTGGCCTATACATTCGTCAGCAAACTGGCGGTTTCCCTTTTAGTTAGCACTGCTCTTGTTCCACAAACCTGGTTCAGTAGAAAAAACAAAAACTGCTGAACAAGTGCCTCATTTGCATACGGGGGAAAAAAAATAGAACCAGGCAACAGGGAACTGGCATTGGAGCAGATATTAGGAACGACTGTTTTGCAACCCACTACAACTGACTGCGCTAATTATTTAACAAAAGGAGCATCGTTGCTCTGGTGGTGCTGAACAAGGCCTTTATCCCTCCCACTCGGGCCTGGCTGGGGTGACGCTTGGCCCATTTAAATGAACACATTTCGGGTCAACCAGAAACAAGGGCCCCAATCTTAAGCAAATTAGTCAATGAAGATTGGCTAACCCAAACAAGACCTAGCACAGGGCATGCAGGATGTATGTTAATTAAACAAGACGAGATAACAACAGCACTTCCGTTTGTCCGTACGTCATAACGTAAAGGGCAGTTCCAATTTCAATTTACACTCAAAAGGTTTGACATCATAACGTGTGAATGATTCAAGTTTCACACTCGGCCGCCCACGTGACGTAAGCAAGGATGGGTCTTATCGCTGTACGTGACTGACCCAACAGCCAAGATTGCGGATGTTCAGCAAACAGGGCTGCCCTTCATGAGTCATCGTGTTAGTGCCAGCACCATTGGCTGATGGCTGCACGACACAGGACTACATGCACGCAGACCATTACAATGACTCCCGTTAACACCATATCAACGTTGCCAAAGACTGCAATGGTGTCGTGCCAGACTGTCATGGAGTGACTCAGAATGGCAGCGGGGCATCTTCAGTGACGAGTCCCGCTTTTGTCTTGGTGGAGACGACCAATGAATCCCGTGTGTGGAGGCACCGTGGTCAGAGCCAAGATGAACGGTTTGTTGTCAGATATCCACAAGGCCTGGTGTCACTCCACCTCCACCCCTACCACACAATCTGCAGGAACTGTGTGAGAATATTCAAGCAGCCTGGGATGGATTATCACAGGACACCATTAGGAACCTCTACAACTCCATGCCGAGACGTCTGAGGTGACCTGACACCATACTGGGAGACACTACTTCTGTATGTGTAGCTCAATAAATATTGCCCATATCAGTCTAAATTCATCATCATTTATTGTTCCTGGTGCTTTATTTATTGTTCCTTCCCAACAGCACTGCAATCCCACACCTCCTTCTGGGTGCAGCTATTCTTTTGACAATGAGTGTAATATACACATTGACTGTACACTGACACACGACTAGAGGGTCTGTAGAAAACACACAAATAAACAGAACAAGCTCAAATTAGTGGAATATTAAGCTTTTAATAGTCTTAAAACAAATCATTAAACAAACAGATTAGGCCACGTCCCTTTAATTCTTTCCTAAGTTCTCAAGTTTTGTGGTCAAACCTGAAGACAGTCTTTTACAGAAAGAGGAGTCAATAAAACTCCACTCAGCACTGATGACTTCAAATGGCTAACAAGCTAGTTTAAGTTTAATGTGAGACCAAATATTCTCTATAGGATTTAAATCTGGACCCTAAAGGACAGTGTCTGACCACCTCTGACCAAGTTTTGAGCGATTCGATTGTAATCCGATTACAATGGCTCCTGGCTCCGTTTACACCTGGCTTTTCATGCCGTCAAGTGAAATCCGAACGTAATCCAATCACAAAAACCGCACGGTGACGCAAGGTGTAAACAGCCTCCAAGAGATTACTTAACGCCCTTGCCCGATTGAGGCAAATGTGTGAGGATTTAGGAATACAGTTTGCCAATGTCAACTGTTGTGCTATAAGCTACTTGTCAGCAATACGAGCCTTGCAGCTCCAGAGGCAAATCTTTGACACCAAACATGTCTTGGCTTACCAAGCACAGCTGCACTAATGTACAACTGTGCATGTGGTATTTCAGCTGTGCGTTCGTCCGTGTTAAAAAAATAAAAAAAATAAAAAAAATTAAAAAAATAAAAAAAATAAAATAGGGGCCGAAACTGCAGAAAGGCTGCAAACAGCGAGGCATTCTCGGGTGGAAGCAAGAGAAACGAGAAGTAATGTTTTCCCAGGAGTACCACAGACGGAGGAGCGCCCCTGTGCAGCGAGGGTGGGTGTAAATCTCTGAGCCTGGGTTTGGACGGGACGCTATCTGGTCTGCTGGAGTGGACTCATGAAGTCTGCTACTGACAGCCACCACAGGGAGCCGGTCCTGCAGATGATGTAAGCTAGCCCTCTACCGTTCCCCAGCTTTGACCTATTAACCACCCCAACCCCCCACCTCGATTGTGCAACAATGTCAGCATTTAGCAGAAATACTTTATGTAACAAACGAGCAGACAAGCTGAGCGAATCGCTTGCCTGTACACTCTTTTCCCGCTCTCGGGCCACCCAGGCTGAAGCTCTGGCCGCATCCCGTTATTACAGACAGCGGGGACAGCATGGCTGCTCTGCTTCGCCCTGCTTGGCTTGGCTTTCATCAGCT
This sequence comes from Semaprochilodus insignis, assembly GCA_034552555.1. Classification (NCBI taxonomy): domain Eukaryota; kingdom Metazoa; phylum Chordata; class Actinopteri; order Characiformes; family Prochilodontidae; genus Semaprochilodus; species Semaprochilodus insignis. Next base: position 6,087,370 of record CM067489.1, read on the forward strand.
GAGTGAACACAAAGAGAGCTGCTGGACCACTGCCTGGTCACCGCTGTAGTGGAGGCCTCATCGTTCCTGGCCAATCCGAAGCCCTGAATGAACGTGTGCTGGCTGCAGATGGGGCACTTGTCTTGGCACTTGAGCTGGAAAGTTTCTGTCTCTGCCTGCCATCAACAAATAAGAGTTGCACCGACAGCGGGAGGTTATCTGAACCTGTAATATGCACTATTTTCGCCATACACCAAATGCAGTTGGGGAGTCTGAGTACAGCTGGGTGATACTGCATAAAAGTAATATCACGATACTTTAAGAACTTTATGATACGTGATCTATCACAATAACAATTGATACTGTCGCACTGCCCAGACTAATTGTCATATTGCTCACATTGTCACATACTCATCATCAAAAAAATAGTTGCACCCAGAAGGAAACGACCAACAGGAATCAAACTTGGTGGGTAGGTTTGGCATTGTGAGACATGCGAATGATTCAGGTTGCATGCTCGGCCGCGCATGTGACGTAAGCAAGGACAGGCCTCGACTGACACAACAGCCACGAACGAGACACTACTTCTGTATGTGTAGCTCAATAAATATTGCCCATATCAGCCTAAATTTATCATCGTTTATTGTTTTTGGTGATATGCTACAGAAAAAGAAATGACCCTGTCCCATGTTTTTGAGATGCGTTGCTGCCATAAAGTTCTAACTGAGTTAATAATTTTCATATAATGTATACACACACACACACACACACACACACACACACACACACACACAGCTCTGGAAATAAATAAGAGACCACTAGTTAGAGACACCAGTTTCTTCTTACATCAGCATCTCCACATGTACAGCAGGTTCTTACTGAGGAACAGAAGGTTCGGTTCTAGCTTTACTCGCAGATACAGTGAGCGTCTGGTTCATAAGAACAAGGTCAAGGAGCAAACACAGGTGGTCTCTTAAATTTTTCCATATATATATATACACATACATACATACATACATACATATACACACACACACACACACACACGGTTGGTGTAGCTCTGCGGATAACACCAGTGCCCGCCAGGGAGACACCACCACATGTGGGAGACTGGGGTTCGAATCCCGGTCTGGGTGACTATGCTGTGCTACACCAATAAGAGTCCTTGGGCAAGACTCCTAACACTACATTGGCCTACCTGTAATATGATTAACCGTGTAAGTCGCTCTGGATAAGAGCGTCAGCTAAATGCCATAAATGTAAATGTAAATGTTATATATATATATATATATATATGACAGACAGACACACACACACACACACACACACACACACACACACACGTCATCTGACGTCTGAATTACACTTGGACACTATTGTCCCATTAGATTCAGACAAATATCTGAAGCTCTTCATTTAGAACACTAAAAAACAAATGTGGCTCATATCTAATGATTAGGTATTCATCCCACTCACCATGACAAATAACATTTTACCACCACCACTTTTTTACTCTGAAACATTATTTTTAAATCACCTGACTCATTAAAAAGCTAGTACTATTAGTAAAATGAATAATCACTAATAGTCTAGTCACTGGGCCACCTGCACAGTAACATTTAAAGGTGTCTAGTGAACGGAACGCACACTACAGCGCAGAGCTGACCAGCCCTCAACATAAAACCTTCATGAAACTGCTGGATTCAAAACAAGCCTGCTCTGTTCATCACGCGGCGACTGATCTACGGCTTTCTTCGTGTACTAAAGCAGCTGTCTGCAAAGCAACACAGCAGCTACATGAAACATGAGTTGTAGCACAGTTACAGGAATCACAGGAAAAGCGCACTGATCCTTCAGACGTGATGTGCCGCACTGCCACAGCTTTTAAGGCTGCTTTATTTACTGTGATAGGATGTATAGAGAGGAACTGACCAAACGACTTGTTTTGTATTCAGGTTGCGCTAGAAAACGGCTCACGCACTCGTGGAATACAAAGCAGGAGCACAAGGAGAGAAGAGGTGTGAGGAGCTGGACATTCATCAGGTTCAGTTTCAGTGTGTAGACATCTGAACTTCAAACAGAAGACAAACAACTATATCTATATAGTTTTCATACGTGATGTTTATAACTGTAATATTTAGAGGGACGTACCAACGCAGGAATTCTGGGCTGATCGCTGAAACTGTACATACACAGTCGAGTTACATTATTATGACCATAATAATATCCAGAGTAACCACCAGGTGCAGCACAGACAGCAGGTAGACGGGCTGGGAGCGACTCAATAAGGTCCTGGTAGGTTGTCACAGGTATCTGAAGCCATGCTGACTGCAGTACCCGAAGATCGAGATAGTCCCACAGATGCTCAATTCGGTTAAACTCTGGGGAATTAGGGGGCCAGGGTGGCACTTGGAAGTCTTGGTCACACTTTTCCAACCAATGTCGGACATTTCTAGCCGGGTGACATGTTGCATTGTCTTGCTGGAAGATTCCATCCGTCCCAGGAAAGACAACCAGCATGTATGGGTGTACGTGATCTGCATGGATTCATACCCAAATATACAGCTCATCGCACACCTTATACACCATCAAGCCAGCTCAAGAGACAAGACTCTCCACTCGCTGCCGCCATCAAAAGTAGGAAGTGGTTATAATGTGACCTGACTGTATCTGCCGACGACAACGCTGACATACACAAACAAGTAGTAATTAGGGCTAAATCTGGATTAGCATTATAAAGAAAGGTATTTAAAAAGGTATTCATCTCAATTATTAAACAAGCTTCTCATCCAGAGTACAGTAAATACTTCACCAGATATCAGTCTGAAATATCAGCCAAACTGAAACATCTGGAAGCAAAAATGTTACACTGACACTGATGTTTTGATATTTCTGTGAAACCCCAGTAAAAAATATCTGCAAATTTGAGGAAAAAAAGGAAAATAAAAAGTTTTTTTCACCTCACAACACCCTGCTAACCTTTGCGTACCTATGAGCCCAATATATATTCTGCTGCTACTGTTATACCATACTGTTTACTTTTGTACTTGCACAGCGCACTTTACACATGCATATGCACTTTACGCAAAACTTGCACATGCATCCATACAGTACTGTACTCCCACTTCTTCTTTATTTAGTGTTTTTCTTTACTTAGTCGTACTTAGTGTACATATGTATGTGTGTGTGTGTGTGTGTATATATATATATATATATATATTAATTATACTTCTTATTTTTCTCTCCTTTTTATATTGATATTTATTTTTTAAGACTGTCGAGAATGGAGGAACTGCAAAGTAAGTATTTCATTGTACAATGTAACTGCTTGTTATGCTGTGCATATGACAATAAAACTCTTGAATCTTGAATCTAAACACAATGCATGGTGAATTAATAACCTGCTTAAAGGAGACCTATGATGCTCATTTTCAATGTTCATAATTTTATTCTTGGGGTCTACTAGAACACTGCACATCTGTATTCGCCCTCTCTCTCAAACATTCTGTTAGAGCTTCTGTGTCTTTCAGCCTCCCGATGAGCCCAGCGTGCTCCGATTGGTCAACTTGGTCCTGACTGGCTACACATTCTGCTCACCCACACCACTTTGGCTGTTCTTACAATGGCGCCGACGCTGCTCCACCAGTTTAATCCAGAGTGCGATCCCGAAAGTCTAAGTTTCACCAAGCTGGACTGCAGCAGGATGTTTCAGAGAGGTAAGTTTTACTGTTTTAGCTCTCTGTGTGTTGTGTGACGATGTGTCTGTAGGTGGGCTCGGTTGTGTAACAGAGTAAAGGGCTGTAAGAAAGTGGGACAGAGTTTCTCCCTCTGGCGTTTACTTTAGGCTTTGTAACATTTCAGAACAATTACATGCACAGAAATCTACATAACACACTAAAGGAAAGGGAAAAACCCGGAAAAGCACGATGGGTCCCACGTTCTCCTTCCGTATCAGAGAGGGTCTCTGAGCCAGCTGAACATCTTCACTCAAAGGTCGGGATGGTTGAAGGTGATAAACGATTACTGGTTGATATTTTTATTCCACCTGCTGATGCATGGGGACACAGCCAAAACTCAGGACACATTTCAGAAGTGATTTCACTTTGGTGGGAAAACTAGGCGCTGTCTTTTAGATGCCTTTAAAACCGAACCAAACTGCAGTAATTCTGGAGATCAGTCACCCCAATCCCCAAGCTGCTGTTTATTCAGGACTTCTGATCTCCTCTGTGCTAAACACTGAAACACGGGTCAATGTCTTCGCCCTATCAAGAAGCAGAGTGTGGCAAAAAGCTCCTAAAGTAGTTCAACAGAGCAGCAGTTCCTCCTTACCTTTATGACCCATCATTACAGCCAGATGAAGAGGAGTGTTTCCTGCAGAAGAGAAAAAGAAGAGGGATGAATAAGCACTATCCTCGCCCACACGCAACTGCTCCATGAATCAGTACTCTTTAGACATGAACACAGATGAAGTTCACTGAGCTCAAAAATAGCTTTAACAGCAATCAGGCCCGATAGGACTCCTGTACATTCGGTCTGAATCCTGATCCACTATCCACAAAGGAGAGGCCTTTTTGTTTCTTGTCCCATCACACATGTTCGCCAGTTTTAACATTTAGCGAGACAGCCATGATGCTAAAACGCTACACGACATGAGAAAACGAATCATTCAGGACCACAGTAAGTCTACCAAGTGGCTCAAAGCAAGGAAATTGCTGTGACCCAGCTTGGCTGCGTGGCGCAGGCCAAAGCAAGCCGGCATTCAAACGTAAACATGGAACAATTACATTTCTCCATACCTTCATAATCAAAGGGATACGTTGTGAACGACATAGGGTTTGAGGTGAAGTGCTCTCTTCTAGAGGAACTTTCAGAGTAAGAATTGTTCTCAACGGTGGTGGTAAAAAAAAGGGACAAATGACCTTAAAGGCTAGGCTACGACATGAAATGGATAAGAATATGCTGACTAATGAATATGATACGAATATAGTGAATTTCTGTTTTACAGTAGTTCTGATAGAAGGTTCTGGCCTAAAACATACATCAACCGGCCACTTCATTAGGTACACTTGTACCTTTTGGCTCCACTTACCTCATAGTTCTACAATTACAGACTGTAGCTCATCTGTTTCTCTGCATACTTTGTTATCCCACCTTTCAGTCTGTTCCTTAATAGTCAGGACCCCCACAGGACCACTACAAAGTTTTTAAACCCTTCAGTGTCAATGTTGGACTGAGAACAGTCCACCAACAAAACTATACAGCCAACTGGGGGCAGCATCCTGTGACCACTGATCTAGAAAAGAGCTAGAGGATGACCAACACAAACTGTGCAGCAGCAGATGCGCTGTACATCTACAAGGTGGAGCAGCAAGGTAGGAGTGTCTAATAGAGTGGACAGTGAGTGGACACAGTGCTTAAACACTCCAGCAGCACTGCTGTGTCTGTTCCACTCACACCAGCACAACACACACTAACACACCATCACCACTTCAGTGTCACTGCAGTGCTGAGAATGATCCACCACCCACATAATACCTTCTCTGTGGTGGTCCTGTCGGGGTCCTGACCATTAAAAAAAACAGAGTGAAAGGGGGCTAATAAATTAGGGAGAGAAACAGATGGACTACAGTCTGTAATTGTAGAACTACAAAGTGCTCCTATGTGGTAAGTGGAGCTGATATAATAGACAGTGAGTGAAGATACAAGGAGGCGGACCTAATGAAGTGGCCGGAGGGTGTATTATTTCCCTAACCCCGCTGAGACAAACTAATCCCTGCTCCGAGGTTCTATTATTTTACCACCATCAGCATTACATATGAAACAGTTCCAGCTACAGACACTCCGCCCACATGTAGTCAGAGAGTCTGATGTCTTCAGTCAGTTAATCTGGCCACACTGTCAGGATGCTGCCAGATGTGTTCTGATTGGCTATCCGGACTTCCGTGTACGGTTTTATTCTGGTCCGACCTGAATCCAAGTTTCGCTGTTCCAGCTAAGAACAGCTTGGCGAACAGCAGCCACAGCCCATAGTATACTTCTATTTCCAGAGGGACGGTTTATCTCGTGACTCTGTAGGCAGTTCTTGGCCATGTCAGGCCGTGAAAGTGGATCACAGAAGACGTGCAGGTTCACTAGTCATTTTGGATGACAAATAAAATGGCTATATTTGTACTGGAGTCATCACTGAAATGAAGAGACACCGTGACCTAGAGCTGACCTAGAGCTGACCTAGAGCTGACCTAGAGCTTCACTGCATGGTTTGCCTGTGTAGGCTTTTCTACAGAACTGAAGCTGTTCTCCACATGGCATGGCCCGGGTTGGCCAGGGCTTGAAACCGACTGGGTGTGAAACAAATTCATCACCTGAATTTCATCAAATTCATCAGCTTTCATATTTGGCATCTGACACGAATTAATTCAATGAAATATCTAAAACAGACATTTAACGGTCCACCATAAACGTCCCTGCCAACGTTACATAATATGAATGCAATCATGGTGCAAAAAAAAAAAACTATCTGCTATAGCGCCACCTTGAGGTGGCTGCAGCTCTAGGTAGTAAAGAACAGATGCTCATTGCTTGTGGCTGCAGCAGCTAAACAATCATCCCTCCCTGTGTTCGTATATGAGCATCTATTTTTCCTAATGGCCAGCATAACCTCATGGGTTTATTATTTCCAGGAATGACCCCCTCCCCCCTCCCAAGAATTCTGATTCTGAGATATTTGGGTCCAAGGGGTTAATAAGGGGGGGGGACCAGACCCCCTCAGGCCCTCCTTAGGACCCCCTGAGGACCTCCTATATTCCACACCCTGAATACTCGTAACCTGGGAACCAACTCTTACTATGTTTACTAAGTGGCTATTCTGATCCTTGTGCATTTGCTGGAAGTGGAAAGCCAAAATTCACAGCCACACGTGCTGTTACTGGGGGATTCACAGCAGGGAGGACCATCTCCGAGTCCAAACACTGGACCAGGAGAACCACCACAGGAAAAATTAATGAACTGATACAAAACGATTTCCTGCAAAAAGGTTGAATAACAAGAGCTTCATCCAGCAGTGAACCCTAATCTGAGGGATGTGTTGACACTTGAGCCACTGAATAACAGACTTAGCTCCTTTAGCCTCAGTGGCCGAGTTTCTAAAATGACGGTGAAATAAAGATGTTTCAACTTTACTGAAACATTAAAAACATTAACGGAAGAGTTTTCTTTAAGTTACCGATCTAAACTGGCCGGTTGGAAGTGACTAAACCCCTCAGAAACGAAGCTACAGAAGTTAGCTAGCTAGCAACGCATCAACGTGCTAGCTATCCCACAGCCCTCGTAGCTGCTGACTGAGTTACGGTTGTAAACATGAACAGTTGAAGGCCAAGCGGCGACAGCTCCACACCCCGTCCCGTAAAAACTCACCGTGAACATCCTTCTGTGCGATGTTTTGAGTCCGAATAAGGGACGACAGTCTCCGCACGTCTCCTTTAAACACGCATTCGTGCACAGGAAAGTCCGCGCCGCTCCGCACCACTGGGTTTTTGTTTTTGTCGTCGACGGTTAGCGGAGCCGTGGTGGCCGCGTTGTTGGCGTTGATCTGGGACTCCCGCTGCTGGGACGGTGATCTTACCAGCTTGTGGTTGCTAAAGATCCGCTTCGCTCTGCCTTTGCCTCCGCCGCCACCACCGCCGACCCCAGTCCGGGCGGACGACGTGAACGTCCCCGTGGCCGCCTCCTCGTCCGGTTCCAGCAGGTCCTCCTCGTCCTTGCCCGGTTTGTGGTCCTTGCGGAGGGAGCGGATCTTCTCTCCGGTCATTTTGCCGAGCGCAGCGAAGGGCGCGGCGGGCCGAAGAGCGCGGAGGGGCGACGCCGCCGGTGGATGGACGTGCAACGGAGCAACAACAACAACGGCGGCGGCGGCGACTCGCACACCATGAAAACAGCCGAGCTGGGCGAGCGTCAAAAAACACCCTGGCACAGCATTGCTTAACGTTACTGACTGACCTACGATTGCGTTACCCGACGCGCTACTCCCGCCGCCGCTGTCATGCTAAAACCGAGCGACAAGGAAGAGCCATCTGCCGTTTTCCTCTCGTGCTCTCGCGAGAACGAGTCGGCGCTGTAGCGCCTCCTGTGATGGTATTTAGTGTGTGCACCGAGCTGGGCGGCAGTTAAGGGCGCATTTCTTCACAAGTGATTATGTTTACTCCCTACACCCTACACCCTACACCCTACACCCTACTCCTTAGTCCTTGACCACAACTCCTTACTCCCCACACCCTACTCCTTATTCCTTAAACACTACTCCTTACTCCCTACACCCTACTCCTTACTCCCTACATTCTACTCCTTACTCCTTACACTATACTCCTTATTTCTTAAACACTACTCCTTACTCCCTACACCCTACTCCTTACTCCCTACACTCTACTCCTTATTTCTTAAACACTACTCCTTACTCCCTACACTCTACTCCTTATTCCTTGAACACTACTCCTTACTCACTACACCCTGCTCCTTATTCCCTAAACGCTACTCCTTACTCCCTAAAACCTACTCCTTATTCCTTAAACATTACTCCTTACTCCCTACACCCTACTCCTTACTCCTTATTCACTACTCCTCACTCCCTAAACTCTATTCCTTATTCCCTAAACACGACTCCTTACTCCCTACACCCTACTCCTTACTCCCTAAACCCTACTCCATACACCCTACACCCTACTCCTTACACCCTACATCCTACTCCTTACTCCCTTGTCATTTTCATGTCATTTGTTACAAAAAAGTTTATTTTTTGGTTCACCAAAGAGTTCGTCCTACTCCTTATTTATTTATTTTTTTTGCATTTTACTGCTTACTCCCTACGCCTCACCCCCTACTACCTTTTCTTTTCTCATCTCTGCTCTCTATTACTGCTGCACAGTTATTGAGAATTTTATTACTTTTATTACTTATTATGTTATACTCCCAAATCAACACCCTCCACTCTCTACTCCCTATTCGCTCCACTCCACTATTCACTGTGGAATCTTTGGTCAAGGTGTGATCTAAGAATGGTCAGTATAAGAGATGCTAACAAACCAAAGCTGTTTAAAATTAATGAATACAGCTGTATACACAGACTGACAACGAAATAACCAAGTAGGGCTTTATGTGTTTAAAGCTAGGACCAAACTGCAGAACTGCTGTATACATCCCAACCACCAGAAGTCATCAGCTGCTGCCACCTAGTGTGCAATGTGCTATATGAATCACCTGACTTGTATGGTAATGGAAAACGCTCCTCACATGTTGCTTCAATACTCAATTCAATATAGTTAAAATATGAAAACCCAATCTCTAAAAACCCATTGTCCCATGTAAAGTGGAGGGGAAGTTTGGGATGGATGAATCTACTGGTTGAACAAAATTAAGGGTGCAATGACTAACATATTTTCAAGTTCGATACATTTTTGATTTAAGATTTAAATAGAGCTACAATGTATTTGTATGCTAATATATACTACATAGGCTGGCCTAACAATTTTAGTTCAAAACATGTTCCTTGCAAAATAGTGATTTTATAAAACAGTGCAAGCAAAGTATTCCAAACTTGAATTCATCTAAAACTTATGTGTCCGTTTTCAACTTCCTAAAACTGTCAAACTCTCAAAAAAGCAGAGTTAAATAAACTCTGATGAATCCGACACTATGATTTGACTATAATTCATCATTTCATCATATAAAGACAGCCTTTACATTTTTTCACATGTTGTGGTTTTCACGAAAGGTGGCAAACTATGCGAGGGTGAGAGACGTATCAGCCACACATCTGTAAATTTGAATATACTGACTTGAATATGATTTTTCACAAATAAGGTTTATTTTTGCCTAACTCCCTACTCCTCTTTACTCTTTAGGGTCTTATGTTTATTTCCATTATTATCAAAGTACATTGAAAGTATATTTAGTAACAAATCATCAGTCATGGACGAAGTACACAAACCATGTAGCTGAGTTAAAGTAAGATACCCAGGGTAAAATATTCCTCCAGTAGAAGAAGAAGTTCCTCCCTTTAGACCTCCACTGGAGTAAAAGTACTAAAGTATTTACCTTCAAATGTACTTCAGTATGGAGAGTAACAGTAGCATGATTTATTATGGTTCTAATGTCCGATTATCATTTCTGGAACAAGACTCTTAATCAGCTCATTGTAGGTGAAGAGACTCTAGTGTCTCTCAGTCCACCCGTCTTTAGCTCATTAATTAGTCAGACACTGATGTTAGTTCAAATGATCGTTAGCACAGAACACTGAAGGAGAACAGTTTCCATTAGCTAGAACCAAGCTCTGTCCAACAGGTCAAAAGTGACCTCTGTATCCTGATTGGTGGACTTGCTTCACACTTCTGTCATTTGGACATGTTACGTGTTTTATGCTCACATAAGTCAATAGGAAGGACAGATTTGGCCGTAATGTAGTGGAGTAAACAGTAAGATATTAGACTTTGAAATGCAGTGGAGTTAAAGTAAAAAGACCCCCAGAATGGAACACTTCAGTAAAGAAAAGATACTCCAAAACAGTACTTCAGTACAGTGCACCACTGCAAATCATAGAGGTGAACGTAAAAAATAAAAAAATAAAAAATGGGGAAAAAAAGTGTCTAACCAAAGCTAACAAATAGCTAGACAGTTTTTTTGGCCCTCAGGCCACCACAAAAAACACTCCCCCCAAGACAAAAATCTGGGCACCCATGATCTACAGAGTCCATCAGTGCTGGATGAGATACACAAACTCTGTACTTGATTTGGGCTATTTAGCATCTCCAATTCACCTGTCTACACGTCTGTATAAGGAAACCTATAGAGACACGGGGAGAACATGCAAACTCCACACAGAAAAAACACCGGACGGTCTAGCTGGGAGTCGAACCCAGGACCTTCTTACTGCTAGGTGACGGGGCCACACCGTGCTGCGCTAAACCGTGCTGCCCCTGCACAAATTAACCAAGGACCTAATCTGGTGTGTGTAAAAGTTATCTTTAAAATGGGGGAGGGCCGTTCCTCCATCCTCCTTTAGTCCTCTAATCTAGTCCTTGGTTTCTCCCCGCTGCCATCTGATAAGCTAACTCACGGTAGGCATTGTCTTTTGTCTTGGTAGAACATAACATATATGAAGACAGCCAGATGACTTTTATTCTTGACTGGGTCCCACACACTCTTTATTGACTAGACTATGGGCACCATAATCCAAATACTGCCCCTCCCACCACAGAGGGCAACGGGGTGTTTTCAGCACAATGAAAGCATTGACTTATGAATGACACACTGTGCCTACCACCACCAGAGCAGGTTCAGACCGTGGTCACTTCACCCAGAAGAGCAGTGCCACTGCTGGAGCCTCTACAGTTTTGTACGCCGGCGGGTGTAAACAAGCTGCTGGAGTTTCATACTTCCTGAAAACGTGCCATCTCACAAACTGGACCAAGACCATTCTGTTTGTTTCTTCTGAGCACAACGTGACTCTAATGGAGGGTTAATAACGCGGCTTTGATGGAGAATGATCTCTGCTGTTAAGTGAGTATTGCCAGTTTTACTGATACATTGGTGTTGTGGATGTAGTCGATTGCTACAACTGACTCATTTACTATCAAGGGCCTCACTAAGTGGATCTGTGTTTCAATAATTCAGGTTCAGCCTCATGTAGTGATAGAAACCTGAGAGCTATAATAAATCTGATCACCCCTGGGGGGGTGAGTAGACCACTGAGCCAAGGATTCAGTGTAGGGCAGATCAGTTAGATCAACTTACAGCCATGTGGATTTGTATAGCAGGCAGTTTGGATATGAACTGAAAAGGCAAAGGCCTCCATGTGAACAGTTGAATAAAGTGGAGGAATTACACTTACTGGTATATTTATCATTAGAACCGTAACATTCAACACAAAAATATAGAAATGCAGTTTGATCCAGCCATTAGGTTGTTTATAACAGCTTATAATGCCTTTATAATTACCCTAAACCTCATAAACATTTCAAGTTGCATGTCTTCCACATGTTTCTCTTTTATTTCCATGCTATTGTGTCTGTGTTGTGTGAGCCTATGCATTGTATTGTGAGCGTATGTTTGTGCAGGTAGGTATGTGTGTGTATGTGCGTGTGTGTGCACGCGTGTGTGTGTGTGTGACTGTGACATCATCATTCCTCATTGTTCTCAATACTCCAGCACTCTCTGGCCATTTTTTTACCCAGGAAATCACTTCACGTGCTCCAAAAAGTTCACATATACGTGTGTTATGAATGCTCTAAGACATATTATAACCCATTATTAGCTAGATTCCTATTTTAGTTCTTTCATGAACACCATTCCAACGTACAGCTTAGGTAGTTATTCAATATGTGTGTTCCATTTCAAACTTTTAAACCAATAATAATTCTGATTTTTCTCACAGAATGAGTGCAATTATGCTGTGGGATGACGGATAAACAACCAAGGACACCCTATAATGTAAGTACTGGACTAATCAAAGTTAATTATGTTAACTCTAGTTAACATAAAAATTTGAGATGCATCGAATTTCAGGGAACTAAAAATTTTGCATCTGAAAGTCAATACATTGTCAGTGGATGAAGGTCAGGAGTGCAATGATACACCTGTTTTCAGGTATAATATGAATTTCAAAGCTGTGCATTAAGTACTTTACCTTAAGCACTGACTAACTAACATGAAGTAACACATTAGTTAACCTTACGTAGCACATTAATAATGGTTAACTAATGTTCATTAACATGTAAACATGTAGTTTAACATTAGTTAACTATTATTAATGTGTTATGTAAGGTTAACTAACGCATTACATGGAAATAAAAGAGAAACATGTGGAAGACATGCAACTTGAAATGTTTATGAGGTTTAGGGTAATTATAAGGGTATTATAAGCTGTTATAAACAACCTAATGACTGGATCAAACTGAATTTCTATATTTTTGTGTTGAATGTTACGGTTCTAATGACAAATACACCAGTAAAGTGTAATTCCTCCACTTTATTCTACTGTTCATATGGAGGCCTTTGGCTTTTCGGTTCATATCCAAACTGCCTGCCATACAAATCCACACTCTAACTGATTTGCCCTACACTGAATCCTTGGCTCAGTGGTCTACTAAGCATTGTAGCCATTGTTAATGTATTTCTTCATGTTAACTGAGGTATTACTTTATGTTAATTACTCAACACTTAATGTACACATGGTTGAATAGGGACATAGTTTGGTACATAGAACTGACATACCGTGAACCTCAAACACTGTTGTTCCTCCTTCAAATAAAATCCTCCATTTACAAAAGAGCACAGTAAAACAGGTCGATCCCAAAATCCTCAACATACATACAACAACAAAGCAACAAGGATGTGGAGGATGTTGGCACTTTTCATACCCTTTCTAAGGAACCAAACTGCCAGTGTGCATGATGCTTATCTTTAAATGATACGGAAGTTGCTTCCTATTCACCACCTTAAATGCTGTAGCTTGCACAGGCACCAGAATGTAACTGCAGCACCATTTAAGGTGGAATGGAAAATCGCAAATCTAGCTGGTGAATAGGAAGCTGACTTGAGCTTCCACACTTTATTAGCATCACAACCCTTATGGTTGATGGTTCAAAAAGATCAGAAGCTGAGAGTTTCATAGTGAGACAACTTTAGTTTACTGCATGATGTCCAGATGGAAAGTGAGTAGCTAGTATAGGTAATGTTACTACTAGCAAGCCTCATGTAATTAGCATAGCTTACTAAATAGTTTGATGATCTAACTTATTTACACAGAGGCTCATTTTATTTTCCTGCCTCTGTAGTTATTTCAACATGATGCTGATGTGTGATCATGGAAGTGTAAACCAGCCAATCAGAGCAGAGCTCATCAAAATATTGATGAGCTCACCAGAAAAGGGAAAACAGCTTGTTTCATTCTAGAACCAAATCATAGAGGTGAAAATCTGGGCTTTTTTACCCGAACCAAAATCACACACATGCTGTGTGGAACATCAGAGAACATAAAGTCTATGGCACCTTCAATTCTACATTACAGAGCTCTGTTTGGTTTGACTGTGGATTAGAGTTTGGGGATCTGTCCTGAGTGAGTACATGCAGTTTGGTGGCTGTAGGTTAAAGAAAACAATTAAGTTTGAATGGGGGTGAAAATGAATGGGACTCTATGGGAGGAACAAATGATGGGGAAAAAGACAAACAGATGAGTGCAGGTCAGACCAACATTTTTTGTTTGTTTGTTTTTTCACCCCATTCATTCTTAAAGCATGTTGAATGCAACAACATATTTCTGAAAAACAAAAGTCAGATCAAAAAGCTGTATACAAGCACACCATTCCAGATCAGACCGAACATTTCAGAGTTGGAACGTCGATAACTCAACAACTGTGGGACTAGAAGAAGAAGAAGAAGAAGAAGAAGAAGAAGAAGAAGAATACAAATTGGACAATATTATAATAATAGTGTCATGCAATGATTAGCATTTCACAATCACTAATAACTGTAAAGTATATATAAATATGAGGATTTAAATGGTCCAACCATAGAGCACCGTACAGAGAAACACTGCTTTTTCAGTGGTAACTGTCTCCTGTCGTGTGTAGTCGTTGTCTGTATCTTACAATGTTCATTTTTATGCTGCTTGTTTTGTAAGTCTTTGCTCAGTTGTTGTATTTTCCACATCATAATCCAGCATGTTTTCAAAGCAGACAGGCCAAACTGTAGACAGGCCAGCCCTATCTGATCACACAGCCATGCTGTAGTAGCCCACAGCCGTGCTGAGGTGCAGATGTTCTTGAAAAAGATGGTGAAGGCAGCATATGTTACTCCAAAATGATCAGAAGTACTCACGCCATGTTTACTCCTTTCCTTACCATATCAATACAGGCCTCTGCACTTTTGCTGGTAATGATCTGGCTAGTCTTTTACTTTAACTTAACACGGGTTAATGATCTGGCTGGTCCTTTACTTGAACACTGAGCATTGTGTGTGTGTGTGTGTGTGTGTGTGTGTGTGTGTGTGTGTGTGTGTGTAGCAGGTTAGAAGAGTGGACTCTTTGTGATTATCCTCAGGTTTCCTTAACTGGTATATTTTTCTTCTTTCAGATGGCCTCTAGTGAACCTGACCCTTATAACGAACCTCAACCTGGTGACCTCATCGAGATCTTTAGACCGGCTTATCAGCACTGGGCATTGTATCTGGGAGACGGCTACATCATCAACCTTACACCAGTTGGTCAGTGCTTCAGACCTGTTCTAATATACACTGCTTCAAGTTTATTAACTAGACCCAGTGGTCATATTAAATACACCCAGTGGTCATTTCATCAGAACTATCTCTGTAAAAAGTGAACACAACTGACCCTGTTTGACTGGCTTTAGTCACATGAAGTTTGTAAAACACTGAATAAAAATCATTTTAGCTGTAGATTTATTATCATTATTATATAAGCTCACTGGACAAAAAACTGGTCACATTGCGTGTTTAAGGTGGTAGTAACTTCAGGCTCCTGCAGATGATGCTGCACAAGGATGATGATGCTATAAATACCTGCGGGATGTGAGTGACGGGATTTATAGATTGAGAAGAGGTGGTACAGTGCAGTAAATGCCTCATTTCATGTGTGGAAAATGGCTCCAAAGCAGATGTTAATGATTGGCTAAAAGGAGTGATTGCATTTGGGCATGCCAAAGACCATAGTGTGAAGAACGTAGCTGAATCTGCAGGTGTATGGAAGTGTACAGTCATACGGGTCTACCAGCAGTGGCTAAAATCCCAGTCTACAGGGAATTCTCCTCGGAATTGGGCCAGGGAAGAGATCTACCAAATCTGGCCCAACCGCGCAATTTTCTAATGCAAGAGTGTCTGAACATTGATGTGGCCTACGTCCAGAAACGTGTCCAGTCCATGCCAAATCCACAGCTGTTATTCATGCTCGTATTGTCACATATATCATGTATCATGGTACAACTTTGCCATTGCTCACCCCCAGCACAGGTATAGAGTGACAACTCAGTGTATTCACTCACATATCCAACATGTGTGGCATATGCAACCTTCATTCATTTCTGTCCTCCCTCAGATGAGAGTCCGGCTGCTGCTATGTCCAGTGTGAAGTCAGTGTTCAGCAGAAAGGCGGTGGTCCGGATGCAGCTCCTGAAGGATGTGGTGGGAGGAGATACATTCCGTGTCAACAATAAATATGATGACAATCACACACCTTTGCCTGTCTCTGAGATCATTCAGCGAGCTCAACTCCTGATTGGTCAGGAGGTGTCATATGACCTGTTGGGCAGTAACTGCGAGCACTTTGTCACCCTATTGAGATATGGGGAGGGCGTATCTGAGCAGGTCAGTATGTCACCCAAGACTTTCAACCAATGACTGCAGGTTTTATCTCTTGTATTGTACAGAAGCTCTAGAGGGTCACGGATCCGCATGTCTTTTTAAATTAATTAATTATATTCATTTGTTTTCTCAAGAACGTGTGATACACTCATCATCAGAGGGGTAGTTGCACAAATAGTTGCACCCAGAAGGAATCAACTGCCAAAAATGAAACTTGGTGGGTAGGCTTGACATCGTGAGACATGCAAATGATTGGAGTTTCACGCTCAGCTGTCCATGTGACGTAAGCAAGGATGGGCCTTATCGCTGTACCTGACTGACCCAACAGCCACGATTGCGGACATTCACCGTGCAGTGATGCCCTCCATGAGACAGCCTGTTAGTGACAGCACCTTTGGCAGACGGCTGCATGATGCAGGACTACATGCATGCAGACCGTTACGATGACTGTCCTTAACACCACGTCAACATCACCAAAGACTGCAATGGTGTCGTGCCAGACTGTCATGGAGTGACTCAGAATGGCAGCAGGTCATCTTCAGTAACGAGTCCTGCTTTTGTCTTGGTGGCAACGATCAATACATCCGTGTGTGGAGGCACCATGGTCAGCGCCAAGACGAATGGTTTGTTGTCACGCATCACGCGTCCAGAAGGTCCAGAAAGTTCATGAGAAATCAAAGGAAAGCAAATCCTTATCACACAAGAACTGAAAATGTGTGAATCCATGATCCTTTAGGGCTTCCGTAGTTTTCGACTTACTACACAGTTGCACACAAGCGTATTTAAATGGGAATTCTGTTTTTCATTGTGTCTGGTCTTCTGTCTTCCCAGGCGTCCCGCGCTATTGGCGCCATAAGTTTGGTGACGGCAGCAGCGAGTGCCTTCTCTGTGCTCGGACTAATCAACACTCGCTCCAGGAACAGGCCCTTCTGACCTCACAGTTTACACACATACTACAGCATTAAAAGATGAAGGCATGGTCAGTGCACAGGGCTGTATTCATGCTTGTTGTGAGAAGTGAAGGCCGAGATTTGTGCACATGTCTTTAGTCTTGCCTGTCAGCTTCCGCCAATGATTTCAGGCTTATACATTATATGGAGGTTGGTAAAGCTAAGCCATTAGCCAAAGGCCCAGAAATGTGGAATGCAGTGCGTGCTATGTGTTAGGCTTGTATTAAGATGGTGCTCTTTACTGCAGATGTGAAATGGTATCTCTATAGGTTATGTAGTCTAGTTACGTATATCTTACCTCTATTTAATTATTGCAATAATTTAATACTGATCATTTAAGCTAATAAGGGTGGGTAATGCACAATAAGCTAGTGTACATGGTAAAATGACACACAACACCATGTTTTTAAAATGTGTTCAGGGAGGCAAATGTGATTATGCATCCTCACACACACTCACTGAGCACTTCATTAAGTACACCTCCTTGTTTCTACACTCACTGTCCATTTTATCAGCTCCACTGACCATATAGGAACACTTTGTAGTTCTGTAATTACAGACTGTAGTTCATCTGTTTCTCTGTGTACTTTGTTATCCCTATTTTACCCTGTTGTCCAATGGTCAGGACCCCCACAGAGCCTGGATCATTTGGGTGGTGGATCATTCTCAGCCCTGCAGTGACACTGACATGGTGGTGGTATGTTAGTGTGTGTTGGGCTGGTGTGAGGGGATCAGACACAGCAGTGCTGCTGGACACCTCAGTGTCACTGCTGGACTGAGAATCATCCACCAACCAAAACTATCCAGCCAACAGCCCAGCCAGCAGGGAACACTCCCAGAACTTTGGCTAATGGTACTTAAACGTTTTAAGACAGTTTTAAAGATAATGTTTTAATGTTCAAAGAACGTTTTAAAGATGTTCCTATAAGGTTTCATGTTAACTAAGACATAACGCTTTAACTAAAACATTCAGAGGATGTTTTTTGCGAATGCTGTCAGGGCCACAGATTATGTTACACGATAGCAAAAGAAGAACATTCTCAGCTCAACACTGGGATAGTGTTTTATGGATGTTACTGGGACCCGAGATGTTTGAGATGGGAGAATGTTTATAGGGGACATTGTCCTACCTTTAGAAAGAACATGTTGGGAACCAAGAGACAACAACAAACGTTAATGGAACATTACGGTGCATGTTCTCAGAACATTTTCAGAACAAATCATGTCTAGCTGTGAGCGTCCTGTAGGTGGGGTCCTGTAGGTGGGGTCCTTTGGCCGCGTCCTGTGAGCACTGATGAAGGACCAGAGGATGACCAATACAAACTGATGAGCAGATGAACAGCAACAGATAGAGTGGACAGTTTACCTGATCCACTCCTATCAGCGCAACACACACTAACACATCACCACCACTCCAGACAGCAGGCATATATCAGTCCACAGGCTTGATATGGTTGGCATCCCGCTGACTGTTTTCCACTGCTGATACACCCTTGGACCACCCGGATAATTGTGATGCGTACGAGATCTAAGTAGTTTTCCCAACTAATCCTCTCAAACAGACTTTAAATGCACAGAGACTTAAACGATGGCAAATACTACGAACAACAAATGAAAAATAAAGGATTAAATAATTAAATAAATGAGAGTTTGAGAGTTTCACACTCACACCGGTTATCAAACGTCACTAAGCTCTTATTCATTTCAACCGTTCCTTCACAATATGACACCAGGGCTATTGTACGATCCAGTAGAGTACCCAGATGGCGAGCATATATTGGTCTGCTGGCTTGATCTCGTCGGCTCCCCGCTGACTGTTTACCACCCAGATTGTTGTCCTGTGTACAAGATCTAACTAGTTTTAAATCTACTCAAACAGATTTTAAACGTGTACAGCTTTTCATTTTTGAAAACAGACCTTAGAAAAACAGAGCTTACAAATTACAAACTACAAATTACAAACCCAGAGAAAACGAGACAGGGACCAGGCCTGATGCTAAAAATCGTTTACTAAACTGATTTACAGGATAACAAAAGTAAGAAATGAAGGGAGAATAAGTAAAATGGACTCCTGCTTGGAAAACGAGCAATTAAAAGTGGTATTTAGTTTAGTATGCTGATTAACTGCCAGCAGGGTGCCCAGAAAACGCTGAGCAAAACACCCGCAGACCGCCAAGGTTGCCATTAGTGGGCCAACAGTGGACCACTATCCTCTTGGAGGATACCATCTTTTTGGTATTGTCTTTTTGGCTGCTTTAAGATGAAAATTATTAACGAAAGTACTTTACAGCAGATAACGAAAGAAAGATGAATGAATAAATTGGACTCTGAGTGTAAATTAGGCGATATATATATAAAGCAGTATTTTTCACTAATACTCTCTCTGCAAAGCTAAACTCTAGTGTACTGCTAGCTTTGCCATCAGCAGGCCAACAGCTAACACTTTCCTCATGCTATCACTGTAGTCACTGTAGTACTAAGAATGGCCCACCACCCAGGTGGTCCTGTGAGGGTCCTGTCAATAGAGGAACAGGGTAAAAGGCTAATAACAAACTATGGAGAGAAACAGATGGACTACAGTTTGTAATTGTAGAACTACAAATTGCTCCTATATTGTAAACTGGAGCTGATAAAATAGACAGTGAAGATACAAAGAGGTGTACCTAATGAAGTGATCAGTGAGCGTTTATAACTATCCTTACATTTACTCATCCTTTGTTCTGCTTACTTAACCTCTTTTTTGGAGACGACTGGCGACTACATTTCCCAGGAAGCTTTGCGTCGAAGTATCCGGGCGCATTTTCATCCTAGGGGAAACCCCGTACTCGCTGGGACCGTTTATGTGTATTACTGCAAAATCCTTCCGCCCCACGAAGTAGTCCACAAATCCATGTGTGGAACTTTGAAACATTCGTGTTCTGCGCTTTAAACTTTCTGCCATGTTCGTGTTTGAACCGTGTTCAACATTCACAATAAAGTGCGATGAAAGCTTGTTTTCTGTGGTCTGTGCAGTTTTATTTACTTCACTTTGACGGATGCTGGGGTCGTGGCCGCATCGCGCGTGCCCCATGCTACAACTCCTCCAGCAGCGCGCGCTGAAGCCTCGGTCCGGTAGGGATCGAGTTTCCACCCGATCCGACACCAAGTAATACCGAGAGTAATATCTCGATTTTACTGACGAACAGAAAACAGAAAGTCTGAAATTAATATTAAATATACTTTAAAAAAAAACCCAAGTTCTCTCCTTGCTTATGTTTTTAATAACATAAAAATAACTGAAAAACAATAACTAAAGTTATATTCATTTCATTAATATCTGAATAGTTGCATTTAAAAGTTAATTATACTGTATATCTAATAAAAAATATACATTATTAAAATTAAGGCAGTTAAAGTAAAGAAAAAGGATATCTATTCTGCAGGTGTAGTCTAGGTCACGTGTACCACGCCATTTACAAGGGACATATTAAATCATATAAGAATTTTGCTTGTAAGTCTTTTGATCATTCGTTCAAGAAAGTCTACCATGTACTGTAAAAGGCATATTTTAGTCTCTTTACCTTCACATGGTTACTGGACAGTTTCTTTTGGGGAGCAGAGGAAGAAAGCGGAAGGAAAAGTAGTCCCTATGTAATCCCTATCGGTGGGAGACAGTAAGGAAGTAAACATCATTTTGTGCTTGTATACATTTTTTTGACTGGATGCATGGTTTCCGTACAGGAACGGATTTTTCCAGAGTTTTTTTCCCGTTAGAAAGAATGGGTGGGATGAAAAAGTGCAATTCTAAATGAGAGAAGCATGAAGCGAGCTCACCAATCAGGGTACAGCAGTCACTTTGTGTTGTTTGACCTGTTGGACAGAGCTTGGTTCTAGCTAATGGAAACTGTTCTCCCTCAGTGTTCTGTGCTTAGATTTATCATTTGAATAGACATCAGTGTCAGACTAATTAATGACCTTCTATTAAAGACTGGTGGACTGAGAGACACTAGAGTCTCTTCACCTAAACTGAGCTCATTAAGAGTCTTGTTCCAGAAATGATAATAGCCATAATCCATCCACTACTGTATACACCAACCAGACATAACATTAAAACCACCTCATTGTATCTACACTCTTTACCCACATTTTCAGCTCCACTTACCACATAGATGCACCTTGTAGTTCTACGATTACAGACTGTAGTTCATCTGTTTCTCTGCATACTTTATTATCCCCCACATCACCTTCAATTTTTCAATAATCAGGACCCCCCACAGAGCAGGTATTATGCGGGTGATGGATCATTCTCAACACTGCAGTGACACAGATGTGGTGCTGGTGTGAGTGGATCAGACACAACAGTGCTTGTGGAGTGTTTAAACACCTCAGTGTCACTGCTGGACTGAGAATCGTCCACCAACCAAAATTATCCAGTCAACTGCGTCCTGTGGGCACTGATGAAGGGCTGGTGGATGACGAACACTAACTGGGCAGCAGCAGATGAGCTATCGTCTCTGACTGTACATCTACAAGGTGGACCAGCAAGGTAGGGGTGTCTAATAGAGTGGACAGTGAGTGGACACAGTGCTATGAAAACAGTTCACTGTTCATCCTTTCGATCTTTCCATAATCATCACTAACAGCAAGTTAGGATATTAGCAGCGTCCAGCTTTCAGGATTAGGGTTTGCTTGTGCAGACTGCAGGGAAAATAAACAGCCTCAGGATTTGATTTATCCCACTTGTATGTCCCTCTGAGGTTTTACAGCACTGTTAACAATTACGTTTCATTGTTCACAGTTTCAGCTGTTCTTTATGGTGGTGGTGATGGGAATCAGGGACCACTGTGTCACAAACATGGCCACTTTATTTACTATCCCAAACCACCAGTGAAGCTACACGTGCATTCTGAGCCTTAATATGGAATGTTGATAATGGTAAAATAGTCACATAATAGTCATATTTTTGGGACTATTTTGCATCACAGTACTCAGCACGTATCCCTCTGCCATGAATGGATCAAAATACATTTTAAGCAAAATAATAACAAAACAATGTGTCACATCAGACAGCGTATATCCTACCAAATCATACATAACTGTCTGCGAGAGCTTTCAGAGGCACTGAAGTTTCCAGGCATCTGGTTCCCATCACCACCACCACCACCACCACCACCACCACTGTGAACAACTCTAACTTGGCAAGTTGCTCTCACACCAAAGTACTCCGGCGTGTTTGGATCGAAACCATTTAATTATGTCAAATTTTGGGAAAAGCGGTGGTGTTCCCCTTAGAGGGACATCCCATAGACTGGAGACAGTGATCTGAAGGGAGATGTCCTTTTCAGTTCAGCATATGCCATTTTTGGATGACTCTTCTTTTAATGTGTACAATAAATAGCTATAAAAGTGAACTTTTACTTACTGCCACTGATTTGATCTAATCAAAGTATGCAACAGACATTCTCTGAGAACATTACAGACACTGAAATGAGAAAAATAAGAAAGTTTAATTACAACTTTTTTTTTAAAGTACAAAAGAATCAAAATGATTTAAGGGTCTTTGATGTAGTCCGTGGTTCACTCAGCTGCTCTGTGTAGCCTGTTGCATGATGACGGAGGAGAGGCCCAACAGCTGCAAGTATTCATCAGCACCATCCGCCAAGCATTTATCAACCACCTGACAACAAACAGCAAAAAAAAAAAAAAAAAAAAAAGAAAAAACAACACATTTAGTAGTCAGCTTTCCAATGATCTGGACGTATGCCTTAGGTGATGGACTCTACAGGCTATAGGGTTATTACCTGTACAAGCGCTACACAGACCAGTGATAGCGGAAGCCATGCGCTATTATTACATTTTACATTCTTTTGTTTTATTTAAACTGATCCAGATTTTCTTTAGGACCAAAGAGGTTAAATAAAACAAGTCAATATAATAACTGCAGTGAAATGATCTGAATGTGCAAGTAGATTTTTTAATGATATCATGATCACACCAAAACCCAGGAAAATTGAGCCAAGCCATTTACATACTGGCGGCTGCCTAATGTGTAGAGGATACGCCCTGATGTCACTTGCCCTCAGTCAGACTGAGTGGCCAAGCATTCTGCAACAAGGCTGCATTTATTGGGGGAAGCGGTGAAACCGGGAATGGAACAAGCCATTATCTATGCTTAGAATTAAATGCAGTTAGACTGGACGGTAAAATATTTATTCTTGTGGTCATCGTGAACTTTGATGTTTCTCTGTTCCAAGTATAATTTCCAAATCTACAAAGTTATCTGGCTTTGTGATGTACTCCCTTTACAGTGCTCTAAAAAAAAAAAAAAAAAAGTTTGCATATTTGTCACACTGCTCTTAAAATGTTAGACAAAGTTTTTAAATGACAATTTAATTTATTAAAAGGAAATGTGCTGTTCAGATCTACCTGCCCTATGTGCTAAAGTAATTGCCCCATAGCTACTAAAATCAACCAATTGACTGCATTCAACTGACTACTGGGTTAAATTTCACTGCAACACACATGATTCCTGCCCAACCTGTTCAATCCACACACATCACTTATTAAAACCCGTCCTGGCAATATGAATTAACTACGTGGTCTCAAAAAGCAGCCAATGATGCTACGTTTTAAAGAGATTCTATTACAGTTGTGAAAGAAAGTAATTTCAATCTACCGCCGTTACAAAGCAATTGCTAAGGCTGTGAGACTCCAGTGAATTGCAGTGAGAGCCATTATCCACAAATTAATAAAGCCTGAAACAATGATCAACCTTCCCAGGAGAGGCTGTTTTACCAAGAGTGCATCAACTTATCCAGGAAGCCACCAAAGAACCCAGACGAACATCTAAATGATTACAGGCCTCACTCGCCTCATTTAAGGTCAAGATATATGATTCCACAATAAGAAAGAAGGGTAAGTCAAAGGTGAAACTTTTTTCTAAGACTTTGGTCCCGGTACATCTGGCATAAAGCCAACACCCCATTCCACCATAAGAACATCATACCATATATACATAATACATAATACATAATACCATATATACATAATACATAATACATAATACCATATATACATAATGGTGCTACTTGGCATAGTTGATGTCCGTCAGCTTAACAGCTCAAGTCGGGTTATGCAGTAGGACAGTGTTTCAAAGCACACAATCATGTCCTCCTCTCACTGACTCAACAGAAACAAAATTAAGGCTCTGGAGTGGCCGAGTTCAAGTTCTGACTCCAATCCCTTTAAGATGTTGTGGCAAGACCTTTAACAGGCCACTCATGCTTGGAAACCCTCCACTGTAGCCAAATTAAAACACTTCTAAGTAGAATGGGTTAAATACCTCCACAGCGATGTAAAAGACTCAAGTTATCACATCTGTTTAATTGCAGATGTTACATATGGGTTTTGAGCAGATGTTGACCTGCATTTTTTTTTTTAAAAAGCTGCATTTTTGGGGTTACTCACATCTTTATCCTATATTAAATTAACTGGATGATCTGAAACATTTAAATGGGACAAATTATTAAAAACAGAAGAACTAAGTTAAGGGGTAAATACTTTTTTTATAGCACTTTATAAGAGGAAACTGGGTCTGTTTGACTAACACTGTCTAACCATCCTGCCTCTGTAGAACACGGGGCTCTTCGTTATGGAGGTTTTTTAATAAATCAGTCAGTACAGTATATAACATACAGTGCAGCACAGCTGACACAAAATGGCAACTGCAAATCCACATATTCTCCAGCTTCTTGTTCAGGTGTTCCTGATCCGCCTGAAACGGTGCAGCAGTTGCAACCCGGCCTGAATCGTAACTGCTGCACCATTTCAGGTGGATCGGGAACACCTGAAGGTGGAACAAGAAAATCTGCCGAAGCTGTCAAACAGGAAGCTGACTTCAGCCTTGTCAGATGCTTTTGCTTTGCTTTTCTGCAGCTTTCGTCAGTCTGTGTAAACATTGCTTGGAATTCTTGCTGAATCATAGTACACTCAGTCAATCATACAACAGCTCTTTCCCATTTCAGGCGTTTTTGTGTTTGAGGCCTTCACACGGAATAATAATGCTTCCACTCAGTTAGCCTTTCTGCCGCTCTGTGGGCAGGACCGCAGTGACTCCCAACAACTATGATGTCACATGCACACTTACCGCCATCTTCTCGGTGATAACAGACTTCTGTTTGTCACTCAAGCTCTCCTCTATGATGATGTCATGGAGCTGGTTGAGTATCTGTGTGGCAGCGTAGCCTTCGTCTATCATATTCTGTAAAAAGTGGTGAACACAGAACAAACGGTTTTATTCAGACAGAGCTCAACAGGGACAATGCCTGCACAACTCTCCATCAACAGCAAATAGATTGATATAGCACAAGCATAGAGAGTCGGTGTTTACCAAAGTTGATTACCTTGTTAATGAGAAACTAATGCATCATATGTACCAAGTGTCCAAACAGCCAAAAACCCATAAACTGAATCTTAACATGCATAGAAACAAAGCCAAGAGAACAAGTCCTATCAGTTAAGCACATAATACTCCAGTACATACCTTCACAGCCACCTCTAGTTTCTCAAAGGTGCCTCTGTAACAGGTCTGAAGCAGATTCTCAATCACTTTAGGCGGAACCACCTACAACCAGAACGCATTCACATTTCCACACGGGTTCGAAACTGAATTACGAATCAGTCACGGTATTATATTAAAGCTCACCCCTGCAATCTCTATAACGATGCTTTCTGTGATTTCCTTCTCTGAGCTTAGTCTGGCTGCGCTCTGGAGAAGCGTTATGGCTTTCCGCAGATCACCTTCCGAAACTTTCACCAGCGCTTCAATCCCCTGTAACACCATATACAAAACAACTGTTATATATATATATATATATACACACACACACATACACATATATACATACATATACACAAGCAACTGTTTTCATCACACATCATGGCCTATTTCACATCCAGTACAGGTTAATCGGTAACTTGTGTTCGATTCAAACACTGTTGTGGCACAGGTTTGTGGGTAAACCGTTATATGAAAAGTTTAAACACCTCCAGACAAATCACATGTTTTGTTAATCACCCAAGCGTCAATAAGCTAACAAATCCTCTACATAGTACAGTCCTGAATAGAACATTATGTAGAATGTAACTTGCATATAACTCCTATAAATTTAAACGGACTTTTGTCGAATGGAACATATTAGACAAAACAATCATGCGCCATAACTTTGTACGCAGGCTACAGTTTGTTTTATCCCCACGTTATTCTATTTTCAATCTGAAAAACTGGTGCTGCCCAAACGTTTGCATTACACTGTATATATGGGACTCTATAAGATATGGCACATCCATGCAAGGATCTTCTTTGTTTGTTGCTTATTTGCAGGTGACAACAAGCCCTGGCAAGTCAAGAACATCACTTAAATCACTGCCTGACTGAAAAGTTTTAAGGGGCTGCAAATTCAGATAAGTCAGATTACAGATTTTAGAATATACGGCAACAGTGCAAATTAAATGCTGACCAAACTCTCTATTCCCCATTACTCAAACAACAGGATCTCACATATTAGGTCACTAATACTGTAGTACAGAGGTGGAGCTTATTTGCAGGTCAATTTGGTTTTACCCCCACCCATTTCTGTTATACCATATTTCCATGTTTGTTATTCCAACCATGTTTTGTGTTCAGATTTACTGGTTCAGCCTGCATCACTGTGATATACTTAAGAGGTCATTTATTCGGCTCCCAAGTGCTGCAACCTTCTAAAGTTGTCTGTGTTCGAAGCCCAGCAATGGCACGATCCGAAAGGTCATTAACAATGAGCAATATTTTTGACGATACTGAAAAATGCACAGGACACCGTGTACCTCTTTGCTGTATTTGAGGCTCTCTTTCTCACAGATTTCTATGAGCCGCTCCTGTTGGACATTATTGGCGAGGGGTTTAAAACGGAACTTGGAGCACCGGGAAGTCAAAGGCTCAATGATTCTGAAACAAGGAAAAAAAATAATAATAAATCACATTATCAACTATAATGTAAAAAGCTACGGGTTAGGGTAAAGCAAGGTGTATAAAGCTCTCCTGACCTGCTGACGTAGTTGCAGATAAGACAGAAGCGTGTGGTGCGTGACTCTTTCTCCATGGTGCGCCTCAGAGCGGCCTGGGCGGCGTTGGTCATAGAGTCTGCTTCGTCCAGTATTATGATTTTAAAAGGAGGGCATGACTTCCCACTGAAGAAATAGGAACAAAATATCACATCAAAAACGCGTCACGAACATGCTATTAAATACTAACGTCAGATCAAAGTGACCAGTTCAGACACTGAACCAAAAACTTACTCGGGTCGTGTACCAGCCACCGTCAACTGAGCAAAATTCTTCACTTTTTCCCGGACCACCTGAATCCCTCTCTCGTCAGAGGCGTTCAGCTCCAGCACTCTCTGCCGATAGAGCTCCGGGCTGCAGACAAAGTGGGGTCAGTATTATGGACAGTATTAACCTAACAAACTGAATCACTTTACAGACATCGAATTCAGCGCTCTTTCTCCGAGAACAATGAATAACAATAAGGGTCAATTTCCCCAGACATGAGTTAACCCTAGTTTTGGATTAAACTGAAGAAGTGTCAATAGTGATTCATCTTTGGAAATTCATTTTGGTCCAGGCTTAATCTGAGTCTGAGTTTATAGCTATACCCAATTAACTAGTCTCTAGACAGACCAAAATAATTTTACCTATAGACTGCAGAGGCACAAACAAGCTTTGTAGCTCTAGAAATACCAAAAGGAATTGTATAAATTTTTACCCATAAAGCTCTCTTGCTGCAGCAAGAATAGTGGAGGTCTTTCCTGTTCCAGGTGGTCCATAAAACAGCAGATTAGGAAGCTATAGAAAAAGAAAAGAAGTCTGTTCAAACTACATTTATAGAAACTGTCAACATTGTTTGGAAAA
The DNA here is from genome assembly GCA_034552555.1 of Semaprochilodus insignis. Taxonomy (NCBI): domain Eukaryota; kingdom Metazoa; phylum Chordata; class Actinopteri; order Characiformes; family Prochilodontidae; genus Semaprochilodus; species Semaprochilodus insignis. The sequence goes on from CM067489.1 coordinate 6,115,587, forward strand.
CCAGAGGTTTCAAATCTATTGGTACGTGGTGAACCTTCTGCTGACGATAACAGCACTAAGCTACTTTCTGGAACGCTTAGCAGAGTTGGAGAACACTTGTTGAGGGATCTTGGACCAGGGTTCCAGGTTTTGACATTCTAGGGTTTTTGCTTGTGGACTGCCTTCTTCAATGTATACCACAGGTTTTCAATTGGGTTCAAATCTGAAGACTTGGAGGCCCATTGCTAGACAAAGATTCAGTGTTACCGCAACCATTTCTTTCTATGTGGAGTTTTAGTTTGGGGTCATTATCTTGCTGAAGGGTTGTGGGTAAGTTTCAGTCTTGTGGCCAAAAAAAAATAAAAAATAAAAATAAATAAATAAATACATAAAAACATAAATAAAAGAGATTTTGTGCTAAAAATCACCTGCTGTTTAGTAAAACTTACCATGGTATTATCAGGTTTTCCATCAATAATCGGTTGCAAACCTATACTTCCAATAGCATTCGCTCACCTCCTTTTACACCCATACGAACTTGAGTGACATCCCATTGTTAACATGATGCCGGCCCACTACCTACCACTTCATGGCTGAGTTGCTGTCGTTCCCAGTTGCTTCCACTTTGTTATATTACCACTGACAGTCGACTGTGGAATATTTAGTAGTGAGGAAATTTCACGACTGCACAGGCGGCAGCATGGTGCCTCTAAGACTGGGGTTGAGAAACCCTGCACTAGAACACCATGTTGTGAATCAGACCCTAAATCACAAAACACTCACATCAGCGCCCTCTAGTGACTTCTTCAGCACTGCAACTACTTCCTCCTGAAAAGCGACTTCATCCACACACTTGGGTCTGCTGTTTGAAGAAAAATACATGTGCCGTTTATTTAAGAAACAAACAAACTCAAGTTCCAGAGAACATCTGTCATGAAACCTCAAAGTCAGGACCTGGTTGTAGACTTGGTCTCAAATCAAGTAATGCCATAAAAACATGGGAGTCAGCACATACATGATGGGTTTAACTCTTGGCCTGTGACCTTAGACAAGACCACACCATACTAATAGTGCTAATTAGGTAAACCAGGTATTGCGTGATGATTACAAATAATAAAGGCTGCCAAGAAGGAAAGGTTTGAAAATACTTAATCAAGCACATTAACATGCATAAATCAGTACTTACTTGTATTAATATCACTCACGTAATGTTGTGTATTTCAAAGCAAATAAATCCCTGCCAACCCGATCAGCAGCTTTCTGAATATACTATTCTACAGTGCCTAAAACCGCAGCATAAGACTCTATACTGCCCAAAGATGCAGGAAAGGAACACTAGATTTTTAATGCAGCATTATGAAAAAAAATTTGCAACTGCTCTAGAGTATACTTTTACACCTCTGTCGTAAACACAAACTGTGTCTCGCCAACGAGTAAAAGCCAATCCGAAATTTACTCTGGTCTCTAGCCCGATAACTCTCCCTTTTTCTCCTCCTTGCTTCCTCCAATGACATCATCTTCTGTCCCTTCCCAGCCTCTGCCATGATGCCCCAGCTGGGAATACTGAGCTAGCTGAAGACCAATGATCGGTGTGGGATGTGGTGCTGTATGGCGTTAAGCAGCTTTCACGAGAGGCTGTGCACCCGCTCCTCTTAAGTTACACAGCACTACAGCAGGAGTTCCGGGCCCAGAGTGACAATGACAGAGGAGCTGTTCTGCAAGTCAGTGTCCCATGATAATGGTTTTGACAAGGTCACTGAAGCCATGAGGGCGACTGGGCATTCGAACACCACTCTTCAGAGTACTGGGGTGAAGACTCCGCACCTTCTGACTGTGTTCAAGACGTGCACATAACGTTTTCAAGAGCCTCTGTTTCAGCTGGGAGCTGGGAAGCCAGAGAACACAAACCTTTGTGAATTTGTGATCAGTGCAATGTTTGCAGTGTCGTCCCATCGTCTTAGTTGCTTTATCAAGTTATTACGCAAAATGAATGATTATGAATATGATGCTGAATGCCTGAGGCACTTGTAAGGCACTCTTTCAAGAAAGATGTTAAAGCCTAAAACATTCTATTTCCATCCCGATTACAGCAAAAAGATTCACACAGGATGCAAAAAACATCTTGTGTAACCAACACCACCGTTACACCTGATTGCTTTGTTGATGAACACCCTAATAAATGTGTAATCGGAGCAGCTCTCTTACTATTTCTCCACCCATGGCACTGGCTTCTGTCGCTTCTCTCCGCTGCTGCCAGCTGAGGCTTTATCCCGCTGCGGTTTAACACTCTGAGTAGATCCTTTCAGAAACGCCTGCATGTTTCCTTCTCGACAGAGCCAGCGACTTAAACACACAACACACAGGCAGCATGTTAGAGACACAAACGTGTGAGCTAACGTTACTTTACTAGACCGGTACTTTTATACAGTTAGCAGCTCGATTTAACTGCATAGAGACTTCAGGTTAGCTTTAGCTCTGCTGTAGTAGTAGTAGTAGTAGCAGCAGCATCAACACAAACCTCTCATTCAGCCTCCCGAGCCGCTAAAACACTCACTGTCCAGCGTCTAACTGAACATTTCTGTAAACACTGTTAACAGTACATGCCACACGTTTAACTAGCATTAAGTTATCGTTTGTTTCATGCAGAAATAAGAGCCTATTCTCACCCGTAGCTGCAGATTTATGAACTGTTTTGACTCCAAGTGCAGCAGCGCCAGTTTCCCGCCAGGCGCGCAAATGATGACATCACGACAACGTCATTTCGGCGGCGACACGTTTCAGATGTGTTCGCTTCCAACTAGTGTTTTCTGTTATGGCGTGAGATGACTCGATTCCTGAATAAATGAATTTGTATTTGGATATGTCAGCTGTGTTGCTACATTTCCATGGAAATAATATAGCTAAAAAATAATAAATATATACATAACTGACTTATTTTTGATACTAGGTAAATACACTATATTGCCAAAAGTATTCGCGCGCCCATCCAAATCATTGAATTCAGGTGTCCCAATCACTTCCATGGCCACAGGTGTATAAAATCAAGCACCTAGGCATGCAGACTGATTCGACAGACATTGGTGAAAGAATGGGTCGCTCTCAGGAACTNTATGAAGGCAGATCAGCGAATACTTTTATCAGTATAGTGTATCTAATACATTAAAACAGAATGGTGTAACTTTAAGCCCTGTTTCAATGTTCACCAAACAGTCCTTCTTAATTACTTTGATTGTATTAAGATTTCTAAGAACAAGAAAGCTAAAAAGTCTAGATATGAATAAGGAATGGTTAATTTACCCTGTAACATTATGACGACTAATGTTCTTCATAAAAGTATGTTCCATTTTTGATGTTATTAATGAATAATTTTTTGTTAATGATTTTTAAAAAAAGTGTTTTTGTGTCATTTTTAAAGGGGAAATTCACCAATTGTTCAACAAATTCTACTTAATTAAGCTGGGTAAGGTGTAAACAGAGTCGTTCAGAGTGGTTTGGTGTGAAATGCTCCCTTTCCAGAGAAACCTGAGGTGGTAATAGGAACCAGACATCCACCTCTCAAGCTCCCTCACTGAAAGTTATTACATGAAGTGGTTGCATAAACGCAGCCTGATATGAGACACTGTGTTATGATAGTTCTGTGAAGATGTTTTGGCTTGAAATGTATTATAAGCCATTTATTTGAGTCTGTTTATGTTGGCGGGATACGTGTATGGCAATGTGAGGCTAAATAATTTACAAATACTATATTATTTCAGATTTATGACTATTTTAACATTATTAACATTACTGTGCTATTTTATTGCCTTTTAATGTTTATAGCTTGTTTGTTTTAAGCATGCTAAACAGGAAGGGCACAATGTGGTGAGCTGCTTTATATAGAAGACCATATATTTACTTATGTTGAAATTATGACCAATTATTTAATAATAATGATTCATTATGCTGACATAATACTTCTGTTTAGGTGTAATAACTCATTTAAAAATATTTTGAAATAGTAAAAGAAGTCATAAAATAAGTCATAAAAGTCTTTAAGTCATTTATACTATTTATTTATACCTATCATTTACATACATATTTATTTATAATATTTCATGAAAAGTGCTGCCAGAAACAGAGAGGTAGGAAGACCAGTCAACCTTTTAATCCTGACCTTTCTATCCTTTTATATCTGACAGGGATGCGCCTGTGTAGACTTTTGGGAAGTTACCAGTAAAAATATAATGAAATGGAGCTGTGTGGTAAAACATCACTGTCACTGCATTGCTAAGAATGACCCACCACCCAAATAATACCTGCTCTGTGGTGGTCCTGTGGGGGTTCTGACCACTGAAGAACAGGGTGAAAGATAAAGTATGCAGAGAAACAGATGGACTAGAGTCTGTAATTGCAGAGTTACAAAGTGCACCTATATAGTAAGTAGAGCTGATATAATGGATAATGAGTGTAGAAACAAGGAGGTACTTTTAATGCTATGGCTGATCAGTGTATATATGTAATACTAATAATATAAATATTGATATTGAAAATATTGATGTTCATGTCATCTGGTAAAAAATCCTGAATATATATCTTTTCATATCTCACTACACAGGGGGAAAATACTGCAATATCTAAAATATAATAGTTTTTAGCAATATTGTGCAGACCTAACTGAAATCAACTGTAATCAACTGGGGGGTAGATTTGACATTATGAAACATGCCAACATGATTCAAGTTTCACACTCAGCCACATTAGCAAGGGCGACGCAGGACTACATGCACGCAGATTATGACGTCTGCCCTCAACACCACGTCAACGTCACCAAAGATTGCAATGGTGTCGTGCCAGGCTGTCATGGAGTGACTCAGAATGGCAGCGGGGTCATCTTCAGTGACGAGTCCCGCTTTTGTCTTGGTGGAGACGACCAACAAATCTGTGTGTGGAGGCCCTGTGGTCAGCACCAAGATGAACGGTTTGTTGCCACACGTCCAGAAGGCCTGGTGTCACTCCACCTCCACTCTTACTGCACAATCTGCAGGAGCTAAGTGAGAATATTCAAGCTGTATGGGATGGATTTCCGCAGGACACCATTAGGAACCTCTACAACTCCATGCCGAGGCGTCTGGCATGTTGCATTACCAAACATGGTGGCCTGAATCCATACGGATAGACACTACTACTGTATGTGTAGCTCAATACATATTGCCCATATCAGTTTAAATTATCATCATTTATTGTTGTATATTGTACATCTACATCTATAATATAATATGTGTGTGTGTGTGTGTGATCAAATATGTAATAATTATTCTGTTAATAATTATTATGTTGATAATGGCGAAATTAGCACATATTTGTGTGCTTACAAAATATTTAAAATAAATAAATATTAATTAATTATTCAAGTGCTTATGCGTGTATGTACAGCTTCAAATAAAAAAAAACCTACAGGCTACAGGTTTCTCAGATTTGTCTAAACGAAATTCGTTATGTACGGAACCAAAACAAACCAACCCTCCAGTCTGCTCCTGACAGAGACTCGCTCTCTGTCTCGGTAATCGCCTTCGATACTTTCCTCCCTTTTCTGCTATCAATTGGTTGCGCCTGCGACCTCGGCGTAGCGATCTCCAAGGGTTTATTAGCTGGAGAGCAGCGAGAGCGCATTAAAGTTTACAGTTTCGGTGGCGTTTCTGAAATCCTTCAAGCTTTTCGGCCTTTTATCAGTCGGTACGGGTGCCGTCCAGCGCGACAAAAGCTCACTTTTTATCCATCCAGCCTAGCGGAGTGAGTGTCGGGCAGCGCTGCCTCCACTTTCCACTGCGCATGATCTACAGCCGCAGCCGAGTCACAACAACCGCCCAAAATAAACCAACCTGCTCGTTTTGTAAGCAGTGAAAAAGTCGAATTTGTTGACTGTAGCTCGTGTTTGGGATTTAAACGTGTTCTCCAGCGTCTGTCTACGCTGTCAGAAGATAAACATGCTGTCTGTGAGCTAACCCACCGTGGCTAAATTCATGGTTAGCCACCCTCCAGAAGATCCGGCTAAAATGGACGAATGTGCGCCGAGCTGGAGTCTCTTTTGTCCTAAACTGGTGGCGGTCGGTCTGTAGAAGAGGAACAGCACCTACTGGCTTTCACTGTGGTGCCACATTTCACTTCGAAGCTACATTATTTGTAGCCAATTCGCTGCTTAGCTTAGCATAGCCAGCTGAACCGTTTATTATTATTATTGTTAGCTTAGCTAAGCTAGCCTCAACCCCGTTTCAAAGCGGGATCGATGCAGGGCTAAACAGCTGTACACCTCGTTGTTTGTTTTTGCTGTAATTGATTTTTTTAAGCCTCCGACTTCGCGTTTATGCCCGTTTATCCGAGCTGCCAGAGCCAATAAGGCGAATTCTTGTTTTGTAAGTTCCAGTTTTTCGACCTGACACCTCTTTCTTCTCCGCGGAAGCTTTAACGTCCTCAGCCAAGTCAAGCCAGCGTTCCCCCCTCAGCTCTTCGCTAGCGATGCGATGGTCGCATTAGGTCGCTGCTTTTCCCTCTCTGCCCGCTCGCCCAGGCTCCTTCCCGTCCCCGGGCCTGTTTATGGCCCTGCTTCTGCCTGTTTGGTGTGACACACGGCTCACCGGTGAGGGCTCTAGCAGGACGGACCGAGGGCCGGCGGCGGCTCTACCGAAGTCATGCAAGCGGCCCAGTTCCAGTACGATTTCTTCAGCGAGGAGAACGCACCGAAATGGAGAGGACTGCTGGTACCGTCGCTGAACAAGGTGAGAGATTATGGAGCAAAAGGACATATGGCACATATAGTAGGGACATCAAGTTCCCCTTTTCTGGACCTGCAGCTCCCTGTATGGGGATGTCAACACAAGCCCCTGTGTATACTGCATGCTTTTGATTAGACTCAGTATTACGCTTTGCTCATCTTGATTGCTTCAGTGTACAAACGTTACTGACCCTCCAGGCTTACTTCATGCGCCTGGGGCCGCTGCTAAGCTCCAGGTGTTGTGGCATCTCACCTGTGAACAGGAAGAATATGACATGCACCTGAACTTTCCCTTTACTCCTCTTCCAGTTTCACAGCCAGTGTGGTGCTGTATGGAAATAAGGGAGTATCGAGCTGTGACGTCATTGAGACAACGCAATGTTTGGTGATGTGTCTTAGGCATCACTAGGTCATATAACCCTGTGATAGATAAATGCTCTGTTTTCCTGTAATGCTAATTTTAGTCCCAGTTTAAACATCTTATGAACACTGATGCATGGTGATCAGCAGGTACGTGCATGTAAAAGATGTTCCCATCTTGGCACATCCCTCATGGTTTAGGAAGTAAATACGCAGCTGAGGTTATCAGTGTTGGTGAAGCTCGCATAACAGTGAAAGACAGACCCTTTATTATGAGTTTTGTGGAATTTGGTGAGTTTTGTGGAATCTGTTTTTTCCTCTTGTTGGGTTGAGCTGATATGCCAGCGGGAGCTGCGCTGTGGGACACTGGGGTGTTATCTTCTGTGTGACTGCAGCTTCTGGTCCTCTGTGGAGGAGGAGGAGGAGGAGGATGCGGTCACACTCACAGAATGTTTCTTGGCCAAACTCAGGCTCTTTCTGCTCCATCTTCTGTCACTTTGAATCCATAGCAACAGCAGGACCAGGCGGTTTGCAACGGCCAGCTTCAACCTAAGATGGTCATATAATTACTATATAATTACCAACTTCTAATATTGCTTAATCATGTTTAATGATAGCCAGGGCTGAAAGATGAATCAATTATTTGTATATATATATCATCGCTGTCCAAAGAAAAACAAGTATGTCCAAAATGGCAACTTTACAGCAGAGGCCTAAAATAATGTAAGTCAATGGAACCAGACGTCTTTCCAAGCACTTTTGGGCCATTTCTGTTGTTCCATTCATCTTGCAATTCTCACACGGTGTAAACGGCAGCTGCTGTTTTCAAATGATGCATAAAAGTCAAAATGGACAAAAAAGGAGATACATGTTTTTCATTGGACAGCGATATATATATATATATATATACACACACACACACACACACACACACACACACACACACACACACATACATAATCACAGTTTAAGACAGTTAAAGTGCGATTTTTCAATCACAAGATATGCTATTTTTTTAGCCAAACATGTTCTCTTAACTTTTAAGTGGAGAAATTTAGAACTGAAAGAAGAATTGTTTGGAAAGCACAATTTGAAGAGATGAAGTGGGAAAACTGAAGCTGATAACACTGCGCTTGTGAACCATCTGTGTTTGAGTTAGACCATTTACAAACAACCCATGTGTTGTGTACATGAACACAACCATAGTTAACTGGCAGTCTGATGTGTTCTTGACCTTAAAAAGGTCTGCACCTCAATTAGCAATAAAAATTGCAATTTAAATCGCAAAAAAAAATTTGGTTAGAAAAATCGCAATTTGATATTTTGGCCAAATCGTTCAGCCCTAATGATAGCTGTGTTCTTCACAGACTGCATGTATCACAGACATTCAGTGGTTCTCAGAGTTTGCTGGGCTGGAAGTCATAATATCGCCAAACTGGCATGTTCAGGATTTGATTTGTTTTATTTCTATCCAGCATTCGTTACTAGAAAGGACTGCTATTACTTTCTACCTTTTTGAGAAGAGGAGATAATAGATAATATAAGCTATAGTTATAAATGCAGCTTGTGCGATCTGAAAATTGCACTCCTGTAAATTGTGATTTTTGATATGTACGGGATTAATCTTTTAGCCCAGGTGGAGCTCGAAGGCTATGAATGAGTAACTGTGAGTAACTTTACAGTACCTGTATATAAGCGCAGTTCATTCACTTCTTCATAATGATAGGAGCAACAAGCAGAAGCAGAGCTGAACCCCCTCCCCCCCGAACCAAAGAAATACCTGCATGGACACCCGCTCAGCTACAGCTCCTATGGTGATCCCTGTGTTTGTCTGTGTTATAGAATGGGACGTACCCGGCTTATGTTCAGTTTAGTCACTCTGTCGAAGGTTTTCGGAGTGCTTCAAAGAGAAGCAGCATCTATGTTTGTGGTGTGAATCGGCCTTTAGACCTGGAGTTCCTAAAATGATGCCAGCAACGCAGCTATGACATGACACAGAGGTTGTCATAAGATTGATTTTTAAAAAAAAAATTATTGTGGTTTAATACTGATTTAATACGGTTGCATCAAAGCCTGTAATCATTTTGGTCACTGATATCATGTATCCTCAACTTGCGGAGCCTTTTCCTGCTTATGGGGCTGAGTTTGGGTCAAAAACATCTAGTCTATGTGATTTTGGCACCAGTGTTGTTGCAGCTGCACGCTGGGTGGCCTTCGTACATGTCCCGTTCACAGTAAAAGGGAGTTTTTAAACACGGCTGTCCGTCCCGTGATCAGTTTGATGCTGCACTGCTTTGTTATATTGTGAGATTGTTCACCTTGTAGTACCTGCTGGTCTTCTAGTGCCGCATCTTCCAGAGGGCAAGAGGTCTTGGGTCTCTGCACGCTAGCTATAGTGGTGATTTACTTTGTGGATCTCTGTGCATTTCAGGTGCGGCAAAGCGCTAAATGACTGGTATCACCATAAATTACAGATTAATCTCAAGCTTGAATAAGAGTCAAACAAGTTTGGGCTACTGTAAACAGTTTGGCTGGACAGTAAGGCTGTTGGAATATGAATTGGCTGTGATTTGAGTCTAGTGTACCGTTTTGGTGACAGCTTGTATAGTGTAGAGCCCGGGGGACTATAAGACATGGTTCCCTAATAATTACCATAATATTTGTCTGTGCATTTTGAGATTGTCTTGTTCTATTATTCTAATAATCCAGTTATTTTTATACCTATCTATGTTAATTTTTGCTTTAAATGGTCTGATGTATTGCAGACATTCATACAGCACCACAGCTGTTAGCGTTAGGACTCTCTTCGAACCTATTTGCTCATGTGCAAAAGTTCTTTCATAATTCTCATAACATGATAATGTCGTCATACAGCGTTACATTAGCTGTGTCCCTATTCAGAGGCCGCATCCTTCGAAGGACCTGGTCTACAAAGGAATATCCGTCCAAGGCTTGTGTAGTATATGGTAGACCTAGTTTGTGCTTTATGATGGTCATATCGTATGTGCAAATATAACACCGGAAGCATAGGAAGTGACATGGCTCAGATTGTTTTATTTTGTTGCATCGTGGCAAGAGCTAATAAAGGGCAAACAGCAGCGTGGTTAATTGTTAAATTACTGATTAATCAGATAATGGGAGATTGATCAGCCGAGTGATCTTTTGTATTTAAGACAGATGCCCTGCTACTCTGTTAGCAGACTTGCACAGCGATGGCCCCAATGGGCTCCGTTCTGCAGAAGTGTACTCTCCACTGTTTGAAACAGGGGCAACTGTAGTGCGTGGACAGTCTTGGCACTAAAACGTTAAAACGCCAGCAGTTGGGTTGGGCGTCGCTTCGTCCTCTCTGTCTGGAGGGCCCTCTCTGCCCTGTTGTTTCTGCAGCCTCAGAGGCTGTTTGTGGTTAGGTCACCGGCTACGTGAGACCGTAATGCTGGCATGTGGTATAGGCTGGGCTCTCTCTATCAAGCAAGATGCTGCAAAGCAAGGTTTTGCTAGGAAACCAGGGCCCTTTTTTCGCAGGCGCGAGTCGAGTACGCTGCAGAGTTGAAGGCAGGGTGTGATTCTGAGAAAGCCCGAGATCGCACTTTCAGCCACAAAATGCAGTTAAAGAAACACTGCCTATAGAAAGTTGTAGATCTGGTTGTGCTGTTCTGTGCTATATTGTGTCCGTGTTTGGGTGAGGGGGCTTTTTGACTAATAAGTGTCCACTAATGTCTGAGTTCCTCTGCAGTTTTCTTTAGTACGTCCTGGGGCTGGGAAGTCCATTGGTTGTTAGTCACTATAGCAATATTAAGCATAAACAGTCAGCATCCACAGTGTCAGGTGTTCCAGATAATTGTTCTGTAGATGATGAATCATGAGGCATTTGTGTCATCAAGCATTTGCTAAATTAGTGACAAGACTGTTGCTAGACACAGCAAATATATATATGTGTGTGTGTGTGTGTGTGTTCTTGTAGTGGTATATTTACGAGGACCACATGTATTCACAAGTATGGGATAGTATGAAGTCTTTGGTACAGTGAGGACATTTAGCTGATCCTCACATTATCACACATTGTTTTCACCATAAATCATGTTGTTTTGGAAAGAGAAAATTTGAATGGTGAGATTAAGGTTTAGGGGTTGGTGTAGTGTTAATTCTGTACAGTAATGCAAAGTAGAACTCACAAATATAGTAAGTCAAACGCCCGATACAGATCCGATACCATTGATGAATTAACAAACCATATACTTCACCACGTGGAGGACACTTAAGGCATCAGGATTTACTTAAACACTACTTTACCAAGGACCTACTAAACTACCTCCATACACCTGACTCTTTGGCTCGCTCCATGTTGTTGTTCCTTTTTGTAAATCAAGTCTACCGGCACGCTGCACACATGCTGCTAACGTATGGCTCTGCATACACCACAGACACGTTACAGTGAATGGATCGGCCAAAATTTCTGATACCTGATCCACCTGGTTTTGTTGATATCAGGACTAATGTCCGATACTCTAATGTTGGAACGGTGCATCCCTGCTCCCTGGTGTTTACATAAACCCCTTTTTCACGGTAGCCATCAAAAGTGACTTTAGCTTGTTTCAGTTTTTTATATTTATGTCTTTGTCTGTTTTATTTTAAATTAAATTTACGTTCATTTTAATTGTAGTTTGAGTTCAGCCGCTTTATTTACGTGTATTAGTAAATCCCGTGGCTGGATTTCCGTTCCGCTGGCGAATGGCCACTTGGAGGCCTGTGGAAAGGGGTTAATGCCAAGGGTTTTGAAAGGGGGTTTTGCTATCTTAATGTGAAAGCTGAGATCTGAATTCATGCGCACGCGCCATCGGTCAACTTAAATGTAAACACTATAAACGGTGGGGGTGTGTGTGTGTGTGTGTGTGTGTGTGTGTGTGTGTGTATATATATATATATCTATCTCAGCTGAGAGCTGTTCGTAGTAAGTTACCGTCACGGCAAAGGCTTGTTCTGCTGGTTAGTTTGTTTGATCTTCATGACACATGTGGTTCATTCATGAGACGTTATTGATTAGGATGTGCAGGTCGTTTAGGGCACAGTTTATACGAGTCAGAGCCAGTGTTGAGGCTTAACATGTGAATGTAGCCCTAGGCTGTGTTTGCACAGCAGGTGAAAGTGGCCCAAATCTTCTCAAACACTTTGGTTCTGACAGTTTCATATCTGATTTAGGGCACTTTAATATCTGGTACTGAAATCTGGTACGTGCAACAATGAGAGTGAGTCTGAACAGCCAAGTTGGAATTCATGTGACTGAAAAGCAAAATCTGAAGTTAAAGAAACCCAGAGTGCAAACCAAAGACGTGGCTACTGGAAATTCGAGATCCTGGTCCTGTGATGCTGGTGAAGGTGAAACTGAAACCTCCGTGTTCGGAACCTGCATCCGTCTGCAATCCTGATTGTTTCCCTCTGGATGAGCTGCGATTTGAAGCATTGTTCTTTTGCTCAGATGTGTCAGTTCCTGCTTGGACTAATGTTGCATATAGGTCACATAAGTTGTAATAAATAAATAAATAAGCCATTCGCCAGTTTGCTGGGAAGAAATCGAATTGGAATCAGAATTGGATAAAAGAAGAGACATTTCTCTCCGTAGTATGTGGATTTCTTTTCTGACTGTGTTTGTGTTTTTTAGTACACTGGACCGTGTTAGTCCATTGTTCTGAGACAGTCTGTAAGAGTCAAAGGAATGATGGTGGTGTGCTAGAGGAGTGTAAAATCAGACCCATCCAGGCTCCTGCTCTGCATTATTGTGGCATTCTGCAAGTGCCGAGTTGCCATCATGGCCCACAGGAATGCCAGGAATTAAGTGGTAGGCATGGGGTCTGAGCCATCTCCACCTCATCTGGCCAGTTTATGGAGATCAGAAATGGCACAACAGGGAAATGACGAAGGACAAGGGGCAAAAACAGATGTGAGGTGCAGTTAAAAGAAGTCATTCTCAAATGTTGCTGTTTTTATTTTGCTCAAAGGCTTTTTTGGTTACACAGTAAGTGGTGGTTTCTCTTTCTGCTGAAAGAAACTGCCTTCACTTTCATTTTTTTAAAACACGTCTCTCTCTCTCTCGCTCGCTCTCTCTCTCTCGCTCTCGCTCTCTCTCTCTCTCTCTCCTAAGTGAGCTTGAACTTGGAAGCACTCTGAGTTTGGTTGAGCGTTTCACAGAGCAGAACACCTTAAGCCAGGCGTTAGGACTGTTCTGTAGAACCATCTAGGAGTGTGACAGTACACGTTATTAGGTTAGATGTGATTATCCATTACCATTTTTTTTCTAGTCACATAAAATCGACATACACGATTCCATGACCTTGAAAACCTTAAGGCCACTTTTACCAAAATAAAACATTTAAAATAGAATTGGATGGATATCCAGACTTAGGCTAGAGCTAGGGCTGCACCATATACACATAAAACGCTGGGTTCAATAAAGTCAAGTCAAATATCTTTACAATATGAAATAAATTGTTATTGAAATAATGTGTCTTTGGCTGGATGAGATGGATGTGCACACATTTTGGGTGTGTAAACAGAAATCTACATAACCTAGGTCAGCACCGTTCACTATTCTAGTACGAACAGCTACGTACGTCAGAACGGCCTGCAAATGTTTGTGCACTGAAAGACTGAGAAACAGTCAGCATCACCTAACTTTGTTCTGAAAAGGCTGCAAAAGCAAAGAGGTATGTCTTTATTATTTTTATAAAGACACAAGGAGAAATCTGTATTCTCATTCATTTATTCATTCATTCATTCATTCATTTGTGTTGTGGCATCAGACAGGCCGTGTTGTATTTAGTTTAAACAATAAATCATCATTGTTCATACTTCTGGTTGAGTGTTGGCGCTGTGTACTTAGTTGGTTGAGGACTTTTATTTTGAAAGACTCTTAAAGGGCATAGTAAGCTTCATTAGCTTGACTGGCTGGTGGAAAAACAGTAGAGCCTGAGCTAACCTGTGAGCTGCTGAGTGTTTCCCCCTTTGATGCTGGTTTTGTTAAAGCTTGAAAATGGCTTGTTAGGCTGCACTGTTAAGATCTTTGCCTTCTGGGTGGGAGCGCAGGGTTCAGTCCCTGTGTAGAGAAGCACTCGGTGGGTTTCTGACAGTTTGTGCCGGCAATGTAATGACGTCACTGGTGTTGCGTGTATGAGGCGTGTATGTATTTGATCCGCTACCAGTGCTTTGACAATGTGTTTAAAATGGATGTTAGCCCCCCAAGTTAGATCAATGGTTAGTATCAGAACCGCATACTTGGTACCATATCGGCCGACGCTTAATGATCAGATATCGGTAATAAGTGCTCTCTGTGCACCCCTGATGGTGGTTGCCAGATATTGCGCTAAATGGCGTATCAGCTATATTTTATGTTAATTCATTTATGATTTTACTATGTTGATTTGGAATTGATTCACACTTGGCAACCTCCCTTGATTATAGACCGACCTCCACTTACTTGGGAAAAATTATTTGGCTAGGTGACAAACCCTGTTTAGTGAAACACCCCCTCTGTCGTGTCAGCACCTCTCAGGTTTTGAGGGCTTGACACAGTGTCCCAGCGAGAGATGCTGACTCTTTCACCCCCGCCGTGCTCTAAACAAGCAGAACACTGGGACACGCCCTCACTTCAGCCTGTCGATTTTGGCATTGGCTTGCGCGCTTCAAACACTGCTCCACTGGCTGGGAATGTGCTGGCATGGGGAGCCGGAGAAAGCCCACATGCTCTGAAAGGCACCGTGCTGTCAGGGTTGCAACACCCGCCTGGCAGGCCTCCCTTTACTCCTGCTATGCGGCACAACCAGCGCAGGCTTTCAGCCTTGTTTGCTTTAGACATCCGTTCAGATTCCTGGGATTTTTTGTGGCTCTGCGGACACTGCCAAAACTTTCATGCCTGTTTCGTGTGATGAGTTAATTTTACTTTGAATTATTTTTAGGAAGTTTAGTTTATTAGATGACTCTGCTCCTCTGTCATAGTGTCTTCAGTAGCTTGTGCTGGGTCACTGTTGTACTGTAATGTCTGTAAATCGTTATCTATTTATTTAATTATTAGTTGCTGTGTGTGTGTGTGTGTGTGTGTGTGTGTGTGTGTGTGTGTGTGTGTCTGTGGCCTGTGAATGCATAACAGGGAGCAGGACCTTGATTCTGTTTGCCAGTAAGATACATTTTTGCCAGACTGAACTGGCAGAGCAGCAACTGTCCTGCTTTTTCGGGTTATGAATAATCTGACACATCGATTGAACGATCAGCGCTTCTCCTCCTGTAGTCCGTTTGTCGCTCCAGTCACACCCACTAGATGCCTGCTGCTGTCATGCCCCTTGTCCTACTAACCTACACTGCTCCCGCTTCAGCTTTGATGACTTCTGTAGGTGTAGCCTGCATGGCCTGCATCAGAGCACCGTCATGCTAAGCTAGCTGGCTCGTGTTGCCTAAAGCACTGTGTTGTGCTAGCATGTGGCTGCATGCAGGCCAGTGCTGGCTGCGGTTCCTGAGAATGAAATACTTCACATAGTTTCGGGTTAGCTTAGCATGCAGGAACCAAGCGCCACGCCACCACGCCCACTTACAGCGGTTACAGAAGCGGACACCACAGGCCTCATGTGTCACGCTCAGGCTGGGGAGTTTTTAAGCATGGAGCAGACCGTTTTAAAACTGGATCCAATTTCTGATCCTGGATTTTGGAGTTGCTGGTGAACTGCTGATGTAACTTTGTACTACCACATTTACTAGTGATTACACAGTCCAGGACTGGAACTGGATTCAAGGTCCAGGTTTGAAGTCCTCTGATGCATTGTCCATTACGGGGGAATCTTGGCATTACGGGGCAATCTTGAAATTGGGTTTGTCACAGTGGAATTGATTTGGCATGGATGTTCTGATAAAAGTGTTGTATAAGCTAGTTCGGCTGAATAAATACATAAAATTAAAATATACTCCATTTTCCATAAAAGGGCTCTGCTCTGAATTTGTGTTTTTATGTTGTCACAAACACTGCATAAGCTCACGGGACAACAAATTAGTCCCCTTGTGTGTTTAAGGTGGTAGTAACTTCAGGCTCCTGCAGATGGCGCTGCACGAGGATGATGGGGCTATAGATACCTGCGGGGTGTGAGTGACGCGATCCATAGTTTGAGAAGAGATGGTACAGTGCAGTGAATGTCTCGTTCCATGTGTGGAAAATGGCTCCAAAGCAGATGTTAATGACTGGCTAAAAGGAGTGACTGCATTTGGGTGTGCCAAAGACCATAGTGTGAGGGAAGTAGCTGAATCTGCAGGTGTATGGAAGCGTACGGTCATATGGCTCTACCAGCAGTGGCTAAAATCCCAGTCTACAGGGAATTCTCCTTGGAATTGTGCCAGGGAAGGCATCCACCAAATCTGGCCCAACTGTACAATTCTTTGATGCAAGAGTGTCTGAACATTGATGTGGCCTACATCCAGAAACCTATCCAGTCCATGCCAAATCCAATCACAGCTGTTATTGGTGCTCATGGAGGCATTACACGCTATTAGGTACGTTTCAGTCACAGGTGACTATATCTGGCTGTTCAGCCAACATCCATTTAGCCCTGCCCATTCACACTAAAGCAGAACAGAGCTCATTTACATATATTTGTCTTAAGGACCAAAATGGTTAGAAAAATGGTCATATAAAAATGAAGGCTGTTTTTGAGGTTATGCAGGTCTTTCAGGAATAAAGAAAAGAAAAATGTGACCTCTTTAATTATTGACCCTTTTAAAGAAACAATATTTATAGTTTAAAATTTTCCAAAGTGAACTGAAGTTATCAACAGAATATTAATAAGTAAGTTCTGATGTCTGTGTATCGTGTTGCAGAGGTATCTGTTTAAGTTAGCATGCTAACCAGCTAGCCCCAGCCTCTCCTGTCCCGTAATACCAGTTTGTACATCAAGAGCTGATGCTGAGTCACTGTGTTGAGTCGAATAAGTCCAACGTGAGAGGATGAAGAAGTAGCGCTGCTGCCCCAAAGACGTATTCTAACTTCTCAACGTCCATTGTGTTGAAGGTGCTGGTACCAGTTAGACCATTTAGGGCCAGCTAGCCAATGATGGAAGTTTAAATGCAATGATGGCCAAAGCTCTTGGCAAGCGACCCTTATAGTGTTTGCTACCCGCTCCAATCAAGAATCCGGCTATAAACATAGCAAGTGATATAAATAGAAGCGAAGCAACAGTTAACGTTAGCGCTGCTTTCCGCCGCTGAAGAAGCTCCTGCTAGAGCGCGTAGAGGGATGAAGTTTGATGTTGAACTTTCAGTGTTTCTTCTAGACTGGTAAACATTGAAGAGGGAGGAGGAGTGGGGACTGTGCATGTTCTTGGGATGCACCGAATGTTCGACAGCCTAATTTATTCGGCCGGAATTGGCCAAAAAAAGCACTTTCGGTGAAAAGGCCGAATAATTTATACCAAACAGTGATGATTTTAGTTAATGACGCCGTTACCTTTTTCTAGTTCCCGGACGTAGACGGGAACCAGAGTGGAACTCTGCTCCAAGGCTAGCGCCCTCTGCTCGAGGCTAATACCCACTTTAACACCTTATTTCTTATTTCTCCACTGTGAGTTACACCGGAGCATGCTGACGCTTCCCAGCTCTTATTCAGTTTTAAACATTCCAGTCAAACGGAGCTCAGACAGAGTAAAGAACAGAACAGATCGGTTACATCAAGGCACATGTGCGTGCACATGCGCGGCACGCATGCACGCTTACACGCTTACACTCACGCACTTACACAAATCCTCCGTAAGGAAACACAAACCCAGAGGCGCTCTCTCTGAATGCAGCAGACATGTCGGCTGGGATTTTATTACTAATATATTTCAGTCATATCGTGCTTTGTTGGTATGTCTGCTGGGATGTTAAAATGTTCAGTGTTCGGTAAATATGTTTCATCTGCAGTTCAGTCGTTGTTTTTTTTTTGAAAACCAGGAGAAAAATATGTTTAACCTATTTAATTTATGCAGTGGTGAAAAAATTTTATTGAAAGACTTGTGTAGTATTCGGCCTTCGGACAGATATTGTCATTTTGGTGCATCACCGACGTTTTCTGGTGATATGTCGCCCCCTCTTGTTTGGAGTATGAAATCGACCAGTTGCCTCATCACGCTAATGGCTCCTTTAACCCAACCATAAGCAATAAGCAAAAATGCTTGTTCTCCAAAGCTTCTTTAGTTTTACACTGGAGCTAGTTCATAGTCCTCTGGAGTATTAGTTTCACCTCTAATACTATAATATAATAGTCATTAATTAAACTGAGATTAATAAATCTGCTTATTAGTATATATGCTTTGTTCCTGTGTCTGAGATTCCCTGCTCCTGGCTCAGCTGTATTGTACTGTGGATACTGATAATGTAGCCCTTGTTTACAGTGTATTGAAAGCCACACACTATTTTAAGCCATATTTGTGGTGCAAGGGGGTTGAGAGTTGTTATTATATGCCAGACCTCAGAAACCAAGTTTTGTTTGCCCCCCCGCCTCCCAGATGTACTATATATAGATGCTCATCCCTGCTTTTAGCTCATTTACATTTGGTGTAAGCCTGTGTTTCGTCATCGCACGATGTTGTATTGCATTCTTAATCTGCCCAGTTCATGCCCGCTAGTTTAATTAAAGGAGGGGTCCTCTGTGTTTCAGTTTCTCTATAATTAAAGCTTTTAGATGCAGACAAAGGCATTCAGAGTGGTCAGACGTGAAATACTGTGGTCTAGGGGCGTCAGAGTTGTTTACAGTGTTGGTGATGGGACCACCCTTAAGATGTCTGCTTCTCAGAGCTACCGAACAAAAGGCTGTTACATTAAATAGTTACATTTATGGCCTAATGGCATGGTTTGGGACATTTTGGTCTAAAATGGATTTGTGTAAATACATTAAAGAAAATGATCCCAGAGAACAGATTTTTTAGGTTCACTACAATTTTACAATCAACAACATTACATATAAGAACTCCCAGTTCTAAAAAAAATAAAGGCTGTAGGAAAATTTGGAAACAAAACAGACAGGCAGTAATGATTTGTAAATTGTTTTTGAGCAGTACAAAAACAATGTAAGTGTCTTACATATTAATTATATTGAGTGTTTGTGTATACATACTCATATTCTAAATTTAACATGGACATGAGCATGTTTATCTTTGTGTTTCAGTGCTCAGTGCTTTATTTTGAATCCTTTTTTGTTGTAATTTTTGTAATACATTTTTGTAGTTGTGAAAGTAGATTATTTCTCATTTGTGTTTCCTATTTTTGTTTGAACACTAATTCTGTGTTTACACTAGCAGGTAACAAGTTACTTAAATCACCCGAAGTTTATCTCTTGTGGGTGTGTTTGAGACCTTTCGCGTTGTCGTGTGAGGGCATGTACAAGGCCCAGGAAGGCTAGCTAGTTTTTAAAGCACATATTTGTGTGGAATCCGTATGGAAACCTAACTGCTGACCTAACTCCCCAGAGACACCAACAGTATCCACTACTTTCTGCCGCAGTTCATTTTTCTTCAAATGTATATGTACAAAGACGCATCATATAAACTGCGCAAAGAAGAAACAGCGGTTTTGAGCTTGTCTTCCTTGTTCGCCACCACACTGCTGAGAACTGGAACCAAATGCTGGTAGGAAAGACAAGTTCAGAGAGCAGTTGCTGGGGACCTTTGAGCCCTACGTCTACAATTGGCTCCTTTAACCCAGCTATAAGCAATAAGCAGAAATACTTGTTCTCCAAAGCTGCCTAAGTTTTACACTGCAGCTACAAAGCTGCTTTAGTTTT